>MU271147.1:1970420-2570420 GCA_021432605.1 Coniochaeta sp. PMI_546 | reverse complement strand
TGCGTTGCATGTCATACCATTTACAGCGAGCAGACAGCTAATAACGGTGGACAGCTGCGCTACACACCCAGACAGCAGCTCATCCAGCGGAAGCGAGGAGTTCTGGACATACGGGAGGGGAATTTACCTTCTGCTGGCTTTTCTTATACACAACTCCATTCGATAACTGCGGGATATCATGCCGCCCTAATACCACGGCCAGGTGCAAGATACGTTGCAGGCGATAGCCATCGCCGTCAGGCGCACGAGGAGCGCATTTCTAGGCATAATCGACACGGCGAGGATTATATAGTCTCGCCTAATAAACAGCCATTGCCTCATATCTTGAAACTCGTGCCTAGGTGTCGTTGTCCTCAATACTGTGTTTCTTGTTATTTCCTCTCAAAATCTACAAGTTCATACATAGCGAGGTGCTTGCCCCTGATCCAGAGATGTTGGTCATTGACATCGCCACCGTCCTGCACCGGCCAACGTCTCGTCATTCAGGCTCATTATCGCTCGGGGAAAGGCTTGTCTTTGTGATATTCAGCTGTGTAAAGAGCTCTGGGCAAATATTACTATGGCTTGCGTATTTGGTCTTCCTTGCGCTAGACAGGTAGGTTGAGCCACACCTGGGACTGACGCATGGTAGGAGGGTATATTGAGTCCTTGCTGGTACATCTTGCTCCTGTTTCCTGCCATGGATGGCGTGCTACAGATGCTCTGCCCTCGACAGCTCAGCCATCGCCCACAAGTCCAACACCAACCGGAGTGCACCCAGGCAGACACGACACGGCACAGGACAGAGAAGGATCAAGGGGAACACTTCAACATAAAAAAGACAAGTAGTTTTTTGTTCATTTTTGTTTTCTTCTCACCCATGATAAGGAAATGTTATTAAAAAAAACGAGACGAATGCCCAGTATAAAGGGGGGAAAGGAGAAAATGTGCTGCCACCCACCCAACCAGACCCGGAACCACCAAAATGCCCATCCCATCCCGCAGTGTCCCCCTATATCCACACGCAAGACCAGAAAAAAGTTGCAAAATCTTTCCGCCCAAGCCCCCCCAAACCGAAACCCTGAGAACCCGTGGAAGATGGTTGGTATTAAAGAGGAAAAGAAAGCGGGATACCAGAGACCAAAAGGGGGAGAGGAAAAAAAGCGAAAACCGGTGGGAAAAGCCGCTGCCCACACACCAACACCAAACTTGTCTCCCGTCCAAAGAGAGAAAAAGACCCCATGCCCCCAAAAATGTGCGCCGACTTCATGGTCCCCCTCCCGCCCCTTTCTCGCGATTTTGCTCGTCCTACGGGGGTAAGACGCCTCAATGCCCGATGCAAGAGTGAAGATAGTCAAACCCTCCAACAAACTTCCAGTTTAGGTGCACCGAATCACACAACTCCTCGCAGAAAAATGTTCTTGCTCCAGAATCGATCCGTCCAATTTTCCCGTTGCTCCCCCCAAAAAAAGCAAAAAGACAACAGACAAACAACTGCCGCACGCCTTTCCTGTCTCTCTTTTTTTTTGAATCTTCGAGCCCGACTCTGTCCCTGACTCCTTGCGTCTCCTTTTCTCCTTTTCGGCAGTCCATTCGCATAGACTGAACCTTGTCTACACCGAGAGTGTAAGATCGGGTGTCCCCATATGCTACAGCAGCATCATATACTACTGGCTCAAACGTATTTAGGCAGCGCCCCAGACGCTAGCCTGCTGGCCCGATGACCCGTTGTTGCCCCAGACACTGTTGTTTCGTCCGCCCCACAGGCTACCGCTCCGGCCCTCAGCAGCAGCCGAAGACGGGTTAGACTGGCCGCCAGCACCACCAATTGCAGAGTTGTCGTTGTCAGACGAGCCGAAGCCCTGGTTCAACGACGAGGGCACAGGCGGCGTCGACCTCTGCATCGTTGGCTGGGCCGGGCGCGTGCCGATAGGCGCAACCGCCGGTCCTTGGCCAGGTTTGCTGCCAGGCCCGCTGCCGAGGGACGGAGAGCCGGTGGGTGGAGAGACGCTCGTCAGAGCCGCCTGCTGCTGCTGCGCCGTGACGTTGGGCTGCGGGCTGGAGGTGCTGTTCGTGCGCGTTGGGTCGTTGGGGCCGGCAGGCTGAGATTGACCGACATCGACAGGAGGCTGCGGACCACCCTGAGGAAATGCCGGCGGCGTGCGGCCGAATTCGTAGGCCAGAGGAGAGTGGCCCCGTAGACTGGCCGGTCCGTTCGGCGGACCAGGCATTCCAGGGTGCGGCGTGCCGGTCTCGTCAACGTAGGGCCCCTCTCCGTACAGGGCACTGCGCTGACGAGCTATCAGCTTGCGACGCTCGTCCTCCGACATGCTTCCGGGGCTGAGGGCCCTTTCGGGCTTGCTGCCCTGGGTCGTCAGGTCCGAGAGAACATCTACAAGACGACATGTTAGCCTGCGCTCATCTCGAGTCAAGAGTCGATTTTTGTCTGGGAAAAAGGAACGGAGATAGGTCGACGGGACAGGGCCCGCATTCTCCAGGGGGGTGCTGCCGATCTTTACAGGGGAAGTGTCAAGCAGCCGGCACGAACAAGGGAATCGAAACCCGCACACTTGTGGTGCAACAGTCATGGAACAGAAAAAAGTGTATGTGACCCCTGAAGGCGGAATGCGTCTGTCTATGATTCTCTTCTTGGCTTGCGCGCGATAGGATGACTGATGCTATACAGAAGAGGGCGGCCTACTTCGGTTGTATTGCTGCTCTTGATGGTAATTCCGAAGCTCTCGCTCTCTCTGAGCCGCCATTCTCCTCTTGGCCTGCATCATCTGCTCCGCCTCGTTGGAGCCGCGCGAGGTCTGGTGGCGTTGAGCGGCGTAAAAGTTCTGTAGGTTCGACTGGTTGTTGTGTCCGCGCTGCTCGCCGAAGTCGGCCGCAGAGTGTGGTCGCGATCCAGCGCCGGGTCCCGAGCGAGGGTCTGGGATCCATGTCAGCCGAAATAGACTCACTTGGTGGAGGCCCAGCCAGTTCCAGGTAACTTACCATGGACTGGATGCGGTCTACCCCGAGGAGGGCCCTGGTAGGGAAGAGACTCACGGCGCGCGCCAGGCAGTCCAGCAAAGACCTTGCCGCTTTTCAAAAGGTTGTCCTGGGCCTTGTCGACCTCTGCAGGATGTTCGGTCAGTATGCGCCCATCGTTATGTGTCCCATTATACGCCATGTTTGATGCTCTTTCTTTCCTAGCCTCGGGTTCCGGTACAACACTCGCAGTGAGTGCTTCGTCCCGAGGCATGCCCTGACCCCATCACCCAACAGGAATTGACTGTGACATACCCTCAAACTGCGACAAGAAGGCATTCGACTCGTTTTCGCGAGGTAGTGCGGCAGAACTGGTCGCTATTGCGGGTGTTAGAAAATAGCTCGCGCATAGTCTATAGGAGGGGCCCAGGAATCGTACCAGAGCGATTCGGAGGTGTCTGATCCCAGCTGTTCTGGGGGGCACCGGACCCCCATTGTTGTTGCTGGTTCTCGTAGTATGCCGACATGGTGACAGTATGGGTATCTCGGTAGCGGAGGAGCAGGTCGAGCAAGGCGACGTCTGGAGAGGTGTGTGAGGGTGGGAGGAGGAGGAGGGACCGAAGCCTTCAGACTTTTCTGTCTTGGCAGTCGGATATTCTGGCGGTAAAGCAAAGTCAGCAACTGCGCTGTCAAGGTATCGTATCGCAATGTATCGAAACGGGTTCTCAGGTCAACGTGAACCAAGACCAGAGAGAGCGCAAGCGCGACGAGTTCGGGAGCGGAAGAGCGGAAAAGAGATGATACATGTAATTTCAACAGCACTTGCGCTCTCGTCACCTGGCGACGGCGGCAACTCACTCGTCGTTGCGCACACGAATGACCAAAGCGACAGAGGGGATGTCAGTGTAGCGCAACTCACCTGACCGAAGAGAGGTGAATCTGGTGGTGAATAAGGGATGAGGGTTCCCTGGCCTGATTCAGAGGTGCATGGTGGAAAAAGGTTGAGGTAGAGTGGTAGCAGTAGGCAAAATCAAGAAAAAACTGGGGTACGAACCTCTGGCCGGCGGCGTGGAGAAATTCTTTTGAGACTTCCAGGTTGCTTGAGGGAGCAGGGAGCACAGTGGGAATTACACGTACACTATGTACGGCACGCAGAACTGCAGAACACCCGCAGGAGAGGGAAACCCAAGCGGCGGAAACGACGACCATGTTTCGACTGGGGGGGGACTTTGAGCGACTGGAGGGAAATTTCTCGGGAACAAGGAGCGACGGACCCAACCTTCCAATCGGCGGGTGCTCGCAGCAGAAGATGGTTGCCCCCTGTTCTCAAAAGGTACCGTACCGTGCTAATAACCGTCGACCCTTTCCATTTTCCCTTGCTATTTAATGACCCAACGGTTACAGGGACGTTCTCTGCGTAAGGTACCTGGCTCTTTGCTGGCAAGAGTCTCGGTGTTTAACGGAGAGAAGCAAGAGTCTCCAAGTCTCTGAGTCCCGTCTCGAGAAAATACACACGAAGAGACAGGGTGAGGAATGAGGATAGACACCTACACGTGTACTCGTCGAAGAAACAGCGACAGATCCCGAGGTACTTTTCTGAGGCACTCGCGGAGACCAAAATAAAAAATCTTGGGTAATGACGATGGAGGATTACCTTGTAGGAAAGGGGGGGACTAGCGCAGGGTTAATACTTGTGAGCTACTTCGTGCTCTGCCCTCGGAATCATGGTAGCGACACCATCTGATGAAGGAATGAATTAGGTTCCGCCGAAGTATCTTACCCAATGCAAGGCATCAGTCGGTCCATTTTTGGGGGTATCCGCGCTAATGAGCCAGGATCCACTTGGGAGTGCGGGAAAGCGTATGATTAAATGGATCTCTGGAAGTTCGGGAAGGTGCGAATTACACTTACATGATGAAGTTGACAGCTCGCTACCTTACCTTACTGTGTACATGTGCACACTACACAGGAGTGTACACCTCACTCGTACCTCCCGTCCTTCCTTCCCCTATTCAGTCATCGTGTGCTCAAATTGGACATTTCGCTTTAGCACATGGGAAATGTGATTCCTCATCAGCACCGGCGCCTATCTCTGTGATAGCACTCGCTTCCGCTGGCTGGCGGGAGTAGGAGACTTTGTGTCGGCCATGCCGGCTTGACCATGGCGATCAGGCGATTCATCAGTGCTGCGCAGCGCGCTGTAATGAAGGACACATCTGTTACTTAAGATTGGCGAAGCCAGGGAAGCTAGCTACCTTCCCTACACGGCGCTAAGAGCCTCAGATGTGTGCGGAGTGGATACCAGAGTGAGGAAACCTTGACAAGACCTCAGGAGACGCGGCGCGCTGTACCATTCCTGCCATTCAAGCTTGGACGATCTTCCTGCTCGTCATAATAACGGCGTCGCATTCTCGAGTTTGTTATATTGCCGGAGGGAGAGCTCTTCTCATCTGTTGAACGGGACACCTCGGGCATACGATGGGGCATGCGAATGAGGCTCAAACGCAGGTCCCCGCGAGTGCGCAAGTCCTGCATGGTCAGGAGAGTCGCACCTTACGTCAAGTTGTCACTCCGTCCCATGTGGTTATAATCCCTCTCTGCCTTCTTGCAGCGGCACTTCTTGCTTCGCAGACGATTCAGAGGTAACTCTAAGCTATGCTGCCCATGTTCGTTCATGTCCATGTCCCCTGCGCCAGAGAGCCCTGTTCAAGCGTAATGCACCGTAGTCTCGGGTGTTTGCTCTCAAAAGTAGCTGCCAAAGTGAAGCCCGGCGTCTGCTCCGGACCTGATGAACTCTGATACGGCATGGAAGCTGTCGTGAAGCATATCCGTCGCCACCACGTGGTGGAAAATGCATGTACCATCAGATCAGTTTGTGCCTTGCCTAATCTCCAGCCGGCCTGCCATTGATGTCCGCCTCCCGGCTTAGGCAAGTCTTCTCCGTTTCACCAAGGCGCCCACTTGTTCTGCCTGTGTGTCGAGCTGGTACACCGGATCTATTTAGCCTGCCGGACCCGGACCGTGGCGATGACACAATGGTAGCCGGTTGGCAGATAGCCACGGATCTGATACTGACTATCCGAGGACTCGGTAGAGCATTAGACAGTCTACTGAAGCAGGACAAGATATTTACCAGCAGGTTGCCTTAGAATTTGAGACATGTGCGTCTTTCGCCCTCGCCGGCAGAACTATAACTTGCCGCCAACGATATCAATAGCTCTTCAGCTGCACTACTTTACCATGCACAAGGCTCGCAGCAAAAGACCTACGCGGACTCCCATACCAAGATACTGCTCCATCGATTGCCACGATTGGCAACCCGTTCCGTAGCTTGTCACGTATAGCACGCTGACCGCAGACACGACACCGAAGATTTGTCCCCATTGGACCGCTTTCGAGATCGACCCGGTTGCGAGCGATGTGTGTGCAACCACAAGGCAAACCCGTCAAGCCTGAATGTGTGACCAAGATAGGCTCATCGATGCCAGCTCTTTAACGTCGTTCGTTTCCCAGTGATCTCACCAACTCAGATGTCCCGCTAGTATAGTATCATGACAGCGTTCTGCTGTAATGTCCATCCTCTCACATGGGCCTATACATTAGGCCCGAAGTCTCACTAACTTACAGAGGCACAACCTCAGGACCGACATGCCCAATCCGGCAACAATCCGGTTGTAACACTCCAACGGCATATTTAACCCCCCGAGATGATCCTCCCCGCCGACTTCCAACATGTCACAAACTGCTGGCTGGAGCGATTGTGCCGGTCAAAGTATTTGGGGACGGATCTGCGCACGCACACACAGGGTGCTACGTAGCACCTCTATTTCGAGGAGAAATATACTCTCACCTACCCCGTTGAGGTTGCGCATTTGTCAGATCCGCCTAATTCCTGCCCCGGATCTCGATGGCTTCCCATCCGCCCAGACGAGTGCACCACATCTGTGTAGGGCCGATGGTGTTCACAACCTGGATGGATAATCGCTCACGAAAGGTGTCACCACCATGTGAGATCTCTATGTTCCCGCCACGATCTCGTACTTTGTCTACTCTGCCGGTAAAAGAGAAAAGAATATACATTGTCATGTCGTGCATCTGCTTGCAGCTACCTACCATGGGGACTCTGACCGAGCAGGTTGTCTTAATTCCCCACGAAGACAGGTAATTTCTCGAATCGGGAACCAAACAGTCGCAAAACAGACACTATTTTGTCCACACTGCATGGTAGATGTATCCCATGAACAGCCAGGGATTCCGTATGCCCAGTCTCTGCACACAGTACGTACACCTGTACGTGTAAAGTATCGTCGAGCTCCCCACACTTCGACCTCCCCACTCCAAGGACAGACAGAGCCTCGGGTGTGCTTCTGGAAGAAGTCTCTCTGCCTTCCAGGTTGTCAATGTCGTCGTTCGTTAGCTCCTTCCAGGGATCCAACGACGTGCAGACAAACCCCGCGTTCGCAGGTGGGGTGACTGACGCCGCTCACTCCGAGAATGACCTGGCATCCTCGATAAGACCTTGTCTCCCCATGTGCGTATGGAGCCAGATGTGTGCAGCTCTGGGACCATTTTGTTTTTTGTCCCGTTTGCATTGCAGATGAGTGACGTCTCCTGCTCACTCGACATGTGCCTAAGCCTCGGCGCGCTGCTTACTTCGAATCCGTTATGCTTCACGAGAGCAAAGAAGCTCTGACAAAGCCTACCCCTACTTGCCGTTAGAAAAGTCAGAACTGAGTTATTGTCGGCGTCTGTCCTCGATCTGTAATGACGTGCTCCTTAGCAAGCAGATAACGCCATCACAGTGACACAACATGCATCCGAGAGACTGGTTCACTCTGTAGGTCTAATTTGTCGGGACCTGCAATGTTCACTTCTACTTGTGACTTGCGATGCGAGTGCGAGCTGTGCATCCCTTTGGCCAACGGCTGTCAATCCTGTGTACTTGAGAAAAAAAACCCCGCAAGGCTGCGCAAGGGAAAGCTATCCATGTTCCTTGATCAGGAGATAATCACTCAAGAGTAGACCATCTTATGGGCAGCCTTGTTACGGACTGGCCGAAATACAACGCGGCTGCCACAGCACATCTTGCTATACCATGCATATATCATTTATCGAGAGAAGCAGTACGTTGAGAACATTAAACAGGTTGTCTCCTGCCGGAGACACCTTGGCAGAACGAGCGAAAGTGTAAAGGCGTTACCATGGGCGATGCACCGGGGTCTTACAGGATTCCGGATTCCAGATCCGGCTCCGAGTTTCAGATCATGGATTTCCCGCCCCCCGGCCTGGCCCCACACGGCCCGTCCCGGATTGATGCGCGTTGGACAGTGGAAGTCGACGGGAGTGGCTTTTTTCTTCATTACGAAAAAGGCCGGGATGTGAAACTGCAGACGGGGAAAGATAGAAATCTATTCGAGTGCAAGACATCACGGTACGGCAAGGGAGCGAGTTCATAGCGAAGTCGCTGGAAGACGACAAAGACAGGCTGTAAGTGTGCAAAGCAGAACCCGTGCCTCGCCGATGCGGTAGGATAGCCTTATCGTGGAGTGGTGGACGCGAATTGCCCCAATTGGCCTACCTGAAGGGGTATTGGCATGGTGGATGGCCTCTTCTTTCGATTCAGTATGCTGGGGATAGTCACTTGCCCAGCCACAGGCTTCTCACTTTGACCGCGTCGACTTCCATTGTTACCGCAAGCTGCACTGGCAAGGGTATCAACTGGGCTGCAAGAGTGCGAAGAGCGAATAGCAAAAGAGTGATAAGCTCGTTCCGAACAGTCGTTGTATTCAATGTGCTCATGATACGGACCATCCGTCAAACTGACAACCATCGAACACGTTCGCTACCTCTTCACGAGAAAGAGACTGACCGAGTTGTAAGAGTCAGAAAAGACTCCAGACCTTCCTTGACGACATCCGCTCTGAGGGGGGTAAAACAATCTGATCCCTCATGTCACTAGACCTCCCAACCTCGCTCCGCCTCCCCCCGTCGCACACCTCCAAATCCAAGAAGGACCCCACCCCGTTAAGCAGACTCAGTCCCCTGCGCAACAAGCGCCTTCTTGCGCGCGGTATTGAGCGCCTTCAGCTTCGCCGTGCCGATGCCCGCGACTCCCCCCTCCTGGTTATCCCCCAGCCACGGCTTCTTGCTGTCGCCCAGCATGCTCCCGGCGAGGAAGTACACCACCAGGCCGACGATGATGAGCACGAACGCCACAGGATACAGGTAGTGGATGGCCAGGCCGAAGACGTTGACGCCGATGATGACCCCCCAGAAGTTGCCCGTCAGCAGCGAGATGTCGAAGAAGGCCGCGCTGCCCATGCGCAGGATCAGGGGCGCGAGGGAGTAGAAGATGGCCAGGCACAGGGTGTACCCGACCAGGTACCCGCCCACGGCGCCGTTCCAGGTGGCGTCGGCGAAGCTCTGGCGGTCGAAGATGGCCGCCTGGACGCCGTTGATGAGCACGCCGAACACGCCCAGGAAGCTGAGCACCTCGTACACGGGCCGCTTGCTGACGAACCACTCCTCGAAGACGTTGGACAGGCCGTACAGCGTCGCGCCCAGCAGGCCGAACAGGTCGCCCTTGAGCGCGTCCGCGGCCGGCCCCCCGTTGGCCCCCGTCATGTGGTCCGAGGCCAGCAGCACCCCCATGCCGCCGCAGCAGACCAGGATGCCGGCCACCTGGGTCCACTTGTAGCGCACGCGCAGCACGGTGAAGGACAGGATGACCACGCACACGATGCTCCAGAAGTTGAGCAGCTGGGCCGACAGGAGGTTGGTGTACCGGTACGCCAGCACGGTGAAGTAGTTTCCCTCCACGTCCAGGAAGGACAGGATGAAGTACCGCCACCCGTCGCGGAGGACGATGCGGCCCAGCTTGCGGGGCCCGTAGCGGTACAGGCAGAAGGGCAGGTAGACGAGCGTGAGCAGGACGTAGTTGAACAGCGTCTGGAAGGCCGGGATGGACGTGCCCAGGTTGGCCAGGAAGGTGGTGAAGGTGTTGGTGCCCGTGATGCACAGCGCCAGCACCTGGCCCAGCAGGATGACGGCCCAGAAGTCGACGGTGGTGAAGTAGCTGTACCAGTGCACCGACGAGGCCTCGAGCTCGTGCAGGCCGGCCGCCACGGCGGCGGTCTCCGAGTCCAGCGGGTCCGAGACCGTGATGGTCGTCCCGGGGGCGGTGGTGCCGTAGAAGCTGTCGGACTTGCCGACGTTCTCCTCCAGGTTTGCCATTGTGAGAGGCGTGTAGTTGGCCTTGGAGATGATTGGTGTTGGGCGTGTAGATGAGAACGAAGATGAAGATGATGCGGTTTGAGATGACAGGATGCTGTTAAAGAGCATGTACCGCTTGATGTGTCTTGTCCTCTTCACAAACCCGAATAGTGTGTTTAACCACGAGTGAAGTTCAAATAATATGTAAATAGCACGTTATAGAGAGTATGAAAACTTCTATAAGTCTTTCTAACGTCCCCTTCAGCAAGCGCAAAGACTTCAAGTCGCCTGCTGTGTGTCTATCGACTGGGGGGCCGGCACATGTAACTGTGTGCCGAGAAGAGGAGAGTGGTGGTTGTCGTCGAGTGGGAGCGATACATCAACAGTATTCCTGTGAGAGAGGATCTTGGATGATGATGAGTATAACTCTCTTGCACTGAGAGACTGACCGTGCGATGAGGAGGGAGTTCAGGTTGAAGTATCTCCAACGATGGCGATGATAGATATTTCAACTCTTGAGGACGGCACTGAAAGAAAGTGGGGTCGGTGTGTCAAGCTTTTTCCTTTTTTTCTCGATCTATCGGCGCCCGTAGTGGGGGTGGTGCCAATGTCCAACATCCCCCCCCCCTTGTCTGTTTGAGTTCCGGAGGTGGTCCGCAGCGGCCAGCGCGGTCAACACGGCCTTCCCATATCCGATATGATGATACACCGTCCTCATCATTGTGCCCGTACATCCTCGTGCTGTCGTCATTCCTAAATAAGTATCGTAAACTCCTCATTCGTGCATGACTCAGCCCTTCTCTCGCCGATACAGCTCCCTTATCCGTTCGACGCCCCTCCTCATCATCCCGATGCCTTTTTCCCGTCCGTCTTCTCTCCGCCCGCTCTCGTCTGCATCTCCGTGCTCCGACAGCTCGTGCGAAAAAGACGGCCGTGCCGAGCCCCCGCTCCCCGGACCCTTGACCAGCTTGCGTTTCGGCGGACGGTCACCTGTCCAGCTGGTCTGTCTCTCTGCTACTACAAGGCTCAGCCATGGTCTGGAGGAGAGTGATGGCAGCTGGTCTGGGGTTGTGAGTATCCCGGGCGAGGACTTTGTTCGTCTGTGCGGTGGCCTCTCCGGCTGTTGTTCTTGGGCCGTAGTGTAAATTGTCGTGACTGGATCTAGGAGCGACGAGAAGACTGAATTAGGATCATTTTGCGTGTTGTGGACGCCCTTTGACGACGGTCTGCGGAAGAGTCGGGACATGTTGTGTGTATTGTTTCGGTCCAGCACGCTGCTCAGGAATGAGGTAAGCGTGATGTTTGGCCGGGCAGCGTCGATACCCTCACTCTGTCCTGGATAGCGAGGGCAAATTCGCGACGAGGTGTCCTGTCCTGTGTTGGAAACAGAAAATGCCAGTGTTATCAGTATTATTTAGAGGGAAAAGGAGCTCAATTCCAAGTCTTGTTGTGTTTTCATCATGTTCCACCACACGCGCTCAGGCTAGATCGACATCCAGAGCGCCGGCCAAAAACAGGAGAGTGGCGAACAGTGACCATGAACTGGCAATCCACGAAGATGAGTGGTTGGAGTGTGCTTGTTCCACATTTGCGTCTTCTTTGACTGGAACTCTCAAAGCTGTCCAGTCAGAGACCTAGACCTAAGGTAAGTCTGCCTTCTGAGAAAGCTAACCCGGGGCTAAGTGATGACCGGAGGGTTCACTGATACAGCGCCGTAACTTGGCGCTTTATCTCTGGTACCCAGTTCCAACAAACAATTCGGCGTTGCAAGTCGACGAATCTGCAGGATAACAGCACCTTAGTACCCGCGTTACAGTGCATGACAACACTGGCATGCAGGTTCTGAAACTGCTGCATGTGGACCGTCCGAAATGCCGGATCCAATCCAATGTTCAGTCAGTCAGTCAGTCAGCACGATGGTTACCGCAGGGCTGAAGAATCATCACGCATCTCTAAGCTTCGAGAACCCGGTAGGATTAAGCTCATCCCGGTTCACATGATGATTAAGACGGAACTTTCGGCATCGGAGACCCCCAGGTCATCCTCACCACATTGCTTGCCTCTTGTACTCCATATCAGGTGTAAGCAAAGCACAAGCAAGCACTGCATCATGAGACAGACACATGGAACGAAATCCAGACAATAGACATCCATTCACCCCCCAAGACCAACTCCCTTAAACTCCGGGGTCTCTAAGAAGGTAAGCTGTTATACATTGCTGTTTCCCATGGCTGTCCAGCACTATAGAGCACCACAGAGAAAAAAGTCCGTCAAGCGTTCAACCGTCTCTCGTTTGCTCGTTCCCTTTTCGCCCTTTTATAGAAGTTTGTAGGTATCTCGCATGTTCCCATCGTAGCACAAACTCCCATAAAAGCAACCACCCCTCCAGCTCATCCAATTAGCCAACAAAAAAATCCAACACTATCAATGTTCGTGTTCGACCCCCCGTCATGAAAAACTTCCCTATCGATTATCAAGCTCACATCACCACGCACTCGCCCTCCTGCTGCTTCTCGATCCTGCTGCGCGAGATCCTCTCCCTCTGCCGCGGGCCGTTCTTCCCTGACCGCTTGAGGTCTTCGAGACGCTCTCGAGCCTTGGGGAAATCCTGGGCTATAAGGATTCACAGTCTTTTTGTCAGCAACACAAAATTCTCTCCCAAACCTCACACTCAACATCATGACAGCAAAATGACAAGCAAAAAAAAGGGATGGATCACTCACCAGCAGCCCTCCAATACCACCTCTTCGCATCCTCGAGATTAGCAGGCACGCCGATGCCCACCTCGGTGAAATACCCCATCGCGTACTCCGCCTTCGCCAGCCCGGCCATGGCCGCCTTCCGCGCCCACAGGTAGGCCTCCGTGTCGCTCTGCTGCAGCACCCCCTCGCTGCCCGTCAGGTACCACCCGCTCAGCGCCAGCTCGCTCTGGTGCTCCTCCTGCGTCGCCGCCCGCGAGTACCACATGATCGACAGCCTCGCGTCGACCGGCACCCCCATCAGCCCGTACTCGTACGCCGCCCCCATCCGGTACTGGCTGAACTTGTACCCCAGGTCGGCCGCCTGCTTGAACAGCCGGAACGCGTACGCCTCGTCCCGCACCAGCGCGTCGTTGCCCTCGGCGCTCTCGTAGAGCAGGCCGAGCTCGTGCAGCGCGTGCGGGTTGTCCGCGTCCGCCCGCTCCGCCGCCCGCTTCAGCCACCCCACCGCCTCGCGCGGGTTGCGCGGCTGGCCCAGCAGGCCCTTGAGCAGTATCATCCCCACCTTGTACATGGCTGGCGTGTCGCCCAGCATCGCCGCCCGCTTGTACCACTGGATCGCCTTGAGCGGGTCCTTGCGCGTGCCCCCGCCCTCCTCGTTGCCGATCTCGCAGCACACGGCCGTGCGGTACGCCGCCGCGGCGTGTCCCTGCTTCGCGGCCGACTGGTAGAGGAGGAAGGCCTCCTTGTTGTCCGGCTCGGCGCCGAAGAGCCCGCGGCCCAGGCAGTCGGCCATGAAGAACATGGCGTGCATGTTGCCGTTGCTCGAGAGCTTCTTCAGAATCTTTTGCGCGTCCAGGAGGTACCGTTCTCGCGACCGTGCTCGAGACTTGGGATCCGGCAGCTGGGGGACCAGCACGTCCGCGGCCTCGCACAGTTTCTTAGCCAGCGTGAGGGCCGATTCCTGGTCGGCTGGGCTCGTCTTGATCTTGGCCTTCAGTCGATCAAGGTCCTCGACGGTGACCGGTGGCTCTTTTGGCTTTGATGGTGCCGCCTGAGCTCCGCTAGGAGGCTGTTGGGGCAGCTGCGCTTGCGGCTGTGCCTGCTGAGGAACACTGGCTGGAGGGGCCACACCGTTGACACCGTTGTAATTACGCACCGGCGGGGGCTTGCTGTTCAAGTTGACAACAGAATTGGGCATGAGACCGGCCCGGACCGGCATCGGGTGAGAAGGCAGAGTGTCGGCACTCGAAGCCGAATGGACGGATGCAGAAGAAGGCTGAGCACCCGGGCGATACGGGGCAGGATTGTTTGGCAGTCCAGGTCCGGGAGCGGGGCCTGCCTGGTCATAGCTTCGCCGCCGGCCGAACTGCCCGTCTTGATACGGCCCCGGTTGCTCGTAGCCCTGGCCTTGTTGAGGACCACCAGAGCGTTGTTGGTATTGTGTCGGGATGGGTGGCATGTCTCCAGCCATCTCAAAGACTGCCGCCTGCGGCTGTCTCAGGTCCGGCTGAGACTTGGTGCGGCTAACCTCCGGTAACCTGGCGGCTCCTCGCTGTGGCTGGCCCGGTGCAGGTGGCGACTGGACTTGTTGATCCAAGTGCTCAGCTGGCCGCTGTTGGGGGCCCGCGTCAAAACCTGCCATTCCAGACTGTCCAGAACCCCGATGTTGAGACGGGCCATAGTCACCACTTCCTCTCCCGTCGTAATAGTCGTAGAAGTCATCGTAAGATGCCGGTCGTTGCTGCTGTCCTCGATAGCCTGCATCGGGAGCGGGACCGTTGTCGTAGCCAGGCTCTTGGTATGGCCCACCATTGTTTGGCGCGTACATGTCTTGAGGAGGTGGGCGTCCGCCCTGCGCTGTGCTAGGTCTCGGTGGCATACCCATACCACGGCCGGCTCCAGGACGAGGGGTGTTGTATGGTATACTGTCACCTCGTGGCGGCGGTCTCGCGCCGCGCATGTCCATCTGGGGTTCCCTCGCAGGCATTGTCATACTTCGCGCTGGAGGCCCGAAGTTTTCCTCGGGATAGCCATTTGAAGGGCCATAACCCTGGCCAGGTGGCGGACCACGTCTCTGATCCGGATAGTCCTGTGGTGGATAAGGTCGAGGACCCCTACCAGGGCCGTCCATTGGAGGTCTACCACCATATCCGTCCCCGGGAGGCGGCGGCATCGGTCCACGAGGTGGTCCCATACCGTTTCTGCCTGGAGGAGGTCTCTGGCCGCCTGATATATCCATACCTTCCATTTGATGTGACAGATCGTGCTGCATGTCGTTCTTCGGTCGACTGCCCGGAAAAGCGGGATATTGGCTATCACCGCCGAAGCCACTGTCTCTTGGGCTCATGGGATCCATCGGAGGTCTTCGAGTGCCTGAAGAGATAAGTTTAGCTGAGAGGTCCAATTTTAGACGCATCTATCGCTGAATGACGAGATTGTAGTCAACTCACCAGTTGGGTCTGAGTTTCCGTGCCGTTCGACAGGTGGTCTTCCGCCGCGTCCGGGTGGGTAACCGCCCCGGCCGGGCCCCTGGGCACCGCCTCGAGGAGGATACTGTCCGCCAGGAGGTGGCGGCCTCCCCATTGGAGGACCACCTCCACGACCTCTCCCTCTCGGCGCTCCTCCGCGACCTGGTGCCGGGCCGTAGTAGTCCTGCTGTGGAGGAGGATAGTTCTGGTTCGGCGGAGGCCCTCGGCCGTAATTTATGTCATCGTACTGTTCACCATATCCCTGGTCGTATCCATTTCCTCCATAACCATCATCGTAACCGTAGCCATAGTCGTCCTGGTACTGATCGTATTGTTGCGGAGGCGGGGCATTGTACTGTTGCTGAACCCCTGGGCCAGGCGGACCACCAGCAGGGAATTGCTGCTGTCTTTGCTGCGGTGCAGGTCTGGCAGCCGCAGGTCCGGCATAGGGCCGTCCCTGAGCTTCATAGCCCCCATTGTATGCCATTGTATCCAGAATGCTGGTCCACGACTATAGCCGGCCGCTCGCGAACCTCGAACAAAGTCGGATCAATTTTGGTAAATGCCTGCGTCGGTAAACCTGTAAGGCAGCCGGTGCTGCGATATTGGTGCTGGTACGAGGGCGCGCGCTGCTCACAGCAACAGACTGTGGCTTGTCTCTCTTGTCGACAACAACGAGTCCAGAGTGCGCTTATTGCAGCAGGGCCATTCGGCTGTGCGGCTGTGCGATAAGCAGAAAAGGCTCCCAAGGTCAATTCGAACCGGGTAGCGTTGCAACCAGGAACTAGTACTGCTGGCGCATTGCTTTTTCGTCTGATATGATGTTAAGCTCCGAGAGACCTGTCTGTAGAAGTAAGGTAGCCTGGGTAGGTTCCTCTCAGCGCTGTATTATATCGGGTATGCGCGACGTTTCGGCTGAGTGTTGATCGACAGTTTCGGCAGGGCTGCGGACGAAATGGTGCAGAGTTGGGGCGCGGGTCCAGGGACGAAAGCAGAAAGAAGCTTCTACACCAAGAGACTCGGGATGGGGCGGGCGATCACAAAGGAGTGTATTGACTTGGATAGTTGAAGAGAAGAGAGGATGGATGCCGTACGAAAGACTATGGTAAAGAGGTAAAGAAGGAGTGTAACTGTGCTAAAGTAATTTCTGAAGTTTGTTTGGGGAGAGTGAGTTGAAAGGAATGGAATTGTGTCCAGCCTCAGATGCGCCCCGACCAACAAGTGGAAGTGCCCAGAGCTGGAGTTGAAGGAGGGGAGGGGAAGGACTTGGTTGAAAGGATGGCGCTGAAATGGGGGGAAGACAGGATCTGATAGGCCTCGAGTGCCCTACGCCTGACACCACAACACAGTACACATACGGGGTAGTAGATTCGGTACCTAATGTATCTCTGGTACCTTACCTTACCCTACGTGTACTTGATAGACTTTAGTGTCTTAAGGCAATAGTGGAGTAATGTCAACCCCGTGGCAGCATGGCTAATGATCAGGCCGGTACTTGTGAGTTCCGGATGCCTTTGCAACAATCCAACTCACATTTTCATTGTTCAAGACTCTTTTGAACTCGAGATTAGCTGTGGTCCAGAAATCACCCCTCTTGTCGTTTCAACACAGGGAAAGGAGATTTCCCAGTGAGTAGGACCAAGTGACCAAGGCACCAAATGTATAGACCTCCCCCCTTTCAGCCTGCACTGTGAGAGCTGCATCTAGCCTATGAATACCATAGGTACTGCATGGTCAGTCATCTTAGGACACGGGAATCCAGAGCATCGGCATTGAATTCAGCCTCTCCACAACCCCTGGACACATCATTGATCTACCTGAAGCTTTTCTCCGTGGAAGTTGTTTTTCCTGGTTCTGCCAGAGCAGCACCCAGACTATTGCCGTGCTGGTAGACTTTTTCGTCTCTCTTCTGCACGATACCGCAGCATGAATACCTTACATACTGTACTTTATGTAACAGAGGATTCACTTCTGCATCACTGCATGAGCAGTCGCGCATCCGCCTGAAAGTCCTGAGTCCACTGAGGAAGCTCCTTCAGGTAGCACAGGCAAGCAACTCTTGACATGTCTCCCGCCGAGTCCTGGTTCATACCTGCAATTTAAGCTCGTGATTGGCGAGAAGAAAGGCTGCCCTCCATGCACGCTAAGCCCCTCGGCAGCTCTCATTGGGAGCCCTCCGTGGCGACATATTCTACTTACAACGTCCTGTCAGGCGGGTACGGATTCTATGGAAGTCCTGGAAAAGCCAACGGCTGACTGGGATGTTCCTCGTGATAAACCGGCTTCCGGGTTCCGCCAGTGCAGAGAGAGGGTGTTGAAACATCAGGGGCCATCTCCCAAGTCATTGTCTCACTTGAGGAGAGCGAGAAACGTCCCATGTTCTGATGTAACGGATCCCAGTCGGTCTGGCATTGACGTGGACGCCCGTTTCATTTCCAGGAATCTGCGCAGGAGATGGGTATCGGACTGTCGGTACCTTAAGGTCAGTAAGGGAATCACGTCTTTTAAAGCCACATGCACGTATGAGACTGTGACTGTGTGACGAGTTTGAAAAGGAAAGTGCAGCATCAAAGAATTGTCCCAGAATAAAATACACGTTGGGGCATCAAGTTCAAGTGGTCGTTGGTCTGAGCGCACCAAGTTTGTTCTGCGCAGTCTAGGGTAGGTAGCTTATGCTCTAGCCTGCGTCTCGACATACCTTAGTGTAAACCCGGTCACTTTGCCTTTGACGCCATTGGTGTTTGCATTCTGCCATTCCCTCCCGCTTTTGGACATCGTCATCATCATTTGATATCGGACAGAGTCGAGTACATTTTTTGCAGTCGGTGTTTTGGGGACAGATATTCCAGAGTAACATCCATCGACGCAGCTTGGCTGCTACTTGAGTCGAGTGTCTGTTTGAAAGGAGCCCACGATGGCTGCCAAAAAGCCTTTCAACTGGTGGCTATGGACCAAGATGCTTGTCGGGTAAGCAAACATCACCTTGGCACAAATGGCTGTACACACTGCCTGTCCTCTGAGTACGGAGACTTATAAGAAGACAGCGGAGGTGCCGTGATTGTAGGAGGCCCGGCCTTCGTGAGGTGGGTGTCGCCAACGGACGAGGAACTCTTCCAGAAGTACAGCCCGGAACTCAAGAAGAAGAGCCTTGAGAGGAGATTTGAACGGCAGCAGGAGTTTGACGACTTTGTCAACAAACTGAAGGAGTACTCAAAGTCTGATAAGCCAAGTGAGTCTCCTGGGTTGAACCGTTCGGACTTGTATCGTAACATTGCTGACACGACACCCTCAGTATGGTTCGTACAACAAGAAGCAGAACGAGAAGCAAGAGAGGCAAGGATTCAAGAGGGCATCAAGATCGCAGAGGAAGTCAAGGCGAGGAAGGAGGAGATGAGGAGAGCGGCCGGGTTGCCGGTAAACTCGGACAGGTGAAATCTGCTGGTGAGAAACTGCTGCAACAACCTCGAGCTTGTAACAATACTGTATGATTCCTGATGTATAAGGGGGCTTCATTCTCGATTGCCGACATCTATTAGGAACGGTGGATTTGAAGCAGGTTCACCGTGACATGAAAAGGGATCTGGGTCATGGGGCCGGACTGGCCATTTGCATGGCAAGGCGGATGGCAGATCAAGGCACAGCTGCAATCTCTACTTATAATCTTGTACTGCTTTAATGGCACATGGAACATCCAAATGGCACAAACGGATATGCAATATGACGAAACATCTGGTCGCAACCTACCTTGCTCGAGCACGTCTTCTCTCGCGTACCTTGGTGACAGCTTCAAGGTGTAGAATGGTCCGTGCCCTCTGCTCACCAGAGCTTCGAGTGTGGGGCCACGAAGCGAAAATTCGTGCCCGGCCCCGGCGCACACAAATTCATCTGACGAGGCTCGAAGCTCCAGCACCGTCGCCCGGCCTATCATCTTGAACGGTTTCCACGGCCATTCCGCATCACTCTTGTAGAGGTAAGTGTGCATCGTGTCCCTGTAGTCGAATTACTGGAGTTTCGAATATATGCGCCCTCAAGAATCGTCAAGACAATCTTGGTGACTTCTTCATTTTTTTGCCCAAGGGAAAGCGGTGAATTGTCACTGACCCAGACCCGATTTGCAGCTCGGCCTCAGCAACTTCCTCAACGACACTTTCCCCGCAAAAACTTCCCAACGTCAAACCTCGATCTTCCTTCACCGACCTCGACAATCCAACCCTTTCCCCCCAAATCATAATCATGTCGGATATCCAGGAGAGACTGAAGAAGTTGGGCGCTCAGGCGCGTATCGGTTAGTTGCGGAATTGCCGAGTCCTTGCCCTTTCGAAATGTTGTCTAACATGAAGTTCTCCAGGGTATGTACACGAAGCCACCAACCAACCATCAAATGCACTTCTCCGCTGCCTGTCCCTCCAGCTATCGCCAATCTGATGCCCCTATTCACATTTCTTTACCGTCGAATGCTTTTGTCTGACGGTGTTATAGTGGCAAGGGTACCCCCCGGAGAAAGGTCAAGCGGACTCCTGCCCGCTCGAGCGGCGACGACAAGAAGCTCCAGCAGACCCTGAAGAAGCTGAACGTCCAGCCCATCCAGGCCATTGAGGAGGTCAACATGTTCAAGAGCGACGGCAACGTCATCCACTTCGCCGCACCAAAGGGTGAGCTTTACTTTCTATATCTGGCATATTCCTAGAGTTGTGGCTTGCTGACCAATCCGCACAGTCCACGCCGCCGTCCCGTCCAACACCTTCGCCATCTACGGCAACGGCGAGGACAAGGAGCTCACTGAGCTCGTCCCCGGTATCCTCAACCAGCTCGGCCCCGACTCCCTCGCATCCCTACGCAAGCTCGCCGAGAGCTACCAGAACATGCAGAAGGGTGAGGGCGAGAAGGAGGCTGACGATGACGATATCCCCGATCTCGTCGCCGGCGAGAACTTCGAGAACAAGGTCGAGTAAAGCTCGGGACCTCGGAATGTTCAACCAGGAACAAACACCTCCCGAGTAGGAACTGGTGAGGAGAGGACGGCGGTAGATCCCCTCTAGCTCGGTTTCTGGTCAGCGCAAGTTTCCCGAGAAGTGGATTTTCCCCTGTACGGTTGGCGGCGTCTGTGGTGAATTTGCATAATGGCCACGTAGTCTTTTCTTGGCCCGGAATAGGAACCATAGGGTACAAATGGAAGCCCAAAAGCGACGTTCCAGGCTCAATGCCGTGTCTCAGGTCGTAGTTCCTGGCACCAAGGTGATATCATGCCAGCTAGGGTACCTACTCAAACCTACTCACGAACATGCCTAATATCGATCACCTGTCAAATCATAACCTAAAACTCTCATCACCTGTATTCCTCACCCATCCCTCCAGCGCCTCACTCCTGACGGCGTCTTTAACCCGCCTCCTACCCTCCAACAACCTCCCCTCTTTAACATCTCTATACACCTCTACTTGGAGCTGTTCCTGTATATCCTCACTGTCCTCCCCATGTAACCTCGCAACATCTAGTGCCAGAGCCCACATCTTCTTCCGAGACGTGAGACTCGCTCCCCTCCCATCAAACTGCTTGCGTCCCTGCAGCACACCCCCGACCAAGCCCTCTTCCAGCCCAGCCGCCGACCAAGCAACCGCTAGATTACTCGCGCTGGTCCGCGTACTCCTCTTCGTAACCTCTCTCTTCGAATATGCAAAATCAAGACTCGTCGTGAGGACCTCGAACTCTCTAAACGCATACCCGCCCGACCATTCCAGACCAGCTACGCTCCGCATCCGGCCCGTCGCAGAGAAGGAGCGCGCACAGCCGGCAGCCGAGAACTGCGAGTCTGGCAGGACGACACTGGAAAGGTAGACGTTTCCGGGGTGGATCAGCAGAGAGCCGAGGCCAGACAGGAGGGAGGCGCACTGCTTGAGCGCCAGCTTGTCCGAGCACGACTTGGAGAGCGTGGGCGGCGCGTCGCCCCTGGCCGGCTTGCGGCGGACGGTGCCCAGCTGGGAGAAGAAGGCCCTCCCCGAGAGCAGTGGGGGGTCGGCGGCTGCTTCCGACGAGACTGGAGGGGCCGGTACCTCCCACGGCGCCGCGTCGTCCTGGGCTGCCATCGTGAGCTCCATGCTTGCGTCTCCGCAGGGTGCTTCGGAGCAGTACATGTGGAGCTTGACTCCGTTTTTCAACGCGAAGGGCTGGCCTTGCCATTTCTGGGCATCATGAGAGTGGCGTTCTTTGGGGGTTCGAGGGCGGATGAGTGATGATGGCTTGCCGGAGGCTACGGCTTTGCACTCTTCGAGGAGGAAGTGGTTGAAGGCGCGGATGGCAAGGATCTCGGCGTGCCAGTCATGGAGGGCTGTGCCCTTTGAGAGGGGAAGTTTGCTTGCTGGGAGGCATTTCATGCCGGTTCTACGCTCACGATATCAGAGTGTGAGACTTTGCGGGAGGGGGGATGTGAGGAAGGGCATATGTCTGGTGACCTACGCTAGAGACAGGCATTTGAGCAAACCATCAGCTGTGAAAGCAGACCATGTTAACCACGGCACTATAAGATGTCCAATTTACAGGCAAAGTATGTATGTACGCATGTTACCTTCAGCAACGATGCCACTCATGGGCACCCATTCGTGAATGCCATTGTCACGCACCGCCGGCTTGCGCTTTTGTGGCAGCCGGTCGAACTGCTCGAGAACCAATGCGGCAATCGCATCAGGGTCAGCATCCGGCATCTCAACTTGTGTGAAACATCATGAGGACCATGAGTCTATTAGAAACTAGCTTCCCACACACCTTGGACTGCTCGAGTAGAAGAACCGGGTGCAACCTCGAAGGCATGATCGATTCAGGGTTAGGGTTAGGGTTTCCAAGGGTGGCACACAGATAGAACATGGCCCGTGCGTACTCCCACCAACCAATTCTATGTCACGCGAAAGCGCACGGGGCAGCCCTATCACAGCCCGCACAAGAAATTTCGCCAAAATCATCCAAGGTCACTTGTCTGCCCGGCGCTTTTGGCGATTTGCAACTTCACGACCAACTAACCACAGGTAATCGCCGACAAACACCGCCAAGATGCGCACGTACGACGATACCTTCTCGGGCCAGAAGATCTACCCTGGCAAGGTGCGTTTCAATTCCTTTCCGGGTGGGATTGTTGGGGGGGTTCAGAGCAGAAGATTGAACGGGGAAGACGACGACGGGATATTGGAACCTCGAACTCCCATCACGATTGAAGGGGACACCCGAAAGAAGCACGGAGGGACGGAATGGATGGGATTACGGGCAGGAGACAGTATGCTGACGAGAAATCTTTGGTTTGCAGGGTAAACTTTACGTCCGTGGCGACAGCAAGATCTTCCGCTTCCAAAATGGCAAATCCGAGTCCCTCTTCCTCCAGCGCAAGAACCCCCGCCGCATCGCCTGGACCGTCCTCTACCGCCGCCAGCACAAGAAGGGTATCTCTGAGGTACGATTCACTCATCCTGGCGAAGCTACCCCCCGATCCCACAACACGATCCGATGAAATGAGAACATGTGGACCTTGTCCCCCAATTCCATCCGCATTGACACATGGAGGACTACGTTGGGGGGGATACGATTAAAATAATGAGGAAAAAACACATCACTGACAACCACCACAGGAGGTCGCCAAGAAGCGCTCCCGCCGCACAGTCAAGTCCCAGCGCGCCATCGTCGGTGCATCCCTCGATGTGATCAAGGAGCGCCGGACGATGCGGCCCGAGGCCCGCAGCGCTGCCCGCCAGCAGGCCATCAAGGAGAGCAAGGAGAAGAAGGCCGCCGCCGCGGCAGCAAAGAAGGCCGACAAGGCCAAGAACGCCGGCAAGGGTGGTCCCCGGGGTACCGTCATCAGCAAGGCCGGTGCCAAGGGTGCCGCTCCCAAGGTCAAGCCCACGACTCGTTAAGGAGTGAGTGACTTGTGCTTTTGGGTTGATGGCGAGAGGGGAGGGGGGAGGTTGACAACGGGACAGTGTTGACGATGAGCGGCGGTCGGAACATGCATGTTGCAAGGACTGGATGGCTTATGGGGAGTCGGTTCGGTTCTTTCTTTATTTGCTGGCTTGCGCCTGGGATATTCCTTCCTATCTCTAGAGAGAGAGAATACACATGTTCTGCTGCTGAAAATTCGGGCCGGGTGCATGGATCCTATCACAGTCACAAGGGGATACACGGATTACGCATGAGTTAGCCACAGGAATGCCAGCTTATGCATTGGTCTAAAACAGCTTCGGGATCTGGTCGCGACTGTTTTTCCTGTCCCAGGTTTTTCCTGCCACCCATGATGCAGTCGCTTCCAAAGTCGAATGAGGCGGGATGTCCCCGTCTATAACTTCGGTCTATCACTGCCACACACATAACGTATGAATTTTCTGCTCCCAGTGTTGGCGCGCACATACACGTGAAGACAAGGGCCTTACAAATGGGCCAGAACACCCTCGGCACCACTGTTCGTTATCGTGCCACGGACGGTATCCCTCTCGGCGTAGGTGACCTTTCCGTGGTCGACCACGATGGCGTATCTCTGCGTCCGGTCCCCGCTGACCCAGCCGATACTCTTGCTGAACTCCACACCATTGTCCGAGGCGAAGATCTGGCCCATTTCATCAGTGCCAATCCATAACTCAAGCTACATGCCAGAAGTTGGGAGACGGGAACTCACAATGAAATCGTCCTTGACACCGTTGGCCTTGCCCCAGGCACTCATGACGAAGTGGTCATTGGCGGCGATGAAGACCACCTGATCGACGCCCTTGGCCTTGAGCTTGTCCTTGTTCTTGATGTACGAGACGACGTGCTGCTCCTGGCACGTGGGGGTGAACGCGCCGGGGACGGCGACGATGATGATCTTCTTCTCCTTGGCCTCTGTTCTCCCGCTGTTTAGAAAATAGACCCCCTTATCCACACGTCCTCGCTAGGGCGAAAAACCTACCCTTGCTTGCGTCGTACTTAATGCCTATGCCGCAGGCGATGATATCGGCCTGCTCCGGCGTGTAGGGGACGTAAGTGAAGGACACGCCTTCGGGGAAGGAGTCACCAGCTTTGAGTTCGGGCATGTTGTGAGATGTGGCGTGACCTGAGTTAACTTTGGTCTAAGTGACTATCTCAAGAGTTGTTGCAGGTCTATTAGAGCGTCTCCAACAATTCGAAGTAGTAGAAAGTGAACCGAAGCTCAAGAGGGGCGGGAGGCGGCAGCGAGAAGCGGAGCCTAGAGGGGCATGTAATAGAATGCGGGCTTAAACTCTCCCCGATTATCCAAATGTCGCCGGCTTCCGCTTCCTGTTGTGTCAAGACATACAATACGCGTTACCTTTTCTAGAAATCACACTAAACGTGTCGTAGGCGTGATAGCCGACTCCCGAAGGACCCAACTCGGATCCGTCCATCTGTATGCGAGAGAAATCGAGGCACATACGCCTTGAGCTAATGTAGGCAGAGCAGCTCGCAAGGTCCCTTCAATATGACGCAATTATCGACCCGACAACGACATCAGACAACACATCACCAAGGTGCTACAGTCGCTTAACGGACACCACGCTCGGCAAAGACGGACAGCTTGTGGCCGTGTCTCTGATTTGTGACTGCGGACACGGCAGTAGTCTGCAGGCCGGGAGCAGCCGCATTGGCGCTGACGGTCGCGGCAGCGGTCGGTTGGGCTATGCTAATGAGGTCGCCCCCGGGTTGCATTGGGTGCGCATGTCACGGGCTACACCATTCGCTCACTGTCTCGTGCTCTGCGAACCGTAGAGAAGCCAAACAACACCTTGGATTATCCGAGGAGATGTAGGCTTCAAACCTATGTTTCCCTGGTTGATTTTGGCAAGCACGCGGTGAATGCGTCAGCAATGGGCGGCGCCGAGTAAGCAACCAGCGGGGAAACAA
Source organism: Coniochaeta sp. PMI_546 (assembly GCA_021432605.1). Lineage (NCBI taxonomy): Eukaryota > Fungi > Ascomycota > Sordariomycetes > Coniochaetales > Coniochaetaceae > Coniochaeta > Coniochaeta sp. PMI_546. Next base: position 2,545,221 of record MU271147.1, on the reverse strand, counting down.
GTCCGAACCACTTCCGAGCCGGCTCCGGGGCGGTTGACCCACGCGGGGCCTCGGTTCTTCTGCCACATAGTCTACAACCCTGATGTGATATCGTGGTGATTACACGCAGACTCTGGCTGCTGACATGTTGACTCATCGCATATGGAGTCGTGATATATCAGTAGACGCGTCCCTGCTCCCATCCAGGACGCTTATACAACAAAACTTCCATAATTCAAGACCACTATAGAGCAACAAGAAAGATTATATACAGTAAAACGATGGCTAGCGAAGCGAGACCCCCCTTCCCGCCCTTCACTCTCGAGACGGCTCAGAAGAAGGTCAAGGCTGCTCAAGATGCCTGGAACACCAAGTAAGCCACACATAACAGTTGTCAGATCAGCGGAAGAGGGACAGGGAAGGCTGACGACTGAACAGGAACCCTGAGGGAGTCAGCAAGGCCTACACGCCGGACTCCATCTGGCGCAACCGCGGTACCTTTCTGCAGGGCCGGGACGACATCGTCAAATTCCTGACGGACAAGTGGTCCAAGGAGAACGGGTACCGCCTGAGGAAGGAGCTGTTTGCCTTTACAGACCACAAGGTTAGTGTAGCGGGAGTTTCAGTAGCCGCAACATGGCTGGCTAATTGATGATCAATCCAGATCGCGGTCCAGTTCTGGTACGAATGGCACGACGAGTCCGGCCAGTGGTGGCGGACGTACGGCCTCGAGGATTGGACGTTTGCCGAGAACGGACTGATGAGGAAGAGACAGATGAGCGCCAACGACGTCCCCATCGATGACGAGGCGCGCTGGTTCAAGGATGGTGTGGATGTGAACACGGTCGATATCAGCGAGAAGCACTGGTGAGGTGCCGGTTGGGCTGAAGCCGAGCTGAAAAGCGAGTTGAAAGCGAGCTGAATACGGCGGGGATCTTCATCGATATATTCCCTCCATCATTTCTGAGAGCAGTTCGAGACGATGCAGGAATCAATGGACCATGTTGCAGTCTGAGACAGAGAGGCAGACCAACCACATATCGCTAGCCTTAGTACACACATACGATCAAGACGATCTTCTCGATCGAAAGCGCGAACTCGTGGGTATCGTGTGCATCATGGCTGATCGCGCTGATCCTCCCCTTGTTTCAACAGAGGCAGGCAGGCACATGGCTGACATGCAGACATTGTCGGAACATGGACATGGCGTTGGGACCTGCATGCTGCTGTGAACGAGCGAATGAGGAAGGTCCCAGAACCCGTCCATGCCGCCCGTGTGAGATTCAGTCTTGATTTCCCACTCCCCAACCCTCTTCCCACGGAACTCAAGTGCTTGACACCCCGTCTGAGCCAAGACCAAGATAAGCAGAAAAAGCAAAATGTAGCTGCGCCGACATGTCCTCAAGATACGAGGTGCCAAACAAGAATTCAGATACTCAGGCTGAGCCGAGGATGCCTTCTTTTTTCGGAAGGGCAGGAATCAATGTGACAATGAGACATAGAGAGATCGAGCTAGTCCGAACGGGGAAAGGTCGTTGAGATAAGCATGAATCTGATCGGATTCCCGCAGGGGGTCAGGTAAGGGGGTCAAGTCTTGATTGGCAAGCTGAGCCAGTGATCGAACATCGGACTGTAAAAGTGTACCTATGAATACTACCACAATCAATGTCTACACACGTTCACATGCTGCATATCAAAATGTCGACAAAGTATCTTCTCCCCAGCATCGAAGCAACTATTTGAACTCGTCCAAGTGATGCTCGGGCTGGACGAAGGCCAAGTCCATCCAGACTTTGTATGATCGAAGATATGGATAGCCGAGTAACAATTGCTTTATCTAACCATTATCCCACCGATTCCCTCGTGGCTTTTCATCCTTGCTCATATTGTCAAGCTAGCAGGCCACACAGCATGGTTCAGGAAATTGCTTTTCCCTCCCGATGTGGCTTCCTCGTATGCAGCTCCGACTGCAGCCCCGCTATCACAAGCCGGGGGCTGCGGTGGTTGGAAATCCATACCATAGTACATCTTTGTCGGAACAGATCTTGTCGGTCATGGACACATCTATCGACGTCTGTCTTAGATTCAGAACGAAGCTATTTCTTACATTTGTGTGATTCGTGTTCTTCATTTTCGCCCCCTAACCATATCGCCGCCCCCAGATTGTTTTCGAGATCGGGATCTTGCATCTTGGAAAAAGCGAACAAAGAAATGTTTCCAGCTCGAAACTGACGGCCCCCTGCCCGAAACAGTGTGCACCAATGAGAATGAGAGGCTTTCAGCCTCTATGACGATCTCTTGCGGCATTGGCATGTATGTCTGGGTGTCGGTCCATGCAGCTTAAGCCGCTTCGAGACTGGACTGCATCGGGTCCTTGCTTTTTTCCAGATGATAGCGTCCGGAGGAAGAAGCCGGGGCGTAGCATCCCCGCAACGTATGGACTAGTTTTTGGACTAGATGGCCAGTATGGCCACCCTACCACTAGGCCAAGCACTCGATCGCCGAGTGTGTCCTCGCCTAGGGGATGCGAGGATGTGACAGAAACCTCTTATTGACCAGTCCAGTTCGAGACTTTGCTGTCAAGAACTGCACGTCATTACACACTTAGCACACTCTAAAGCCACCATGCAGCCGTCTGTATGTCTCACTTGAGCTGCCGCAAACAGCTGATTCTCGCATTGGACGTTGCGAGGCAAGCAGAGTGGCACGGACTCAGGACATATACACTACTCGTCCTAGGCCAGATAGAAATATCAACAACCTAGCCTACATTCTTGCTTCGAGTCTCGTCCCGCAGTTCTCTTCCTCTCCAGCCCTTTTTGACTCAGATACCGGTGTCGAAGACCGGGTGAGACATTCTAGAACTTAACCTACTACGCCTTGGGTTTCCAACTGAGTAAATCCGCACGCATACTTTTGCACCTTGCCACCCTCGCCTCCTGCTGTCTCGTCTGTTACCATTCGTCGTGAGACGCAAACATGGGACTGCTACCGCTTACCTACCGTCGCCCTTCGCATATACCGTCCAACTCGAGCCGAAGCTCGCTCAGTGCATCCGAAAAGGGTGATGTCTCTCTAAGATCTGGCAGATCCGGCGCCTCAGCCGGTATCCCACCAGCCCTCTCCTTCGATAATATCATCGAAGGCGGAACTTGCCCGGTAAGCTTCTCTATCGTGTGGTATGTCCTTCGGCGTGACGAGTGGCTAACAGAACGTCCAGCCATGCACCATCCGTGACTTCATGAACTACCTCATCTACATCGAGCACTCGGCCGAGAACCTGCAGTTCTTCCTCTGGTACCGCGACTACGTGACCCGCTTCACGCAAGTGCCCGAGTGCGAGCGTGCTCTGTCGCCGGAATGGACGCAAGGACAGGAAGACGAGGCCGCCGCTCGCATCCAGAAGGATGCGGCCGAGAAGCTGCGTCGTGTCCCCGAGCCCGCCGATATTTTCCGCGGCACCGATTTCGAGAAGCCTGCCCTCCAGGGGTCGGTCTCGATCTCGGCCACGAACGACGATAGCTTCTCCAACTTCTCCACGCCGCCCATGACGCCCAAGGACAGGGACCACGACTCGCTGTACACGAGCTCCCATGATGGGTCCAACTTCTCCGGGACGACTGCTGCGTACAGGAATCTTGCCGGCGATGCGTACGTTGCTGCCGGTGCGGAGAAGCCCTGTAAGTCGGATACCACTCTATAACCATCTCGTGGGCAGTATATACTGACCAGACGCAGTCACAATCCAGCCCTTCCGTGCAGAGATCGACCGCGTGGTAGCAACTTACATCGCAGACCGCTCCCCGCGGCAACTCAACCTATCCAGCAAGGAGCAGAAGACGCTCCTCCACGCCCTCTCAAGCACAACGCATCCGTCCGCCTTCCGCAGCGTGGCGGCCAGCATCGAGTCCAGCCTGCGGTACCAGGCGCACCCCAACTTCATCCGCTGGTCGATCTGCAACGGCAACCCCGCTCGCGTCACGTTCGCCCGCTGTCTGGGTGTCGGCACCATCCTCCTCGCCACCGCGGCCGCCATACTCCTCACCCTGTCGCGCGCGCCCCGCGGCTACCGCGCCCTGGCCGCCATAGGCTGGGTGATCGGCTTCGCCACGCTGATAGCGGCGTGGAAGGGCATGTGCGTCGTGCTGCACGGGCTGCACCACCGGCACGTCCGGCCGTGGGAGCTGTTCGAGCCCGACTTCGACTCGGACTCGGAGATGGGCAAGAGGCGGGCGCAGAGCTACGAGTCGTTCGGGACCAGCAACAGCTACGAGGAGGAGCCGTGGGTCGTCAAGTACGACAAGAGGAACATCGTCAGGAAGATCTTTGACCGCCAGGTCTGGGTCCAGGAGCCCGCGCTGAGGCAGATCCAGGATACGATCTTCGTGCAGAGTGTTTTGGGGGGTCTGTTGCTTTCTGGCGCGCTGGTGGGCGTGTTTGTTGGTGTTCCTGGCGGAGGCTTCTTTTAGGGTTTGGACTATGGTAGGCAGACAGGGTACAAAAGGGTTACAGCATACAGGTCTATATGGGATTGCAAGGTACTACGGTATTGTATTAGTATGTGGTCTGGCTGGCTGGGTCTTCTTCCTTGGGATTGTTGTCTCTCGTTCTTTTTTTTTCCCTCTCTCGCTTCTTTCTTGTTCTTGCTCTCTTTAATTATATACGATATCATGACGGAGAACTTCTAGGTTCGAGGAGTCTAACACTGCGGGAAACAAATCTCAAAATTGTTGGGACGAGGGGGGCACACACATATATATGCACACAGTACATAGGTATGCAGCACCCGCTGCAGGAACATGTTGTCTTGGCTTTTTCTCATGGAGGTATCTTGTGAGCAACGTGGTTTTGGAATCGATCAACATCTCACCGACGCCTTGAATGGCAAATCGATAGACTCGGACTCGAGATTCCAAGCTGCAAGTGACTCGGTTCGATGAGCCGTGTGTGTACACGTTGTAGACCGTCCCTTATACGGTGGGAAAGCCAAGATCAGCACTTCCGCCCAGGCCGAGTGGCTGATGAGAGGTTCCCTGTACTGTACTGTCATCCTCCTGTAGAGCGACTAGATTGTCCTAAATCTGGTTGGCCTCGGTCCAAAGGCCTCCCCGCAAATTGCCGGGGTCAGACTATCGATAAAGCCGAGATACCACCATAAATCTCCAGCAAAAAAGACGTCCATGATGAAAGATACATCGTAAAACTGAGACTACCAGGAAACACCGCGATACAAAAAGTTACCAAAGCCTGTCTCGCCAAAATGACTCTCGAGATAGACCCAATGAAGCCTCCATGACTGCATCATTATCCACCGTTATCCGTATTTTGCATTTACTATGACGTCCGAGACCTACCACGCCGATTCCGCCGAGCCGCTGCCGACCGGATCCGGCGACGGCCTCGGATACGCCAAGACAGCGGCCGACTCGGACTCGGCGACTGTGCTGTCGCAGACTGGCCGGCCCAGGACGGCGACCACCACAGCAGAGATAGACACGGCCATCACACACCCGGGATCCGTCAAGATCAACGTCACGGGCGCATTCATCGTCGACCAGGGGAGCAGTACCCCGCGTAACGGCCAGTCCTCGCCCACGACCTACGACCATAATGGCCACCAGACGAAGGACATCCGGCTGCCAAATCACACTGCCGTCGTTAGCCACGTCGCCATTGATGTATGTAGCTGCTGCACATGGCTTCAGCACACCGTTCATGATTGCTAATATTGTCCCCTCTACCCTAACAGATCGGCGGCTCCCTTGCGAAACTGGTGTATTTCTCGCGAGAAGCGCATTCGACCGAGCCCGGTGGCCGACTAAACTTCCTCAGCTTCGAAACAGACCACATACGAGACTGCATAGAGTTTATGAAAGACCTCAAAGACAAACAGCAGGCGCTCAATGGCTCCAGACCGGGCGAGCTATGCGTTATGGCCACCGGTGGTGGGGCGTACAAATATCACGACATGATCCGCGACGAGTTAGGCGTTGATGTGCTCCGCGAGGACGAGATGGAGTGTTTAATAATTGGTATGCCCTTCAAAGCGCTTCCGCGAACAATTTGCAAAGTGGAAGTGAGACTGATTCAGTGTGGCTACCAGGCCTCGATTTTTTCATAACAGAGATACCCCGCGAAGTCTTCACCTACTCCGACACCGACCCTATGCACTTCGTCGAGCCCTCGGACGACATCTACCCCTACCTGCTAGTCAACATCGGCTCCGGCGTGTCCTTCCTCAAAGTCTCGGGCCCGCGCGAGTACGAGCGCGTGGGCGGCACGTCGCTCGGAGGCGGCACGCTCTGGGGCCTGCTCTCCCTGCTGACGGGCGCCCGCAGCTTCGACGAGATGCTCAGCATGGCATCGCGCGGCGACAACACCAAAGTCGACATGCTGGTTGGCGACATCTATGGCACAGACTACGGCAAGATCGGGCTCAAGAGCACCACCATCGCCAGCTCCTTCGGCAAGGTCTTCCGGATGAAGCGCGAGGCCGAGAACGAGGCCGAGGACAGCGGCGGGCTGCACAACAAAGACCACCACCAACCACACCACTCCACTTCAGACGGCACGGACGTCGCGCCCTCCGCCGAACCGTCGGAGATCGACCACCCCCACCCGCCGAACACCTCGCGGTTCACCAGCGCCGACATCTCCCGCTCCCTGCTCTACGCCATCAGCAACAACATCGGCCAGATCGCGTTCCTGCAGAGCCAGATCCACAACCTCTCGCACATCTACTTCGGCGGCAGCTTCATCCGCGGCCACCCGCAGACGATGAACACGCTCAGCTACGCCATCAAGTTCTGGAGCAAGGGCGGCAAGCAGGCGTACTTCCTGCGGCACGAGGGGTACCTGGGCGCCGTGGGCGCGTTCCTCAAGAGGCAGCCGCGCAACTGGGGGCGGCGCGGCAGCTTCGAGGAGGAGCTCGGCAAGTGGCACGTCCGCGAGGCCAGGAGGGCGGACAAGGAGAGGCAGCAGCAGCAGCAGCAGGATGGGGAGCGGCGGGAGGAGGTGGTTGTTGTATAGCATTTTTTGTTGTTGATACCTACACTACACGTACGATACCTGATAGATGGTTGGGAGAGTGGGCGTCTGGGGTTCTCAGGGGAGCATGCCGGCGTGCGTATTCGTGCATACACAGTATACATCGCTTGTTTAGTGTGCGAGCATTGGACAGACCTTGAATCATGAACCAGATGGGCTTTCTGGAAGATCATCCTTGGTTTGTGCTGTTTGCTAAATCGTATTTTCCGGCCAATTTACCGTTGTCGCGTGCTCAATCACTGTCAGTGTCCAATTCACGCTGATCTCGTCTCCACGATGGAGCAGTCACATGGGCAAAATGACGTTTGGCGGGGCTTCAGATCGAGATGCGGAACATTCAGTTACGTTCTCGAACCAGTATGACGTCAAACTTGGGTAAAGCTTGAGCTTGCGTGTGCAAAGCTTCGAGAGGTTGAAATAGAAGCTCACGGTAGCCTTTTTCTTCTCGTTGGGCTCTGCTCTCATCAGTCTTTCTCACATCGTCCAATCCAAAGCAACAAAAAACCACTTCATCAGTCTCTACAACAAAAACCTTCACACACAAAACACACACCAAAAGTCATCATGGCACCATCACACAGCGAAGAGTCCAACCGCCCCAAGGACACCTTGGACGCGGGCAAGAACATCGCACACGGCTCAGCCGGCGACCAACAGGTTAGTTTGTTCTTTTTACTCTAACGAACTTGCTCCCCCCAGCTGTCTTATAGATCAAACAAGCTAACATATCTCCCCCAGCTACCATCAAAGGTCGACCGCGCAGACAAGACGGCTCCCCTACCAGAGCACGAGCAAGGGGCCGGAATCCCAGGCTTGAACGCCAGCGGCGGGGGTAGCCAGGGCCTGTCGCAGGGTCCTAATGCTGGACAGGGCAAGGGGCCTCTCAACCCCTGAAGGCGACATAACATAGGAGGAAAGGGTACGAGAAACAAGGTCGTTTTATGATACCTGGGAAAGGGAATGGATTAAGGAACCCTAGGGATACCCGGGTTGATATGATGATCAAATGAATACGTGTAGAGCTCGCTGGTGCGAGTTGTTACCGATTTTACGTTGCAATTATGATTTTTCGAACTTTGATATGCTTTCCCGTGATCTCTTGGCCGGAGGGGGTCTGTTATCGATGGACCAAGGAAGATGGTTTACGTAGCAGGATTGACTTGCTGTATGCGTGAGGTTAAGTGCCACCCAAAGTGTCTGCCGTCCCGAGTATAAGAACAGGAGCTAAGCTTCCATTTTTAATCGAGATGCTCAAAGGTAAAACAGAGCTTTCAGTCGAGTATGACTTGGGTCGCGAAAATAAACTCTTGGGCATACTTCGCTTCTCCGCTGCCACTGACTCGCGCAAGCAGAGTTCAACCTCGGGCCCTGAGGGCGTCAGTCATTGCAACCATAACACGGGGGAAAAGCCAAATACATGGCAAGAAGGAGCCAAAAGAACATTGCCTCCCTCCTCGCCAGGAGCCTGCTCATGCAAGTGTCGTCTTGCCCACTATCGGAATTGAACCGATGACCTTGTCATTACTAGTGACACGCTCTACCACTGAGCCAAGCGGGCCGCTGGTGGACTTTGCGGTACGTAATGGCTTTGACGTTAGTCACTACGGACCCTTGGGGAGGAGCTGCCAATGCATCATGGGACGAGGGATGCGGTGGAATGCTTGTACAAGACGGTCAAGAGATGGTTCTTTGGGGGTAGGTAAAGATGTGAAATCTGCTGAGGCGCTGATGCAAAGACTGGAGAGGGAGGGGAAGAGCTGGTCAAGTATTTGATCTCTCAGGGTATTTTGTTATGGGACGGGGCCGCGCCCGTGCCCGTCTGTCTCTATCTATACGTCAGCGCGATACTCCGTGGCCGTGCTTGTGATAATAAGCGAGCCCTAGGCCCTGCAAGCCTGGTGGTTGTGACAGCCAAAGCAACAATCAGATTTTAGAGCTTGAACTGCTTCGCAAGCTCAATGCCCTCGGCCAGCGTGCCTATCCGAGCGTCGATGGCGTAGCCCTGGCCCTCCAGCTTCTTCAGCTCGCTGAAGAGATCGGTCAGAGGCACGGTGAACACCTCGATGAACTCGCTCTCCTCGAGCTGGGGCTTCAGATTCTGGTTCTCCGGCAGGCTCATGTCGATGGTCACGTGCACCATGCGCAGGTTGGTGTTGCAGAACCCCGGGTCTGGCTCGCTCAGGTAGGTCAGCGAACCGGTCGGCCATGCGCAATATGAGGGATGAGGACTGACCGTTGAACATGACAGGCGAGGCCTTGGAGGCTTTGCCTACGTAGCCGGTCTCCTCCTTGAGCTCCCGCACCGCGGCCTGCTCTGCCGTCTCGCCCGCGTCGACCAAGCCGGCAGGGACCTCGATGGTGACGGCTTGTGCTGGAGGTCGGAATTGCTTCTGAAGCATGATCTCCGGACCTGGTGCCCGGTCAGTGGTGTGATCATCAGGGTTCTAGTATTAATTAGTCTTACCTGACTCCTTCTCGAGGATTGCCACGATACCCACGCCATCGATGTCGCTGTTCTTAGGCCGAGTGGTTCGCTCAGAGGACTCCCACGTCCTTATTGCACCGAGAGGGTCCTTGTATGTGATCCTAGTTTCGCAGAGATGAGAGGTTAGATGTGATTCGGTCTGAAGGAGAGCCGAGCTCACTTCACCATCTTTGACCACACCGCCTCCTTCTCGGGCTGTTCATTGCGTAAGCAGGTACCATCCTCGCAGCTTGTCTCTGGCAATGATTCAGTGAGCGGTTTGGGTTATGTCTTACGAGGGGCTCGATCGAGATGATCTTGGAGTCAGAGGCCGACATGATAGCGAATTTGTTCGGGTCTCGATATCAAGGTTGGCTGCTCGACGTGTCGTTAAATCAAAGGTAAGGTAGGTGCATATTGTGTAAGTGAGCCCTTCTGTCAGCTGTACCTTAAGCTTACCTAAGGTACCTACTAGGTGTCGGGTCACCAAGCTTCGGTGGGTCGTCCCGAGAGCGGAGTCACGGTGGCAGGGCGTTAGTGGGGTTCAGGCTGTGTACTTCGGTACCTCCTTTGTGCATCGACCTGGAGTTTCAGTCTCAAAAGAGTTGAGCTCAGCTCCCAAGACCGTGTCGACACAACCAGAGCAGTATTTCTCTGGACGACTCGACATTGCTGCTTGGGAAGACTGCCATCAATGGCACCTTCTTGTCGTCCAATACTTGGACACGCATTAGCAGTAGATTTCAATACCTAATACCGGTGACGTACTTTCGTCTTCACTCAGGTACTGATAGGTACCTTAGCGAACGGGTGTCGAGATCAACTGGCCTGTGGAATGTAGACCGCCATTGCAAGTTGGCAGGTTCGCCATGGAGACGCCAGATCACGAAGCAAACAATGATGCCTTCCAGTCTCCACGCGTCCTTCTACGACTCCTCAGCCCTCTTTTTAGCTTTGATGATACATACATACGTGCTTTATCTTCATCCGTCACGGTCCTAACCGTCTGACGTGTAAGCCACGCCCGATCCTCCTCCCATGGCGCCTAATTGTGCCGGATTAGGAAGGGTTCAGCGACTCTGGAACGCGGCCCCCAGAGCGCGGTACTTGTGGTAGACCAAAGATCAGCTATCGGCCTTCATCCAACGAGAGGCCAGCAATTAAACCTCGTCTGCTGCAGCTTCACCTTCCTAAAGTGCCTAAAACCTTGGCCACGTTCACGTCAGCGCACTCCAAGTACGACATGACGAATTAAGAGGCATGGTTACGTCTCACCTTTTGGATCGTCTCTCCCTTCATCCTGTTGTCTCTCGTTTTCACTGATCCCAGCAGCAGCACGCTCCAGATCCTATACAATAGCCCGCATTCCTTCGTTCTGCTCATTTACAAAAAGACTACAATAATCTCCCATCTGTGATAATTTTCCTTCCGTCGTTCTTCTTTCCGATCTACCAGCTCATCCGGCTGGCGCGAGGGATCGCATGTGACAGTAGTACCTTCCAATTGTCCCATACATGACAACATTTATGATAGTCCGCCATTACACGACGGCAAGAACCAGTATCTAGATCAAGGTACAGACAGGGTGGGACAGAACCGTCAAGATGCGGCACCAACCATTGAGCGGCGACAGCACCGACGACGAGGACGACGCCGGCTTCGTCAATAACCGATACGCCACAGCCGAGACACCACTCCTAGGACGAGACTCGCCCGAGGAGCCGCGAAGCCTCTACCGGCAAAATGTCATCATCCTCATCTTTGCCTTCCTCTTCATCGCCGAGCTGGGAGGTGGTCTGTTTGTCGCGCCGTCGAGCGCCATCATGGAGAACATCATATGCAGAAACTACTACCCCGAGGTGTCGGACAACATCATGGTCAGCGATCCGCGCTGCAAGAGGGACGACGTCCAGGGCACTCTGGCCACCATCCGCGGCTGGGCCTACACCTTTGACTGTCTCCCCGGCATACTTGGCGCCGTGCCGTATGGTATCATGTCGGACAAGTGGGGTCGCAAACCGGTCTTTGTCCTCGCGATCTTCGGCCTCGTGTTGTCCATTGGCTGGGTATTGATAGTTTGTAAGTCAGAACATTGCCATGGCCGAAACGTTATTGGTACACGAGAGCTCATACTAATGCTCGTGCCAGTGTATTTCTCCAATATTTTCCCTCTCTGGACGATATGGTTTGGCTCCGCTTTTCAGTTTATCGGCGGCTCATCGTCTGTCATGACGGCCATGCTGTACACAATGGGCGCCGATGTCACCCCGGTTGCTGATCGGTAAGACCTCTGCTCCAGTCGGTTGCCTGCCACGGGATATCACGCTGACGTCTCTAGTGCCATTGTCTTCATGCAAGTCAACGCCTGGTTCCTGGTCGCAGAAATGATCTCTGGCCCACTGGCCAGCATCCTGATGCATAGGTCACCTTGGCTGGCTCTCGCCGTATCATTCATCCTGCTTGCAATTTCCACTCTCATCGCTCTCGTCTTTCCAGAAACCCTGGACATCCAGAGGCTAAAGGACAGACAGGAGGCCGCCGCCCACGGGGATGTGACGACTCCGAACGACACAAACGCCGACCTGGAAGCCTCGAAGCAGACCAAGTTCCAGCATCTCTGGGCCATCTGCAAGAAGGACGTCCTGGAAGTCTACGACTTTGTCCTCAAAAACCAGCGCACCACCTTCCTGTTGCTGTCCCTCGTCTTCGTCGTCCTGGGCAAGTTTGTCCTGGAACTGCTGCTCCAGTACGCCACAGCGCGCTACCACTGGACCTGGGACAAAGCCGCCATCCTCATCACCATCCGGAGCGCCAGCACCCTGCTCCTCCTGGCCGTCGTCCTGCCGGGCATCAGCTGGGTCTGCGTGCACAGGCTGAAGATGAGCAGCATGGCCAAGGACCTCTGGCTCTCCCGCGTCTCTGGCATGGTGCAGACGCTGGGCGCGCTGCTCGTCGCCTTCTCGGTGAACGGCACCATGCTCATGGTCTCGCTCGTCGTCTTCGCCGGCGGGGGCGGCCTGACGTCGCTGGTGAGGAGCCTGGCCAACGCGCTGGTGGAGGAGCACCACGTCGGCATCCTCAACTCGCTCGTCGGCTTCCTGGACATGGTCGGCATCATGATTGCGGGCCCCATACTCGCCAAGGCGCTCAAGGTCGGGTTCGCGTGGGGCGGACCGTGGATGGGGCTGCCGTTCATGGTGTCGGCGTTCCTGTTCGGCATCTCGACTGCTATTGTGTGGACCTTTAGGATCCCGAAGCGGCGACTGAGTGCAGAGTCTGTGTGAGGTGCAACTGCCTTTTTACAGTGAAATTTTCGAATTGAGCTGTCGCTTCCGTGTTCTTCACTAGAGTTCGCCGCATGCAACGAGAAGCCTCCGGAGTGGGAATAATCCTGGATAGTGGGAGGCGACTGCTCGATCTCTACTCCTCTCCCTTCTTCTTGGCGAAGGAGGTGGTGCCGTACAGATCGGGCAAGGCCTTGCCCCAAATTCCGACATAATCACCCATACAGATTCGGACTGCAGCGACTCAGATTTTTATTTTTAAGATCAGCAAAAGGGACACAGTAGTCCAGCAGTGCAGACTGCAGAACGGCAAAAAAGTTCTCGGATACGGGGAGTCGAACCCCGGGCTGATGAGTGAGAGTCATCGATGTTACCGCTACACCATACCCGATGTGCTCGACGGTGGGACGTGTTACGATTTTCCTTTTGTTCTCGGGGGGCGGAAGCTGGCTGGAGCCGGCCTTGTAGAGGGCCCGTTGTTGGTGTTTGTCAGCTACTGTGTCTTTGCATATCATTGTTATCATTATTTAGAAGCGGAGGTATAGAGTGTCGGTCCCCTCACGGCGGACTGGCTGGGGATGGAGCGGAGGGCTTCTAGACGAGAGTCATGCATTACGATGGCGTTTGGGCGGGTATCGTTTGTTTTGTTTTGTTCCTTTTTTTGGTTTTTTGGGATGCTGGCGAGGTGCAGGGAGAACGGCGTACTTTGATGCCTTGCCTTGGTTAGGTGTTGGGATATATTGGTAGATATATGGCTATAACGCCCTGCAAAACAGGGTCTGCTAAATCTCGACTCTGTTTGCGTTACAAAGGCAGTTCTGAAGTCTGCACCGCAAGCTGAAGTGTAGTGATACAAGAACTAGGTTTTGAGGGGGGGAAACTCATAGCTCAAGGACCCTGTTGACAGGCATCCGGAGATGTCCAAGGAAGCTCTCATCGCCAGCTGGGTTTGCCTTTGTATTCTCCCTTCGGTCGGCAGTACCCGATGCTCGCGTTGGTGGCACTTATTAGTGCAGTCTACTATGTACACTACACTCTACTGTGTGTACCCCTGAGCTGTGTAAGGGGTGCGCCACTCATTAACGGCCTGGCAATAGCGCAGCATGAATCATTCAGCTGCGGGTGACCATGACCGCTAATACCGAGCCGCTTGACCAGAGACTATTCAAGTGCCAAGACGCTGTTTTCCAAGGCACGAATCCTCTGATCTTGCCCTTCGAGTCAGGTTACGAGTTGGACAGCGGTTGGACTACCTTTGCTAGCTTTGATTCATGCGGCCAGGCTGTACATGAAGTGCTAAAAGTGGATTGCAAGGCTGGACTTGAGAAGGAGGCATGTCGAAGGTCGAAGGTCTGGGTGAAGCATTTCGGATAAGAAGCACCGACCACGAATGCCTTCCCGAATTGGACAGTATTGAATATTTTGAGTGAACCGGGAAAGTGGAAAGTGCGAGGGTCTGGGTTTCGTTTGGAAAGGGTACGTACCGTTCGTTCCCTGGGACCTGCATTAGCGCCTGACAGGGGTCAAGGCGGGTTCGTTCCTATTTTTGATTCCAGCATTTTTATGTGCTTGCCAGAGGGAATAGAACGTCATTGACTCTTGTAGCTTCTTTGTTCGAATTGACTCTGTGGACCGGATAAGGCAGATCAATATTACCATTGCAGTGCATCAGGTAGCCTTGATATGTAATTCTCTGGGATCGATACTGTCATGCCGGCAAGATATCAAGATCTGTCAAGATCTGTCAAACGCTGTCAAACGGCTAGATCTGGCATTTCCCCCCTTTTTGTACGACGCGTTCTATCCAGACTACTGCGATGCACTAAAAAAGATTACTGGCTCTCTGGTAGACGCGCAAGCCACTGCTGCACTGCTTGTCCACTTACAGGCAACAGCTGGCGATGGTTACCGGTCAACCGTACCCGCTTCCTAGAGTAGTATCATCGCGAAAGAGTTCCCCATCCACATGCCCCTGAGAGTCAGTAGGATTCCTCGTCAAATTCACGCTCTTGGAAGAAGAAAAACAATTGTTCGGTACTGCCAAGCGAGAGTATCCGCCTACACGCAGCAAGCGTACGCCCAGCGCGGTAGCTTCATGCGCTGCTGCAGGGGGGTGAGTTGTAAGCTTCGGTGCCGCCTTTCCAGGCTTGCAACGTGCCAGCGCTGGGATCTTTTGTTTCGATAAGGCAGTCCCCTCCACAAGGGAGTGGGCTAGCCATTTCAGCAGCATACCAGCTCTCTACTAAAGTACACTGAGTGGAGGTTATGGTGTGTGAGTGGGCGCCTATGGTCGTCATAAATCCACGGTAGCCCGGAGATCGGCCTGAATCTGATCTTGCGCTTGGTTTTCGGATTCTTTTTTTTTTCTGGCTTCAGATTCTGTGCCCTGCGCCCAGTGTATAGTGCTGCTCACGACTGTGTTTTTCGTTCCCGTCGCTCCTTAACACTCCTACTAGGTTTATTCTGTCTCTCCTGATGACGTCGGGCTTCACTGAGGCTTCATCTTGTCCCGCCCGGTCGCCATTTGTCTCGGAAAGCGGAAGGCTAGAGGTGTAGGTACATCCGGCGCCTCTTCCGTCCATTGCGCCGTACTTGAAAACTACTTCACGCTGAGCGCCACAGCATTCCAGTCTGTCTTCTTACGGTGTATCTGTCATTGAATTCAGGATCGCCGTCTTTTCGTCTCTTCGTCTCCAATACCCCGCACTCTGTCCTTGCGCCACTTGGTTCCTACCTGAGAGATCAAACCATCGAGGCGGCATGGACTACTAGCGATCACCCATCTAAATAAGCAGCTGGTCATTACTGGCTTCCTGCACACCCACTGGTCTTTTCATCTTCTACCCTCCCGACTCCCGCTGGGTCGGGCACGGATATCTTCAGCATGGTTTCGTTCTTTGGCCTGAAGTTTGGGAGTGACAAGAAGTATGCTCTCGGCCGTCCCTTACATCGTGACCTAGTCCCCTAACCAGCTGCTGCACAGGAAATCGGACAAGGGAAAAGCGCCAGAGAAGACACCAGCTAAGGCACCTGCGCAGAACGGGCCAAAGAAATGGGACCAGAATCAAATGGGCGAGGGCCAGTTCTTCGGCACAAGTCTCGGCAACCGCACCGTCGTCAACGGGAGCATACGCTCAGTCAACATGTCGCGGCCGGGGACTGCGAGCTCGTCGCGGATATCACCCTACAACCACAATACACACGCCCTCGCCGCATCGAGCATGTACGACCTGTCCAACGTCAGCCATATACGACAAGGCAGCTCCAACAGTCTCAAGCCAGCAGCGTCGGAAACGAACCTCCGCACAAACTTCAAGAACGCCTCCATGACGAACCTGAAAGTACCCGGCCCTGGGTTCGGCTCGAGACCTGGCACGCCAGGGGGAGGGAGGAATAAAGTCTGGGTAAATCCTCTGGATGTCCACTTTGGCAGGAGTACGCCTTCCGCTGTTCCAACGGCACCAAGGTCTCCGCTGGCCCAATATGAGATAGGGGCAAGCGACGGTGGTGACAATAGCTCCGTGTTTGGCGATAAAGCAGAAAACATTGCGGACACGATCATGAGCTCGGTTGTGCAGAAGGAGCAGGAGAAGGCGGATAAGGAGCGTGAGGAGAAGGGCAAGGTAGAGAGGGAACGCGAGGAGAGGGAGGCGAGGCAAAAGGCGCAAGAGGAGGAAAAGAAGCGCGAAGAGGAACGGCAAAAGGAGCAGGAAAAGCACAGGGCTGCTGCTGCTGCTGCCGCCGCCTCCATCAGATCACCGCATCACGGCCCGCCGGGCCACCCTTCACCTCCAAACTCCATGAACCGACCCATGAATGGGCAAATGGACCGTCCTATGTTCCAAGGCCAGCATGATCAGCGCCCCAACAGCCGCAACGGAAACCGCCACGGCCCAGGCCCAATGGATCGCCCTGTATTCCAGGGACATGGCGACCACCGACCAGGAAGCCGGAACGGCAGCCGACCTAGCCCGCCTGTCGGCCAGGGATACGTGAACAGCGGTCCGTTCCAAGGACAGATGGATTATCGGCCCAGTAGCCGGAATGGACAGCACGATCAGCGGCCGAGATTCCAGGGACAGATGGAACAGCGCCCAGGAAGTCGCAACGGACCGCACGATCGTCCGCATTTCCAAGGGCAGATGGATCAGCGGCCGAGCAGCAGGAACGGACCACAAGACCGTCCTGTCTTTCATGGACAGATTGACCAGCGACCTGGAAGCAGGAACGGGCCCAGGAGAGACGGTACGTCTCCTTACGGACACCCTCCGAACGGATATCCAAACGGCCACATGCACGGTCGCCCGATGAACGGGCATGGTCCGATGAATGGTCCGAGTCCGATGAGGGGACCCGGGCCAATGAACGGTCAGGCTAGAAGTCCGAACATGGGACCCAATGGTCATATGAACGGCTATGCCAAAAACAGCCCTCAGGGTGGCCCTTTTAATGGTCCTATGGGCAGCCCCAACGGCGGCCCTAGAAGTCCTGCCATGAACGGCCCCTACCGGCCAAGCCCAAACCTGAACCAAAACAACTCTCAGCCGGGTCAGAATGGCTACTTCCCGGCCGACTTACCATCGCCGACCACGTCCACGCCTCGCTCTAGTGAAGAGAAGCCGGCACCCACAGAGTCGGCCGACAGGCCCATAATCCGGAACGTGATAGCCAGGCGGGACACCATGACGTCCATCACACCGAAGCGAGCGAGCGTCTCCATGGCAATCGACGCCTTCGAGAAGTCGCTCGTCGAGGCTCAACTGGCCACCGAGGACAGCGTCCGCGACAGCACCGCCAGCAGCACCTACAGCGTGGACGAGATCCTCGAGTCCCCCGTCCAGCCTGCGCCCGCTCCTCGTCCATCACCGCCTTATGCCGCACCTCAACCGCAGAGATCTGGGAGCGGCGCGGGCAGACCGTTTCCCGGGAGGGGCGTCCAGCGTCCCAATCCGGAAGAGTACGGCGTCGTCCCCACAGGAAGGATGACGCCTTCCGCCGCCGTAAACGGCCAGACGCAATCACCGCCGGCGCGGCTAGACTCCTCCTCCCCGCCCTCCCAACGCCTCGAACACGCGTCCCTCCAGCCGGCGCCTCTCTTTCGGCAACCCAAGTGGAACAAGGAAGACGAAGACGAAGACTTCCGCCACGACGACTTCTCGGCACCTCGCCCGGTCCCCAGCCCGAAACTGCCAACATCAGACGCCCCCTCGACGCTCGACTTTGGCGCCACGCCGCCGACGCCGGACCCTAGCAACCCAAACTGGCCGCTCGCTCCTCCTCCTCCTGCCGCCGCCTCTTCCCCTCCGGTCTCCTCCCCTCCGTCCTCCGCGACCGCACCGCAAATGCAGCGTCCCAACCCCCCTCCGCCACTGAACTTCAATTTCAGCCCGGACGCGTTCAGCCGCGACCACGGCATGCTGACGCCGCCGATCAAGATGCTGGGCCAGCGCAGCCCGTCCAGCGACGCGCTGCGGCCGAGCACGGCCACGGGCACGGGCACGGGCGGCGCCGAGATCGGGATGGCCAGGGGTCCGTCGATGAGGAGGCCGAATCACGGGCTGCAGACGCCTACTGGGATTGCGGACCGGTTTGGGACGCCTTTGATATGAGTTTGGAACATTCGTACTTCCTTTTTTTTTGTACCTCTCCATCTTTTCTTCCTTCTCGAGACTTACTTCTGCCATTTTTATTACGTCATTTTTACTCTTTCACAAGGCATACTGTTCGTTATACATGTGTGCGGTTGTTTTGTTTCGGAGATCAGTCGATTCTTGCTAGAGATCATGGACAGGGAATGTCACGCCGAGTTTTTGAGAAGGGACGAATCATGGGAAAGAACTGGATATATAGGATGGGAACTGTTTGGAGTATACACTGACAAAGTAGAGGAGTTCAGAGATGCTGGGGGGTTATTTTATTTTGTACATATAGACTTGGGAGTTTCCCTTCGGTTTCACGAACTAAGTGAAGGGAGGGCATATACATAATGTAATGGCTTCGGAACCACATTGACAGTAATCATTCAGGTCGGGTCTATGTCATGTCTGTCTTTTCAGAACAGATACAGTAATCTACACATCGTGACCGGGCAACGACACCAGGGCTGCAGTATTATAAGATGCCGGCCATCGGAGCCGAGGTATGCGGGGGCGGCATTTCGCTGGCCCGGGGTTAACGGCGTTCAACCGGGGGAAGCGGTCACGACAGACACACACATTTCCTTGGCATTCCGTCTTACTCGATCCTTCGACATTCGCTGACATTGATCCTCACACACTTCCTTGGATGGTTTCCGACTTGTGACTTTTTGGCAATAATCCCGTCGCACATTTCGCTTCCCGTCCACCCCCGGGGCCGGAACCACCACATGGCGTCCCTCCTCCCTCGCCTACCCTTCGCCCCCGGCTCGCCAACGCCCTACATCGCCCTCGGCACCCTAGGCCTCAGCCTCGCCTACCTCCTCCGGTCCTACCACCCGTCCAACTCACCCGTCCCCCACCACCAAAAATGGATACCCGCCCCCTCCCCTCCCCCATCCCCCACCCCGTCCCACTCCCACCCCTACCCCCCCTCCGCCCTCCCCGGCGCCCGATCCGTCCCCACCCCCTACGGAAAGATACAAATCTTCGAATTCGGTCCCGAGGCAGGCGAGAAAGTCCTCCTCCTCCCCGGCATCGGCACCCCGGTCGTGGCCCTGGGGGACCTGGCCTCCCGGCTGGCCGGGACGGGGTACCGGGTGATGCTGTTCGACCTGTTCGGGCGGGGGTACAGCGACGCGCCCCTGGACCTCCCCTACGACGAGAGGCTTTACGCCGCCCAGGTGCTGCTGGTGCTGGCCAGTAGTCGGCTGGCGTGGACCGGGGAGGGGGGGTTTCATCTCGTCGGGTATAGTCTCGGGGGAGCGCTGGCGGTGGCGTTTGCGCGGTATTTTGCGGGGATGGTGAGGAGTCTTGTGCTGGTTGCTGGTGGGGGGTTGATTAGGAAGGGGGGGCATGTTGGGTGGAGGAGTAGGTTGCTGTATAGCGTTGGGTGGTTCCCGGAGTGGGTGCTGGAGAAGCTGGTTGAGAGGCGGCTTAGGCCTGCTGACAGGAAGGGGGGTGTGACGGGTGGGGAGGACGGGGAGGTCGGTACTGAGGGGCAACGGGGGAAGGACAGCGATGCCAATGGGGGGAAGGGGTGGGATGGTACCTTGCTGTCTAAGAGGAGACCGGGTGGCCACACGGTTGCGGATGTCATGGAGTGGCAGATACGGGAGCACAGGGGGTTCGTCAAGGCTTTCATGAGCAGTATCCGGTACGCGCCCATCTATGATCGGAGGGAGGACTGGGCCGCGCTCGGGGAGCAGTTGGCACTGAGGAGACGGGATCCGGAGGTTGCTGGGTTGAGGGGTGGGAAGGTGTTGCTTGTGCTGGGGACGACGGATAGCGTGATTGTCAAGGAGGAGCTGGTCGAGGATGCCACGGCTGTGCTGGGGCCGGAGGCTGTTGAGGTGGTCGAGATTGATGCTGGTCACGAGCTGGCTTTCACACATAGCGACGAGGTTGCTGATGCCGCGGTGAGGTTCTGGAAGGGGGAGGACGGTGCTCTGGCCGGATCGACTTGGGTTGTATCGTGAATATATATTGCCGCGGAGTCACAGGTAGAACCATATGATATATATAGACGTCAGTCATCGAACAATAGCGGCAAACGGCGGCAGAGATAGTTGAAAATCTTTCTATTCTTTGAACTCCCTAACGACCCATGACGCCAGCTGATTTTTTTCTATCTCCATACTATGTGACATTGAGGCACCTAGTTCTCCCCCAACACCTGCTCAAGCCCCTTGCCCGTCAAAAGCTTGAACGCCTCCCGATACCTCTCCGCGGTCGCCTCGACCACATCACCCGGCATCTCCACGCCCTCCTTACCCTTCAGCCCGCTCCTGGTCAACCAGTCCCTCAGAAACTGCTTGTCGAAGCTCTCCTGCTCGCGTCCCGCCTCGTACTTGTCGGCGGGCCAGAACCTCGAGCTGTCGGGCGTGAGCACCTCGTCGACCAGCACGACCTCGTCGGTGCTCTCGTCCAGGCCGAACTCGAACTTGGTGTCGGCGATGATGATGCCCCTCTCCCTCGCGTACTCGGCGGCGGCATTGTAGCACTTTAGCGCGAGCTCCTCGATGCGCTTGGCGTACTTGTCGCCCACGATCTTGGCCGCCTGGTCGGGAGAGATGTTCTCGTCGTGGGACCCCAGCTCGGCCTTGGTGGACGGGGTGTAGATGGCTCCGCCGGGAATCTTGTCGCAGTTCTTCAGGCCCGCGGGTAAGGGGATGCCGTGCACGGTGCCCTTGGACGCGTACTCCTTGTAACCCGATCCGGTGAGGTAGCCCCTCACGATGGCCTCGACGGGGAAGACTTTGAGCTTGCGGACGAGCATGGTGCGGTGCTTGACCACGGCCTGCTCGCCGGCGGTCAGGTGGACCGAGGGGGGAGGGGTGAGTCCCAGGAAGTGAGTCTTGAGGTCCGGGATGGCGGAGGAGAGGACGGAGAACCAGTGGGCGGTCAGGTAGGTCAGGATGGCGCCCTTGCCCGGCACGCCGTTGGCCATGATCACGTCGTAGGCCGAGATGCGGTCGGTGGTGACGAAGAGCAGGGTCGAGTCGTCGACGGTGAAGAGGTCGCGGACCTTGCCGTGGGCGAGCTTGGGGAGGGAGGTGAGGGCGATGTCTGTTACTATGAGGGACGTCATCGTGGCTGTTTTGTCCTTTATTCTTGTGTCCCAGGGGGTGAATGTGATTGTGAGACGATGCTTGGGATGTGGGATGAGAGTCGTGAGACTGTATTGATGTATGTGTGAACGTTGTGGCCACCAGTGTGTGTTTAACAGCGTTGCCAGACCAGATATGAGGTCCGGAATGAATCAGTTCGATGCCCGACGGGACTGAATGTGCCTCAAGTAAATGTTCTCTACACAGTAAAAAGTGAAGGTGAAGGTGCTCATAAGCCGAGACTCGGCGGGAGTGTGTAGTGAGGTATTAGCCGGAAGCGGAGTTCTGAATTTTCTCGGGATGCGTCACACCACCGGACCCATCTCCGTGTGGCTTCACCTTGATTTCTGTCATCTCGGCAGTCAGTTCGGGCATCAATTCTCTCTTGCATGACACAGAATGATATACGACACGATACGACTGGGTATAACAACCCATCAGTCTATATATATATATATGCTAGATACTTCCAAAATGTATTACATTATGTCCAACATGTCCTTATATGCAAAACAAACACAAGAAAACACACTCCTCAAGCCACCACCTTTTTTCTGCAGCAATTCGCCCAGCTGACCTATAACACGAACAACCCTCCACCAACGACGCTGAACAGCCCAGCAACCGCCACCACCGCCAACGCATCCCTGCCGCCTCCCCTAACCACCGGTGCCGCATTCTGCGTCGGCGCCGCAGTCCCAGTCCCCGTAGTCTGCGTACCGCTACCGCCACTCGTCGCGCTCCCGGTCGAACTCGACGACGCTCCCGTGCCCGTCGTCGTCGTCGTACCACTGCTCGTCTTGCTCGTCGCCCCTGCCCCCGCCGCCGTGGTCTGCTGGGCGCTCACGCCCGTGACGCTCGGCAGCCCCGACCCGGCCGACGTCAGCTCCGTGATCTTTGTATCCCCCGTGGCGTTGAGGTTGGCCTGCGCCATGCCGATCTGGTGGTGGTCGAGGTCGTAGACCACGTACGCGGACCGCAGGAACGTGTCGCCCAGCAGCGTGATGTCGCTCGCGCCCGTCTCGTTGGTGCCCCCGCCCGACGACCCGCCGAACCCGCTGCCCGACGACTGGATGCCGAACAGGCACGCGTTCTCGAACGGCGCCCCCGCCGTGAGCTGGCTGTAGCCGCCCAGCAGGTCCAGCACGAGCTCGTATACCGGCACCGAGATGGTGAACTTGTCCCCGCCCGAGGCCTGGCCGTTGCCGAACCCGAACGTCACCACCAGGTCGGGCTCCGAGTCGAGGTAGGCGCAGTCGATCATGCTGTAGCCGCTGGTCTGGTAGTCGGTGTACACCCCCAGCTCCTCGAAGAGGGGCGTCGCGATGTCGTCGGGGAGGTACGAGAGCGTCGTGCCCGAGTCGAGGATGGCGCCGGCCAGCGTGCTCGAGATGGGCACCTCGGTCCCGTTGGAGTACGTCGTGCTGAGGGACGACATGACGACGCCGTAGTGCGTGTACCCCGTCGGCTGCTTGGGGATGGGCAGCACGTGCAGCGGGCCGATGAACTTGGCCGCGTCCACGCCGCCGAAGAGTAAGGTGCCGGTGTTGGCGCGGCGGTCGTTGAGGTACAGCGAGAAGGCCCTGCTCGAGATGAAGCCCTGCTCGGCCAGCTCGTCGATGATGTTGGGGTACGTCGTGGCGGCGGCCTCGTTCTGGGGGAAGCCGACGCCCAGCACGCCCACGCCGCGGACGACCGAGGTGGCGAGGCCCATCTGCAGGGACTTGATGGTCACGCCGTTGATCTGCAGGTCGTCGGTGATGTAGCTGCCCGTCGCGCCCGAGCCGTCGAGGTAGGTGATGTTGAAGCCGTTGCGGACCTTGAGCGCGTAGGTAGAGCTCTTGGACGGGTTGAAGGTCGGCCCGCACGAGTCGCCGTAGTACCGCTGCAGGGACTTGCTGGTGCACAGGTCGGCGTTGTAGCTGATGAACCAGGCGTCGCTGGAGCCCGTGTCGAGCACCATGGTTATCGGCTGGCCCGGGGTGCCCACCATGACGTCCACATAGTAGCCGCCGCCGGTGATGTTGTTGTTGATCGATCCCGCGTGGAAGTCGCGCCTCGTCAAGGTGGCGCTCGGCGGCGTGCCGACTCGGAGGCCCGGCAGGCCCCTGTTGAGGTCGAACGACACGACATTCTGCGCCGCTGCGCTCGTGGCCAGGGTCAGGGCCAGGGCCAGGGCGCCGGCTGCTGTGTACCTCATGTTTTCACTGACGGTCAAGTTCTCCGTGCAGGGGGAGATAACTTGCAGCTTGCGGTACCGTCAATTCTCGTCGGTTTTATCAAAGACCGGCGAGGAAAGCCGTTGTTGCAAGGTCGAGAAATTCACCGAGTCAACGTCGGCAACATGTCCTGTGACTGTCCACCGAGTATAATGTTCCCTCGCTGCGGCGCAGTTTCCCTAGTGGGTGGATATCCAAATAAGATGAGCTTGGCCTGTCAGCCAACAACGCCCGAAGTCCAAGAAAACAATTGGCGTAGCTCCGAATCCCTCGCCAAGCAGGCAACACGGCACAAACAAAGAACTCCCGGATGTCGTAAATGTAGAAACGAAGACGACAAGAACTCAACTTCTTGGGCAGCGATCATCCGTGAAAACGACAAGACTTTACCAAGCAGACCAAGCACCGACTTCCAAGGCTGAACGAGTGCTAAGCAGCCCTCCCCCCCGACGAGTCCAATTTAAAGCAAGTAGCTCGGGAAGTTGAACGCCACATCCTGCGCGCATTCCATTTCAGCTCTTGGCCTGCGTATCCACGATCCTACGAGAAAGCAAATGACGCTAGACCACCTCCAGCCTAGAGGAAAGGGAGGGGTCGTCCTCCACATAGTAAGGCGCTTGCGTGGCTTGCAGCCCACCCCTCTCGCAGAAGTCGCACCGGCTTCCAATCATCGCCGACGGGCCTTGGCATTGCTGCCGATGCAGGGTCGCGTTGGCCGCCAGAATCAAACGGTTGTCCCAGCCTTGTACGTGCAGCATGTTCATTACACGTGTATATCAGATCCAGGTGACGGCTTCCGTATCCGACACCGCGAAGATCGGCAATGCGCATCGGTTGTCGACCGCATCTACACGTAGAACTTGACACGACGCCACAGCATTGTGTGCGGTTTTGCTGAGACAAATGTCATGAACGCTCGGGAGGATGTACCGAATCCGCGTATATCCCCAGTTTCCCGGTTGTCTTTGACTGTGTAGTTGGGGGAAAGGCATAGATGATCCGCTATTCTTATCTGCTAGATTGAGCCTCATATGCGGTCGCATATAGACACTCATATATCCAGATTGATGGACGACTGCATACACGGTCCGCCGCTGCTTGTATCGACATCGGTGATTATGGTTACCCGGCTCGGAATAAGTTGCCGGTCGCAGGTCATGCCGCTGTACCCGGTTACGTGTCGCAACACATTGAAGTGGACGGCCGGCTTCCCCTGCTTGGAAAAGTAGCTACCTTAGGAAATGATCGTAGGAGATTGGAAGGAAGTTCTGCAAAACGTACAAAGTTGACGAGTCCTGGGATGGAATGATGCTCTTGTGACGATGCTATAGGGACGAAACGAGTCGAACTATACAGTCGTGCATTCTTCGTCCCATCGTCTCATCCCAACTCCAGGTGGTTGGTTCGTACACGTCCCGGTTATGGCACTGGCTTGAATCTCTCCCTCAGGAAATGGACGAGGTACTCAAGAAGAACAATTGCAGTCCCCGTCATTGTGATCAGTACTATTACTAGCATTGGCCAAGTCACTGGTTGAAGATAGACACTGGGGGCCTACCGAGGTTTAGGCTTGCTAATAAATGCTGATGATGAACACACAAGCTGCACTCAACTAGCCTGCAAAATACATCTCTTCATCATACACATCTCGCATCATCACCTGCAATTTACCCCAAGTCTACTGCAACCGTTCAAACCTCTCCCGAGCCTTCTCCCTCGTCTTCTCAACAAAGTCACCCGGCACCATCTTCCTCGCCGCCTCCTCACTCGCATCGCCGAGTTTCCCCCCCTCAGCCCCCAGCCCGACTCCAGGTACGTACACCTCCGCGCCGACAGCCTCCGTCCGCCCGTCGCCCGACGCCCCGAGTCCCTCGCCCGCCGTCCACCCCATCTTGGCCAGCAGGCCCGCGCCCTTCGACTTCTTGGCCGCCGGCTCGCTCTCGGCGGCAGCAGCTGGTTCATCGACCGGCTTGCGCTTGTTGCTGTCCGGTCTGGGCGGCGCCGGTTTCTTGGGCTGGTTGTAGACCTGTCGGCGCTCTCTAGCGCGGTCGCGGTATTGAGGACCTTGACGGACCGGACCGTCGTAGCCTAGAGGAAGCATCTTGATGGGCTTCAGATCAAGCTCGGCAAGTTGGGCCTTGGCCTTTTCGAGCTTGGTCGGGTCGGACATGTTCTTCTTGTGTAGCTCGCTCTCCTGCTCGTGGCGGCGGAGGACTCTCACGTTGGGGAGCCTGCGCATGCAGATGTAGCATGTTAGGTTGTCTTGGTCTGCATACGATGTGTACGGCTGAGGGTCATCGCACTTCCGGCGGGGTGTGCGTCGAATGACGGTTCGAGGCTCCTTGCGACGGGATGCGAGCAAGGCTGCCGCTTTGCTCTTGATTTCATCATCTTTGTAGTGGTTGTGGGCATGGGTTTCGTGGTATATCAGCCACTCTTCATTACTGAACTTGCCGCACAGCAGACACTCGATGCTGTCCCAATCCGCGTACGAGACGTACCGGTCCCTCCAGCTCGGTGCCACCGGGTCGGTGGACTTCTGCGTCCGGGCAGCGGACACGCTGCTCGCAGCCGGCTCATCTCGAGGAGCAGACTCGGCAGTCTCCTCATCAGTGCCTTTTGCCGGTGCACCGTGGATCTCAGCCGCCTTCTTAGCCCACATCTGCATTTGGGGACCCATTACCAGGGCCTTCTTGGCCGCAATCTTGGCTGCAAGAGCTTCTCTGTCCTTCTTCCGCTTTGCAGCAGCATCCTGAGGAGCTGAGCTGGTCTTGTCGTCAGACGCAGTATTGGGGTCCCCATCCGCAGAAGCAGGCTCCGGGCCAGCAGAGACGACATGACTGCTGGGATAGGCACGGTCGTCCCAGTACTTGACGCGAAGGCTCGGGTTGTAGATTGGCGCAAAGCTGAAGCTGGCGGTCTGTTCGGTGACCGGTTGCAGCACAGGCACGAAGACGCCCGTGTGGATAAACGCAACAATGACCGGTTTTGATGCGATGGTAAATCTCGGTGACGCGTTGAACTTGGCAATGGCGCCTCTGGCATCGTCGATGGTCGCGAACTCGGCAAAGCCGTACTTCCACGACTCATTCGTCCTCCGATCACGGATGAGGAAAACGCGACGCAGAGATCCTGGACTGGCGCCTAGACCGACACTGCCGGTCGTCGGTGCCGTTGATTTGAGCTTGTTGGCTGGTTTCGACGGGTCCTTCGCCGGTTGTGGCGCCTCTTCCCGGAAGAGCTTCATGACACCCTTGGCCAGCAGCTCCTCCGTAACCGAGGGCTCGAGGTCTCGGATGACGACAAACTGGGAAGGGTTTTGCCTCAAATCCTCGTCCGTCTCGCCGGTGAGAATCGGGCCACCGTACGAGGTACTATAGCCAGAGAAGCCCTCCATGGCGTCTAGAAGAGTTAGCAATACGGACAACACAACGGAGGACGGGGAATGCGCCAGGGTTTGGAAAGCTCACCAGGTCTCTCAGCTTTGCATTTGTAGCAGACGGCTCGGTGAGGGTAATTTGCGCCACCGCACTTGATGATTGTTAGAAGACCCGGACATGATAGAAGAATGGTCAGAGGGTGAGGCTTACATTTGCACAATCCCAGCCTTGGTCCTCCGTGCGCCCTTGGTGTCGCTCAAAATCTTCTCGTGGTCTGCTGTAGTCGACTGTTGCAATGACGGGCTCGGAGTCGACACCGCGAGAATGTTGGAGCGGAAGAGAGATCTCGGGATAGAAATCGTCGTAGAATCTCGTGGCATCGGAGAGGCGGTAGAAGTCAACAAAAGCGATGCGAGAGCCTGAAAATACGCGTGAGCAGACGATGCTTCACAGGGGAACCGCACATCACTTAACGAACCTCGTCTGTTTGTTCGGATGCGAACCGACTTTATCTGTTCCGTCGAAAGTCGCGGATCTCCAGAGACGTAATCAAGCCCGGTCAGGATCTTGTATCGACGTTAGCGCATTGCTCATCCTCTCTGCCAACTTCCAACCTGATCATATTTTGTTTCTGCACTTCTGCACAGTCGCAAACAGTCCTTCTCCGGCCAATTCGCCATTCTCTTAAGGTGTCTTTACAGATTGAAGGAATGCAAAACATGCAAACACCATTTTCTGCTGGCTTCATCCCCTGAACTCCTGATCCATCCCAAAACGACCAAGCAAAGAATTACGGACATCAGGGCGCCCGCGAGGCCAACTCACATCTTGCTCATGTACATCGTCCGGAAGACCGCCTAGGATCAAGCATTCACTTGGAGGATGATCGCGGCCGCCGTGCGCGTAGTCGTGATGATCACGCCCATGGCGACCACCAGATCCGCGTTGTCCATAATCATCACCAGGCCCGGAGGCCCCTCGAGGCGATCGGTGTCTCGCATCATACGTTGCGTCGCCATAGTCGCCATGCCGGCCAGGGCCTTGACCGCGCTGAGTCCCGCGAGCAGAACGGCCACGGTCGTGTTCAGCGGGACCTCCATCCAGCTGATCATCGTAATGAAGCCGATTCGGACCAGGGTCCGAGTCATCAGCGACGTTTTGACCGGCTGGTGGATCGTAGTAGGTATCGGGCTGGTCGTGGTCGCGGTATCTGTTGCGACGCGGGCTCCGTGAATCTTTCCAGAAGAAAGAAGAAAGCGTTAGCCAGCAAGCTCGAACATTCAGGAGAAGCCATGGTATAAAGGTGATATTGATGGCCCAGGCTTCCGGTATCATGGTTTACCGTTCCGTGATTGGTAATTACCGCGTTGCCAGTCGTCCTCTCGCCGGCGAGGAGATCTTCGTCCGCTGCTGCTTCGGTAGCTCTCGCCGCCGCCACGAGGGGCGCCAGACCAGTCGCCGTACATGGCCGTGGAAATGGGGTTGAAAGAGAACAGAGGACGAAAACGGGCTCAAATGGAGCGAGCCCCGTTGCTAGGATAAGGATGCGGTGTTGCGCATGGTTTGCCAGCGTCTGGACAACTCAAACCAAGGCTGAAGACGCGCTTGAAGTCGAACGAGGCTACCAGCTAGACCAGGTATGACGAAAGAAATCCATTGGTTTGCCTACCTACCTTAGGTAAGGTACCTTAGCTGAGTGGATCACAAATGCCGACGACGGGATGGTCAATACATCGCTGACTAAGTCGAGACTCTAATGCGGATTAGTCATGATCAAACCTTCAATGACGGCCGGAGTGATATCACTCATCGACCATGTCGTCTTCAGCAAACTTAACATATGAGAAACTGAGAACACGTCCGAGAGCCAGTAGCTGAAGCATTGTTTCAATTTTGAAAACGCTGCGAGAACCTCTCTACGACCGTGCAGTGAGAAGGACGAATCCTGCCACCACGCTGGTATTGGAAACTGGCGGTTGAGCAACACGAAGCCGTGATATTCGCCTTGACAAAGCAAATTGAGTTGCAGGATCAGAGTTCCTCGGGCTGAGACAATACAGTGTCACTGACAGCAGGTGAATTTCTTGTTATTGAACAAAATAACGAGCCAATATTGCTCTTTCGGAAAGCATCGTTGTGGGACAGACTTGGCTTGGCTCGTCTCTCTTACTGCATTACGCTTCGACGGGCAAGAGGCGGTCAAAAGCGGCTGGCACCGTCGAGGTACACTGTGTGTGTCTTAATCTGGCTTGTATACTCGCCCTAGGGGTCAATACCTCGCGACCCTCAAATCAAGGTGTGGGAGAGGTATTAAGCGGAGGATAAGGGGCTGACGCCGTTGCTAAGCATTGCGCGCGGGTTTTACGGTGGACGAGGTGGACAGCCTACCTCGCTGAAGACATTCACAGGGTCAGAATGAATCAGGATTGGGAACTTCAAGAGGGCAGCTGCTACGTTGCCCTGACTACAGATCATCTCCATGTCCAGCCTATAATGGACAAGGTCAGGCATCCAGGCGCAGGAGCAATAGTAGTGTTTGCCGGTAAGCATTCTCATTAGATATTTTAGCAAGTTTCTGACTCTCGCATCAGGCACGACAAGAGACAACTTCGCAGGCAAGCCAGTCAAAGAACTGCAGTATTCCGCCTACAATAAGCTAGCATTGCGGACCATGATGGCCATCGCAAAGGACATGGTAACCAAGCACTCGCTCAAAGGAATCGCCCTGATACACCGTCTCGGTACCGTGCCGGTGGGCGAGGAGAGTATATTGATAGCTCTGTCGAGTCCGCACCGTCAAGCGGCATGGCGAGCTGGTGAGGAGGCGCTCGAGGAATGTAAAGCCAAAGTCGAGGTCTGGAAGAGGGAAGAGTTCGAAGGGGAAGAGGGGGTATGGCGTGCCAACAGGGATGGCATCATGGGGCAGAAAATACCCGAGTCGGAAGAAAGGGGTCGAGAGGGTATCGACGAACCCATTGGTCCCGTCCTTCGCCCACGGCGACCTGGCGAGACGGGGCATGGGGCGGTGGTCAACCCGAAGCCTTCAGCTCCCTAGCTTGAGAAATTGGGTTCCAGAAAGCAATGGACACAGGCTGAACATAGTGACAAAGATGATTTGAGAGACTATAGGGCAACTTTAAGTTGATATCAGGCTCTCGCCAGTGACTGAGGATGTCTGCTGGTATATAGAGCCCATACCTGTCACAAGTCACCCAACCGGATCCAGGACGCCGGCCTGTCCTAGAGAAAATCCGAAGTATCCATGGGGGAGAGAGTATGATCAGAAGGCTGATAGCCCCAGAGTCTGTTGAGGGTGAATAGGTTCTACGAGAGATGTGCTGGCTTGATGCGCCAAGTCACTTGCGATATTGAGTTTGGTTCTACTCGTTCATTGTCCCCGAATCCTTGTACGAGACGTATTAGTCGTAACTGCCGGGTTCGCAATGTTATCAAAGGCATCACGATCGCTGTAGGCGTCACACCTAAACCTGTATCAGACGGTTGTGTCAAAACTCTACTGGAAGGTCGCGCCGGGTGGCATATTACCACAACGCGAGCACGCCTTCAGGCTCATCTATCTCCATTGTTTACGAGGCTAGACTAAGTCACGGCCGTTCTCTTGAACCAGCAGCCGTCCTGCAACTATCGGCATCACCAACCAACGGTCTCTGTGCAGAAGTGCTGTTGGCGCATCACGAGTTAGAATCGTGATCCAAACCACAGAATGTTTGCAGGCAAGGGGGTTGCAGTTGAGCGATCACAACAGCCCCCAGCCCGCCGACCACACAGGCCGCTATATCACATGAGAGCTATTGCATGGAGGCGTCGGCCAGGAAATGCTTCTTTTTGGTTGCGTTGAGGTCCATGGTTGCACCGGGTTAATCTATTCTAAATAGCCGGGAGCTGGGCCAATTTGTACAATGCTATTTTTGTTGGAGCTTTCCGTGCCGCCACCAGTGGACGAGGGCCCGAACTGGTGACTGCAAGAATGCTCCGTACAGGGCCGGTTGTCTTTACCTGCACGTACTTCGTAGTATCCTCACCGGATGTGGAGAGCCCAGACAGGTCGAACTGCAGCTGTACTCTGTGCACGCTGCTACCCCCGGCAGAAGACCGAGTTATCTGACATTTCCCCGGCGGCCGAAGAAGCTGGCAGAGTGTGATTCTAGATCCCGGGTTCCTGGCTCTGGGATCAATGGATGGCCGGTCTCTTCCCTTGCAGAGAGAAGTCTGGCAGCGATGCTGATGTGGAGAGTTCCATTAGATGCTATGTTGATCTGTAAAGGAGGTGCAAGCTCTCTGAGGCGAACATTGGTCGAGAGCCAAGCAGTCAGAGGAAGTCCTGATCGTATCACAGTCTCCTTCGGGCCTGACCAGCTCCTAGCGAGGCTGCCGACCGAAGCCTCGCCGAGAAGTTAGAACTCCGGCATACTATTGGTCACTGTGGTCGGACCGATTTGGCTGAGGCAAGCCGCTCAGCACTAAGAACAACCATCAAATTCCGACCGGGGTTCTACACGTGTAGAAGCCTTGGGTGTTTGTACAAGACTCGGAATTGAAGATAGCTTCGTCAGGCCATCATTTGGAGGAGTAGTTGCTTTTGTCCGATGGGACAGCCTCAAGTTGTGACAGCAACTTTTCTCCACGACCCATTCAGCCACCTGGGATGTAGAGGTATGTGGCTAGCAGCCGCCAAGAGTTGGGGACCGATTAGGGCGAACTGGTGCCGGCATCGAGTCGACGATCTCAACGGGTTCCGGCGGATATAATACGGTATAGAACCACGACCGTCAGGATATCAGACCCCGAATTGCCCGACAAGATGTGTTACTACAAATCTGAGAAGCAAGCCGGCAATGATCATTGCCCGCCTCGCAAAGTTCGAGACTGGAATCCGATACTGGTCACGGAGCCTCCCGTCCGGCTACGGCCGCCTGACAAAAGTGCTCCGCAGGCTTCCATCTTCAACTTGTGCTGGAAGTGCGCGCATGTCGCCCCGCGAAGAGGTCAACCTTATCTCTGGGCATACGTGTACTCGGGACGTCAACCCATCGGCTGCATTATCATTACCTACGTTCAAAAGGACAAAAGTCTCAAATTACAAAGTGTCCCGAAGACCTGGATAAGGTATAGCAGGTATCGTGAACAATGTTACTATGTCCGCCAGGGTCTCAAGGTACTCGGTGTAGCAACACAGTCGGTAGGTACCTCCTACCTTGGCAATCTATCATGTCGAGCATTTTGGGCGATCATTCGGGGTTTCCACCCGGGGAGCTTGTGATCGTGACCGTCAGAATGGAGGAAGGAGCGATAAGGGGCTAGGCGAGCCGGACTCCACCCTAAACCTTAAGACATGTGGGGAAACGCAAGCAATCCAGATTGCGCTGAACAGACCAAAAGCACAGACTTGAGCAGCCTGGGCCTAGGGGACCATGTGCTTTCCTCCTCCAGCAGACATTCATAAGGTACCTCTACACCATACATACGTCCAATCTATTTGGCGTGTCCTGGCGTTTCGCCAACAATCTGAGAAGGGCTGCTTTGCTAGGATCACCAGCAATGCTGGTCGCAC
Source organism: Coniochaeta sp. PMI_546 (assembly GCA_021432605.1). Classification (NCBI taxonomy): domain Eukaryota; kingdom Fungi; phylum Ascomycota; class Sordariomycetes; order Coniochaetales; family Coniochaetaceae; genus Coniochaeta; species Coniochaeta sp. PMI_546. The sequence goes on along the minus strand of MU271147.1, from coordinate 2,512,530 downwards.
GATGTTTGACGACGACAAGATTGTGAGACCGCCGTCAGTTGCAGGTTGTGCGCCTCCTGCTGCGCTATGAACATGGGGAAGCCGACTGCCTGCTGAGTTCCAGCGGTTTGATAAGGACGTGAGCAGCAGTGGTCTGACTGTATGGGAACCGGGCACCGATATCGATTATCGACAGCATTCGCATCGCTGAATCCAAGCTAAAAGTCCCTCTTCGGTCCTCTGCTGGCCATCCATCGTGAAGCTGTGGCGTCGGAGCCCACCCCGCCTTTGATTCAGCCAACCCCGGCCTCTTGTCCAGCCTTTCCATCCAATTTAGGCAGGTGGAAGATAGCTGGAGTCTGCATCCTCCGTGATAGCAGTAATATGCATCTCCCAAGAACCGACAAGAAACCCACCCCCATCTTTTTGCCTGCATGTATGTATACCTTAGAATGTGTAGCCTGAAGAGGATCTACTGAAGGTATTCGCAGATGCTTTCCAACGCATCGTTGAATGACAGACCAGCAGCGCCAAATAAAGAGGGAACTCCACAAGACAACAGAGCGAATTAAACCGCAGTAGCAAAAAGATAGAGGAGAGAGGGAGAGGGATAGCGTGCATCTTACTAAGTACCTGTACCTTGCACTAATCCTCAGGTGCCTGCAAGTTGATTGGGCTAGCCATGATGACCTTCGGATGGCAAGCACGACTTCCCCCAAGGACGGCACGCTAGTACCAATGAAGCTGGTTTTGGGGTGGCAGTCGCACAAGCAGAACAAGGGAAACGGAGGGTAGTGTGCCTGCCCAGTGGTCCAGTGGTCCAGTTCCCCCGTTCGCCGATTCTCCAGTTTCCGGAAGAGACGACTGAACAGACACGGCCTTTAGCTGCCCCGTTCCTCTCGACCATCTTTCTTTTTGTTGCACTGCTGCTGTTGCTGCTGCTGCTTCTTCCTCCCTAACCTTGACCTTGCTCCCCCTGCTTGCCGAGCCAACACTGCCTTGCATTTCTGTCCTTGGCTGCTCGTGCCTGGACACCATAGCCGATTGCAATCTGTCAATCAAATACTTTCATTTCCGTCTTGTATTTGCCTATCGTCCCTCTCAGGAATCGCACCGCACAACCTCAGACCCTCAGACACCCGCATTTGCTACCGACTTTGTCCCTTGTGCTTGCATCGGGGGGTGGCTTGCTGCACGTACTGCACGCTCTGCACGCTGCCATCGTCGCCCGAGAGAAAAAAAACCACGCGATGGCCAGGCTTTGGCTCAATTTATATTAAATCGTTGTAGCGATTGTAGCGAACCCTTGTCGCCATCCCGTGTTACCATTTTCGGTCCCCCTCTCTTTTAACCCAGTTCGCCCCTCGTTTTACCTCTGCTCTCGACCTGGCTCTTTTTAAATTCCTCCCCCCGTCCTACTTTCAGCGACTTGCGCCGGGAGTAGTTCGGATACCGCACCACCAGAGTCGAGGATGGCGAGATTCCTGAACTTCTGGCGACGACACCAGGTTGAGAACATTACGCCAGACAGGTTTTCTGCTGATGATGAGTCGTATATGACCGGCGACCAAGCCGCCATGGACGCTTTGACTACCCTGAAGGAATTCGAGAAACTGCACCACCTGGACCCCAACCTACCCTTGGACGAGCTGATCCAGATTGATGCCGCCATCAACACCGCAAACCCGGAGAAGGGCATCGAGATCGAACAGATCCTCACCGAGGATAATTCACCTTACCCAGAGGTAGGTTGGTGCCACAAGCGCATCTGTTTTTCTTTTATGCGTCTTGTCTGCAGCGGTGTGCACCGCAGAGAGAATATGCATCTAACATACTCTCAAGGTTCGAGCATCGGTACGGAACTACGATGTCGAGGTGCCGGTCAACACGATCCGCGCATGGGTCATCGGGATGCTGTTATGCACGATTGGGTCCGGCGTTAACATGCTCTTCTCACTTCGCAACCCGACAGTGCTGCTCACGACATATGTTATCCAGCTGGTCGCCTATCCCATTGGCTTGGGCTGGGATTTGATCTTCCCGGATCGTGAATTCAAGGTGCTCGGCATCAAGTTCAACTTGAAGCCAGGACCCTTCAACGTCAAGGAGCATGTCGTCATTGTGTGCATGTCAAATGTAAGTCTCGAATCGGGAGGTTTCCACTCGGATCGGAAGCGACTGACATCGAACAGGCTGCATACGGCGGTGGTGCCTTGTATGCCACAGACGTTATCATTGCCCAGCAGGTGTGGTATGGCCAGTACTTTGGATGGGGATGGCAGATGCTGCTCGGTATAACGACGCTCTGCACGGGCTACGGCATCGCTGGATTGGCACGACGCTTCTTGGTGTGGCCTGCGGCCATGATATGGCCATCGGACCTGGTCAACTGCGCTCTTTTCTACACACTACACGACCATTCGCCCAGCGATCCCGCGAAAACTGGAGGCTGGTCGATCGGCCGCTACAAGTGGTTCCTCATCGTCTGGTGCGGTTCGTTCGCGTGGTACTTCTTCCCTGGCTGGATATTCACAGGACTATCGTGGTTTTGCTGGGTTACCTGGATCTACCCGGAGAATGTCCTTGTCAACCAGCTCTTTGGCGGCCAGTCCGGCTACGGCCTCTTACCCATCAGCTTCGACTGGACAGTGATCTCCGGCTATGTTATGTCGCCGCTTATTCCGCCGTTTCATGCCATCGCCAACGTCATGATCGGCATAGTCATCTTCTTCGTTTTCGTGTCAATGGGCATCCAATACACCGGTCACTGGTACACCAACTATCTCCCGGTCCAGCACTCGCACGCCTACGATAACACAGGAGTTCAGTACAACGTACAGAACATCCTCACCAACTTCCAATTCGACGAGGAGAAATACTTCGCCTACTCTCCGCTATACCTTCCAACACAGTTCGCGCTCGCGTACGGTCTGGCCTTTGCTGCAGTTGCCTCCGTGATCATCCACGTCGGCCTTTACCACGGAAAGTCCATCTGGTCGCAGCTGAAACTGGCTCGCGGGCAGGAAGACGATGTCCACATGCGATTGATGAAAAAGTACCGCGATGCAGAGGACTGGTGGTACCTTGCCCTGTTCGCAGCCATGATCGCCATGTCATTCGCTGTTGTTTGCCACTGGCCTACCGAGTTTCCCTGGTGGGCTTACATTGTCTGCATGATCCTGCCGATGGTGTGGGTGGTGCCCGTTGGTATCGTGCAGGCTGTCACCAACATCCAACTCGGCCTCAACGTCCTGACCGAGTTCATCGTCGGCTATATGCTTCCCGGACGGCCGCTGGCCATGATGATCTTCAAGAACTACAGCTATGTCTGCATGTCGCAGGCCCTCTATTTCGCGCAGGATCTCAAGCTCGGCCACTATATGAAAGTCCCGCCTCGGATCATGTTCTGGTCACAGCTGATTGCATCGGTGTGGTCTGCCGTCGTGCAAATCGCCGTCATGAACTGGGCCCTCGGGACCATCCCGGACATCTGCACCGAGTACCAGAAGGATGGGTACACATGTTCTCAGGCGAAAGTCTTCTACACAGCTTCCGTCATCTGGGGCGCCATAGGACCGGCCCGCATATTCTCGGGTAAGGCCCTGTACAGCTCGCTGCAGTGGTTCTGGCTCGTCGGCGCCGTGACACCCGTTCTCACGTGGTTGCTTGCGCGTCGCTACCCCCGGAGCATCTGGCGCTACGTCAACGCGCCGCTCATCTTCGGCGGCTCCGGCTGGATCCCGCCAGCGACGACCTACATCTACTTCTGCTGGGGCATCGTCGGCGCCGCCTTCAACTACTTCATCAAGCGCCGTCACGGAGGCTGGTGGCTGCAGTACAACTACATCACGTCGGCAGCCCTGGACTCGGGCCTCATCCTGTCCACAGTGGTCGTCTTCTTTGGCCTGTACATGACAAATGTCAAGCAGATCGACTGGTTTGGCAATGCCATCACGACGCTCGATACGATGGGCTCGGCAGTCCAGTCGACAGTTCCTCCAGGGGAGACGTTTGGCCCATCCTCATGGCCGTGATGCGGATTCTTTCACATTCGCATTTGATATCTATCTGTTTATTTGCTGGGGAAAATATTAGTATGGTGTTACGGGGTCTGGGTCGACAGGATTTACTTACTTACGGAGTAATGATGCATTTATTTGGATTGGAAACCTTTAGCCGGTATTGTTTACTACACGGGGCCGTGGCGGAGGGCGCACTGAATTGTATGCAAGGAGTACTACGCCTGTACAAAGGGTTGTCGGGCGCCCGTTGTTTGTTGGGATCTACATCAGGGTCATATACGATGGGATTTCAAAAGCCGCGGAGGCTGTCTCGACTCTGGATTCTTGCTGATAAAACTTGTTCATGATACCTTGACTGTCTACGTCGGATACAAGCTAGTGGTCGGTCTTGATACCGGCAATTGCAATTGCAAACGCTATAGTCATTCTTTCATCCTCCTTGAAGCCTGTTGCACACTTCTTGATAATCTCCGTCTGTGCAACAGCGTCAATTAGGCACTGTGAACTGGCCGTGTGCTATACTCGTTTGACAACACTGTCCGGTTGGGGTTCTCGGGGGAGTCCCACGAGGAGGTCTGGCAGCTTCATGCGAGAAGGAATACGCTGCGTCACGAGCGCCTTTCTTGTAGGCGTCTCGCGCATGTTGCTGTCCAATTTGCAGGAGGGCTTGGAAGGAGAGCTAGGACGCTTGCCAGGGACATTTGAACGGCTTTTTGTAGGGATATGTCATTTCCGCCCCGAGCGTGTTGTCCGTGGTGCTCTCGATTCTGTTAAGTTTGGAGGGTTGGGCAGGGTGCGTGTCTGCGGTATCAGAAGGCGAGTCGAGGAGCTACTGTTGTCCTGTGTGATTCATATTGCTATCCATCTTGAGAAGTCTGGAACGGGCACTGGGATTCCAATCAGAAGTCTTGAGATGAGAGTACCACGCCGGCCGTCTCGCTCTGCTGGGAGTGTCATCCATGGTTCCGTCCACTTCTTTCTTTGTGGATAGACTCTAACGAAGAATGTACGAAGATGTAATATAAACGTAATGGACATTGCTTGAATCTCACTTGAGGAAGATGATCTTGGAATGTCGAAGAGCTGTCGATCAACTGGGCAAGGTAACGCAGACATATATACCCTCCAGCTCCTGTTTTTTTGCCTCGCTTCTCGGTGAAGGTCGCGAACCTTAACATATTATTGTTTTCGATGCGGAAAGGGATATGGAGCTGAGCAGAAAGACCGACGATCTAACTCAATCTTCGTTTCTTTGATTTACTGGAGGGCTTGATTCGGGTTGCTCCCCTTCAGATGAAGTTTGTTACGTGACTCGGCAATGTGACAATTGGGAAGCCTCCTTATCAGAAACGTATGAAGTCAACACCATGCATGCTCCGAACGCCAATTCAATAGCTCGCCGGAATATGCACAGACGTCTGTCTACCTTGGCCTTACTTTTGTTTGATCATCGCTGACCAGAACTCCTATCAGATGCACTAGGGAGAATAACGACCGGGCTTGCCTGGTAGGTACTGTACCTATGTCAACCAGCTTTCCATAGCCCATTTAGTATCACTCCTTGGGACCACCCATAATACCAAATGACTACAGCCCCGCCCAGTTCTAGTCGTCCTTCAAATCTGGTTGACTCGGTTGCCTCGGGGCGGTAAGTGATATGAGGAAGACGCTGTAGTCCCCTCCCGGTATCTCCGGTCCGTGATGGGCAAACACCGGTTTGTCCTTGTCCTGCAGTGCCTGATCCGTTTGGGAACCGCTTCCTCCATCACCCGACGCCGTGGATTCCAGCTTAGTCTCTGTGGCATCAACATCATCTTCTTGTTTCTTGCTGACCTCCCTGACCACCTTCCCTTCACCGTCGAGCTCGACCACCACGTCCTCCGTATCAAGGCTTCCGTCCTCGGTGTACTTCCACATGAGGTTCAGTTCTCCCCGAACAGCACCCGTGAGCCAGACAGCCCCAGCCACGCACGGCACAAGGTACAGCAACGCGGGTTGTCCTTGCTTGAAGACCAAAAGCATGATCAAGGTCAACACCATGCCAAGAGCATATCCGGCCATAGCTGCGTAAAAGTACGTCTTAGGAAACGCAGCAGCTTCCGTTTCTGGTGTATCTCTTGATACCGAGAACGGCCGGCTCAGCCTCGTCGTCCATAGGCGGTTGCCCCATTGTCCTTGTTGGTCGATGTACGGAGCTTTGACTGCCCGATATTGGGTATCTGTGACTGTCATTGTCTGCTCCGAGGCCTCCTTGCTGATTTCAGTAGTGAGTTCCGTCGGGACGTACTTGATCTTCTTCTCGTAGTATCGCCACAGGTCAAATCGTAATGCGAGGGCAATGAAGATGCCGGGCACGACGATGTCGCCGAGGCCAAGCATGCTCGACCGGCCTGTGCCCGTGAAAATGAGCTTGATGGGAACGTCGAGCTTGGTAGCTACAGTGACCATGTAGGGAGTGTAAAAGACCATGACGATGTCGTAGACAAACAGGCCGGCCAGCACGCCAGTTCCGATGGCGAAAGAAGTAGGCGACATGAGGGTGAAGGCAGAGTAGCTAAATGCTGTACCCAACACGTTGGACAGCCAAGGCAAGCCGGTTACGGAGTATGCTATGGTAGCCAGCAATGCAATGTTGAGCCCAATCATGTCGTTGAGCTTGATCTTAAGCTTTGTTCGCCCGAGACCGTGTAGGGCAAGCCGCAGAGTCCATTCTTCCGTAAGTAGATGTCGGACCTCCCATAAGAAGCCGTTCAGTTTTTGGGGGAACCTGGCCGTCGAAAGAAGGCCAGGAAATGGCGTCTTCTTGTCCGTAGCAACATTCTCCGAGGCGTCGCCACCTAGCAACAGCTGTCGGCGCCGAGCATAGTCGATCTTGTACAGCCTACCTGCGCTATCCATCCACACAGCCGGAAACACCAAGCTCGTGATGAGATGCAGAGCATCCGCAGAAAGCTTGCCCAAGCTCATGACGGACATGAGCGACATATACGTACGCATAATCTTGTTCAGCAATTCGGGGTCCTCCATCCACTTGATCAGATAGTATAGCCCCACCAGAAGACAGCCGGCGAGGACAGGCATCATGATGGCATCCGTGGCCACGAAGCCCTCAATGAACTTATCCTCCTTCTCCTGCTTCTTGCCCTTCTTCTTTTCGGGCGGAGCAGCGGAGGGTGGTCGGCGGAGCGAGCTGTTGGCGCCGAGCCAGATAATGCCCATGGCACTGAGGGTGACCTGAGCAGTGAGGAGGAGAAAGTCCCATTCTGCATAGAGATCGAAGAGCGTCGACCGTGACGGGACGGGAGCTGTGCCGTTGTGGGATGTGGCATTTGTGACGTTCGCCACTGATGTGATGACGGAGCTGTTTTGTGAAGACATGATGATAACTGATGGTGGCTCAGTGTAGAAAATCGAGAATGGAAGTGCCACACAACTTGTACTCCAAGATTATTGAGCGTTCGAATGTAGATCTATCATGTCCAATCAGACACTCATGTCGACAGACCAAGTGAAGCAGCCAAGATAGTAAGAGACAGGCGGGCAAGAATGAAAGATAGTGAAGCAGGATGAGCTCAGTTCCTTCGCAGTGCCGGCACCGCTCGTGCTGCTTCGGGACAAAGTCAAATGAGATACGTGGGTACTAAGTCCATCCGCGGCGAGTTATCATGATCGCCTTTGAATGAATATTGTGGCTGTCAACTGGAAGGTACGCACCTGTTGCCGTTGTTGCCAGATTCCGGGTTCTGACTCGACAGTGCGGGCACGTGACCGCTGCCGCTTGTCTCAATGGGAGGTCATTTTCAACTAAAGTCAACAGCATTATCACCTCTCAAACAGAGGATACACGGTGAATGAGTGAAAACATCGCAATATACTGCGATCTTATATTGGAGATTAGGCAAATTTGTCCGTGGCAGGAGGACTCCAGGCGTCTGATGCTACGCGATGTGTAGGTGAAGTCAGGTAAATGACAAGAGAGAATACACTTTGAAGTCCAACAGGGGAACGGGATGGTAGCAACAAGCCTTGAATTGCTGCCGTGATACATCGATGTCTTGCTGACAAAGTCTGTATATCATGTTGTGTATCGAACATCAACATCTCATCTCAAATTATACTTTAAGTCCCTTTTGCTCGAACGAGCATTCTCGTCTGGTATAATAGCAATACAACAACCACAAAACGCCCATCCTAATCAGTAACCCAGCTATCTTACACCCGACCATCGTCAACCTTCTCGACCGTCTGCACATCCGCCGCCATCATCTCCTTGGGCACCTGTCCCACCCCCCTCCCAGGAACCGTCGCCGGCGCCGCCTCCTTGGCCTCGAGAACATCCCCAGTGCCCCGGCCCTGCAACCTCTTGGCCACATTGTTGTGCAGGAACTTCTCCATGTTCGGCACCAGAAAGCTGGCCCCGATCAGGATCACGGAGAACGGAATCGTGCAGAAGAAGACGATCCTGAAGCTCTGCGAGTAGGCCACCTTCATCGCCGGTCCCAGGGCGGCGAGGACCGCGTCGGTGACGCCCGGGACGCCCGAGAAGTCGCCCGTGGTCAGCGCCGCGAAGAAGGCGGTCACCGACGAGGCGGGCAGTCCCGCTCCCGTGACGGCGGGGACGACGTAGGCGGGGATGTTGTCGTTGAGCTTGTTGACGAAGACGGATACGTAGAGGGCCTGCGCCACGGCGCCTCCCAGGGCGCGGATGGAGCCCAGGACGCCGGTGGCGAGGCCGATGTCTTGGGGTTCGACGACGAGGGTCACGCCTGGGAAGGAGATGTTGTCGATGTAGCCGATTGCTTGCGGGGTGTTAGTATGGCCAGGTGAGTTGTGGTGAGGGTGTGAGACATGGTTAAGGACTTACAGATACAAGTCAGCGTGCCGAGCGCGATGGTCATAGTCCAGGTATCGGCGTTGATCAGTACAAGGGGCGTGATGAAGGCGAACGACAGGCATGCCGCAATGATGACCTGGAACTTCACCTTGGGCACGTAGGTGAGGGCGAAGCCGCCAAGGACTTGGCCGAGCAGAATGCCGCCGCCGACGACGGAGGACTGCAGGCCGACTTTGATAGAGTCGGTCTCGTAGAGAGAGGAGATGATCTGCGGCCACAGGACGGTGAGAGAGTAGTAGATCATGGCGCCGATGGCTGCGATGACGACAATGGCGTCGAAGCCGATGTTCTTGAACAGGCGGGGTGGCATGAAGGGCTGCGTCTTGCAGAAGTAGCCCTCTATTATGCTGTCAGCACATTGCCAATCTAACACCGTGACTCAGGGAGAGGAGAGGGAGCCTACCATAAACGACAAAGCCGACCAGGGTAAAGATGCCGATGATGATAGTGCACAGCACTGGGGCGCTGACCCAGGGGTACGCCTGGCCACCCCAAGAGAGACCGATGAGGAAGAGCACAGAGCCGGCGATGAAGAGGAAGATGCCCACAAAGTCGAGCTCCCTGAACATCTTCCACTTCGTCTTGCCGTGCACGTGCAGCTGGTCGTACGTGGGCGGGTGGTAGAAGAACTGGTACAGGATCATGGTGACACCAGAAAAGATGATGCCTAGATAGTAACTCCACCTCCACTTGGCGGCCGTGTGGTCGATGAACGATCGGGCAATCACTGGTCCGAACACGGCGAAAGGCAGCGACGAGAGGAAGACCACGGTGACCACGGGGCCGCGCAGCCTGTTGGGGACCAGCTCGCCCATAACGATGCCAAAGGACAGCTGACCTGCGGCGGCAAGACCGTTGAGGAGGTTCGCGGCGATGAGCATGTTGACGCTCTTGGCGAGACAGCCGAGGATGCAACCGACGAGGGACAGCGCCATGGACGACTGAACCATCCACTTGCGGCCAAAGATATCGGACAGCCGGCCAACAATGAGGAAACCAATGCATGAACCCAGAGTCCACACCGTGGCGACCCAGTTGATGTCCTTCGAGTTGCCGAGATCAGCATTGATGAGCGTCAAAGTGTTAGCTGGCAGCACCCAGCCCAGGTAGGCGACAATGCTGCCCAGACATTGGGCCATGATAGTGCCGATGAACTGCGGGCTGTAGAAGTAACCTTGCGGCATAGTCTCCACGTCGCCGCCGATGGCCTTTTTGTCGACATAGTCCACGTAGCCGTCGGCGTGGACCGTCTTAACGGCCCCTAGAACCTCGGGCGAGTCATTCTCGAGGCCCTGCTTGGGCTCGGTGTAGATGGAGCCCGATTCGTTGTTGGAGGGCGGCGAGTTCGACATGGTTGCCTTCGCGTCCGCTTCTGGCGAGTAGCGAGTCGAGCTTGGTTGTGGAAGGGAACAGTGGGCGCTGGTCAGACTCCAGGCCAAGAAAAGGGTTCTATTTCTGGCAAGACGTTGGGGTGTAGGTTCAACCGATCAAGTCAACGAGACCCGAGCCAGACCAGCGGATCAGACAAAGTTATATAGCATAGCAAAGCATGGCAGACGAGTGCCGTGTTAATCAGTAAGGAAGGCTGGAGCTAGCCGTATCCGTATACACCTCACACTAACTGGGGACAACGTTTCGCGGAGAGAGGGCGAGCAGACGAGCTACCCCGGATTTCTTGGCCCTGTTGGCAGGTTTCCCGGAAGTCTTGGCTCCTCTCGCGTACTTTGGGCTGATGGAGTCTGGACCGAGAACCGGGGGGAGAGTGGACAATGGGACGATATTGAGAGCGAGGGTTGAGACAGCTTGAGTTGATGTGCTCAGATCTTGTCGGGTAGAACCCTTAGCACTGAAGATTCGTTCCACATGGCCTTGAGACACTCTGACTCGAGAGCCATGCACAGGAAGAATGAACCTGACAGAGTCGAAGGTATCGTGCCAATCAGGAGACCGGTTCTAGGAGATGTGGCTTGCAGCAGCTCCGGTAGAGCTCGCGTTACCGGCGAGTCGGAACTTTGAACACAGTGAATGTGACCATGAGGGGTTCGTACTCTACTACCTTAGCCAACCACGCCCCCTTGAAAGTCCCAGCGCTGCCGGATGAGGTTGAGCGAAGTAGGTGTGGTGGATACACCGAACAAGGCTAGTGGTGAAGGGTTGGGGAAATCGATATCCGTCAACCTTGCTGGGAGTGCAAAGTCGGGGTAACCCCAGGATCTTATTCCCAAGGCAGACTAGCATACAAGCCTGGGCTGGGCGTGTATTGGCAGGACCCCAAATCTTTAAGAATGAAGACTTGGGCCACTTTGGTACTGACGACTCTTGGATATCTGTTTCCGCCGCTCGACCCTGTCTGGCCGAGTTGTCCGAAGTCGTGGACCTCCCAGCTTGCCTCCTGTGTTTACTTACGACAAATACTGCACAACAACAATTTGACAAGTAGTAGCGTATAACAACAATGGAAAAATCACAAGTGGGATTTTTCACACAATGAATTACATGATCAGCATCGAGTGTATGTGGATTCAACAATAACAACAACACGACTTGATATCGGCGGTACTGTTGTCAGGCTGCCTTTACGAAGGTGAGTGTCGGCCGACTATCCAAAAACATAGCATTAGACCCAGCAGCCACATAAGCAAGCCAACAGTCATGCTCCCCAACTCCATGGCATCATACTCGGTCCCGGCCTCGTCCAGCATGATTCATGATTACCTTAGCTATGCCAATACGTATAGACAGTGTGACAAAGGAGAAAGGCAGAAGAAGCATTGCCAGAGAAAACTAAAGTAACAATGATGGTATCGTTATTCATGGAGAAACTGCCGCGCCGAAAGCGCCTGGGAAAAAAAAACAAAACTCCCCGCCATGCGAATCTCTATACGTCAAAATACCCCAAAGCGATAATATGCGGACAGCCCTGGAAAATCATTCCTAGTACGACTGCATGCTCCAAACACCGAGCAAATACATTGCACCGAACCCCAACTCCTCATCTCCGAGTATAACAAAAGAGACAACAAGCAGTAGAGACAACGCTCATCATCATCACAGCACTTTCCGTGCCTCGAACAGTCCCAAACTCAACGCCGTGTCGTTCTCGCCAACATTAGGCGTCGGCTCGTTGAGCATCTCCCACCTCCTGAAATGGAACACAGTCAATCTCTCCGGCCCCTGGACAGTCTGTGCCCACAGCGAAGCTGGCGTCCCGAGGAGATGTCCAGGGCCAGCTTGGGGTCTGCCACCTGCTACATTCGCGGGACCAGTCGTCTTGTCCTTGTGGCTCAGCATCAGGTGTTCGGCCGGGTTTCTCGCAAAACTGAAGATGTAGCGCAGGCGCGCGTCTGCAGACCCGTTTACGACGCGGAGGCACTGGTTGCGTACCTCGTCGTTGAGGTTGTCAATGAGCAGGCAGGCGAGATCAAAGATGCGGTTGGCGAGCGTGACCGCTGGGGTACTGGTGGGGGAGCCAGTGTTTGTCGCCGCCAGTACCATGCCAGGAGGCATCACACTGAGCTCCTGAAGCAGGCCCGATAGCACGATTACAGTCCTCGCACGCACCTCGAACCCGGCCTTGCTACTATCAAATGTCGATGTGTGGAGCGTGATGAGTGCCAACAGGGCTGGAAGCCAGTGGTTGAGCACGGCATTCTTGCCACCTAAATCGGTCGTGGGCGAGGAGAGGACTTCCCAAAGGTCTACGAGCTTGTCGACCATGGCTGGCACTAGCTGCGGCGACCGCCCCATCGACCCACCTCTAATGATCGCGTCGATCACTGATAGGAGGTTTTCCGCTGTCTGTAGAGTCTGCTCTAGTGGCGCATCCGCCGGTGGTGTCCTAACAGAAGGGAGAAGGTCCAGGAATCGTGTCTGAGCCCTGCTCTTCAGGTGATGTGTAATTTCTGGGCTCAGAGACGACAGCATTCCGGTCCAGGAGGTATTCTCTGCGTCGATAGCGTTATCCATGGCCTTGGTGAAGAGCTCAAGGTGTGTCTGACTCCGTTCAGCCGCGTCCGGATTGTTCTGGTCTGCCAACGAGAGGCTCAGAGAGATCTTCAGTTGGCAAAAAGGTAGAGTGAATTCATTCGTCAGTCCCAGGACCTGATCGAATGTAACCTGCGTTCCTGCGTCAGCCGTAGGTATGAGGAGTTTCGTTGCCATGCAGTCGATCCAGTGTCCGACGTGGAGATCCGAGCTTCTTAGCGACAGTGCCTTGATGACTCCAGGGCTATCCCTCAACACCAAAGAACGCAGCATGCCGATGAGGTGCTCCCTTTCAACACTATCATCCAACGGCAGTCCATCGGTGTCGCCCTTATCACGACACCATGAGTACTCGGCTAGTGCCTGGCGTACAAGCACTAGTATCTCGTTCGAGTTGTCCTTCAGCGCCTGGTCTTGCATAATGGCGATCCGGTAGCACTCTTCCTGAGACAGCAGATCGTCCGGAGTCAGAGGTTTTGTCACCATTCCTAGAACCTCTTGGCAATAGCGTGTGCGGTAAGTAAGCTGAATCGTCTGAGCCGAGCCTGACGAAGCACCCGGAGCGGCCCGAGATGCACCAGCACCCTGTGCGACGGGTGGCTCAACAAAAGTTGAGGCCAGGAGTAATGGGAAGTTGAGACATCCCAGGCCCATGAGGAGTGGAAACATCCGAAGTATGGACGGACGATTGGTTATAGAACGCAGATGGTGTAACCACTTCGCGATGAGAGAGTCGAAATGCTGATGATCGAATCCACGAAGACGGGCCAGGAGCATGCCATAGCGGCGTTGCTTTTCAGCATTCTGGCCCCACCAGGTGCTCAAGCGCGTAACAACAGCCTCAAATAGTCTGTTCATTGTAACACGATCCAGAACCGTACCGCTCATGAGATGCTTCTCAATCTCCTCCTGGAGATCGGCGTCGTCCTCTTCGAGACGTGCTCCCATGTTGTCCGACACAGGCGAGCATGCATCGACGGGGTTGTTGCGGTCCGTTTGGGCCAAATCTTTCTTCAACTGGGCTGCGATGCCCTGCTTCTCGGGCATCCTACCTGCCAGGCAGGCCAGAGACGCAAGTAACGGGCGTGCCCCAATGCCTTGTTCCTCGGCAGTGGTCCGGAGGCGCACATATAAGTTGTCGAATAGAACCCTGGTAGCATCCAGAGCCGCGAAGGTGAGGATATGTCGGCTCACCGTATCTGCACAGGAGGCCAGAATCTCGACGTTGGACACCAGTGAAACAGACTTCAGGACGCCGGCAAGCATGCTGAAATCTTCTGCCGCCTCAAAGACAGATCGTATCGCGTTGAAAGTGGCGGGAGATATCTCCAGCGGGTGACTGCTCTCCTTCGCGGCGTTTTCGAAGCCGGCAAGCAGGCTGTTCTGCAGCCACGATCCAACATCTGCTTTCAAGGCGAAACTACTAAGCGCAATCCTCTTGGCAAGTTTGCTGATAGGTAATGGTTTCCGCGGCAGTGTCGGATCGTCAACATCCAGAGGCATACCTAGACTATGTTTCAGGCACTTGATGGCTACATCATGATCTTGCGCCTCATCCTCGACATGGAAGGACGCGCGACGGAGCATGTTGGCCCTCATGCTCCTCTGAGACGCGCTGAGGGCGTGAGTTGGTAACTCAACGAGAAGCCGAGTGGCGCAAGGCCCATCCGGAGACACATCTGTTGAGACCAGTACACCGCCACGGGCAATGAGCCACTGGATGTAGCGAGAAATGGAGAAGTGTCCCGATCGTGTGAGTTCACAAACCAGATGGTAGAAAGCGGTCTTGCGTGCTTGCTGCTCGACGTTATCGGTGTCGAGAAACTCCAGCACCGTTGCTGTAACATCGACTCCTCGTGTGCTCCAGGCTTGTAGTATTCGACTTGTGACATAGACTTTGGCAGCACCGGGTCGGTAAATAGAGGTGCACCACTCGAGGAGCGTCCGGACAAGGTTCGGCTTATCCTTCGTAATGTCCCAGCATATCCTAGGCATGTCGTCGGACATTGGATTCTGAAGTGTCGTATCCAACGTCTTGACGAGTATTTGTCGCGCTGCCGGCTCAGTTTTATTGCAAGATGCGACAAGCTGCTCATTTCTGGCGTCGATTAACCTGTATATCTTTTGACGTTGCTCATCTTCTGCTGGGATATTCGCGAGAAGTGTGTCCCGATATTTGAACCACGACCCTGGTGAGACGAAGCTTGGGGGACTGAGCACCATCAGTGCAGATATCAGCGAGTTCAGGCGGGAAGCCAGAGGAGAAAGGATGTCCTTGTCGGGGTTATTTTGGATCTGCGAAGCTCCCGGTTAGCTGTGAATGCTCGATGGTCCAAAGATGAGGCAATATTGATAACGTACTTCATGAAGGTGATGTAGAAAGACAGAGACGAGCTTTCTAGCTGTTCTTCTTAGCCGGAGCATGTCCTTCCAATAAATCTGAACAATGAGCACCCAGATAGGGAGCTTTGACTGGGGGCTCTTTTCCAAACTATCCAAGAGCCAGTCCATATAGTGATCTCGATCGAGGAGATATTCGGCATAGATATGAGTGGCGAGTCGAACGCTGCAGCTAGTCAGCAGGATATTCAATGCAAGAGGAGGTGCGACCGAGGTACTCACGCATAGTTAACCTTTGCTTTCCACTCGCCATCACCAAAAGCTGAGAAGACCGCCTCGACAAACTGTTCGACGCATACAGTCCAGTCTCTGATCCACTTCGCTTCACCACCCATGACGAATGTTCCGTTGACTCCTTTTCGTTTGAAGGCTCTGATGTCGTTGGCGCCAACGCACTTTGCCAACCAGATCGCGCGGTCGATAGGCACGTTCTTGTTCAAGCACTGGTCTAACAGCACCTTGCCCCTGATGCCATGCGGAATGGTGCGGCTTAAGCGCCGTAGAGATATGACAGGGTTCGCAAGATCCTTCAGCCAGATCTCACGTTTCGTGTCGGTCACGGTGACGCGTGGAGGCGGCTTGAACGTCGACGGGGCGGTGATCTGTCCATTGTGACGCCGATGACCCAGCACACCGGTAAAGATAGTAGATAGTGCATGAAGTCCGCTCTTATGCTTGAGCATCGGAAAGAGCGCGCCTTTTGCTGACGACGTCTCGCTGGACGCAATTGGGGCCTTGTCGAAGAAGCCATGCCGTATAACGTGTTCCGAAAACTGGTCTTCGGGGTGATCCCCCGTCCAGGGATAGAAATCGGCAAAGCCCGTCGTAACGGATGTGGTCGTAGTGTTCGCGCCGGACCCCTGAGAACCTGGCTTTGGCACAACTTCGGGCTTAGCATGGACTTTGAAGCGAGGCGCAGCCGCCGGTACTTCCACAGTGTAAGGTTTGGGCCGAGTGTCTTTCTTGACAATGGTAGCAATCGCCGCAGCCGCAGGAGCCGCGCGCGGTACAGCGAGGGCGAATCTTGGGCGTCGAGGAGGCATCGGCATGGGTGCGGCATCTCCGTCGGCAGTTGGTGCTCGGCTAGACGCATGGGGGCTCATGTCTTCGAGGTCGGGTGTGTCCATCGAAGGCATCATTCGAGATGGCGTGAAGGGCTTGGAGGACTCGAGGGCATTCGGAGATTCGCTGATGGCCATCTGTGTGATGGAGTCGGACGGGTCGTGGGAGAGCTCAAGCTTAAGGCGAGAGCCGCCCCTCCGTTGTTGGGCGGCATATCGACTCTGAGACGCATCACCGGCGTCGGACGGGTTACCGCCAAAGTCGGCAAACGTCGTCTCCTTGCGGATGGGAGACGGTGGCAGATGCTGTTGCGACAGTGTCCGTTGGTGAGCAGGCCTCTGGGTCAAGCCCGAGGCGCTCAGCGACCTCTGCGGCTGGCGCTGCTGGACGCCCAATGGGGGCCGGGAGGTCATCGCTCATGGAGAAATGGATGCGCCATGCCGTGTTGATGTTGAAATGATATCCCGGGAATGCAAATGAGAGGGTTTAGAAGCTGGAGTGGCCTGTCTTGCTGATGTGTGAGGTTGCGATGCGGATGAGGTTGGCTCTTTGAGGGACCCCTGGTCGCCGCGGCAGGCGGGTGTTCGGAAGGTTAAAGAGGCGGTACCCGACAGCCTCCAATCCTAGCTGTTCCTGGGGACCCGACCTCTGCGGAGGCAAGGTACAACAAACTGGAGGTAGTGTACAGGGGACGGGTCACCTCCCTGGTCCTCTGACTAAGACGGTGCATTTTGCCTCCCCGCTTCTCTCCTCTGACGCAGTACGAGCATTCAGTTCACAATTTACGGGGGAAGGTCATAACCGGGCTAGCAGAAACAATCGTAGATAAAGCAACCTGGAAGTTATTCACATTCAATAGTCGTCGTCCACTCAAGGTTCACTGTATAAGATTTGTTGCATGTTCAGTGAGATGAAGCTTATTCGGTGCTAAGGCAAGGTAGTATTCATCCGTTCTCGTCGTACTGTAGCCCCTGTAGCCGTATCTAGACAGCTGCTATCTAGAGGACCTTACCTCTCCGTGCAGTGCTGATCAGAGCATACGACCTGGAGGAACCTAGGAAAGGTACGGATGAAAAGTGGTGGAGACACTGGGAAGTGGGCGGGCCGGAGGCATTTTGATGATGACCAGCTGGTGGCCGGCCGACGCATCTACACCACACGTACGTACACTACAACTTGACAGGTGAAATGGTAATTGTTCGCTCTCTCCGGCGGCAGGGGACGCTAAATCGGAAGGTGCAGTCGGGGTCACAAACCTGCAGGGAGCGGCCGGGCGGGAACCAAACTCCAGATCCCAGTGGTCCCCTCAACAAGTTGTACAGTTCAGTGCAACCCGCCTGCCATTTGCGCGCTAAACCGTCCTTGGACTAATACTCGGCCATATCTCCCGGGCTGTCTCTGGGTGATGATTGATCTTGGCGAGATGCTCGCTAAATCGGGAATCAAGTCGTTCAAAGACTTGCAGCCACGAGGCACGACGAGTTGCTAGCTGGGACGGACTTGCCGTTATGTACGGTGGAACAATGAGCCAATCAACAATCGAGTGCCGTGGATTGCACACATCTGAGACCACTGAGACATCTGCAACTTGAGAGCGCATACACGTGTGCAACTCAAAGAGGTGCCCTCCAACTCCGCGAGCTTTTGACAAATGCGTGATTACACAGTAACCTTGCATAAGACCTGAACTTGTCTCGTCAGAAACACCTTGGCATATCGTGCCTTATCTCAAGGCTTATTCTGCAAATACATCGAAGTCTCGGGGCTTCGGGGCAGCTGCTGGGTATTGAGCATCGTCTCGCAACTTATACCGTCGACTCCCATGTATATTGTGCCACTCAAATCTGCAACACGCAGCAGAGCACCTTCGTCTCAACAAACACTTTGAAGGCGTATCAACGTAAGACTTGGAGCAGCACCTAGTCCGTATGACGGTCAGCAACTGGTAGTCTCTGTAAGCTCCGACAATGTACCTCCGCTTCGGACGGCGGAGATAGGCCAACCAAGAATGAAGCCGAGATTCCAAGTTGGCAGTCAGTGGCTGGCCGAATCTCACCGTCGCGCCAAGGTCAGGTGTCGAATGTCATTCCTCCGAACCGTTATGCCGGCGATTGAACCATGATCGCAACCGCGAAGCGAACGTGACTCGTTGGTACAATTATTTGCATATCCGATATATTGATGTATTTCGGAGGCTTTAGTAACCCGACGGGGCCTGCAACAAGTAATTGTTAAACGCCGGCGGCCTTTAACGTCTTCCGCGGCGCTGACAACACAGCTCCCGTTGGAACCGATCAGACCCGCTCCCTGTGCGGCAATCCATGATTCGATGGTCGCTATCAACTTGATAGTGTGCCTGATCTGAGCGATTTTGAATGAGTTGGACGATCACAGCAGCACTGAATCTTAGCATACCGTTACGGACTGCGTAGCTAGAGGATATCAACGGGAGCCCATGATGTCACGACATGGCTTTGACCACCTTCTTAGATGTCGTCTTTACGGTTAACGTCGTGACTCTGCAGCTCAGCGAGTATACCGTCTATTATGCTGCCAATTGATGCAAGGCTAGCAAGGCTAGGTGCAAGGCTGGGTGTAATACTGCGCGGAGGACTGCCCTGGGTCGAGGTCTGGGTGTAGGTCTGGCTCCAGGCCAGGGCCTCGCTCCAAGCCACCACTGCTCGCAGTACTGGCTCCAGGGCTGGCTGTAATACTGGCTGTGATACTGGCTGTAAGCCTGCGTGGAGGACTGCGTGGAGGACTGGAGGACTGCCCCGGGCTCACACCTAGCCTTACACCTGGCTCGGAGCCGGTACTACAGCCAGTACTGCGCCTGGCTTGCAGTCAGTATTAGAGCCTGCTTTGGAGCGAGTACTGGAGCCCGTCTTGGAGCCGGTCTCGGAGCCAGTACAGGTACACCTGGCTCTCAGCGAGTACTGCAACCTACCTTGGAGCCAGCCTTGCAGTGGTCTCCCAGTATTGCAGTGACCCCCAGTATTGCAGTGATCCCCAGTATTGCAATGGCCGCGTGGTAATATTCCACTGGCAGGTGGGCTCCTTCCACAAGGCGTGCCTTCCTATATATCAGCATCCCTTTGGAAACCACACCCGCGCGTAATAAACTATGCTTGTGACACAATTGTAATATGCCTTGCCTTGTCTTACCCTTTAATATGACCTGCGACCGTGACCCGTGTTCAATTTCCAGCCCTTCCATTTCTTTCCTTCCTTTCTCTTCCTTCCCGTCCAAGCCTATACGCTCTAAAGACCCTGAAAATATAGGGCTTCCGGGGGCCTACCTTTTGCCCAGATAGGTGCTAAATTCCTGGCCAATCAGAGCCCCTCCCTGCCTGCCAACCGGTTTGCATGTTTGCAACCGCCGGGTTTGTACACTCCCCAGATCCCCAATACGGTAGGTACCTTAGGTAGGTACAGTCTAAGATAGGTATGTGTAAAGTAATGAAACGGACTTACCCGTCTCTGCCAGGCTTGAGAGGGCACCTTAAGGAGGTACCTACCTTACCTAAAGGTACCTAGACAGGTGATGCTTTTGCTAAGTAATGCGGGGTGGCCAGTGCCCACTTTTCTCTGCATCAGGCGGGGCGCGATGCGGTTTCGGACGAACAGGCCGTCCCCGACTTCGCTCTGCTGTATGTCTTGTCGAATTTCTTCTTGAATTCCCTAGGTACTTACATTTCGAATCACTCATTCTCGTGCTTCGTCACATACAACGCACTCTTCTTTAGTCGAACTCCCGGACAAGTATTGCAACCATGGCGGAACACAACATTGTTGTTTTTGCGGGCGACCACTGTGGCCCAGAGGTGACTGACTACCCCCCCAGCTTTTCCACGCTTGACTCTAGACGGAGAGAGGCTGACTTTGCACATTTGACAGGTTATTGCCGAGGCAATCAAGGTACGAGTCTGGTATTTGCCACCTGCAATTGAGCACGTCTGACGCAGGATTCAGGTTATCAAGACGGTTGAAGAGCTGAGCCCGACTGCTGGCAAATTCAATTTGGAGGACCACCTGCTCGGAGGGGTAAGTCGTCCCCCAACGTCACACGGGCCCAGAGACATCCACGAGAGAAGTCTCTTGCTGACCTCGGCGTTTCTCCCCAGTGCTCCATCGACCAGACCGGCACCCCCCTCACAGACAAGGCCCTCGCCGCCGCCAAAGCCGCCGACGCTGTGCTCCTCGGCGCCGTTGGCGGCCCTGAGTGGGGCACCGGCGCCGTCCGCCCGGAGCAGGGCCTCCTAAAGCTACGCAGTGAGATGTGCGCCTATGGAAACCTCCGTCCCTGTTTCTTCGCGTCCGACGCCCTTGTCGAGTCCTCCCCTCTAAAGGCGTCTGTCTGCCGCGGCACCGACATGATGTTAGTCCGGGAGTTAACCTCAGGCCTGTATTTCGGAGAGCGAAAAGAGTACGATGGAGTTAATGCGTTCGACACTACTGTTTATACGAAACCAGAAATCGAGCGTATCGCGCGGCTGGGCGGTCACCTAGCCAGGACTAGGGGAGACTCGCGGGTTATCTCGCTAGATAAGGCAAACGTGCTGGCGACAAGCAGACTCTGGCGTTCTGTGGTTGAGGAGGTTTATAAAAACGAGTTCCCTGATCTGAAGGTTGAGCATCACCTTATTGATAGCGCGGCCATGATCATGGTCAAGAACCCGACGCGGCTGAATGGCGTTATAATAGCGCCGAACTTGGCAGGTGAGCGAGGCCCCTCGTCCACCTCGAAGGCGGTTTAGCTGATGAGTTTTCAGGGGATATTCTCAGCGACGAAGCGAGCGCTATAGTTGGAAGCATAGGGCTCCTCCCGAGCGCCAGTCTCTGCGGCATTCCGGGCTCTGCGGTGCCTTCTATCTGTGAACCGATTCATGGTGAGACTCCTATCCTCCCCTCGAGCCCTCATGTAGACATCAGTCGCTAACACAGATGACAGGTAGCGCGCCGGACATATCAGGGAAAGGGATTGTCGTGCGTCAAGACCCCGTTTCGGGCGATTCCTATTCATATGCTGCAAGTACAGAGCTGACATCATTTCCAGAATCCCATTGGCACCATCCTTTCCGTGGCCATGATGTTCCGGTACTCTCTGAATCTCGCCCACGAGGCTAAAATCATCGAGGACGCGGTCCGCGCTGCCATCGACACCGGGCTAAGAACCAAGGACATGGGTGGCAGCATGGGCACCGCAGAAGCAGGAGATGCCATCGTTGCTGAGCTGGTCAAGATTCTCAAGGCATGAGATATCCCACGCCTGAAGGAGAATAGACAGAGAGGCTTAAAGGAGAAAATAGTGTGGAGGGGTGAAAGTTATAAAGAAAATAGTGGCTGGGAAGGAGTCCCGGGATAGGCACTCGCATCTGTGGGAAGTGCACCCCATCCGAGCCGTATGGAGTTAGGACAAAAGCAATGCCAGCTGTCATGCTTTGGCAGGTCTCCCCACACCAATATTAAGGTAGCTGCAAACTAGCTTCTTAGCGTATGACAGCATTTACGCAGACCTGCCACCGTGCTGTACAGGCAAGAATATTGCAAGACCAGAAAAAGTGGGCCAATCTAGCAGCCTCGCGGCAGCCTCGCTATCCCAGCCGAGGACGGACTTCACCAAATCGCACATCAATTGCCCCTTTCCGCGAATCGATCCAACCTCAAATAACTTGCTTGTCACAATCCAACCAAGAACCTAAGGGCAAATCTCTCACAATGGCTTCCAAAGGCAGCAGCAAGGATGTCCGTCGGCCTGATCTGAGTTCGTAGTCCCCCTTCGGAACCATCTGCCGTGTAGACCTCGCCTAACCACTCTACTCGCAGTTATCCCCTACCAAGAACCCGCCGCCAGCGGCGACAGCAGCGACTTCACCTCGACCCTCTCGTCCACCCTACCCATGGCCGCCATCTTCATGCGCAACCGGTACATAGGCTGGGCGGCCTTCGTCTTCAGCGTCCAGAGCTGGCTGGGCGAGAGCGAGGAGACCAAGAAGAACAGCAGCACGCCCGGTTACTTCTCTGTTGGAATGTCACGTATGTCTCCCCACTTCTGTCTAGATCTTTGAGAGGATGCGGGCAGTTGAAGAGCGGTTGAGGACACGTTTTTGCTAATGAGGTTTGGCAACAAATAGTCATGTCGCTCGCCGTCACGTATCTACCGCTTTTCCTGCCGCCTGTGCCTACCGCTGGCGGCACTGCGACTGAGGCCTTCCCTCCTGTGCCGCCTTCTTAAATTCGAATGCGGAGTTGCGAGAGGAAGGGGAGGACTAATGTGGAAAGGTGATGGGATGAGGGGAAAAGTCACCACGTCTAGCCACGGTTGCACGCGGCCATGTCGTCGTTTAGTTGTACATTATACCCCTTAATGTTTATATATTGCTCTGAAACCGGTTCATATTGTACTGTCTCTGTGCTTGCTGTTGTCTTTGGTGTGACCGCTGTCTTTGGTGCGAGGTGATTCAGGTTCATATTGGAGGAGCATATCCTGGAGAAGATATGCTGAAGTCTGGTCGCAGTCTGTGCTCAACAGACATAATTTTGGGAACTGCCTTCTTCAACGTTGTTTGTCTTGTTACCATAGGCACGCAGCTGAATTTGTCCATCACAATCATGATATGCCACAACACCGGCGGGGGACATAGTACCGAGGATCAAGCCAGTCTCTGGCCCACGGGCATGAAACCCGTGCCGCCTAGAAAACGTAGCCCACTGGGAAAAGAGGCGCGGCGGTGGTTGAGAAAACTGACGTGCTCCAGGAGCAGTGCCTAGGGTAATCATCGCCTGAGGAGGGTTCAGACGGACAGCTTTTCTCTTCGCTTTCTTTTCTTTCTCTTTTCTTCTGTAGTTTTGTGGCATTCTCCTTCCAGGGTAGTAATTCATATGCTCCGTCGAAAGACTGGTCTATGGTACTTTGACTCTCGTACACAGTAAGTGTGTTTGCAAGATATAAGACAATGCACACTGGCACGTGGACCTGGTCCAGTCTCTTACCCCATGTTTCACCGAAGTCAACACAGACCGGCCAAAGTGTGTCAGAAGGGTTCGCTCCCCTGGGCCAATCCTCAATGCTGAGACACGGCATGAAGAGGTCAGGGAGATCCGATAATCCTTGGATAATCCCCTGAAATCTTTTGGGGTATGTGTGCTGTCTCTGTTCCTTGTCCAGCCCGGTTCAGAGAGCCTTGATCGTCTGCAGCTGGGCTCATCAGTTCAAGAGGTGTTATTTTTAGGAGACTCTTGCTCTGCGATGTCATGTTTGTTTTGACTAAGCGGCAAGATTCGAGAAGTGACGATATTTTCAAGTTTCTGTGACGTTCGATTTTCTAGACGTGGTTTAATCCACCTTGAAGAGGTAGAGCCGATACACACAACCCCTCCAAAAGATACAAGCGACCGGCAGTCCATTCATTAACGGTAGAATATGTTGGAAGAAAGAAAAAACACCGGTATCCCAAGACCGACCCATACAAGCAGCTCTTCTCAGCCACGACCCCCAAGAGAAACAAGGGTATCGTCGACAATTCCCCTACATCACCCCTCCTCCCAACCTCGTAGCTTCCCTCTCACGCTGCAGCACTGTGACACTGCTCTTATGCAGCGTTACAAGCGGTCTCCTGCGCATTGCAATCAGCCACAGACGACCCTGTCACCTTGCCAGAGTTAACAGCGTCAGCACACTGATTGTTCTGGATGGCGCACGCCCGTTGCTTGGCAGCAGCTTCGTTGACAAAAGTGTCGCCGTTCACGGCGAACGCCCTAGTCTTGTCGCCAGTGTTGGTGACCGCTGGGGCAGCGATGCCGCCAATAGCGGCACCACTTGCAGCTGCCGCGGCGTTGTTGGTGCCCGCCACGCCCTTGCCGCCCTTGCCTCCTGTGGAGGCGGCGGCCGATGTAGCTGAGGCGGCGGCGGCGGAGGAGGAGGTTGCAGCTCCGGCGGCAGCATTGTTGGCAGCGGCGCCGTTGCCCTTGCCGCCCTTGCTGCCACCCTTACCACCGGTGGCGGCAGCAGCAGATGTAGTTACGGCAGCGGCAGATGAGGTGGATGCGGCATTGGCTCCAGCGCCGTTACCCTTGCCACCTTTGTTGCCACCCTTTCCACCGGCGGCGGCGGCGGCAGATGTAGTTGCCGCAGCCGCAGAGCTCGAAGCGACGGAAGAAGCAGCGGCACCGGCACCGTTGCCTTTGCCTCCGTTACCCTTACCACCCCGGCCACCGCCGTTACCACCAGCAGCCGCGGCAGACGTAGATGCAGCAGCAGCAGAGCTCGAAGCAGCAGCTCCATTGCCATTGCCGTTACCGCCGGCAGCTGCGTTGTTAGTGCCACCAGCCGCGTTTCCAGCGTTGGCACCGTTACCTCCACCGGCAGCCGTGACGGAGAAGTACTTGCAGTCGTCCTGAGCGCCACGCTGGGCAACAGCCATGAGAACGGGCTGATGGTTCGAGGCGCCGGCCATACTGCAGACGCGGTAGTTGCCGGCTGGGAGGCCGCCGGTGACGACGGCTTGCAAGTTACCGTTACCGTCGCCGGCGTCGTTGATACCCTTGAAGAAAGCGAACTTCGTGCCATCCAGGGGTTGAGTTGGGTTGAGGGAGGCGCCGAGGTCCTGGACCGTCACGTGCGTGTGACCAATGATGCGTCCTTGGCCGTCAACCTGTTGCGGCGCGGTGTAGTAAGTGCTTGTGGCGTTTGTGAATGAGCCGAGTGCCATATTGGCGATGCTCACTTGGATGTTGAAGGTCGTCTTCTCTGGGATGGTGTCCAGGTTCTTGGGGTTGGTAATGACGGTGGACACCATCTTCGAAGTAGCAGGAATGTCTCCCATGACTATTGCTTGTCATTAGGAAAGTTCGAATCTGAAGAGGTAGGATCGCTGACTTACCAACACCATTGCAAGAACCGGCTTTGTTCTGGATGCCATTGGTCAGAGTTTTACCCGCGCAGAAGTTGATGAAATTGGCATTGTCTCTGAAGTGTCGTGTTAGCAACCATACTTTGCGGCCCGTTGCAAGGGATGTACATACGTCAGAGAGTTGACTTGGCCATCAGCGGCCACGGCATTGTTCTGACCCGTGGACTGTGATCCTGTCTGGAGAGCGTTGGCCGCGAGGCATGTGGCCGATCCGGCATTGGCGTTGTTGTTCCCAGCATTGCCGGCATTGCCATTGTTCTTGCCGTTGTTCTTGTTTTGCCTCCTCGAGAGCCTATTCATGGTCGGTGTATGATGGATAGAAGCGCCCTCAGCCGCAATAGCCAGACCCATCAGGGCCACTAGTGCTGTCTTGACCAACATGTTGAAGATGTGTTGTAGGTAGGTGTCGTAGGTTGTCGGTGCTCTTCCTCTTGACTCTCAGATTCCTGCTCGTATAGATCCCCTCAAGACCGCGGTGTAAGAATCGAATATACAACGTTCAAAAATGGTTCCAGACCGGTGATCGAAAGAAGTCGGGTGTTGCGAAGGAATGGTCACAGACAGTCCCGACAGAAACAAGAGAATAGTTGACAGCTTAGTTTCCAAGAAAGGAACGAATGAATGGAAGACCTGCCGGTGCCGTAGAAAGTGAAGAAACACACGAAAGAAAGGAACGGTAGAAGCTTGCACAGAAGACTGGATGGGGGGAACGGGATGAGAAATAAGAAGCCAAGATGGAGTTCTTATATCTTGCCAAGAGGATTCAGGCCCACGTCGCGGTCGCCAAGCTTTCTGCGACCAGGAAGCCTGCATCATGATGGCAGGCCTTGTAAGAGGGGACGGAGCAAAAGGAGGCTTGCAAGAGGCTGCACTAGGAGCCGGTGTCTCCACGATCTCAAAACGCGAGGCAGGGGAGATGGGAGAGGAGTCGAGGGTCGGAGGTTCGTGTTGAGAGAGAAGGGTAACAGCCTCAAACCTTCAAGGGACCTGAGCAAGGGGCCTTGCAAGTCCGTGTTAACCTGGAGGTAGTGTAAAAGGTGGAGGTCGAGAACCGGAAAGCCATAGCCACAGTCAAGGGGACGGATCAACAAGAGCGACATGAAAGTCAGGAACGCATTGAGATACATCACCAAAAGATGCTCACGCTATGGCGATCTGGGTGGCTGTGGGGTTGAGCAGCTTGTACCTCGATGTCGTCGGATGAAGTACCGGCGAGTAGATTCTGAGGTATACCTACTCATCGTCCTGGCATTCATCTAGTGTACACTAGCAGTCTATGAAAAGGCCGTTGTGATTTCGGCCTTTGCTGTGTCGAATTGGCTTATTATGCGGCTCGAGTCGTTAGAGATCTGGCAGGGACCCCTGTCCACGGTGGGTTCGACGTGGATCCAGCGAATGACAGCACTGGCGCGAAAGCCGATCAAGCAAATTAGGTTTCGGGAGGGATGAGGCAAAACGAGAGAGAACTGAGAAGCGGCTTTAAGCGCGCTCGGACATTTCGGCTCGATTTCTTTGGTTTTGGCAGCTCCCTTCTCTCTACTGTGGTGCAGTGTGCTCTTCCGCTGCCCTGTCATTCCAGCAGAATTGGGACGGTACCTTGCACTCTGGTTCATCTTGTCCCCTTCGTCCAACTCGTAGCTTTGATTTCGACCAGACGACAGCCGGACACTGTGGACATCACGCCTCACGCGGGACGGGTCTGGACCCTCATCTGACCTGTCACTGGTACTCGTGCCGCTCAACCGCGGTACTACATAGTACTCAGGCTCATCGCCGGCCTCGTTGTTGCCTGAATGATCACTTTCGCGTGCGGCGATCTATATCCCAGAGACCGAGAAATCAACTTTTGCAGCTTGCCATGATGCGCGCGATTCTCATTCTGGCGTTGATCAATAAACCGCAGCACGATGCCAGCCTCATAAGGTTCCATGGACCAGTTGATTTCCCTTTAAAGCTGCGCCTGCCCGCTTGACTGATTGCCAACGCTAGCCTAGCCCTTGAAGGACGTTCACTCCATCAAATCTCACTGCAAAGACTCCGGTTGCCGTGGTTGCCGTGATCCATGGATGCCGTCTGTCAACGGGGATAATGTATCCACCTGGTCCTTTTCAGATGGTCTTTTACAGCCGACGGCCAGGGAGCGCCGATATCACCTTAACTTAACCTAAAAGTTCGGACCCTACCTAACGGCGACCGAGTCCTAGGTTCAGCTGGCAGGAGGTCATTGCAGGCCTTTCAGCCCAATGTCAAAATCGGCTCATTATGACGCTTCGAATAACAAGTTGACCCTCTGAGATGGCAGACAGTTTTGAAAGCCAGGCCGAACCCCTTCTGTTGGTTGACCCTGTCATCAATCCTGAAGAGAGGTTGAGACTCTAGCGCAGGAGCCAAGACAGCAGACCCGTGCCTGAAGCAGTCTCGGAACGACTCCACCCTGCAGTTTGCAGAGTCCGCCCCCAATCAGACACCCCTGCTGCACCCATGGGAAAGGGAAGCTCTTCGGGCAGGCAGCGCCACAGGACCACCCACAGCAACAGGGAT
Organism: Coniochaeta sp. PMI_546; assembly: GCA_021432605.1. Taxonomy (NCBI): domain Eukaryota; kingdom Fungi; phylum Ascomycota; class Sordariomycetes; order Coniochaetales; family Coniochaetaceae; genus Coniochaeta; species Coniochaeta sp. PMI_546. The sequence continues at coordinate 2,484,736 of MU271147.1, read as the reverse complement.
CGTGAACAATGAGCTAATTGACATTCAGCACCTTCATCTTACTTGGACCTCTCTCTTTGACAAGGCTTACTACTCTGTTCACCAGGTCCCATGTAACGGACTATCAGCTTTGCTTCGGCCCTCTGATCGTCCAGCCTGCGGTCTTGAAAGGAAAAGCAATCATGATGCAGTGAAGTCGGGTCTCTAACACGCGGCTAAGGATTTTACGTTCAGCTGCTAGAGAACCTGCGAAGTCCGTGGCGTTGCCATGGGCCATGCCTACACCTTGGGGATGAGCGCTGGATGTTCGTCGGCATTTCGCGCGACCTCTACGTGTCAACGTGTAGATTATGCTGGTATAAATAGAAGATCTTCAGCCAAGACTGTGTGTCTCCGAGCGTGTTGTATAAAAGTGCGGCGTTCTGAATGTTTGGCGCCAAGACTTGACTGCCTGTCCATATGGTCTAATGTAAGCCACATACAAACGTTGATCATACACTCACACTTCAAAGAAACAACTACACCACTACCCCCTAAATACGACAGAGAAACGAGGCTAATTCAGGTGGATGACTGCCTTGACTTGGCTCTGCACTCATGGCGCCATCTTGCCCTGTGCCGACTCTGCCGGACAGGCCTAGAGTAGGGCCCGGGGCCAAGAGACCTAGATGCTGAAACACCTAGGTGTTGTACAACCCGGTTCAGTTTGAGTTTCGACTTTTCAATATGAAAACTTCCGGTCACGTGTGTCCCTCTACGTAATGGAGGAAGCAGTCCTTGATCTCGCTACGCTTTCCAGGGTTATCCATAGCGGTGCTGCCTGTTGAAACTTCATCTGTGGAGTTTGAGACAGATGCGAGGTGCTTACCCCCCGGACGGCAACATCGGCACAAGCTACCCCAAACGATTGCCCATATCCGGCAGGAATATCGGACGCGGGCATTCGAGACGGATCTTCGAAACACAGATACCAACAATCTGGAAGGGAATTGGCGAAGGTTAAGGAGCACAACTCGGCTGCTACACATGAGATGATGTACGCTGACGGCAGAGGATCTGCTTAATACCGATCACTGATTGCTCGATCCGCGGCCTGAACCAGATACACAGAAGTACAATCGGACGATCTGTTCACACACCTACCCGCACCGGACGGTTGATATCTTTACAGCCTAGTCGCTGATAGTTACTCAAATCCTTGACCCAAGGACGACTACATTGTCCGACGCTCAATAGATCCGAACTTGTCAAGACATATATACATAGCTGCTGGCATCACAGATCATCACCAAAACCAGATTCGCTCTCGGCAATGCGCTTCGCGATCAAGTCAAGCCAGGCGGCTAGCCGGTAGCCCGCCTTCGCGACCTGGACCTCAATGACAGGAGCCGCCGCATCGAAGTATTCTTTCCCCAATTCCTGTCCAACAATAGCTTCTGGGCCTTCCGGGAGAACTTCACAATGTTAGCCCAGACCACGTCACAAAGCAGCAGAACAGGGAAAAACTCACCATGCGAGCAAACAAAGGCATTTCCCTCGCTAGCCCAAGCAAGGGCCATCTCCTTCGAGTCCTCGAGCCTCATACCATGCAACCATTTCGCTCTGAGAGCCTCAAACTTGCCCGTCCTGATCCCCTCGCTCAGCTCGTCCGCCCACCGCCGCGCTTCAGGATACGGCGCCCTCCTCACACCGCCGACAATCTTCTCCGCAATGCTACTGTCCCAGACATGATGCAGATTCAACTCCATGCCATCAAACCGCACGTAAATACCATTCCCTCCCCGGGCGACATCCTCCGTGTGCAGCGGCTGGTGTATATCCCCCACAAAATGCACCACGAACTTGGCGGCCTGCGCGCGCTCCCAGGCCGGTAGGCTGGAGTCAAGCAGACGGGAGGTGTAGTTGCCGATGGCGCTGACCACGCAGCCCTCCTCTTTGCAATCCCGCTCATAGTCGACTGTGCAGTTGGTCGGCGGGTTGTCGTGTGCGTCTATAAAGTGGAATACCCCGGTGAAGTGGCCCCATTTCGTATAACGTATCGAGTCGGCCCAGGTAGCGACGCCGGCGAGGTAGGAAGATGAGTCGTTGCGAAGGAGGGTCTGGAAGAAAGACCGGGTCTCGGGCAGGACGAAGTCGGATGCTATATATGCTACTGTGATGTGGCCGAAGCCTTTGTGATTATCGTGTTAGCAGCGGTATTCCGCGTGACGGCCGAAGGAGGAGAGATTGAGGGCGGGAGTAAGCATACCTCCCCATGCTACAGCTCTTGGTAGGGCTGCAAAGCCCAAGGCTAGGAAGGATGGCTTCATCCCTCCTCGCTTCTCTTCTCCGACTTGAGGCGCGTAATGGTAAGGCAGAGAAGATGCGATCGCAGGAATTCAAGCCGAACGGATGTATGTTCACAGTGACCCAACAATGTACAACAATAAGAGGGAAGAGTCCAGACTTAATCAGTCGAGGAGGATGCCTGTCTTATCCGCATCGCGAGTCCTGCAAGGCTGAAGTTGAAGTTGCCTATCAGGGCTCGACAAGTCAGGCACCCTTCTGGCGCAGGGGTTGGCGCGGGAACGCATCCCAGCGAATCATGGCAATGCGGCAGCCCCACGTGAGACGTCTCGGCTGGTTTCTCTCTCGAGGCAGTGGTGGTCAGCAGATAAAAGCAAATTCACCCTGTCGAGAATGCCAACTCCTTGACATGTCTTTGTTCTTTAGTCTGGTCCTCACCTTGTTTTAGTCTAGATCTTGGGAGGGGACGTCAAAAAGCTCACCACCGGATATGGGTGCAAGGCCAAGATACAACTTTCCAGGTGGGACATCCATCGTGCATCGAATGTCATCCCCGATCTCCACACATTGCATCCCTGCATCACTGCACCTTCCCCGCGTTGGAGCTTTATCGGTCAAGCTAGTGTATGTACTATGTAACAAGCTGCCTGCCTATCAAAAGAAAGGGAAAGCGTGAAATGCAGAAATCATTCGACGCTCCTGATTGGTTGGTCGGCGCAAAACTGTCTTATCTCTGAGTAACCCCACGATAAGGACCTGGTGACCTCAGCCCTCTTCACCGTTCGATGCCACTGACTCTTCCCGCCATGCTCAGCGTCTGCACGCAAGTCACCAATTGATTGAAGTGTTTATACTTGCCTGAATTCATGAGTCGCTGCTGACCTCATATCATCTCTCCAACCTCTTTCTCCAACCTCCGTTCCTTCGTGTTGTGGTGACATCCTCAACATGGCAGCTCTATTGTCCGTCGTCTGGTCGGCGGCGACGCAGGGCCCGTCTCTTAACCAGGCCATATCAGGCATTTTTGGCAGTATAAGTCTGACAGCCTGGATATGTCTGCTGGTGTGTTCACCTTGAAAAGCTCTTCCAATGATTCGCACACATGGCTAACTGAAATCGTAGCTACCACAGCTCATCGCAAACTACAGGGCCAAGAGTGCAGACGGCCTATCCATGGGCTTCCTATTCATATGGCTCACAGGTGACGTCGCCAACCTCTTAGGTAAGACCGCCTCATATGCCAATTGCTCGGCTGTCACCAGGACCTAATGAAGTCTTCCAAGGCGCACTCTGGACATCCCTCGCACCTACAGCAATCGGCCTAGCAGTCTACTTCTGCTTCGCCGACCTCGTCCTGATAGCTCAATGCACATACTACAACACTCTCAACGCCCGGCGGCGCTCCCGCCACCACCACCACCCCCACAGGCACCATCGTACCTCCTCGACCGGCAGCAGCACTCTGGCCGCCGACGCCGAATCGGAGGCAAGCGAGGACTCCCCCCTCCTCTCGCGGCGGCGCAGCAGCTCCCTCGGCCTCCCGGGGTCGCACCGCCGTCACAGCATGCGTCAGGAGAACAGCGAGATCTCCCTGTCCCGCATAATTACCGGCGAGGACGACAGGCCCGACAGCCACCCCTGGCTAAATAACGCTCTGAGTCTGGGGGCCGTGTGGGTCGTTGGTGTGGCCGGGTGGTTCATCTCGTACAAGATGGGGGCGTGGGATGTTGACTCGGGCTTGCCTGAGCCGGAGGAGACAACCTCCAAGATCGGGCTTGCGTTGGGGTATTTCAGTGCTGTTGCGTATCTCTGGTATGTTGCACTATTTCCCTTATTCTGTGGCCCATTCTGTGGCGAGGGTAGGGGACAACTCTAACACTTTGACAGCGCACGAGTACCGCAGATCATCAAGAACTACAGGGAGAAGTCGTGTGAGGGCCTGGCGCTGCTGTTCTTCCTCCTGTCGCTGACGGGCAACTTCACCTACGGCGCGAGCCTGATCGCGTATTCGCAGAAGCCGCAGTATATCCTTACGGCTTTGCCGTGGCTTCTTGGATCGCTGGGCACAATCGTCGAGGATGTTGTCATCTTTGTGCAGTTTAGGCTGTACTCACCATCACGGCAGGTGAAGCCTAGTGTGGCTGTTGAGGAGGCTCGTCAGTAGGCTATCTCGTTGTACTTTTGTACAGTAGAGAGTGTGATAGTACACACGTACCGGGGCGGTAGAGGTGGTTGAGCTGGTTGAGCTGGTTTGGCGTGATTTCAGTCATGGTTCAATCGGCATCGCATGTCTTGGGGAGTTTGGTATGCATGTTTCCGGACGGCTTTGCATCAGTTACGGGCGAGTTATCGGGCAGAATGTGGCAATGGTAATGAAGTGAAATGTTATATAGCAAGCAGTTCATTGGTGGTGTCTTTCGAGATAATTCACTCGATTGGGGTTCATTTGCCGTCCAGTTAACGTGCTGTCACTTCCTATTCGCCCTAAGTTGTCATGTCCTGCGTCGAATGTAGAGGTGAGGGAAACACGACATATGGCCTCCGACTAGTGTTACTTGACTGCTCGAAAATGATTAAGGGAATAGTACGTCTCTGTGGGATATTCTATACGACCACGCAAAATATGCTGTCTCCGGTTAAGGAGGCTGTCACCCTCCACCAACAACCGTAGCTGCGATACTATAATACACTGCTTCCTTTGCCCTCTCAGGCCTTTATAGCCTTCAGTAGCCTGTATCAAGCATCTCCTAGCTCATGCTCTCGATATGTGGTTTATTCGTCACTCGCGTTCTCCCATTGAGCCGTGTAAGTACCTATGATCACCTTCCTCCATCTTGCTCACTCACCTTATGACATGGCCTCACGATAGGCCGCCTGCTTCTAGCCAATCATTGCAAGTCACCGAGGGACACCAACCAACCAGTATGGTCAAGATGACAATGGGCAGACTCACTATTAAGCATTCATCGGTTGGCATATGCTGGTAGATTTCATCTTGAGCCAAGCACTCGGTCACCTAACTCGGTCCCAACGGTCGTGGCTCTTTAACCTGTGCGTCGCCTGAGACCGATATGCGGGAGTCGTCAATCTGGGAATCCTATCTCTGCTGATACACCAGGAACAGTTTAAGCTTCGATCCTCAAGAACAATAATGCCCGTCTCCACAGCTGCGGCTGGCTTCGCTACAACGCTGCCGCCTCGCAGGTCGGGGGAAACAACTCTGTGATGGAAGTCCCCTCCTATGCTCTCTCACTGAGAAGGCCTCCCGAGCCGACATTTGAGGGAGACCGGCCCAAGTCGCTGGCAAGACTGAGGATCTCCTGAATGACTATATCCTCCCAGCCGCCAAGTCAGGCCTGACTAGATCCGAGGATAAGATATTCCCAAGTCGCAATCACTATTGCAGTTGCGGGTGCAGTAGCTCGTTCGCATGTTGCCATGGCCGGCTCCAGGTCTACCGCGTGCGCATTTCTGTCCGTGGGCCAAGGACTACCTATCCCGAATCGACGTTCATGTTCGTATTGCGGAAGCGGTAGAGCAGTATCAGGTGGTCATGTCGATCGATAGTCCTGCTGCTGGGACGATGAGCGCCTCCTTGCCTGCAGACAGGTCCATCTTATATATCAGAGCATATAAGCTACGTTCTCGAAGGGGATCGACAGTGTTCTCAGCGGGCTGGATTATGGGCGGTGGATGAGCCGGCCCAGCCGTCTGTACAAGTGACGGTGTCGTTGGACCGGGCGCAGCTGCCGCACCCGGAGTCGTGACTTAACTTTTGCTGGCGACTGTCGGCTTCGGACCCGGAGGGGTGATTGGCAGATCACTGCTGCTGGCGCACAGGCCGGCAAAGGTGATGTCGCCACGGGTAGAACATTTGCCATTTTATAGAGCGCAGGTGATGGCGGAGCGGCACCGAGAACAGTCAATAGTGTGATCCAGGGCGCTGGTGTTGCTGCTGCCGGATGGGTAGCGGCAAAGGCAGCCAGCTTCAATGGAGGAGTAGGTTCCAGGACGCATGAGAATGTCTCTACACGACACCTGGAGGAGAGTGAAGGAAAGCCGGGAGAGAAGATTCTGGCCAAGCTTTCAAGTACTGCGTGTGAGCACGGAAGCGTGAGTATCATCTATCACTCGCTCTGGCAGCCATGTTTTTTCTGCAGAGAAATATCACCATGACAGGCGAGTGGGGATCCTCAGCATAGTACGTAGTTCGGTGACACAAGGTTTTACGATTACCTCTCTTGTCTCCAAGGTATGCAACACTCGTGACTGAGCACATCGCCAACAATGTTCTTTCAAATCACACACTCTACAACAGGTTGGGTGCCGATCCTTGTCACTTGACCAAGCCCACGGCCTCGGCACAAACCTCTGCTGCCCTACGACGGCGGCCGTTTACATCCGAAAGCCAACATCACAAGCAAACATAAAGTCGGACTTGCGGCACACAGGAAGTGACCGCAGAAAGTCATGCCGAGCTGACGGCGCTGAGGCTCAGGCATTTAACGTCGATCTCGCGCTCGAGTCGGTTGGGGCGGCCCACGCTATGGGCCTTGGCAGCTGAAGGTTTCCGTGTACCGTGGGATATTAACGCGAGAAAAGGAGATTGCCATCGGATCTCGTCGCACTTGCGGGCTGCATCCGACCAAGCATAACAGTGCTCCCATGCTTTCCAGGCTTCATGTACGATGGGAGTCGATTCAAGCTTTCGTCTCAAGTTTCTCTCGTGGGACTGAGGGCATGGATGTTGAAATGGATGCCAATTCGGGCGCAGCTGAAGTGTGGCTAATGGCTGAAGGCCTGGGCACTCCTTGGCAGTTTGTCGATCTGCCCTTTCCCCGGATGGGGATAGCGTGCTGCGTGCTTACTTTGCAGTAACGACCTGAATCTTGGTTTGGCGATGTTTGTTGGTGACGGTGAGGCGCATATGCCAGATCCACCGAAACCAGATCCTTGGTTCAGTTTTGCCCTTCTCCAACCTCGTAACCTCGTTCATTGAATCATTCATTCTTCATGACTCACAATACCCTGAATACATTATGGGGAAGCTAAAAAACGATTGCCATTGTGTTCGCAAGGAAATACTCTCTAGGTTCGCGACGGGAAACACGGCAAACGCCACAGTGTTTGGGGACGAAGTCATGCTCGTTAAACTTCGAAAAGACCCTGTCAGCTGCTAGTTACGTATTACGATCACCGTGAGGCTTGACAGCGAGCCTGAGCAAGAACCCGACAGGGATTTGTGGCCAATGATGTCGTGGACTTCAAATAGAAATCAAGGCCCTGCTGCGCCTCTATTCCCGACGTGCCGGCTTTGCTCTCACTGGCTGCCATGGCATGCAACCAGTCATCGCCGCCTCTGTGGCCCCTCAAAGGATCCAACCCGAGGCGCTGCAAGGGCGTTGCCTAGGGAGGGCCTGAGAGTAACCGGACCCCGTCGTGGAATTTCTCGTCTCGCCGCCAAGACTTTGAAACAGCCTGGTGCCAATTTCCATAGCGGCGGAAGCGTATACACTACTTACTCTTGTACTTAATGACCCTTGTGCCGCCCCCCCTTCGTTCCATTGTCTGTTTAGGGTCTTGTTTTCAAAGCTTCACTGTCATTTTTCGGTCCATTTTCCGCCTTATACCCCAAGTCTGATCACTTTTCGGGTTCCTGTCCGCACTTCGCCGCAGGATCCCTTCTCCAGAGCTACCATCATGGCAAAGCTACTATTACCCCTGGCGTTAGTTGCTTCGTGTACCGCTTCTGTCCTCCCTAGGAATCCAGCCGCCGCAGACCTCGTTGAGAAGAGTTGGGTGTCGCTTCCGATCACATACAAGGAACGCTCAGCGCCCCTCAGGAAACGAGATCAGGATGTCCCACTGTTCAACATCACCTCCATCAGCTACCTCGTTGAATGTAAGCGGCCCTCTGAGCCACCGTATGCGCGTCACCCTTACTAATCCTTCTCACATAGTAAGCATAGGAACTCCCGGACAGAGCGTCAAGGTCGCCATTGATACCGGTTCCGATGAGCTCTGGGTCAACCCGGACTGCACGAGCTCGGGTCTCACGGCATCGCAGGCGAAGGAGTGCAAAGCAGATGGCCAATACAATCCGTCCAAGTCCACGACCGCCGATATACTATCCACGACAAACCAAATCCAGTACGGTAAAGGTGCCGTCGAGCTGGAGTACGTTACCGACAACATCGCCCTGCCAAACAGCACCATAAACGTCACCAGCGCCCAATTCGGCGTTGCCACCCAGTCAGAGGACCTAAACGAGGGCATCCTCGGTCTAGGCTGGGGCAAGGGCTTCAACCTCGACTACAACAACTTCATCGACGAGCTCGCTGTCGAGAATGTGACCAACAGCCGCGCTTTCAGCGTCGCCCTGGGCAGCGTCACCGCTAACAACGGCGGCGTGCTCATCTTCGGCGGCGTCGACACCAAGAAGTTTACCGGCCCCCTGGTCAGCAACAGGATCCTCGGCCCACAGGGCGGCGAGCAGCTGAACCGGTACTGGATCCAGCTGACGGGCATCGCGCTCAGCAAGTCCGGTTCGTCCTCGAAGCAGTACGCCAACGCCATCATGCCCATCGTGCTCGACTCGGGCTCCTCGCTCAGCTACCTGCCCTCCTCCATCGTCAGCGCCATGGCGTCCGACTTCCAGGGTACCTACGACAGCAGCAGCCAGCTGTACCAGGTACCTTGCTCGCAGGCGCAGTCCTCGGGCACCGTCGACTTCACCTTCGGCCTGGCGACCATCAAGGTGCCCTTCAACGAGTTCATCTGGCAGTATAGCAGCAGCCTGTGCATCCTCGGCGCCGTCCCCGTCAACGGCGGCATGACTGCTCTGCTAGGCGACACCTTCATGCGTAGCGCCTTCGTCGTCTTCGACCAGACGACCCAGACCATCTCCATGGCGCAGTACCTAAACTGTGGAGAGCACGAGCAGGCCATTCCCGCTGGCGGAGCGGGCAACTTTACCGGCGAGTGCGACACGGCATCGGCCAGCAAGAATGCGGGCGGGCGGACAACATTCAGCATGGCTGGTTTGGCTGTTGCTGCCGTTGTTGGTCTCGCTGTTGCCTTGTAAATGTTGTATTTATGGACATTCTACTTTGTGACTGAACTGCATTCTGCATCTGCGTTTTGATTTATTTATTTAGCAGGAAGGGTACCGAGTATTGTGACTTGGCTTGGAAGAGACTTTCTTCTTATATCAGAGGACGGACCTGGAAATACGTAAACGGCGGCAGGCGTTCTGATTTTGTTTGAAAAATGATATCCTACTGAACAGGCATCGAACTATGTGTCGGACATTACGCGTAATATAGTGACTACCAGGGCTTCATAGACCACCAACATGAATATTGGTATGAATATCTTCACAGATGTCGTCTACTTTAAGCCTTGAAGTTGGCCTCATCTTCATCTTCATCTAGACTTCGTTCCATCTAATTCAGGTTTGCCTGTTTGTATCCGTCTGAGCACCATCAGACGTGGATGGGCTGCAGTATAGCAAAGTTTGCGTTGCAAGCTATCCTTTATCACTCCTTCTGATGGGGTATTCGCTCGAGCCCCCGGGGGTGATGGGGCAAGAGTGTTCTTGTTCTGAAGGCTTTCTATTGCATATGTCCGCTGTACAACTGATTCGACGTATACCCGTCATGTTGATTGTAGGAGAGCAGAAAGTACAACGTGCTTTGAGCTCCCCTGTCTCCAGCTAGAAAACAAGTGCGAGAAGAAAACGCAATCTCCTCCGCCTTCCTGGCCCCTCTCAAAGGTAAAGCCGTCCTCCACCGTCCGTACTGTCCTCAACTCTGATACGTTCCGACCCGACCACAACGCCCAGGTTGAAGTTCGTCCATCTCTCTTGGTTTATCGCCGGGCGTACGGTTGGGTATGTTCTCCTGACAGCATTGCGCCTCCGACCCCTTCAAGGCTCAGACTACTCTTCATTGCATTGCGGTCCTTGACTTCCGCTTCGCCACGTAATTCACGTCGTATGTTTCCATCTGTGCTTATGAAGACCGAAGAGGGCTAGAGGAGAGCTCGTTAGACGCTACCGCAAACAAAGAGTGAGTATTACCAGACATACCCGCATCCTTGCGGTGTGGTCACACCAAAGAAACAGTCATCGGAGCTCTTCTCAACGACCTGCTCCGGCCTGATAGGCGTAATAACGACGCCGGCGGCGGCAAGGGAGACGCAGAGCGAAAGGACGAGGGCGGTGAACTTCATTTTTTCCCTGCTTGCTGGGACCCGTTTCCACGGCGAACTGAGAGAGAGGAAAGGCAAGGAGCTGGACCGGTCTGGTTGAAGTGATTACGGGGGAAATAAACAAAGCAGACCAGCTGGAGAATTGAATGCGCAGATCACGATCACGAAAAAACAGATGGGCGGAACGGAATGGAAGGAATAGAGCAGAGGAGTGAGAGAATGAAGACAGGAAGACACTGAAACCCGGGATATGGGGTCGTCGCCGTCGCTGCGACGGCACTTGTCTGGGCGCGGCCGGGGTGGTAGGGGCGAGTCGCGAGTCCAGTGGTTTCAGGAGTGAAACGAAACGGAGAATGAGATGAGGTCGCACTCACTTTCTTACTTGATAGCGCGTAAGTTTGTATCTATTTTCTATGGAAACATAACTTATCTGAGTGCCTACTCGGTGAGCTGCTTGGAAAATTCATTGAATACCTTCCTTGCTCCGGGTTGTGATTTCAAGATGCAGATGTGAAGTTATCGCCGTTGGTGGTCGCTGGTTTCAAGGGGTAAGGAGTATCACGCTCCAATGAAATTGCACGCTGGGATTAATGGCACCACTCGAAATCTCAGGGTTAGGGTCGATTTTGTATGTTGAGCTCATCGTGGGTCATGGTTGAAGCAAAGACGCTGGATTTTGTTCGGGCACGGGCTGCAACACTGTCTAGGCTGCTGCTACGAATATTGGAAGTTGAAGATCGGATTGCGGAGACGCACAATATGTTCAGCTTCATTCCAAGTGGCCGATAGTCCACAGTTGTGATGCACTGCTCCCAACCGGTCCATCACTTCCTGGCTTGTCGGTCCCGTGCCGTTGCCCTCCCGCCTGTGCCATGGAATAGACAGTGTTTGGAATGGGGTTTTGTACATCTTGTAAGTCTGTTCTCAAAGGAGTCTTTCGGAATTATGTGACGAGACTTCCATAGAAGTGGGCTCACTCTTTGATTGCAGGGTTGAGTTCGAGTCCGCTTCTTTCGGGTCTGGAGGCCCCAGATTGACGATCTCGATCATTCCTTCGACAAGTAAGTCGCCGATGTAGGATGTCGGTGAGGTAACACGAGTTGCCTGCCATGATCGTGGAGGATAGCAGCTCGCCATGGTACATAGCTTCTCCGGTCAGGCTGTCTGTGTCGTGGAACAAGATCGTTTCCAACTCTGATATGCTGAGCAGAAGGAAGTCTATGGTCAATGGGGACCCAGTGCGTCCCCTCAAGAGCGGAATTTCATCTGTTCTTGCTCGAACGAGAGACTCGTGATACGAAGTCGCTGTCGCAGTGATGGGGTCTCAACCATCGTTCTTGTATATCAATTCCTTTAGGAGGGCGCATCATCGTCAAACAGTATCTGCAGGGCCAAAATTCTACATCTCATCATCTTAGAACGATAAATCAGAAACAGCAGTAGGCAATGTCGCTCACATTCGATGTTAGTACGCCGGATGCTATCCTGGCCGACGACTCGCACTCGGCCAGTGTCCGGACAATCTCGTGCACAAGCCGGCCCCGGGAATCAAAATTGCCTGATACCTTATCAACTCTGTGTCAACAGCAACATAGCCTGGGGCTTACAAGTACTCATCTTGGCCATTGCCATTTGCAATCTTGTTGTCTTTGTGTTGTCTGTTCAGGATGACAACATGGTTATCACACCCCTACCCGGCATCGTCATGGGTCTTTGGTTGTGTTGGTACGAGCCGCCTCTCGTGTGCCTTTGGCTTATGTATAGGTTATTTATGAGTGGCGTATTTCTACGACTGAGTTGATGTACCAGTGCTACTAGTTCACCCCCAGCCAACAAAACCTCCAGCTATCAAGTGTCCACTACGTATTCTGCACAAGCACTAAACATGCACATCGTGATAATTTATCAAGCCCTCCCGGTAGTCGCCTCTCAACCACCCGCCATGGTTCTCTCCAGCAACAGCTCCTTCGTCGTACTCATCATCTCATTCAACTTTGCCGGTCTCACCGTCCAACCGTCCTCCACCAGACCCAGCTCCGCGTTCAGCATTTCACGATACTTTGTTGGCGTCAGCAGGCCACTCCAACCACTCTTGCTCGACCGCGGGCTCGGCAGACCAAGCACGAGCTGGATCTGGCTTAAGACGTGCTGAACCAGTTCGATGGCCAATAACGCCTGGGTAGAGAAGTCGAGGAGCGTTACCCCCGCAAATGCCATGTTCTGCGCCGGCCGCGGCTCGCTGCTGGTGTCGGCTATGCGAGCGTGCATGATGGAGACGCAGACTTCGAGGGGGCGAATGAGTTGGACGAAGCACGAGACGACTAGATAGGCAATCGGGGAGTTGAGGGTGCGAGTCGGCTGCTGGTGCAGGTGATCCGGGTCCGGCGATACAGGGAGACTGTACTTCGATGAAGTCCCTGCCGGACAGGACCTTGTCCCGATGACGCGGTGCAGGGCCTTGATGGTAGCGAGGTATTCCTGTGCGCTCTGCATTATGACTCTGAAGGCGTCCATACCCTGGAAGTCGCCCGCTGCATAGGATGCGAAGGTCTCAAAACCCATGCCTACAGCGTGCCGGAATATGGCGTTGCAAAGGGCATGGAGCTGCACGTTGATTTTGGAGAGGGTTTCAAAGTGGACATCTGATGAGGGACAGGTGTCTGAGGGCATTAGCGCGGCCGTGCTGTGGTCCGGGGGGCTGGGCGACTGCATCAGGGAAAGGTAGTCTGATGGTATAGATGTTCCGTCGAAGGTGGTGAACTCGAAGGGCAAGGTGACGCGGGCAGGCCAGTCCATGTTTTCCGTGCAGGTGCTGTCTAGGCTGCCTGGGAATTGGAGGTCGGCGTTGTCGCATAGCACAGATTCACCTGCAGCCTCCGACGCCAGCGCCGGAAGGGACTTGTCGTCCTGTCGTTTCCTCACGAGGTCTCGCCGTGTCGGCCTCCCGACTTTGCGCTGGGTGCCTTGCTGGCAGTGAAGATTTAGACGGATGCATCTTGTGCAGGGCTCAGAGGGTTGTGAGTCTGTCTGGCGAAGGCATCGCAGCTTCAGCTGGCGGCAGCGTTCGCATGCCGAGCGGACCTGGTTTGGATGGGGCCATGAGTGCATCTCTTTCACTGGTGCTTGTGGAACGCTGTTTTGCCACATGCGAAAGCATCCATAATTCCGAAAGAATGAAGAATGCTAGTTCGATTATTGCCGAGCATCGCGCTTATCGAGCGACGGTGCCGGATCTCGCGGGGTGAGGTTGGGGTCGGTACGGAGGGTTTGCTTGGAAATACGGAGGCTTTCCGGCATCTGCCACCGCCTTCCTGGATGGAGGATCATGCAGGTCTCGGTTGACGCCAAGGCATTATATATCACCGTGCCTACCTATTTAGACTACAAGGAAGACCTATACGAGAGGCGAGCCATTCACATCTGGACACAGCTTCATGCGAGACCAAGCTTGACCCAGAAACCAAATCCTCCTCCGACAGCGGGAGAAGCAAAGCTATCTGACAAATCCAAACTGTATAATAAACTTCTTCAAGGCCCTCAGATCAGGTTTTCGTCTTTTCATCTATCGGATTTCCGATTGGTTCATGTATCATCTTGGAGGGCGGGCATTCCATCTTATATTCCAAGGCACGATACGCAATGTCGGGGGTTGCCTCGAGAGAGCGACGGGGGCGGGGGGCTTTCCGGATCCCGGTACGGAATGTCACCCTACTAGGCCTCCACATTCACGCACCGGTACGGTAAGTGGGTAAGGGTTCGGCGTGTCAAGGCACCCGCAACAACGGTAAGCGACCGGGGCACTCCGCCGTTGCACAGGGCTCGAGGTCGGGGTAAACCTTGAGAGAAAAGACAAAAGGGGGAACTGCCATTCAGCTGAGCCTGGCGCGGAGCCTTGTCTCCGACTTCATGGATTTAACGAGATACATTGCGGCATGGACATCCGAGTCAGCGGAATGCGGGGGTCGCTTTGTGGCCTATAAGGGGACCCGAAGAAGTGTGTCCGGTGAGAGATCGACGAGGCTGGCCAGGTCTAGGCTTGCCTAGGCAGCCTGCTGGACCATTAAGTCGCATCAACACACCAAGTGCCACACGCTGCGTCGCAGAAGCAGAGACGATGTAGAAGGAGTTCACGGGAACAAGCCTATCGTGGAATTGCTGGAGGGATCAACGACGTGTAATACACGGCATATGATGCATTTGCATCTAGGTTGGATATGCCTCGAATAGTGGCAAAAGTAAACAGGCTCCGACTACAGAATAGTGCAACACTTCAGAGACGGATTATTGAAGCGTTCCCCTAACCCACAAGCTGGCTTTATTCTCCGAGACTGCCCTGCTCAGTAAGGTAGATACTACATACCCGCCTCGATAAGCGGAACCTATGGGTCACAATGGAAAGTTCAACTTATCCCTGAAAGACATTCAGAGGCTGCTCTTGCAAGTCGGGAGGTCGAAGGTAGCTGCTAACCCCCCGGGCGGTTGCTATTTATATTTGGAAGCAGTCACGGATTACCGTAAACTGCAAGTTGTAATTCTATTGTAATATGGTATCAGACCACAGAAAGTGGGAGGCGCAATGCCTGCATGCGAGCACGAGTAGCAGCAGCAGCAGCAAAGCAATGCAATGGCAATGACTTGCCAGACAACTTACCGACGGCAAGAAATGCCCCTAGATTTACCGGCGTACCGCCCGTGCAGAACATGGACTGGCGTTTCGTCATGAGGTGTCCGTGGGGCCAACCGCAATGGTGGATTATGCGAAAGGGCGCCAAATGACTGGCATGATGTTCGCATTGGCAAGCCGTCTTCGCCGAGGGGCTTTGCTGACAGTGGCGCCTGCTCTACTCTTGCTGAAGGTTAAGCCGTAGGTTCCGAGGCTCCTGGATTGTAGATATTGCGAACCTAATCAGTAAAAAGGAGTAAGAGGTCTTCTTAGTGACATGGCGCGGGCGGTCAAGGCTTTGGAGTGTTGACAGAGAACTGACGCTGTTGTTCCGTCACGAGACCGGGGCCGCCAATGTCTTGCGAGCCTGATTTCTCATGCAGTCCACCGCCTTTTGCTGTCAGTATATGCAAGGCTCGAAGTACGCGCTGCGCAACAATACTCGCGGTAAAAGCCTAAGTTGCCTGTTGATATGCCTCGGAGGCACTGCTCGTCTTGTTTGAAGGGAGAAGTCGAACTCAATGCCGGCTGTGGCGCTGCTGCTGGCAATGGGCCTCCGCCCCTACGTACCATGTCGACGGAACCGGATCTGCACAGTGCGGACTGGACTGTTTCGTCTGGTTCATTCAGGAAGTATTTCCTTGATGCAGCCCGCACAAACCACCTGAGCAGTCACCGAGCCGCAGATTAGATACCGATTGTTATTATGAGTTGGAGAGAATATCAGACTGGGATATTTGTATTGATGAGCGCCAACAGCGTGAGGTGACTATGACCAGAACTCATGGCACCTGGATCCAGTCCTTGGTCACACCTACCTTGAAAGATGGGGCGGATGTTCGTCGAAAATCCGCCGCATAGCGCTTGCTTCGTTGTCGGCGGCTGATATAAAAAGAACTGGCCGAGGGCTAAAAGAACAAGAACTGGACGCAGCTCGTATACTGGGGCACCTCAGGAAATCATTTGAGGTGAGTAATCAGCCCATCAAACATCGAGGGCAGCGAGCAAGGGACGGTCCGCAGCCCATACACTGTGATAGAAGCTCAAAACATATGATATCGTCGACGAAGGCCTGCATAAACACGAATCTAATAAGCTGACCGAGATATCCAATTGTTCAAGCTGTCGGGTTCGTGACTTCAGCGGGGCGTTTCTGCCTGACTAGTCGCCTGCCAATCCGCGGCTGGATTGTCTCAATACAGGGATCCGAGGAAGCTGAGGTGCCTTTCCTCCGTCTCGATACAATCTGCGGGACACTCTTACCCAGTACAATACGTTGTGCACATCTCTCAGTCAAGTACCTTCAGTACATCACGAATACGCTGTTTGAAAAGCAATGACATCCATTGTCGTAATATCAAGTGTAATCCTGGGTTCCAAAGTTTGTTGTTGAACACCCACGGTACCCGAGTTGTAGAGGTAGTCAGAAAGTGGTTGATCAACTGTTGGAAATTCAAATAAAGCTGGCACAACCGCGTAACGTGTGACTCACACTGTGCTTCCTCCGTCCTGGTGGACAGGACGACTTCTAAGGTCGGTATTCACCCACTCAATTTTGCAGGGAAGTGACGAGCTGTGCTGGTATCTGCATTTCACTAATCCCCCGAGTTTGTAAAAATCCTGGCCTTGGCCTGGCCACAGCGTCCTAGCCACTGGCCACTGGCCACTGCAGTCTGCCACGCATCGCTTCCTGCCCATTCAAGTTCCACTCCCTTCAAATCTCTCTCCCTTTCTCCTTCCCCTCGTCTCGTCCCATCCTTTTACGAAGCCTTCCTTCTCCCCCCCCCATCCCATTTCACGCCCTTCACGACTTGACCGTCGTCTTTTCTCAACATCAATACCTCTTTGGAGACAGAGGATAATTTTACGGGGTCAAGACGAGTCATTTACAAAACTTTCCCAAATTACTCTTGACTTGTCGTCCACCATCCCATCCAGCATCTGCGGCATCACGAAACTCCGTTGTTCGGCTGAACCCATTCGACTCGAGCCATCATCGACTCCGACCGACCAAGTTATACCTTTGGCGGTCCCGAACGGTCTGGTATTACATTTTCTCGCCAGAGCTGATCTTACAGCCATACCCTGCATTGTGAGTACATGTTGTTCTCAAGTCATTTTGATACCTGGCCCCGGACTCGCCAACTATCTCAACTCCACGACGCCGGTCGGTGAGCTTCGTTTCGTGGTCGGGTTTACCCCTCCCTCACTGAGGCTCGGGTTCCAAGACTGCTTCACCCTCTGACGTGCTGGTGTTGAATACAAATGCCATTTTGTTCCCTTCACGCCTTCGCATGTCATCAGGACTTTCATTCACTTCTCGGACTCGTTCCTTTTGACCGCTCTTTGGAGTTACATTCATCGTTTACCACCTCCTTCTTAGCTCTCTGCGGAGATGCCTCATCGTACCCGGATGATGTGGAGTATAGCTGACAATACTTGATTACAACAGAAACGTCCCTCGGAGCAGCTTCTCATTCGACCTCGACTGTTCAGTTGATATCATACCGCAAAAATGACGACCATGGTACGGTTATACACCTTCCTTGGAGACGATGATTTTCTTGACACTCATGACTTGCTTTTGATGACCGATTTGCTGGACTACCATCGCCGTCCTCGTATTCTAACCACTCTTGTCCGTGCTCTGCTAACCTTGCTTACTTGTCCAGGATTTACGGGTCGGCAACAAGTATAGAATTGGCCGGAAGATCGGATCCGGTTCCTTCGGCGATATCTACCTGGGGACCAACATCATCTCTGGTGAAGAGATTGCCATCAAGCTCGAGAGCGTCAAGGCCAAGCACCCGCAGCTCGAGTATGAGGCCCGCGTCTACAAATCCCTTGCCGGAGGTGTCGGCATCCCCTTCGTCCGCTGGTTCGGTACCGAATGTGACTACAATGCCATGGTCCTCGATCTCCTCGGACCCAGTCTTGAGGACCTCTTCAACTTCTGCAACCGGAAGTTTTCTCTGAAGACTGTGCTCCTTCTTGCCGACCAGTTGATCTCCCGCATCGAGTACATTCACGCCAAGTCGTTCATCCACCGCGATATCAAGCCCGACAACTTCCTGATGGGCATTGGCAAGCGTGGAAACCAGGTCAACGTCATCGACTTCGGTCTTGCCAAGAAGTACCGTGACCCGAAGACGCATTTCCACATTCCCTATAGAGAGAACAAGAACCTTACCGGCACTGCTCGTTATGCGTCCATCAACACTCATCTTGGTGTTGAGCAGTCCCGCCGTGATGATATGGAGTCTCTCGGATACGTCATGCTCTACTTCTGCCGTGGATCTCTTCCGTGGCAGGGACTCAAGGCTGCGACCAAGAAGCAGAAGTACGATAGAATCATGGAGAAGAAGATGACAACTCCTACCGAGGTTCTGTGCCGCGGCTTCCCCAACGAGTTCGCCATCTACCTCAACTACACGCGTTCCCTCCGCTTCGATGACAAGCCGGACTACAGCTACCTGCGCAAGATCTTCCGCGATCTCTTCGTTCGCGAGGGTTTCCAGTACGACTATGTCTTCGACTGGACCGTCTATAAGTACCAGAAGAATGCTCAGGCCATCGCCGCCCAGGCCAACGCCCAGGGTGATGACAAAGGCCAGCGCACGGATGCTGCCACAGGTCAGCAGACAGCCCAAGCCAGCGCCTCCAAGGCTCCGGCCGTCTCGAACAACCGTAGCCGCAATAAGCTGATCTCTGGGGCTGGTGTGGACACTCCCGAAACCAACCGCGCCATCGGTGGAAGCGACAGGATGTGAGTGTCATGCAATGCCCAGCCCTCAGCATTCCTTGTAAGGAATCATCTTTCCTTCGAGTTTGGTGTGCATTATAACGCTGGCCGGAGGAAAATGCTGACAAGTTTTGCTGACATTCAGTGCTCGATAACAGGCTACGCTCGGCTGCAAAGGGTCAAGCCGGCGCCTCGGGATATGCATCTGGTACCTACCGCCCCAAATGATCGACCTCACGGCTTTCTGAATCGGACCATCATCTGAGGAGTTGGGATTTCAAGTCGGCAGATTGTGTGCGCCCGTGCAGTACTGATTTCGTGATATCATTTCCCAGTGATGGCTACTCGGTCACCCTGGTCACGGAACGGACTGCATGAGGCATCGACGACAGCTACGCCATCCCGCTCAGTCTTACAGATTGCTTATTATTATTTCGTTCTTCGACCCTTTTCGGACAACCCCTTGTTACCTGGCTCGGACGGTTTTGGAACTTTGGAGACGTCATGCCTGCCTATCGTCAACTTGAGGCGGGCTGTGACTCCCAGGGGAAGACTGTCTGAACGGCATGTCCGGTACTCCACATGCTTGGTGTGCCGTACTCGGGAGATTGCTTATCAGTAATGAAGCATTATCTCTCTTATTGCCTTACCATGGCCTGGGACGAGAAGCAGAAGGAGCTTGTTGGGCAGATCGACACTCAAGCCGACAACATCAAGCTAGTCGTTGCGATAATAGCAGCTCCATCACGCGCATGATCGACGCTTTCCCCGCAGTATTTCCTTTGCACGGTTTCTTATGTTTTTGGTCGCTCTCGCATTTCGCATTGGCAGGGTCAGGTGTCGCTTGTGGGGAGGTATAGAGGGGATGGTGACACCTGTGCGGATGTTGGATCCGCTGCCTGACACTCTTGGAACAACACGACATAGCCCCGCTGGACACTGCGTCTCGCCAGGACGGGAGGGCTTGCTGTGGCAGTATCGGCAGATGCAAACTAGGTCATTGGAAGCGAGCTCCATCTTGCGTGGAAGTTAGTTGATGAGGGATGAGGCGAGAGGGTCTGAACTGGAAAAGCTCCTACGAAAGCTTGTGGTGGCCGTGCTCGCTACGGCAAGGTGGCAGCTGCTATCACAAGGTTTGGATGGCTTGGAAAATGCCGTTCAGATGTGCGTGCTTTCCGTCCTAGTACTCGATCTCGAGACTTGCCAATCACAGTAGCTGCCTTGATTCCTCGGTATCTGTGGCTATGCTACTGGACGCACAGGAGAGGAGGGAGGTCATGCAGAGGGATGCTCGCTTCGATGGCAGTGGATGTGACAGCTAGGGACCAACACACACGAGGTAGCTTTCATTAATTAAGTCTTCGCGCTCTATCTCCTTCCTTGCTCTTCTACGTCTTGCCTCGTCTCTTCTGTGATGTGACTGAACGAGAGAAGCTGTCCTGGACGAATCAAGCACAGAGTCAGGGATTTGGACAAGATGAGGCCAGTGGTGCGCACATGGATGTCGGGACGGGATGAGAGCTGCTCAGCCACCCTCGCTCGCATTAGCGAGAGGCAGTAGTTAAACTGGAGGCATCCATGGCAATAGACTATGAGTAGGTTCTGCGCTGATGACTTGACCCGGTCAGGAGGAGGCTGTACGAAGCGGGGGAAGACGTCACATGCGTGGTTGCCCTCTGACACGGCGAGTGAGACCTGGTTTGAGGGTGATGTTAAGGCCGGGCATAAATGCTGCAGAGGCCGCTCTTTAAAGTCAAGCTGTCAAGCTATCTTGGAAGCTCGAGCATTCAAAACATTCCTGCTTATTGTAGCTTCAGACGAGTCCGACACGTCGCCGAGTCTCAAAGGCTGCTGCAACTTCGAAGTGTCCCGCCATATCAGGCACGAACGGTCGAACATAATTCCGTCCCAACCGCACCCTAGACCCACACAGCTGACGGAATCCCTGAGACACTCTCCCGCTGCGAACTCGGCTTCTGCTGGATCTAGACTTTGGTTGCGTCTGGTAAGTCAGTGTGGTGCCCAGGCCTGTTGGTGATCTTCTCCATATTATTCAATGACGATGGAGTCGCCATCTGCCGCCGACGAAGCCCACGACATGCCGCCCTCAACTCTCGACCTGCTCTTCATAACATTCAATTGTGCCAAGAACCTTATAAATCCCGCCGTCTTTGCCAACCACCTCCATGGGGCTCTCGTGCAGAATTCGACCGGTTTGCCCGACTTGGTGGTCTTGTAAGTTCAGCTACCATTTTGCTCGGCGCCTCTCCCAGTCGTCCTCGTCGTCGCGTATTCTGATGTCGGCGGCTTGGTGCTCCGTATTATAGCTCTCTCCAGGAGGTCGCGCCCCTATCGTACTCGTTTATTGGATCGTACTTTTTGAGCCGGTACTATTCGCCATATGAAGAGGCTTTGAACAAAGCTGCTGCACGGGTGCTTACCACGACGACGTCTACGAATGGAGACGTTGCCAACGCACAGTCGTCTTCGCAGACGGCTGGAGCTAGTACTGAGGGGGCACCGTACCCTTACACTATGGTCCGGGCTAAGAACGTGGGTATGACCGCCATTCTGCTGTTTGCCCGCGATCCGGCCGCCATACATCACATTCAGGAAGCCGTGGTCGGATTCGGAGTGCAGGATATGGGCAATAAGGGTGCGGTTGGGCTGCGGGTGACGTGGAGTGACAGCCACAGCAGCGGCGGGACTGGCAGTTCCACGGAGCTTACGTTTGTGGCCACCCATTTAGCTGCCATGGAGTGGAATCTCAAGAAGAGGAATGCGAACTGGAGGACTATCGTCTCAAGCCTGACTTTTGAGAACCCAAAGAAGGCCCTACCGGGCATGTTCCCGGCAGCCGTGCCCTCACCCACAGACACGGATCAACCCGGTCCTCGACCTCCCAGTCCAGCCTCCGCATCCAGCAGCGAGGGTTCCGAAGAAGAAGAAGACGATGCAGTCACCCCCGAACAAGACGCCGGCTCCGCACCGCTCCTCACCCGACAAGGCTCCTCATCACTCTCCCGCCGCAGCACCAAGCGCTCTCCCAATCGCATTTCAAACCACGACAACCCCGACCTAACTCCCGCCCACCTCTCCACCCTGCAAGAGATCTCCATCTTCAAACCGACCTCACACCTCTTCTTGGGAGGCGACCTGAACTACCGCATCAGCAGCACCACGCCCCCAGCCCGCTCCCCCTTCCCGTCCTTCTACCATCCCCCCTCCGACCCCTTGCACTGGTCGCACTTTCTCCCGCGCGACCAGCTCACCGCCGAGCGTGCCGCGGGCCGCACGCTGAACGGACTGACCGAAGCACCCATCACGTTTGGGCCGAGCTACAAGTACGACGTGCTCTCCGACGACGAGGCGGCCAACGCGGAGAACTTCGCCCAAGTGCAAGCCGCGGGGGAAGTCCCCTGGCGCTGGGCGCCGCACAGGTGGCCGAGCTGGTGTGACAGGGTCCTGTTCCTCGACATCGCGCCGTGGGTGAAGCGGCGCCAGCCCGAGTCGAAGATCTCGGTCACGGCATACGACATAATGCCCCTGCTGCGAAGCAGCGACCACCGGCCCGTCTTCCTCCGCACCAGCATCCCGGTCCTGGGCGCGGAGGAGATGGCGCCGCCGCCGGTGGTCAGTGCGGAGGAAGGAGGGGAGACGCTGCGGGATGAGGATATGGCTGATCCGAGGATTGTGCTGCCTGTGCCCATCGACCCTCACGCGTGGGAGCGGAGGGCTGCTGCGAGACGCAGGGAGGTCGTGGCGGGTTGGTCGATGTATATGTGGGCTACGAAGGAGGGGGCTACGCTCATCGGGACGGCCCTGCTGGTTGCTGGCGCTACGTGGTGGCTTTGGAGGGTTCTGTGAGGACGGCTGCCTGTGTCAGGGTGTTGTCAGCGAAGGAGACCTCGGGAAGGTGGCGCTGGAGCTGCTGGGTAGGAACCCCGCGTGATGGATCCGCGACGCTGGGAATGCTGACAAGGTGGATGGCGGAGCTGACCACTTTTACCAACCTGGAGTTCCGCACCAGCGGTGAGTCGCTCGAAATCGACGGTGACTAGAACCGACTAGAGGTGATGATCAGTTGGGTGTTTACTCATTGCTAGAGGTAGACGGCTTAGAGTAAATGGTTTGCGTAGTGGGTGTTACGAGGGACAGAGGTTGGGCTCGGCATTAGCACGTATAGATACCCCGAGGATGGGACGGAGTTAGATATATCATAGCGACGGCGGTGATAGCTAGACTTTTTTGGACGTGATTTGGACTTGAGCATGGTTATATTCTTAAAGAGGTACCTTAAGGTTTGGGACCCGTATAACAATGATATTGAAGTCCGAAGCAATCACAAAACTTTCGTATGATGATCCTCCCCATGAAGGTATCTCGCTCACTTCGCCTCAGTATGAGCATCAATGGGTTTCGACAAGGCAGAATGCTCTGACTTAACAATTCAAGTTATGGTGTCTGAGCACGATCGGTTCAAACACGCAGCAAGCACCGAAATAGCATTTTTGGTTTCGCACCGGGCGCTACCGGGCACAACTCCAGACACCGCGAACTCGCGCGTTCGACCTGACATGCCACGCTCACCGACCGTTGACCCCAAAAGAACGCCCCCGAAACACACATAACGGAGTCGGCTCTCCATACACCAATCTAAACAAGCACATCAAGCCCAATCGCAGATGCACATGTGCAGACACAACCGATCCCCAAAAGCCGACAAGCGATTTCACCCCGCAACCGCCGGACACCGCGTACTGGGCACCTTGATGATGATGCACACGAACCCCTACCGAATCCGGTCTGTACGCAAACACGGGCCCACAGCAGCCAACGGCCGTTGAACCGTTCGGACTAACCCTCCATGGGCGGACGCGTCTTCTCGCTCGTAATTGTGGGGGGAAGCCCCATGATCTACTCTCCCGGTGGAATGCGCGCTAGGCGCGAAACGAATGTTGCCCTCGGCAGCCGCCAAGCCGAGCCAGCTTTTTTCGGTGTCGTCGGATATTTCTGTCCTTTCGTGTTGCTTGGGGGAGGGGTTCAAGATAGCAAGATGGGGTAGGCTTGAGCCGATAAGATGCAGACGGTTTCAGCGCAAATCATCCCGTTGATTCCCGGCTTAGCCATGGCATAAGCTACTGGAAGCGTAGCTGGAGTGTTGGATGTCCCTCGGCTGACGTAGATATCACGCCATGCTGAGATGTCCAGGTTTGAGCTGATATGGAGGCGGCGAGGAATGGGATGGCGGCCGGCTCTAGGCAAGGGAGTGAGTGATACTCACCCTCAGGGACGAGGGGTGAAGCGTCGTTGCCTCCAAGGTGGTAAGAGTATCTCTTGCCGTGGCGCGGACGGGTGCAGCTGCTACCGTGACCGTGATCGTGAGCTGCATTCGCGAAGAAAGGTAGCGTGATGAAGGCCAAGATGGACGCAGACGTCCATTTCGCCGTGGCATCCCGCTGACAATGCTGGAGAGTCCGTAGATGGCTGTAGTCCGGCTGTTATGTCCCCCAAGTAAAAGCCAGCTTAAAAGTCCTTAAAGTACTCGTCATATTTCTCCCTCATCTCCTCGGTGTACTCCGCCTTTGTCACGTCGTCCTCGGGATAGATGTCGAAGCACTGCGCATCTCCAGGAAACCTGACAGGCGGTACGATCGGGCCCTTGTGTTTTCGGTGGTACACAGCGTCCCAGTCGACGCCCCGGAAGAAAGGGTGCTCTTTCACTCTCGCCGCGCCGCCGCTGATGTTGCCGAGGCGCCGGGACCGGTCGACCGTGCAGAACTGCCGGATAAGGTCTTTTGCTTCGTCGCTAATATGGGGTTCTTGGGGGAAGACAACGGGCTTTTCGACGATTCTTGGAGGGAAAATGTTAGTGTCAATATCTAGGATATAAAGGGGAAGCGAGAATGGCGTACTGTTTGTAAATCTCGATTGGATTCTGATGCCAGAACGGTGGGTAACCGGTGAGAAACTCGTAGATCAGGATGCCCAGCGCCCACCAGTCCACCGCCGTGGTATGCCCCTTATTGTGAATGACTTCCGGCGCCAGATACTCTGGTGTGCCGCACAGGGTATATGTCTCTTGCGGCTTATCATCCGCCTTGTTTGCGTTGTTGCCCAGCCTCTTGGCAAAGCCAAAGTCGACCAGTTTGATGTGTCCATCCTCGTCGAGCAACAGATTCTCCGGCTTCAGGTCGCGATACGCAACGCCCCCTTGCTGCTCGTGCAGATACTCCAGCACTAGGACGATCTCAGCGGCGTAGAAGCGGGCCATGTCCTCGTCGAAGCGGCGCCATTTGCGCAGATAGCTGAACAGCTCTCCGCCTGGGACGTAGTCGAGCAGCAGGTAGAGAAAGTCGGCGTCCGAGAAAGACGCCTGCAGGTTTGTGATGAAGGGGTGTCCCGACACCTCGGCCAGGATCTGGCGCTCATGACGCACATGGTCGACCTGCCGCAACTTGATCACCTCTGTCTTGCGCAGGATCTTGAGGGCATAAACGGTATTGCGATCGGCTTCTGCGTTGGTCGCGGGTCGAACGAGACACACTCGCGCAAAAGTGCCAGTTCCGAGGGTGCGGACTCGTTTGAAGTCGGCGAGGGTCAGCTTTCTCTCCGATGCTATTTGTGATAGTGACGGTCCGGTGGAGATGTGCTCTTGCGGATCATGTTGCTGGTGTTGCGCCTGGGCTTTGATCTGGCAAGGATGGAGACCTCCGCCGGCTGGGAAGGGCGTTGACGACGCCACGGTAGCGGCCATCTTAGGGGTAATTGAGTAGAGCAAGTTGCGTTATTGGCAACCTGCTATGTCGTTGAGGGTGGGAAATGCTGTTCTGCAACAAGACAAGCTCATCACAGTTGATTATCTGGTTTTACGCACTGCGGTGTTTTCTGTTGTCGCAGAGTGTGTCAAGGGGGAAAGGAGTTGATTGCGACAGGGTGCGGGGCAATCCGGGGGGAAACGATCGGGATGCTCTCGGTGACTACCTTAGTCTCTACCGAAAAGGGGGGCCGATTATCGACGAAGAAACATAGCGATGAATGATGATAGAGATAGGTGAAGGTGGCTCGCGGAGCCGTTGCAAAAGGATGACCTGGTTCTCTTCAAATCAAATCTTGTCTAGCCGCCAAATACGCGTGCAAAGGGTCTTTCACGAGGATGGTTGTGATGCCGTGAGGCGCGAAGATGGACTACGATCCTGCTCTTAATGAAGCCGGATTATGATCCGGCTTATCGTCGGCGAGGGCGAAGCCGCTTACTGCGGTAAGGTAGAGAGAAAGAAGAGAGGCTATGACGTTGTTGGTGGGCTGCTTGAAGGGTCCTTCCCTGTCTTGGTCCCGTGGGGTTGGATCCAGTACGCCAGTCAGGAAGAGTGGATTGGAGATGTTGTACGACCTTACTGTGGTATGGTAGATGAACGCACGATGGCGGTGATGATGAGTTGCTGATAAAGATTAGTCGACTGTATTCCCATCGAGGACCAGGGGCAAGCAGTGAGGTTGCAGGATGAGAGCAAAAAGACTCGGGGATAATAGAGTATGACCAAGGAACCTGGCACGAGGCATCTATTTCAGTGTCCGACAGCGAAACATATGATTGTGTCTTTACCTATCCTTCGCAACCGCTGGCAGTGATGCGGGATGCTGGCAGATTGACAAGCGGCAAAAGTACAATAGAGCTTGCCGTTCAGGTGATACATACCACACACATACCAGCCATAAAGCTGTACCACAGTATGTCCGAGAAATACGTTCATACAGCTACCGTGAGTGTTCTCGGCATCACCCGCATTAGAACAAGCGTTGAGGTATGCACTACCATACGGTACATGGAACACACAGATGTTGCGAAGCGGCTGAGAGCCATACTGTGTTCTAGCTATACGGTACCTTAGACAGAACGAGCAGTGTGAAGTGAGAGCACACATTGCCGGCCCGAGGTCAAGGGAGAGAGACAACTTGGGATTTTGAACCATTTGCCCAGATACTTATTATTGATACACAAGGGACAAAGATATCAAAACACCTAAGCTAAGTAAGTCAACAGTGGGAGCCTTTATGAAATGTACACTCAGCATCAAGGCTCCTTCCTCATTCTTCACGATCAAGAAACTGTTCCAAAGCTTGTTGGATGGCATCACTGAGGACGCACTCCACTCCCATAGTAGGTAAGGTACCTTATGCAGTACAGCATAGTACTGTGTTTGGTTGAAAGTGCAGGGTCACAGTGTGATTAGTGTAGAGTCTAACAGCCCTGACAGCCCCCCTCGACCGGAGTCGACCCCTCCAAAACTCGAGCTAACCAAGACAGTACAGGTCCCCACTTCGCGTTGAAGGGCCTCAGACGAGCCGTGAGCTGAGACGGAAGGAGCAACGCTAACGGAGGGCGAAGCGTGAAACTCAGCTGTGAACCGTCCAGATGCCATCGCGCAAACTGCAGTCATCAGTCCTGCATCGCTATTCTACCGCTCTACCGCTATCGAGGTTCACCCTATACATGACGAGAGATTGTTGTAAGCAGTCGCTCAAGACGAACCCACTCGTATCCGCTGCGGCCCTGTCCGGCAAGCCAGGAGATGCTCCGGCGGCATTGTCCTTCTGTATTCCGTATTAGCGCTGCCTCCTAACGAGCTGGACCGCCTTTCCACGAAGCGTTAACAGTCATTACATGCCGCCATGTTGAACCTCTCGAGCTTTGTGCAGAAGGCTCAGCAGTTGCTGGACCCAACTCAAGGCCTCAATCTCACCGAGTCCGACAAGAACCCGTCCAAGGCCTCGCTCTTCCAGAACCAGTTCCGTCTTCCTGCATCCCAACATCCACTCTACGAGATCACAGCCGAGCTGACCATCCCGCCCTCAAACGCGACCCAAGGAGAGAAAGACCGCGAACGCGGCTACCACTATGTTGGCAAGCTGCATCTTTCCGAAGCCTACCTCTGCTTCTCCACCACCGCCACAAGTTTTCTCCAGTCGGCGAGCACCTCGACATCTTCGGCTTTCACCGGCCAGACACAAGGCAGCGGTCCCAGCGGCAATGGCTTCACCTTTCCTCTGTGTGCTATCAGAAGGGTTGAGCGGTTACACAGTCAAAACTTTCAATTTGCCTTGGCGATTACAACGTGGAATGGGTTCACGCAGGATTCCACAAAAGACAAAAAGGACCCGGCCAAGGACAGGAAGGACGTGAGGGAGCAACGGATAACGATCCAGCTCGCTGGCCAGAGGCAGGCATGTGAACGCTTCTGCGATGGTCTGAAGAAGGGGCTCCGAGCTGGCGTCGGGAGTGTACAAAAGCTTAAGAAAGTCGTGAGCGAATGTTACTCGGAATACCTTCTGCGTCCAGAAGACAGGAAGAATGCCAGCCCGCCAGACGCTGGCCTCGGGATGCTATTTCGCTACCCAGGCGATCCCAAGAAGCTGCGAGACAGAGCCAAGATGCGCTTATGGGCAGAGTACCTGCGCGATAACGGCCGGAACATGACTCTGATACGCCAGCCTACCTTCCACAAACTGATCCGAGTTGGCCTGCCCAATAGATTAAGAGGCGAGATATGGGAGCTGACCTCGGGCTCCATATACCTCAGACTCGAACACCCGACACTCTATGAAGAGACCTTGGCGAAACATTCCGGCAGAGAGTCACTGGCCATCGACGAGATCGAAAAAGACTTGAACAGGAGTCTTCCCGAATATCCTGGCTTCCAGAGCGAGGACGGCATCGGCCGACTCAGAAGGGTCTTGACAGCGTACAGTTGGGTCAATGCCGATGTCGGGTACTGCCAGGCGATGAACATCGTTGTTGCGGCCTTGCTGATCTACATGAACGAAGCACAGGCCTTCTTCCTGCTCTCTGCATTATGTGACAGACTCGTCCCTGGGTACTACTCGACCACCATGTACGGTACGCTGCTGGACCAGAAAGTTTTCGAAGGCCTTGTCGAGAAGACGATGCCCGTCTTGTGGGAACATCTTGCGAAGAACGATGTCCAGCTATCTGTCGTTTCGCTGCCGTGGTTCCTGTCGCTGTACGTCAATTCGATGCCCCTGGTCTTCGCCTTCCGCGTCCTGGACGTCTTCTTCGTCGAGGGGCCGAAGGTCCTATTCCAGGTTGGTCTAGCCATTCTGCGTATAAACGGCGAAGAGCTTCTGGATGCCACAGATGACGGAGCCTTTATTTCTGTTCTCAAATCCTACTTTTCTCGGCTAGACGAGTCGGCGCATCCGAAATCAGAGAATCCGAAGCTGAGGGCCGTAACCCGGTTCCAGGAGCTCATGGTTGTGGCCTTCAAGGAGTTTTCCGGCGTCACACACAATAGTATCACGGAGCTGCGACTGAAGAATAAAGATGCGGTTCTCAACAACATTGAAAACTTCACAAAGAGGACGGCCATCAGGAATCTGGGACCTGACAGCAAGCAGCTCAGTCCTGACGAACTGGGCGCCCTGTACGATAGATTTTACACCGTGTTGTTCGACCGACAGCAGAGAGACCACATCATCAAAGAGGAGCAAGCCCGGCGGTCCAAGAATAGCCGTCCAAGACTCGCTGAAGTGTCTGGAGACAACCACGGAGTCGAAAAGGGGAGGGTCGGTCTCGGACCCAGCACCAGTTTGATGGACTACGACGCCTTCCGCGAATTCTTGGCGGGCATGTCGAAATGGGCTGTCTCGGACGCGCCCTCGACGCCACGGCGGGATAATTTTGGAGAAAAAGATAAAAACCCTTACTTCAACAGCTTCCGGCGGCCGGACGGGGTGCTGTCGCCTTGGGGGGCGGGACCGGAGCCGGCAGACCATGAATTTCTACAGCGGCTCTTCCGCAAATGGGATGTCGACTCGAGCGGCACTTTGACCCTGCAAAACGTTGTTACCGGTCTGGCACGGATAAAGGGCAAGCGCGATATTATGGGCGCCATAAACTATTTCTTCGAACTTCACGATGACGACGGTGATGGCAAGGTCGATCGGGAAGGGATCTTGCGCATGTCCGAGGCACTGTTGTTCCTGTCACGACGAGGACTTGAAGGCAGTCTAAGCCCGTCGAACTCTACCACGGCTCTGAACGGCTTCGCAGACGGGACGACGAGTCCTCAAGGCCTAGCACCGGGCGGATCGGTTAATGAACGGTTCCTCGGGAGTGTCAGCGCGTTTATCAGGAGATGCTTCGAGTATGCAGATCCCGACCACCCCAAGAACCAACAGACAAATCATAGCCAGATGACGGCGTCTAAGGAGGCCAAGGAAGATCTGATTGATGTGGACTCCCAGCTTGCCGACCCGGATGCTTTTGCAATTGGGGATGATGACGATGACGATGAGGACGATCTTCTGGCGATGGATTCACCCTCCAGCAGCCCTAAGCCTAAACCGGCACAAAGGCCCAACACCAGCAATTCACAACCTACCCTAGACCGCAAGCAATCCTCGGCAGGCTCTACCACCTCCTCACAGGAGCCGTCAGATCGACGTCGGGTATCTAAAGTGCAATCAGAGAAAGCTAACGTTGCACTCGACCCCTCCAACCCGCTGCACATCACTTTGCCGACCTTTCGCATGGTCGTGCTCGCCGACGAACTCCTCGAGCAGTTCTTCGAGTCATCATTCCCAGCATCTTTCCACATCTGCGATGGCCTCGGATCCGCAGTGCCGACCATGCCATCCTCATCCTCGTCGCTCACCACCTTCTCCTCTCTAGGCATTGGCGCCGGCCGAGCGGCAGCGGCAGCACTAGGCGTACAGGGAGGCGGCGCGTCCGTGCCCGGCCCAGCAGGCACCGCATCACGGGGAGGTCTGCGAGGCGTCCTCGACAACATTGTCACGGACGGCATGCGCGTGGCGGCCGAAGTGAGGAGGCGCATGGAAGACGCCCAGCGGGAGCTGGAGAAGAACGCCGTTCCCGGCCAGCAGCGCGGGGAGGAGGACGAGGAGGACGAGGACGATCAGGACGACGTGCCTGGTTTCGAGCGGGGTGGCGCAGGTGGAGCCGCTGCAGGTACCGCATCCGGGAGGGCGTCGGGTAAAGGCGCTCCTGGTGGCTCGCAACAGGCGTACGGAGGCGATGCAGAAATGAGGAGCGTGCTTAGCTCGGACAGGGATCTGCTCGAGGGCGCGGACGCAGAGGCAGGCACGGGCACCAGGGAGAGCAGCGATGGCAACGGGAATGCCAGCGCGAGCCGCGATGCTAGCGGTGGGGCTGGGAATGCGGCCGCAAGGGTTGTTGGCGTGGAGTTCGAGGGCTAATAGGGCGACGCTGCCAGAACTGCCAGGGGAACTGGTGGCTAACGTCGTGCCAAAGGGACGGTGCTCATTTGTCGAGGTGGGGGGGTGGTGTTTAGGTAGGGAGTGGTAGGAGGGAGGATGGATTGTAGGAAATCAGGTGTCTCACTTTTTTTTTGGGCGGAGTTAGCTGGATTGTGCGTGTGTTTATTTTCAGGATATAACGCCTACTACGCTCCACTTCGGGTATCTGGACTGTCTTCCTCCAATCAGACAGAGGCCTTGGGACTGATCTGGGTATGAAGAAGTTGCTGTGGTAGGGCGAAATGATCCGGTTGCAGGTGCACGAGTAAGTACTGCTGCTGGTCGTGTATGGCATGCAGTTATATGGGCCGCCTAGGCGAGCTTACCTTACGTACCTTACAACTCCATCCACTACAGTACTATCAGAGCAAATCAGGGTCATACGCCTCCCGTCGATTTCATGCAAGTAGATGTCCTTACCGGGCAGTTCTGAGTAGAATGGATTTTCCAATCATTGAGTCTAAGGTAGTACGATGCCATTCGGGACGAGATTCAATTCAGCGTGCTGAGGTTCAGAGGAAGGGACGGAGGACGGCGCAGGCTGGACTAAGGTAGGTATGTACCTTATGTACCTTACCTACCTTAATGATACTGGACCGCTAATGGACTGATGGGTCCGAGTGACTTGCAGTGAGGTGTCGTGCTTGCCTGCTTGACACTGTACCTTACATAAGGTAGTACTTGGTCTAGTAGCTGGCTCCGCTTTTGACATCGCTCCTTCCCTCAGGGATGAAGGAGTAAGAAGGTCTCTGTCAGCAAAGTCGCGATGCTTCCCTTTAAGACTCTTCGAAATGAAGTGAACAGCATCACGACGTCATCACTCGGTGCGCTAGTCACTACCGAGTAATGGGGAACATTCCCTCACATAGCTTCTATTGGGAGGACTGCGAGGGCGAGGCATTCACTTCCTTGTTTACAGCTCGTCCAAGTGGACACTGGTCAAGCGCGTTTGTTTTCTCCTCAGCACTCAGCAATGGCCTCCTGGGGTGAGACCGAGACATCGACGGGAATGCCGCCCCTCTGGAGCTAATTCAACGTGGGAAGATCACCACTTCGCTGGATTCCATTGCTGTCTTACCTTGCCTCCCTGATGCGTAAACGCATCGCGCTGATCGCGATGCCGCCCGTCGTGCTCTTCAAATAGCAGCAGCTGCTCGCTCGTTCTCCGTGTTGTTGTCCATCTCTCTTCAAGTCACTCGTTTTGCATCTTGAGTTGTACTAGTGCCCTCTTTTTGTGCCCCCCTCCCCCATCCAGCGGCCTATCTTCCTCGACAACCTTGTCGTCTGCCCCCCAACTCCGTCCTACACGAGGTTGAACCAGACTGACCACTTTCGAGATGGCTTGGTCACGCGGCCGCTCTGCTGCCGCTTTGGCTGTCGGTGTGCTCTCAGCACTCGGCAATGCTCAGGCTTTGTACGGCGGAGACCAGTCCAGCTGTGGTCCTACAGAGGACTTTGTGAACATCGGGTGCTTCTTGGGCGATCAAACGTTCCTTACACCTTTTGACCCTACCAACTACAACCCTGCCGACCCATCCAACAGCTACCCGGGTTTTGACTCCGGTACCAACTTCAACGCAACCGTCACGCCTCAGATCTGTGTGACGACTTGCAGAGGCTATGGTTTCCGCACTGCAGCTCTACTTAACGGCGCTTGTAGCTGCGGCTATGGTCTGCCCGCCGTTTACCCTCCCGTAGTCGCCGGTTCTTGCGCTGTTCCCTGCATCGGTGACAGCTCCCAGACTTGCGGTGGCGCCACCGACACACAACTCTATATCGACCCATCGTTCGCTGACCCTAACCAACTCTCTGGCGCTGCCCCCGCCGATGTTGCCGCCTACTACGAGTACCTTGGCTGTTTCCACCAGGACGCCTCGTTCCCGACTGGCGATCCCGCCAACACGGTCAGCACCCAAGCCACCGTTGAAGGGTGCTTGGCGAACTGCGCCCTGTTGCGGTATCCGCTGGCCAATGCCGTCCCCCTCGCGTAAGCAGCCCATTGCTAACCGACCTGGGTGCTCCATGACTAATCAAATGGTAACAGAGGTGGAGGCGTTACTTGCAACTGCGGTGAGACATTCGACTTCAATGATTTCCGTGTTCGCGAGGGCGAGGAGACCCCAGTTGGCTCATGCTCGACCGACTGCGTTACCGGGTGAGTGACCTTCCATCGTCGTTTGCTCTTTGGGTCAGCCTACTCATGCTTGTAACAGAGTGATCGACACCTGCGATCCTACCCAGGGAACTTGCTGCGGAGGAAACAACTACTACCCTGTCTACATCAACCCGGAGTTGGAGGGCTGCTATGTGCCGTCCATTCCCGGCTACGGACTTGTCAATGCGCTGAATGAGCCCACTGCCTTCGTTTGCGCTGATGTTGCTGCCTCGCTCACGAACGGACCCAATGTCTACACCAGGACTTCTTACCCAGCTCTCGACAAGGTCACAGCCACCCCGTTGCCGACCCATCCCGTCTCGGTTCTCGGAACTGTCAACCAGGTCCCCTTCTACGAGTACGGATGTTTCGCTGCCGTCCCGCCGCTCGTCCTCATTGGTCTCACCACCCCCAGCGTTGTCACCGTCACACTTGAGACTTGCGCCGATGCTTGCTCGACCTTTGCCTTCTTTGGCATCACCAACGGCGACACTTGCTACTGCGGTACCGACATTGGTTCGGCCCCTCTTGTCGCCTTCGACTCTTGCAACGTTAGGTGTACCGGCGATGCCCAGGAGCTTTGCGGTGGTTCCAGCGCTGTTGAGGTCTATGCTATCTCTGCCAGATGGAACAACGAGGTTGCTCAGTCCATCCAGGCCACTGTTCTAGAGAACCCGAACCCGGCCACCGCCTGCGTGTCATCCACGTCCACCACGTCCACCACCACCACCACAAGCGACACCACCACCTCGACCTCGACCAGCGAGACTTCCACCGAGACTTCGACTTCCGAGAGCACCACCGAAACCTCGACTTCCGAGACCTCGACGTCGGAGACCTCCACCACCGAGACCTCGACCTCGGAAACGTCCACCTCGGAAACGTCCACATCGGAGACTTCCACCTCCGAGACCTCGACGACTGATTCGTCCACCTCGACCACGGACACCGCCACGAGTACTTCGCAGACCGTCACACCTACTCAGCCTCCTGAGGGTAACTCGTACATCTTCCAGGTCCAGATCATCTCTGGTGACCTCACGCAACAACGCAAGCGCCAGGTGGTTGTCGATAACGGCGCTGGGTTTGTTGGCGCCGCTGGACCTGTCAACCCCTCCACCTGTACTCTGGCTACACCCTTCGACTTCGTCAACGGTACCCTGTCCAGTGGAGGCGAGTTCGTCTCTACCGATCCCGGCATCGCTTATCAGCCTTTCTGGACCACCCCCACCAACGGCTCCATCCTTGGCACCTTTGCTCTCCAGAACAACGTGCTTGTTTGGTCTAACGATGCCTTCGCAAACACCCTTGCCGATTTCTGCCGCGACGACAGTGGCCAGGTCTATGTCATCTTTGATGGAAACGCACCGCCATTTACTTGCACCGCTGTCCAGTTGGTCGTCTACCAGGGTAAGTTCTCTCAGCTTGTGGCTACAGATGCTGTACTAACACTTGGATTTAGCCGAAGCTTGCCAGAATGGAACCCTGGTTACCAGCACCACATCTTCCATGACATCAACATCAACATCGGTCACCATCTCAACATCCACGGATTCGACCGCCACCACCACGGATTCGTCTACCACCGGCACTGACTCTTCGACAACGAGCACCGAGTCCTCGACCAGCACCTCTGAGACGACTGTGCCCACCGCTCCTTCCACCAATGCCACCTACATCTTCGGCGTCATCCCTACCGGAGCTGATGCCATTGCGCGTAGAGCTATCGAGAAGCGCCAGTTCGCCGGTGGCAATGGATTCGTCGGTGCAGCTGGACCAGTCAACCCTACCGACTGCTCCCTCGCGACTCCTTTCAGGTTCATCGACGGAACGCTCAGCAGCGGAGGCCAGCTTATCTCCACTGACCCAGGCATTGCGTACCAACCCTTCTGGGTCAACCCCACTGTCGGCGCCATCTATACCACATTCGCTCTTCAGAATGGTCTGCTCGTGTGGTACAACCCTGCTTTCGTCGGCGTCTTTGCCGACTTCTGCCAGGATGATAGTGGCCAGGTTTGGGTTGTCTTCGACGGTGTTGCCCCTCCCTTCACCTGCGCTCCTGTCAACCTTGTTGCCTTTGCCGGTAAGTCATGCAAATTCTCGAGATAAAACTACAACGTTGCTAATATAGCCTCTGCAGTTTCCCAATGCGCCGACGGCACGCTCATCACAAGCACCGCGGCCACGGCCACGACGACCGATACTTCGATCACCGTCTCGACCATCACCCCCACCGCCACCGGTCCTTGCAGCACTGGCGCATGCCTGGCCAACGGCACCCTGACCCTCGGCCCCGGCACCTTCTTCAACGACGCCGTTGCCGCCACTGCCCGGCCCATCGCCGATTGCACGGTCCGCAACGAGACCTGGGTGTTTGGCGAGACCACTCTCCTCCCCCGGACCGCCTAAGTGGTGCAAATCATGTCCTAGGTGTATGTCCCTCATTGGGAAAGTTCTTGGCGCTGAGGCTTGTTTGCCCAACTGCCAGCATATCTTGGGGTTGATGAAGGGGTGTTTGGTCTTTCAAGGCTTGGAGTGAGGAATGGATAAGATAATCATGGATGGAAAGATGGGTATTTTGCTTTTTTTATTTCGATCTTGGGAATACGTAACGTAGTAACATGGTAGATTGACCAATTTGACTGATTATTTTGTTTGAATCATTACTCACGCGCAACTCGTCATGCCATTGTGACCACCAGCTATACATCCCGCTTCTTCTTTTACGTTCTTACCCTTACCCACTCATCACCTGTAGCGTCTGGAATCGGTACGTGAAACAAGTGTGAACATACATATGTCGAATCGATCACTGCCTCCCACTCATCCAGTCCTTCACAATCAGCTCCCTACAACCATGACCCCATCCCGCCCATCGAACCATTGCATGGGAATACGTACTGTCTCGCAGCTCCCATCCCAGAAGAAGAACCACCAGGCGGAAAATCAGGAACACCACGGTCAGTTGAATGAGATATCTCGAACGAATCATGGCGCCAGTGTCTTTAGTCCTTCTCATAGTAAGCCCAGCGAGGGAAGCGTGCCATATTCTGGACGGGCGGAATATACGAGCCTCGTTGTCCTAAATGTCCTTTCTTTTGGGCCACCTCCTTGCAAGCATCCCGGTAGACCAACATCAGATGCCGTGTCAGAGCATCCTTTCCCTTGCTGTCTGCTGCATACGCCTTCCAGAATCAGTTGAGTGCGGCGTCTAGGTTACTTGGGCCCGGCCATGAGACGGGCCATCTCTGCCCATCGAAATCAGGAAATTGGGCGGCTGGACTGAACAGCCAAATCGTTGAACGACCCAGATTACGGGTGCTTTCCCGTATGATATCATGAATCTGAGTGTCTATGCAGTCGTCTGGGCTGGCTTGACCAGCGGCCCTTATTTCAATGCGTAGAGTATGCGTTTCCTCTTGATAGTTGAGATCGTCATGACCCGGGTTATGTATTGTGGTGTAAACGACTTTCCGTGGTTATGGTGCTAATTTGCGAGATCGGTGGCGACCTGGACCAATGTATTGTTGGTTGTTTTGCTTGCCAACATGCTTTCTCCCAATGAGCTTTGATATAGGGCGATATCCAGTGTATAAGCCGGAAACATGTCGACAAACGAGGTGAAGTAAGAGAACGAGACGGGATAGCAGACAGCAGTAGAGGTCCTTGAATAAGAATATGTAGAATAAGACGTGGGAAAGTAAAAAAAAAGTGAAGGACAAACACAGGCAATCGGATGTGGCTACCGGCACACCGCGATAGAATTTCGACGAGGAGAACATAAAGGTGTGGTGGTTGATTGGGCGATTATGTTTATTGAGAGTGCAACATTTCTAAACGAGCCGTCGCAGGATTCTGCGTACCCATGAATGTCAACCTCTCTAAGTTCGGCACACAGTCAATAGATTGGCTGCGGTTTGCTTTGATCCTGATATATGGACAGGAGTATATTACTTGTTTCTTCCGTTGTTAACACGGAGAGCAGCTATATAATGTTAGAAGCGAGCACATTTAAAGAATGCTATTTACCGAGCTCGGAGACAATGAAGTTGGTGGCACGAAGCCTGGTTGAACGTGCCAGCTGTCTCTGAACACAGTCGAGGGAATATAGATAGACAATAAACGCATTGGGAAAGCCTGATTGGTGCTTGTTCCAGCCTTTGTCCGAGTGTAGAAAGTCCAGACCGGCAAGGTCTCTTATAAACCACGTTGACCTGGAGTCGGACATCGAGTCTTGTCCACCTGTATCAGACTGAAATTGTGTAACCCATGTGTATATATAAGGAAGTAACGACACTGGAGGACATTGGGGAAGCTCAGAAGAACCGGCGTGATGTACTAGGAACTTTCACTTTGGTAGTGTCTTATGTTCAATTCGTGCGAGAAGGCGGATGATCTAGCCTCGTACAGTCCCAGGACCACAGAATTTGTTGTCGACAGTATCCAACTTCTCCTTTCCGATACAATGAAGAACATCAGCTCTTCGGTGATGATATTTTAGGATCACCCGGAGACGCAAGCGACCACGGCGATCGAATCTAAAGAAGAGCTGTTCCACACCAACGTAGTCGGGGTCAAACATGGGCATACGAATGTTCGAGTCGAAGGCGAGTATCCAATATAGGAGGCACTCTGAGCCGCAGCGTCCAGGTTGATACCAGAATCGAGGTCGACTCTCTACATTCTGAATACAATGGCAAGGTCTGGGAGCTAGTGAGGTTAACAAACGTCCATGGGCTATGACTATGCTTGACAAGCCCAAACACTTTATCATGGCAGACCTCCGGGTTAAGGGCTGGCGCACATTTGCAGTGGTGACGGTTTGCTATTTTGCTACGCTTGCCCTCCTTTTTACTTCCTTTCTTCATCAAGTATACCAATCTCTACGGTGAGGCAATTGCACTTTCAAGCTTTTCCGGGCTGTCAACCCTGAATTGAGGGTTTGTGAAGCAGCAGAATATGGTCATGAACCAGGGATGGTGGCCAGCATGCATACTAACCGGATGACTGACCATATCTATGAACCGGTAGCAAGATGGCGGTTCAGCGAACCGAATTTACCCTGAGACCATCACTGGCCTTGGAAAACGGTGCTTTCGTTTGTGTTACTCCATCTAACGTTCGTTTGAACCCTTAGCCGGCAATGCGTTCATGGGAACACTCGCATGTCAGATCACTGGTCCGTGGTATGTGTGAAGTTCATGTCATTGAGAATTACACCATGCTACTAAAACTACGTTATTCGTCATCCCACCCCCTCCGACTGATGATGATCGGCCGTGCCGGATCCCACGGCCCATATATCTCATTCTTGTACTTCTGCAACCCAATAAGCCACCAGCTACACCCGCCCATCGCCAGCGCGGCCACCAGGCACCCGATGATCATGCCCGCTAGCCCGGTCTTCCAGCCGCTTCCCAGAATCATGCCCACCCCGCCGCCGGCGCCCAGCACGAGCAGCACGGTGAGTATGACATGGTAGCGCCAACTCCTCTGTCTCGCATACCGCCTGAAGACGGGGAAGAGGCCGAAGACTTCGATACTGAACAGGGTCAGGCTGAACACCTGTCCCGTGCTGGGGAGCCGGGAGGCGAGCACGGTAGACGCCATCAGAGCCGCGTTTGTCGATAATGAAGCGACGGGGGCGGCTTTGCGGGGGTTGATGTCGGTGCTGTAGTCGAAGAAGAAGATGTTGATGGCGAGGAGCCAGAAGGACATGGCCCAGATGCTGTCGGAGGAGGTGGAGCGGGTGAGAGACTTGAGGATGGGTGACAAGCCGAGGAGGGTGCTGTAGATGAGGACCGCTGACTTGATAGTGGCGAGACGCAGGTTGAGGCGACTGTTGCGGAGGGGAGACGAGGGCCGGTGTTTCAGAGTGCTATCCGGGCTGGTGCTGTTGGGCCCTTGTCTGCCGTTGGTGCTGGTTTGGGAGGTGGCGGAGTTGAGCGAGGTGACGGACGTGGAGTGCGCGTGACGTGGGAGGAGGAGGGTACTGCTGTTGGCGCTGGTGCTGGAGAGAGAGGCTGAGTGCCGTTGGGAGGGCGGTTGGAGGGTATCTTGGGTGTGCGCTGGTGCGGGTGGTACTAGATTTGACGTCGAGCTTGCAGCAGAGGGTAGGTTAGACACGCTCGAGATGCTGGTTGTGCTCGCGTTCGGGTAGCTGTTGGTAGCGCCCCCGCCCAGTCCGGAATCTTGACGCCGAGGAGGGCCGAACTCCCTCCTATCTCTGTAGTTCCTCCCGCTCCGGCTTCTTGCTAACCCATCGTCCATGCCGTCGTCGCTCTCCTCTCCGCCCCACATGTCCCAGAGCAACCACCCTATGACGGTGGAGATGCTGCCCAGGCCGACAACGGTATTCGGGCTCACGCGCTCCAGGAATATACCG
Source organism: Coniochaeta sp. PMI_546 (assembly GCA_021432605.1). NCBI lineage: Eukaryota > Fungi > Ascomycota > Sordariomycetes > Coniochaetales > Coniochaetaceae > Coniochaeta > Coniochaeta sp. PMI_546. Next base: position 2,445,018 of record MU271147.1, on the reverse strand, counting down.
GCGAAGCACACCACGAAGCAGATGACGGAGCAGACATGTTGTACTATGACGGTCGAGTCGGCTACGAGAGGCCAGAAGTCGTACGGCTGCACGCGAGGATTACGTTGCAGGTTCTCGAGGAAGGTAGCTTGGTCGGTGTAGTTGTCCGGGTCTACATCAGGCTGTCAGTCTAAGGGGTTGAACATGTAACTCGTCAAATAGAGTCTCACAAGATTGCTTCACCCAAAGCAGCTTCTGGAAGCGCTTGCGCCGACGACTCCGGCTCCGACTTCCTCCATCCTTGCGGCGGATTCGCCTTGGGCGTAGCTCATTGCCGGACCCGTTGCTGCCATAGTCGAACCCCGAGGTTCTCTGGGGCGGCGAGGTAAAGGCGTCCTCCGGAGCCAAGTGGGAGGGATCGGGGCGAAGGTGGTTGGCGGCGTTGCTCTGCTGGTTGTGATGCAACGCGAGGCTCGTGGGCACTGTCGACGACCGCACCAGAGGAGGCAGAGAGTCAAAGTCGGATTGGGTCGCCGACTGCTGCAAGGCCGACGGAGGGGCCATTGATTAAAGAGATCGTTTCCTCCATGCGGTCGCAATCTGCAAGGCCATTTAGTTCTTCTCAGTAGGGAGTTTCCACGTAGTCAGGAGTGGCGACGAGGTAGCGACGTTCTAAACAATAAATTAGTCGCTTACCCCCACATTACCTGCCTTGCATAAAATCGCGCCTACGCAGCATAATCTTGCATAATTCCAACGGTATCTGAAAGCATGGCGGTCGTTGATCGTCCTTGTTCGAGGAGCCAAATATGTGTCCCATTGGCTCTATCGTCAAAAGAGATTTGCAGTTGTAGGAATATGCCACAGACTGAGAGCTTTGTTGGTCCATCAACACCGAGCGTTCCATGGTACAGCACTTCGGCCGAGTTGAGTCATAGCTTTCGAGGTTCGCTCATGTGAGAACTACCACGATATACAAAGAACTTTTGCATGTCATAGTATTAGCGAAGTAGCTAAAACCTACTGTCTTATGATTTGACAAAACTGTTGTCGTATCTCCTTAAGCTACCTCCTTCGCTCTATATTCACCTTTTTTTCCTTCACTTCCCCCAGCTTCATGGCCTTGCTTGCTCGGTTCTGTTATCAATCTAGACTAGTTGTGCAGCTTGGCCGGTTTCGCACCAGGCAGCGGCCGTTGGTCCAGGACTGGTGATTTCCCACGTCACTTTTGCCTGCTGTGGTCGAGTGGGAAAGTTCTTAGTACTATATGTCACGTCGCAGTGTTCGAATCCCATAGAGTGTTTTGTCCAATCACTTTTCTCAAAGTGTTGTGTAAGGCAAGGTAACTTAGGTATAGTGCTTAACTTCTGTCTCATCTGCTGTTGTTTGTGTTTAGCACCACAAAGTACGTTTCAATCGTTTCACGCCCAAAGCCTCATATCAACAGGGCATACCGCGAAGAAGTTGGGGCCGACTTGAAGAAAATGTAGAAACTTCGATTCCATGAATCACGCATCATCTTGTTGCCCTCAATGGTAACATGCTATTTCGATTATGTCCTTTAAGTGATAATGGCATCTCCGATTCAGCTAGAGAAATGCGCATACTCCTTGTTGAAAGCCCTCCCAATAACCATTCTCCGGACCTCAGACGTCCCAGCGCCAATCTCGTAAAGCTTGGCATCTCTCAATATCCTCGAAGCTGGCATCTCCTCCACATAGCCCATACCACCAAGAACTTGTATACAGTCAAGTGCACACTCCGTTGCCCGCTCAGCAGCATAGAGGATAGCACCCGCGCAGTCCTGGGTCCTTATCAAGCCATGCTCATCCACCTGCCGCGCAGTAGCATAAGTATAAGCTCTTGAAACCTGGAGCTTGGTGTACATATCCGCCAGCTTGCCCTGCATAAACTGGAACTGACCGATCGGGGTACCGAACTGCTTCCTCGTATGGGCATACGGCAGCGCAACATCCAGTGCGGCCTGCATGAGCCCCAACGGGCCGGCACTGAGCACCAGCCTCTCCAGGTCAAGTCCCTCCATCAACACCTTCACACCACCGTTGACCTTGCCCAGGACGTTCTCCTTGGGCACAAATACGTTTTCGAACACCAGCTCACCAGTGTTGCTGCCCCGCATACCCATCTTGTCCAGCTTTCTCGCACAACTGAATCCCTCCGTCTTGGTATCAACAATAAACGCTGTGATGCCCTTGGAACCGCCATCCGGCACAGTCTTGGCATATACGACGACCACATCGGCGTCAGGGCCGTTGGTGATCCACATCTTGGTGCCATTGAGGACATATCCGCCATCCACCTCTTTCGCCGAAGTCCTCATGGAAACAACATCGCTTCCACTGCCTGACTCACTCATGGCCAGGGCGCCGATCTTGGTCCCCTCTATCAACCCCGGCAAGTACTTCTCCTTCTGCTCTTTGTTGCCATTCAGCTGTAGCTGGTTCACGCAGAGCTGCGAGTGCGCCGCATAGCTGAGCGCTATGCTGCCGCTCGCCCTCGACAGCTCCTCCATCACCACGCAGTGCGCCTGGTAGCCCATGCCCAGCCCGCCCACGGCTTCGTCGGCCGTTATGCCCAGAAAGCCAGCCGAGCCGAGTTTGGGCCACATTTCGTTGGGGAACGCGTTGGACTTGTCAGTCTTTGCGGCCAGCTCCGGGGTCAGCTCGCGGCGGACAAAGTCCTGGACGCTGTCGCGGAGTTCGTCTAGATCGGATTGGGAGGGAGGAGTGAAGCCTTGCGGGTGCTTGGAGGAGTGGTGGCGGGTCTGGAGAGCAGGAAGGCATTGTCGAGCGGTCCGAAGGCTTGAGCGTTGTGCTACACGGCATAGAGGCCGTGATATCCTAATGCTGGCCATATTCTAGGGGAAATGAGAGGCTTGTGAGACGCAATTCCAGATCTCAACCCTATGTAGCTCTAGCAGAACACTGTTCACGTTCAAATTTTGAAAGGCACGTCGGCGAGAAGAAGAAGTTGGATTGACGTCGCGTTGCCTCGGTGCAAGATGACGCTCCCCGCCCGGCTTGCAGCGGCTACCAACGGCTCGCTCACCCCAGATTTCCCCCCCAGATCTTGGCATCCGACGTCAAGCGCCGGCTTAAGACCCAGTTCAGCGACTTCAACTCCTCACTCACTCGCTTTTCACCCTTTGACACTTGATGTAGTTGTGCGAATAACCTCGTCAACAGATGTTTACTTCCTCCAAAATGGCGACACTAAGATCCGGCCGGGAAGCCCTGCTTCTGTCGAGTCAATTGACTCGCCAGCAGTGCAGTCGCATCGTCGCTCGCTCTCATTCTCACCTCGCCCGCCTCACGACACCACAACACCACGCGCTGCGCCTCCCTTCCCGACGAGGAGTAGCAACCTTCACCCCCTCCCACCAAGCCAGTGCCATATCAGTGATCAAATCCAACGTCGACACCACCTCCCCCGAATACCTCGAGAACAGCAAGCTCATGGACCAAGCCGTCTCCCGCCTCACCACCCTCACCCAGAAGGTCCACCAGGGCGGACCCCCTAAGGCCCGCGAGAAGCACCTCCTCCGCAAGAAGATGCTTCCCCGCGACCGCGTAACCGCCCTCATCGACCCGGGCACCACCTTCCTTGAGCTGTCCCCCCTGGCCGGGCATGAGCTCTACCCCGAGGCCGACGTGCCGGCCGGCGGTATCATCACTGGTATCGGTGTGGTGGAGGGTGTCAGCTGCGTGATCGTCGCGAACGACAGCACCGTCAAGGGTGGGACGTACTATCCCATCACGGTGAAGAAGCACTTGCGTGCCCAGGCCGTGGCGCAGGAGAATAAGCTGCCGTGCATCTACCTCGTCGACAGCGGTGGTGCGAATCTGCCGCATCAGGCGGATGTGTTTCCGGACAAGGAGCACTTTGGGCGGATCTTCTTCAACCAGGCCAGGATGTCTGCGGCCGGCATACCGCAGATCTCGGTGGTGATGGGGCCGTGCACGGCGGGTGGAGCATATGTGCCGGCCATGAGTGACGAGAGCATCATTGTGCAGGAGCAGGGCCACATCTTCCTTGCCGGCCCGCCGCTGGTCAAGGCCGCTACAGGAGAGGTGGTCAGTCCCGAGGACTTGGGAGGCGGCAAGATGCACTCGTCTGTCTCTGGCGTGACGGATTACCTGGCCGTGGACGACGCGCACGCCATTGTTCTGGCGAGGCGGTGCATCAGCAACCTCAACTGGCCGAAACCCGCGGCCCCGCCGGTGCAGGAGTTTGAGGAGCCGCTTTACAGTCCGGACGAGTTGTTGGGCATCGCTACGACAAACCTCCGCAAGCCGATCCCCATCCGCGAGGTCATTGCGAGGATAGTGGACGGCTCGCGCTTCTCCGAGTTCAAGCGCGACTACGGCACCACCCTCGTCACGGGCTTCGCGACCATCTACGGCCAGCGCGTGGGCATCGTCGCCAACGATGGTGTGCTACTCAGCTCCTCGGCTCTCAAAGGCGCGCACTTTATCGAGCTGTGCGCGCAGCGCGGCGTCCCGCTCGTGTTCCTGCAGAACATATCCGGCTTCATGGTCGGCCGCGACGCGGAGCGCGAGGGCATAGCCAAGAACGGCGCCAAGCTGGTGGCTGCCGTGGCGTGCGCGGAGGTGCCCAAGTTCACGGTGGTGGTGGGCGGCAGCTACGGGGCGGGTAATTATGGCATGTGCGGGCGGGCATACAGTCCGCGGTTCCTGTGGATGTGGCCCAACGCGAGGATTGGCGTCATGGGCGGGGAGCAGCTGGCTGCTGTTATGGAGACTGTGGGGCAGAAGGCTGACCCCGAGCTGAAGAGCAGGATTGAGAGGGAGAGTGATGCTGTCTACTCCAGTGCGCGGTTATGGGTGAGTTCAAAAAGAAATCCTGCTGTCGTGAGATGCGTGTGATAAAGAGTGCTGAATTTGCTAACTGCTGTTACAGGACGATGGTGTCATTCCGCCGGCGCACACGAGACGGTATCTCGGTCTGGGATTGAGGGCTGCCATGGGCGGTCGCAACGACGTGAAGCCCGGGGATACCAAGTTTGGTGTCTTTAGGATGTAGTGTAAAAGCGGGATTGCCTGTTTTGTCTGTACCAAGGGTATCTAGAGCATGGTAGAGTCCAACGGTAGACTAGCGGTGATGAATGTTGCAGTAGGGAGCATATTCGATTGCATTTTGGACTGTCACTTGATTTACTGTATCTTGCCTCCCCATGTCTGGCCTCATCTAGACTCCGGTAGACTGCTCGTATCAAGCAGAAACTCTCGCATATTGGAAAATAGTGGACACTTGTTCTGGAGCTCGCCCACAAAACAGGGGAGCATTCCCTGGGGTACACAGTAGAGTTATTTAGGCGTTGCCGTCAATGGTGCGGTACCTGTCGAGCTCTCCAATTCTCGGGGAAATTGGGGTAAGAAAGGCGGGGAAGGTCCACATCGAGCATTGCAGGCTTGCAGCGAGAATGCGATGGTCTCGATCATCTGACGGAAGCAGCATTTTCTTTTCCCTCTAGCTTTTCGTCTCGGTGACTTAAAGAAGAAAACATAGCACTCGCCGCATCTATATCTGAAGTACACTTCGCGACCAAAGCCTCAGGTACTGACCGTGCAATCACGCTTCTTAAGGCGTTAAAAATACCTTACCCCCCGTATTCGCTGCCCCCTCAGTTACACACCCTCTGGAGTGCAAAAGTGAAAGCTTGTCGTGCGTCACTGATCCACACCCCACCAAAGCTTCGACAAGCTCAAGTTGTAAACTACTTCAACCAGCTCGTCTCACCAGCGCTGTCTCGCTTTTCTGGCGAAACTCATGAGACACATTGCCTTACCTTGAACCTTTCAAGTATACTTGCCAATTCGGGCGACTGATCACCAGTCTATCCATCACAATGCTCCAACGCACCCTCCGCCCCCTCCGGACACCCCTCCGGTCCGCCGTCCACCGTCCAGCAGCAATCCACACTCTGCCCGCTCGGCAAAGCAAACCATCCTCCTCCTCCACCACCTCCGAATCCGCAGCAGCAGGCGCCTACGCCCGCACCGACGACTCCATAAAAGTGACCTACCCCTCCGCCGCCGACCTCCCCTCCAGTACGCCCGTCTCCGGCGCCGGCCAGACCGGCACCAACACCCTCCCTACACTCGCCACCTTCTCCCTGCAAGGCCGCGTCGGCATCGTGACGGGCGGCGCCCGGGGGCTCGGCCTGGTCATGGGCCAGGGCATGGTCATCTCCGGCTCGGACCTGGCCATCGTGGACCTGAACAAGGACGAGGCGCAGAAGCAGGCCGACTCCATCGTCGAGAAGTACAGGAGGGACTACCCCAACGCGAAGAAGGTGCCCAAGGTCACGGCGCACTACGCCGATGTGAGCGACGAGAAGAGCGTGGAGGCCTGTATACAGGATGTGATCGAGCAGCACGGCAAGATCGATCATCTCGTCACCAGCGCCGGTTTCACCGAGAACTTCGAGGCGGTCAAGTATCCCATCGACCGCATGAGGAAGCTGTGGGGGGTGAATGTGGATGGGACGTACCTCTTCGCCACGGCGGTGGCGAGGCATCTGATGGAACGCAAGGCTCAGGGGAGTATGGTGCTCATTGGAAGTATGAGTGGAAGCATTGTCAATGTGCCGCAGCCGCAGGCGTAAGTTCTCCTTCTTTTTTCCCGGTGGGTCGGTTGGTGTCGGTGGCTCGTTGGATTTCGTTTGATGGGATAAACACCCTGGCAAGACCTGGCACCAGCTTTACCGGCTATGTCGGTGTGAGGGGAAGATGCATGCTGACATGCCCAACAGACCTTATAACGCTGCCAAGGCCGCCGTCCGGCACCTTGCCGCCTCGCTCGCCGTCGAGTGGGCCGGGGCCGGTATCCGGGTGAACTGCATCTCGCCAGGCTATATGCTCACAGCTCTGTGAGTAAATCCCTGTCGCTGTCAACGCCGTTGTTGCTGTTGTTATTACTCCATGTGCGGGAAGAATGCTGATTACGATGCAGGACACAAAAAATCCTCGACGACAACCCAGACCTGAAGGCACAATGGACGTCGCTCATCCCGCAGGGTAAGATGGGCGTTCCGGAGGATCTCATGGGTCCCGTCACCTTCCTCCTGTCCGACGCTTCGAAGTACGTCACCGGAGCGGATCTGAGGGTTGACGGCGGCTACACCGTGACATGATGGGCGCTCGCGATGACTGAGCCGGATGAAAGAGTGGTAGACATGTGAAGACACGGATGTCCTTATCCTTTGACGCCCTCGTGCAAGTCTTCTGGCAAAATAATGAGAGTATTGTATATGACACAGCAGCGGCGCCTGAGCTGATCTGACTAAGGCACCATGTCCAACCGCTTGGCTACCATCACCAACGGGAGAAGTGTAGGTGTTGAGTGGGGGATATACGACCAACAAATGCATATGTCCTGTCTTATTGCATCGCTGTGCCAGGGTACGCATCCAAAGGAATACGCACGGCCGCTGAGCGCTCAGCGTGGTCCATATTAATACCTCCCCGACGTTGTTACACGACGTAGGCAGGAGGGGTTGCCACGCCGAGACGAACCGAGCCGCTGAAGGGGGAGATAAAGTGACTGATCACTTGGGGGCAGCTTTCAACGTCTCCCGTCGCAGTCAAGGTTGAGCCGCCAAAAAAGATCTGGGCCGGAAGTCGAGCCGGTCCCAAGGAAATAATGTAGACGAACGAAGGTGGGATGCGCCACGTGAGACAAGTCGCCCGGTTGAACGGACCTTTTTGGCAAAGCACATGATATACGCACTATACGCCATCAACACTGCCAGCGATAGGTGAGCCTGGTATGCTAACTAGCTGGACAACTGAGATATATGTGATCAGTAAGACCTATATAGATGCCGTCAGTTACCGGCAAGTCCAAGTCTCCGACTGGCCGTGCCAAGCCAGCATCATCGGCAGAGAGCTTAATTATTGCCGAGCGCCCTTCACTGGCGAGGTTGAACTTGTTTAGCACGGGACGTTTGTTTTTTCCCGAATAGCATGTTCACGCTGTACTGCCAAGCTTGGGTGGTTGGGAAGAGAACCTGCCTGTGTTTGATGTTGATATGCATATCATATGTGATGATGGCTCAATGTGAACAGCTCTGCATCCAGTGCCAGACGTGTATTGTTGTTTGGGCGGCTGTACAGCTGTGCCGTCCTCGCAGCTCCTCCAGCATCCAGCGACTAAGCGGTCAGATGCACTGTGTATGATCAGAAATAGCATCTGTCAGGACTGCTTGGTCACACAAGAAAGCTTGAGTCGACGCGATGTGCAAGTCAGATGATGGCCTCCGTGCGTAGATAAGCAGGACCAGGGATTCGAGGCAGAGCTTCAGCGGTTCAACAGGGAAGCTGGCTTCGGGGACGAGGAGGTTACCGCTCCTGGCAGTGCTTATGTCAAACTTGCTGAAGTGAACGACGGGCGTCACTTGTTCACCCTAGCACCTATCTCGACACCTGTTCTCGGTGGTCTTGGAACTCCAAGTCGACGGCCTTTTCGCTTCTGTCGCGGCGATATTGCTGGTCGTGTGACTCGTTGAAGTGGGCGAGTCATTGGTTCTCAGGTAGCTTGTCGAGTCGAATAAGACGAATAGATGAGATCCATCACCAGGACTTCTTACGTACAGCTAAAAGGGCCGGTACAAAGAGGATGCGGCACCACAGCGCGGCTGCGTTCCGTTTGGGTGCTGCTGAGCCTTTTACCACAGTAGTGCTTTTTTTGGAGTGGTTGGAGGTGACATGGCGTCATTGGAGTATGACTGCCAGGGCGTGGGGAAACACAGCCGCCACTACTGACACCGGAGTGGAGCGGTGTGCAAGAAGCTACTGTAGCTAATTCCCATGGCCCCAGGAGCTAACAGCAGTGCAATTTTGTAACCGATGTGGCTTTGGCGGTGGGCTAGTCGGCAGATTGCCATCCATCCAGGTCTGTGAAGCGTATGTGTCGACACGTGTATACTTCACTATCCGCTCAGGATATGCCCCTGATCCTAGGCCAGCTTGAGCCGCGTGATGTCAAAGAGGGGTAGAGCAACTGAGACAAGGGATTTGGGCCCAAGGGCCCAAGGCACGAGCTCCAGCGCCATTGCGCTAGCCGGCGCAATGGAATGAGCTTCTCGAATGCATGGAGAATCATTGTGATGCACCGACCAGGGGGCTCCCTGCTCGGGAAGTGCGCTATGTCGTAGCTGCTGTTACCGTGGTAGGTTTAAGGAGTTGGGGACGGCGAGGGAGCGATTTTTGTTCGGCATCGGCTCCGATGACAGTTTATAACCGCGTTTTCGAAGTCTCGCAGGCCGCAGGGTTCTCGTGACGAGTCGGGAGAGGGAGATATGACACGCCTGCCCAGCCATCATGCTCAGCTCGACTCTTAAATCGACCGCCGAAACTGCATTTAGTGCTCCACAGCCCGAGGAACAGCAGATCCTGGTGATCAGAATTATTACGGGGTCCAAGAGGTCAACCCAATAGAACGGCTTGGGCGAAAAGGCTGGCCACAGCCGCGTGGGAAAAACACCCTAGTGACGCTTTTCCTAACCGCGTGAGCTCTTAGCTCGCCTGGGCAAGCTGACCATTGCGAAAGCTAAGGTCGAAAGCCGCCGTAACCCAGCAGCGCTAGGGCTGATCTTGGATCAGAGATGTCCGTCCCAGTGTCCCACCAGTCGCTGTCCTGTGTAGTGTGTAACGGGGAACTCCATCGACGGCTTATCAGACAACGCAGCGAGGGAGGGTTTGACGCGGAGGTACTCGCTGCTCCGGGTCTTATCTCCCGGTCGCTGCTAGTAGTTGGATGCGGTGACTATGCTTGTCTTGTGTAAAAATCCCGGAAAGGTAAGTGACGTGACTTATGTTCGAAAGGAGGTCGATTACCAGACATGGCAGGTAGTGAAGTGCGATACGTGGCAAGGTACAGTACATGTGCAGTCGGTGAGCAAAGGTGCGTCTGGGTCCAGCGGGTTGGCAGGTCACAGTGGTCACTTTCTTGGTGAGCTCTTTTGGCGAACCAGCTGGCGGCGGATTTCGGCTCGGGAGACAACCTGGACGTACCACACAGTTAACCTGCCACATGGTGTCTCTTCCCTGACACGTTCCACTAATCTCCGCTGGTCCTTTTCTCAAGTCGAGGCGTGACCAAACACCAACAAGATGACTTGTTCTCCACAACTAGATCATGGCATCCTTTCGTGCGACAAGAGACAGTCACCTTTTCTGTCAACGCCTTGTTGTCTTTCGAGCAGTAGAAAGGAATACCGCGACACGAGGGTTTATACGCACATCAGCCCCTCCACGTCCGATTAGCTGTACATATCCGCGTATGCACTGCGGTTCCCGGTGCCGAGGAGCTAATAAGTCTCGTAGTCTCGTGTAGGCCTTCTTCTGAAGGACCCCTGGTCAGCGGTATCTTAGCGTTGCCAACTGTGGATTTAGCGCTCTGCCGGCCCAGCCCAGCAGATCATCCCAGGCCACTGTTCCAGACCCGTGGCCCGCCGCTGGCCCACTGTGAAAGAATCGGGGGAGCTGAGCAAAAGCCACCATGAAGCGGACTCAATTTTTCTTTTCCTCCGAGATTCCCCCTTGGCCGAACGTCACTCGTTTGTTAACTTTTGTTTTCCTGCGGTTTGACAGTCTTTCCGGAGCCCGGACTGGTCGATAATACACGAACTTTGCTTGCCTTGCGAGTTGGCTCATGTCGAGGTGGACACCGTGGAGCGCAGACGACACCAGCAGTTCCAAGTTCCTCGCCTCTGTGTGGCTCCTTCCCCAATAACGACAGTCCATCGTGTAGTCGCTGCTCCAGGGTCGCTCCTGCCTCCCTGCCCAACACGTGTCGACTATTTGCCGCCAGCATCTCAGCTTGACAGGTCGCGGTGACGCAACACTCGTCGCCGCTCTCATCCCTTGGTCCAGGTACATCGGGCGAGCGACACCTGGTTCAGTAACGGCTTCTTGTCGTTCTCTTCCGAGCACTTCACTCTCCTTGCCGGGCCGAAGCAGGCTCACAGGCGGTTCACCAGCTTCTTCTCCCGTTACATGTCCACGTACAACAACACCGAGGACGATATCCATGTGTTACCCACGGTCGGCACATTCTCTCCTTCTCAGAGTCTGCGGGCGCACACTCCAGTAATACCCGCGGTCTCGTGAACGCAGCGGTGGAACCAAGGGCTCCCCGGAAGTCTCAATCCCTTGCGCATCCCGTACCCTGGGCGATCGCAGCCTCAGGGGCCCGTGGACTTGGCCAACCTAATCCGTCGATACACGCTTCATGTAAGCTCTTCCTGCGGAACGCAATCGAGATCTTGCGGACACAGCACGCGTTGCTACTTTCCCACGGAACCCCTTTTGCGTCTCAATCGGGATAACGTTCGAAGTCCCACATTCCTTGAAGACGGCATATTCAGTATCCTTGAGCATTCCTGGAATCGGCCCTCACACTCTTGAGTGTGGCCCCCTGACCTTCGTTGTGGATTCTGAGCCTCAGTGGACCCGTTCCATACTGGACATTGATCATCCACCCTCACAACAGACGACCGCGACTATCGTTTTCGATTGCGCAGGTTATACATGTTGCGCCGACACCTCTATCCGATTTAATTCTAACATATGCTTAATTCATAATATACTATTCCTTCCAGCCTTGATAGGCTTGCGCTGTTATGGAGCGCCCCACGCCCCTGATACTGCCCGAGGGCTTCGTTCGAAATACAGACGACATTTACCAGGAGGTCGCAAGCTATCCAGTCGTCCCTCCAGAGAAGTTATGGCAGTACTGGCATGGTAAAGACGGATTCTGGCACCTCATGAATGCGGGAGTGCCTTTGACTAACTGCTCGGTATTAGTCTACACCACGACCTTCCGGAGGCTTATCGACCCTACTGCTTCTCGGCTAGAAAATTTCTGGTGGCATGTTATGGGGAGCGATAGGCGATTCCTGAGCGGAAAGGCTCTGGCCAAGATTTACGAAGAGATATCTACTGGTCCCAGCTTCACGCCGCTAAGAGGACCCTCTAATCGCATCCACACTCCGGTAGGGTATTATTCATCTCCGGTGTAGACGGCCTCACTAACTCTTAGGCAAGCTTCCGAGAATTACGAAAGAACAGGTCGACAACGCAGCATACGGTACAAACACCCATACTGAAGTCAGCCAAGGGCCGGTACAAGTGCCCAGCAAAACTACGGCAGAAAAACACGCAACAAAGGACACTATGTCATCATCGTCTTCAAGACCACCACCTCCGCATCCTATCCTGAAGAAATCCAGAGGACCCTCAACATCCGGGCCACGCCCAACAGCCAGATTCGTCTCGCCTCATGACTCCGAGGACGAGATCTCTAAGGAGGAAGACTCATCATCAGGGAGTGTGGCGGCGACGGGCATGCACATGCGTCACCCCCCAACAAAATCTCCGGTGAAAGGAGAGAAGAAGTCGACTCCCACGGGAAGGAAATTCACAGCCTCGAGCGCTGCCAAGAGACATTCTAGACCTGTACTCGCACGCCGGCCGAGCTCCCAGTCATCGGTCCTCTCCGATGCCAGTGCCAAAGGCTTAACACCTGCAACGGGAAGTAGAACTGGTGCTGGAGGCAGGTCTGGCTCGGTAGAGCAGTCGCAAACAGGGTCGGTATCAAGCTCAAGCAACTCGACGCTTGTCAACAGCTCTGCTCTAAGCGCCAAAGCCGTCGGCAAGCGTCCTGCAAGGCCTTCTCCGGACAAGAGCCGTAATACGGACCGTGGAAGCTCATCAAGTGCCCAGGGTCGAACGGCACCAATGATTGCCCAGGAACAACAAGGGAGGGCAGGGGATTTGGAGAGTAGTTCGGAGAGCATCGGGGATACACCTGCGGATGGTTCGAGCACCGGTCGGGCAAGGAATGCAACGAAAATGGAGACACCCAAAGCTCGATCTGGAACAATCGATCCGAGATCCGCAGCAGCGCCTATGATGGCTCGCTCCCAGTCAAACATCGAAAACCAGCACCATCAGGCTCGAGATTTCACCTTGGGCCGGCCTCTACCCCAGAGTATGATAACGCCGAAGAGCACGCCAGTTGCGAAGAAGGTGGCAGATGTTGCTGTTCAGGTGCTGTTTGACAGCGAAAACGTCACCGCGCAAGGTGGCGGTGGAATCGCACGAGATCTTCCGGACAGCATTACGATAGCGTCAGGGCCGTCTACATCCTCCCTCTATACGCCAACACAACCGAGTCCTACACCTGCTCCCTTCCTTGGCCGGTCTAAAAGCCAGCTGACGCTGCTGCTTGAGAAAATGGACCAGGGAAAATCCAAGTCCAACCGAGACCATTTTTAGATGAGGAATCCAGCTTTAGGCGGAGAGGCGTTCCTCGGAGTCTTTGGAAGTATTTTTTTCTCGCCCATTCGAGTTGATACTATCTCTTGTGGCGACAATGTGAAGAAGGTTGCGATGTACTACAGCGGACGGTCTGAAAATTTGCTTTTTCATGGAGCTACGGTTGGGATCATGTGAGGCATTCATGTTCGACTGCGAACACGTATCTGTGTTAGCAAGTTTTCATCTTCATTGTTTATGCATTCGTCGACGCAAACGGCCGAGTGCCGCATTTGTTGGCGCATTCTCATGGTTCCGCATTTTGGCAGGCATTCATCATACAGCTATGGAGTATCTCGAACCTGTATTACTGTAGTTCTGTGGGTTTGCTTAGATTTACATGGGAGTGAATGGAAAAACGTCTCAGAGGCTACGGTCAACCTTGGACTGTACTTTGCACACATACAAGGCACATTATCGGAGCCCACCTTATCAAGGTTCCATCCATCGGTCATGTCCGTGATGTTTGCCTCCCATCATCTGCACGTGTGAATGCATTCTGTTTATCTGTCCTCAGAGACGTTCCAACCTGAGGTCCGAGGTGTGGTACACGAATCAGCCCCTGACAAGGGAGACTGATTGGCATGACATGCAAGATGCATACACATGACCACCAGGGCGCCAGCAGAAAAGCGCAGAAAACGCCTCGGTGGGTGTGCACAGTTTCCCGTGCAGCCTGTGACGCAAACCTCGACGTCCGCTCAGGGGTCATTTTCGCTGACAACGAGCACGAAATGGACGGCTGATTGCCTGGTAATATAACCGCAACTATGTATTACCACATCAGCCGCTGACATTTTCGTAATACAAATTGTCTTGACCAGGGAAGCAAACAACTATTAGCCAGTTGTGATGATAGTGACTTACCACTTGGCAAGGATCGTAGTCAAATGACATCCGGATCGTTACAGTCAGACAAGCGAGGTAACCACTACCGACTTCCGCAGGACCTGTACGATGCTGCCCACTGGCAGCACACCCTCAGCTCCCCTGGCTTCCCTGAGAGCTGAGCAAACCCCCCACGCCGGGCAAAGTGGGGTCGCTCTTCCACGTTCCCGGATGGCGGAACCGCCCCGCTCTGCTTCTGAGATTCGCGGACGCGGGGTAGATGTACGGTCTAGACCGCCGTTAGCCGCACGACGGACTGCAAAGCTGGAGATGCGGATAACGAGCCGGCCCGACCAAGTGTCGATCGGGTGTCATCCTTCGAGGAGGGAGGTAATGGTGATGTCGGTAGCGAATCCATCTCAACCGCTTGTCGACGTAGACAAACAAACAAAAAGGGGAAAGCGTATGGAAGTAAGGCACGCTTATCTCACAACACCTTGAAGGTAGACATGGCCATGATCGACCAGCCTCAGAAATACGGGTGCTCGTTGCAGAATAGACCGGTGCCAGTTCAAGATACGGAATCATATTTGGTATTATAGCATGCTCTGAAACGAGTAACATCATCACGCTCCAGAGTGTATATCATCCTTGGTTGTCCTAGATACAAAAGGGCGAAGAAAGGATCATGTGCATTCTCACCATCGCCAAAAGCCACTTGCAGTGACTTGACCCCCTGTGCCAGGCTGAGGAGTATATCGCACCAATCTCTACTAACGTGGTAAATATGGTCTCATCAATTCAAGGCCCCTATGGAACCGAAGGCTCTTGGTGCTCATTGCTGAGACTGGTCCATTGACTTATCTTTCACCAACGAGGAAGACAACCATAACGTGTCACAGCAACAGGTACCTGTTGGGGAACCAGAGTCAAGGATTCAAAGTGATTCGCCTGAGAGGGGAAGCAGCATTGCGAATGACACTGTTCCTAAAGAGGCAGTTCCCTTCGCGCAATGTTTCGTTGTTTCTGTCACCCTCGCCAGGCTAGTAAACCACTTCTCGTCGTCGGCGAGCTACAAGCCCGCCTCAGCTCATCTCGGCATCACATCCGCTTCCTCTCCTCCCGGCTCGCCTCCTCCCTCCTCCTGTACCAAGCGAACCTCACGAAATCCCTCAGGAACCCAGCCCACCCCCTAATATTCAGCAGCGCATTCATCAGCCTCACATACCTCCAAACAAAAACCTCCACGTGCTCATGATCATGCGCAAAGACCTCCCACACCGCTTCCCGTCTACCCCTCTCCCCCTTACGAGCAATCCTCACCTCCTCTCCCTCGCCCACGACATCAACCGGCGCAGTAACGCCCAACGCCCTCCCCACAATCCCCTCATCCGCCATAAGCCTCGTCCCCGCGTCAACCACATCGCTAACCTGTGCCACCCCCGCGCCGGCGAGGAACATCATCCCCTGCCACGGCACAAGGGGCGTGTCGGTGAAATAAGGCAACAGCAGATTAACCCTCACGCCGTGTCGAAACGTCGACGCAGCCAGAGCGCGAAAGAGACCCGTCACCGCGTGCTTGGCGGCGCAGTACTCCGGCTGCCCGGGCAGGGGCGTGATACCGGCTATCGACCCGATCAGCAACAGATGCCTGTCCCTCTTCCTCCCGTCGTCGTCTTCTTCCCCCTCGACTCGTTTCCTGTACCTAGGGTCGGAGTTCAGGGGAAGCCAGAACAGGGCCAGGTGGCAGGTGTACGCCACCCCGATCATGTTCGTCCTCAACACCCGCAAGGGCGGCGCCGGCGCCCCATCCAGATCCAGCCCGGAGGGGTTCTCGAACCCTCGCCCAGTAACCGCGCTGTCCCGCTCCGGTATCCCGGCGTTGGCGACCACCGCGTCTAGACCCCCCGTGGGACTGAGCCTGACCGCGGTCCGGAAGAGGTCGAGCTGGTCCTCCCACACGGTGACGTCGCATCGGACAAAGTGGTGCTTCCCCGTGGAACCGGGGAGGGAGCGCAGCTCGGCGACGAGGGCTTCGCCGCCGGGGGTGTCGACGTCGCCGATCGTGATGTGCGCGCCGTGCGAGGCCCAGTGCCGGGCAAAAGCGGCGCCTATGCCGGATGCGCCGCCGGTTATGAGGATTGTTTTGTTGCGGAGAGAGGATGGGGAGTAAGGCGCGGACAGGTCGATGGGGCCGGAGGTGAGGGTGAGGGATGTAATGTCGAAGCCGCCTTGGGGAGTTGTCATGTTGAGTGGTGGGTGGGGGGCGAGGACGGGTGTTTGAGGGTGGTGTTAAGAGGATGTTTCAATTGAGCTATGCAGGCGAGCTTTTAGACATGAGTTGAGGGGAATTGAACAAGTTGAACTATTAATCGCGAAGGAACGCCTCGCTCTCTGTTTTGATGAATCGCTCACTTGAGCTAGGTAGCTTTTATTAATGTAGTAGCCGTTTTTTTTTTAAAAAAAATAAATATGACACAAGACACGCACAAGTAAAGATGGACGAAAGAAATAGAACAATATCAAAATCCTCGCCAGCAACACGACAGAAAGTGGCTTTGTGACGCGAAAGAAAAACCCTTCGACACGCGAAGCAGAGATACGTGTGCTTAACGCCGGAGGCGTGTACCGGTATGCAGGGCGTCGGTGTGGCTTGCATGGGCGTCCCCCAACATCGCTAACGAGAGGCGGACGAAAACGAGCCGGAGATAATAGCAGTGCGTCAGCATCAGAGCTCAACAATTCTTTCGGCTCGTCATATTACCTATCTGAATACCTGGTAGGGAGCATTGGACAGAATACGCAACATATTTTGCAAGTTGTGATTTGGGTGAAAATATACATACCACATCGGTCACCATGATTGACAGTCTCACCAGTTGTAGTATTTCAACCATTCAAGCCTTAACCTGACCGCCTCACTTCCAGTTCTTCCCAAAGAACTCCAGCACCGTCTTGTATCCCCGAGTGTACTCCTCCTTGACCCTGGCATCGCTCAGATCCGCACGTGCAGCCATCCATCCATGAATCTGATCGCCAAAGGTCTCGACGTGCTTGGCGTTCTTGAGCTTATTCTCAAACTCCTTGACCTTGTCGACCGGCTCCTCCTTCGAGGCGAGCAGGATGAGCGGCACCTTGATGCCCTCCGCCTCAGCCGGGTCGACCATGGCCGGATGGATCTCTGCTGCGATGCTGAAGGGGTTGGAGGAGCTAGAAGTCACGAGCGAGACGACTTTGCCGCCCCAGCAGTACTGCAGCTGTGTTAGTAACCGGATATCTTTGAGTTCGGAAGTTTGATGGACGGGATATAGATAGAGACGCACCCCAATGATAGCCCAACTCTTGATGCCGGGATTCTTCTCCTGCAGCACCTTGACAAACTTTACCACCTCCTCCGCACCCGCCTGCGGCGCATGCTTACCGAACCACGTGCCAAGCTTCTTCTGCTTGTCCTCGTCGGTCGGCGGGTACCACTCAATCGGGCACGGGTCGCCGTTCAGCATGTCCGGAATGAAGACACGGTACTTGGTGTGCTTGTCCGAGGTCGCCAGGATATCGGCTCCCTGCAGCGTCTGATCGAAGTAGCCGAATATATCAGGCACGACGAAAATGCCCTTTGTCGCATCCGCGGGACCGGTCACGTAGGTCTTCTTGTCGCCGATTGTTTCGTAGGTGCCCTTCTTGTCGTAGCCGGACGAGACGACTGGGGGGATGTTGCAGCAGGCCTCATTGTGGCCGTGGGTAGCTTTCATTGTGGACATTTTGGCGATTTGGCAATGGGGTGGTTTGATGGGTGGGATGCTGTTTGGGAAAGGGTTGTGTGAGATGGCGAGGGGTGATGAATTGACGGCTCTCGATAGTGGGGAAACAGTTGTTGGAAGTGGTGAAGAAGATGGATTACAAGTACTGGACTTAGCGGGATGTAACTGGCTTGGAAGATGTTGAAGAGCAGAGGAAGCGCCGCGCAGGGAGTTTGGTCTGGACATGAGGAGGTGCTCATTGATATTTCCGAACTACAATGTGTATCTATCTTATCCTCGAGCTTGGAAGTATTTGGAAGCTTTTGCTCTATTGGTATTGGAGCCCACCCTTCGCTATGTTTAGGTTCTCACCTCATGCAGGATCGTATCTCTGACCTCGCGCGGAAGGAGCTCACTCCGTGAGGGGTCTGAGGCCAAGGCGGGGTAATCGTGATGTCATCGTTCCTGAACATCTCTTCTCCAAACCCCGCTCCTCAGAGATGTTTTTCGTCGGCGCCAATATCATCGCAAAAGTTTATTCGGACATCAGATCATGTGAGGTTCTACGAGTACACGAGTCTTCTGGAGCGAAAAAACTGACAGGAGTTTGAAATGCCGCAACCTGAGCCGGCGGACAAGATCAGCCATCCAAGTCGGCTGACTTACGAATCACCAATATCAAGCAACCAACTGAAACATCAATAATAGAATTCCGTGGTGTTGTTACTCGTCTTCCTGCTATCATTAGCTCAATGCCGCTATCATAGCTGATCATATTCGAAATCAGGCATCTCGCTATTCGAGGAGCAGCTTTTGTCCGCGGGTATCATGGACCCAAACGCCGAATCCCATCCACGCTTTCGATCTAATCCAGTCTCCCGATTGAGGTCTCCCTGTCCTAAACATATCCTGCGTTTGTCAAAATGAATGAGCTATCTCGTGCAATTGACAACACTTTTGCCAACCCTCGTAATGGAAGCCTATGAGAGCACCAAAACAACCTGCCTTAATGACACCACTAACATGCACCACCCCAATCTGATGCATCATCTCCGTCGGGGTTCTTCCTAGCCAACGGCTTCTGCATATGGAGGGGCGGAACTAGCACGGAGAGGCCCTCAGCTTCCCACATCCGATGCACAAGCTCTCAACGTCTTGGCGCCATCGGACCTTCACCCCTCCACGCTTGACCTATCCTGCCACGGAATAACCCGACTTCCTCACGTCCTCGAGAGCCTTCCTGACGATCGCGGCCTCGGCCTTGAAGCGCAGCATCGCTGCCGCTTCTGAAGTCGAAGTCCAGGTCATCTCGAGCTTCTCCCAGTCCTCCTGGGCACCCGGTCCCCTCGGTAACGTGGAATCCGCCGTCGCAGCGAAGAAGAAGACGACCTTCATAGTCGGTATGGACGACTGCGGGTCCGGATACCGGCAGCAGCCCAAGAACTCGGTGCTCAGCTGTCCCTCGGTAATCTCGCAGCCGCTCGACTCGCTCGAGCTGTCGCGGCAGTCGTTCCCATTGGCCTGCTGTGACTTGAGCTGCTCGTCTGCCCTGGCGGTGTCGTCAGCTGAGTGCGAGTGGTCTGACGGGGGAGTCGCGCGCGTGGCGATCTTGAGGCGCCAAGGCGCTGTCCTCACACCCGTCTCCTCGTACGTCTCGCGTATGGCGGCCGAGAGCATGTCCTCGCCAATGTTCTTCCGCCCCTTCGGGAGTTGGTAGATCTTGAGCTTTTTGTTCCAGATAAGGAGGAGTTTTTGCTTGGCCGGGTCTATGGTCACCGTCCCGCAGGATATGGTGGTCGCCTCCGATGGGTGGAAGCTCATGCTCCTGTCTATCTCCTCGAGATCTAGCGCCATGGCTTGTTTCCGCGCAATGTTCTATGTTTGCCGTTAACAGACCGTAGTCCAAAATGTAGGTTGTGGGGATGTCCGTAGGTGTTGCAGTCCTGATATGCCGTAAACGTGCTTCATGTAGACTGCTTGAATAAAAGGGTAATACTAAGAGAGGTACGGAATCCGCATCCCCTTGGACAACAGTTTATATATGTTTGTGTTTGTCTATCTTCGGTGAAACCAAAGACAACCCAAGGTCTCTGGGACAAAATCCTGAAAACTTGATTGGTGAATTAGCCAGGGTGAGTAGCTATTTTGTGTAACGCTCGGATTGTGAATTTCAATGCCTGTAAGTACCTGCTGTGTGACCTGAAGCGCGCCACGAAAGGAGTTGGCGGGGTGAACGGTGAATGGTGAATGGAGATCCTCGGCTTCCATGCGGTGATATCATGGTGATTACCACTTTTTCGTGTTACTTGGGTCAGCCAAGGAGCAGGACTGAACGAGATGTGCCCAAGGCGGTGGTACACCGGTCGCATCGCACCTTCCATGTCGTCAAACCACCGGTGTGAGATGTGGGGGGGAGCAAAGACCGGTCGGGGCACCCATTCGAGCACAAAGGAACTGCAAGGCTGACAATCACTGAATAAATGCGCCAAAAGGGTCTGTTCAGGGTCTACTGCATAGTAGATCTACGTTATATTAGAACTGAACTCTGCCAACTAGGTACCTTACCTTGAGCCCTGAAAACACTCGCCCTAAACGGCAATGCGACTCACGACCTGGATCGTGTGATGCAAAGCAACACCACCAACAAACTCACAGCTGTCCAGCCTTTTTCGTACAATGCAACTCAAGATATTCGATTTGGTACACAACGTAACTCATGACTAACGTGATTCGGGGAGGAGTGAACATTACCTTGTACTAGAGCCAAGCGGCGTCTAAACAGCCATGTTATGGCCTGGTGCCACACTCCTCGGTCCAGGAGTCGGACTGCAATAAGGAATCCACTCCCGGGCTATATCATTGACCAACCCTGCCATAGAGGAGCCGAACTTGTCATACATGTAACAGACGCGCGACCCGTAGCTTTTGAGTGGAAGGACACAGACTGCGGTTCACCCACTGAGACCCGCATCCGATGGGCGGCGTCTACCCTATCAAAGCACTGCGAGGCTACCAGATGATCATATCCTTTCACACGACACTTATCATAGACAAGATCGATGGTATCTCTCTCCCCAGACTCTCCCTTTAGGATCCCAAACCTGGAAGAACTTGGCACCGGAACATCTACAAGGCGTCTTATATTGCCCTTTCCATCGACGTGCATTCGCTCACCGAGCCAGCTATGACCTATCATCTTTTTCGCTGTGCCAAATGAGGCGGCGTATACCTCCCTTTTGTGCCCATCAATGCGATCGAAACGCCTGCGACGTTGACTATAGATCGCCTGGCTCCGCCATGAATGCGCTACTGTACTGTCCCCCGCTTTCGTCGTCTTCTCCTTCGGGGAACCTCCGCTTAGATGCTATAACCCCGCAAGCGCGCCTTATATCTCCACATCAAAAGGAACCAAAAGTGGCTAATAGCCAACTTGTCATCATGAGGAGGATCTTGTTTTGTAAGAGAATGCATTGCTCGATACCGTCCATGTCGTCTACGACTCGTCATGACATCTTGAGTTTTCTAGTGAAGCTGACACGGCTGCAGTGCATGTCTTGACGTCACTTTCAGCTGTCGATAACTGTGAAAAGGTATTGAGCTAGGAGTTCCATGTGAACTGCTCACGCGTTGAAAAGCTACTATGGTATGGACAGATGCAACTATCATGCACGGAGTAAATTTCTGTTTCGGGTGTTCACATGACGTTGCATCGCCGGCAAAAGTTTCTTGTTCAGAGTCGAATAGGAGTTACAACACGAACAAATCTCGTTCCCATCAGCGTCTGTCTTTGGCAGGTATAACCGAGGAGTAAGGTAGCTGTTATTGCCCACACGTCCCTATAGACCACGCCGGAGCTCACACGGGCTTCAGAATGTGAATACCTGATTCTGAACTCCAACATGCTCAAACCAGCAGCTTCACGTCAACAGTATAACTTAGCCACTAGAGCAGGGTAAACAGCATACCGTGCGAGGCAGGTCAAGATCATGTTAACCTATAATCTGTGACGCATTCAACATTCAACATAGAACATGCTATGCAACCCACACGCAAGAAAATATCCGCACTGCGGGACAAGGGACACAAGATCGCGCCCATGACTAAGTTCGAGTCTTTCATATTAGACATGCACAACCTGTTCGTGAGACGACACTGCTCCAGGTCATTTTTATCCCATCCGCTCAGAGGCATCCAAGCTGGCCTCTGAATCATCCTCAACCGCATCTAAAAGATGGAGTTCACGATATTGCTACCGATCGTCGCACCCGCTCCGAAAATCGCCGCATTGCCCAACTTCTTGCCAAACTTCTTTCCTGCATTGCCTACCTTGCCGCTCCCGCCCTCACCCTGCTGCTCGTTCGCCACGGCCATGGGCGGCGCCTGCGAGTTGTACGGATTCACCTGTGCCGGCGGCGGGGGGTACCCGCCCTGCTGTCCTCCGTACGTCGCCTGCGGTGGCGGCTGGTAACCGGCACCCTGTCCGTACGCTCCGGGATAGACGGTGTTGGTGTTGGTGTTATTCCACCCAGCCTTCTCGTTGTGCTGCGGCGGCGCATCGGCCTCGACCTCGACGTAGTTCTTGGGGAAGATGCCCTCTGTGCCGGTGCGCGTGTTGCGCCCCATCCACCAGTCCGCGTTCATATACTCGTATATCTCGATCGTGTCGTCGCGCTCGAAAGAGCAGTCGCGTGCGTCGGAGGCGGCGTACCGGTAGAGGGCGCGGGCGCGGGCTATGACTGGTTTGCCGGGCGGTGGAGGGGGTTGGTTCCGCCCCGGAAGGGGAGGTGGACCGCCGCCGGCGCCGGTGGATTGCGAGTACGAAGGTGGTCCCGGAGGAGGGGAGACGCTGAGTGCCGCAAGAGCGGCCGTTGGTGGTGCCGGACTGCTGGTGCGGTTGTTTGATGAGGGGGTGGCGAGGCCCTGTGTCCGTTGTGCTGGTGTGGGTGCGGATGAGATGCTGGATTCTGTGGGGAGGAGGGCCTGGATGTCGTCAAAGGCGGATTCGGTGATGACGCCTTTCTCTAGGAGAGACTCGAGTTCCTGGTGGGTGTTAGTGGATGGTCGTGACGACGAGAAAGAGGCTCGTCGCTTACATTCTTGATCAGTCGGAGGGACCGGTTGGCTTCGATGACCCGTTGGCGCTGTTCAGACACCATGTTTACGGATTGTACGGAGAAGTCTAGCAGATTGCGTATATCTTGAACAGGGATGCGAGAATCCGATTAGAAATGATGGATGAGATGAAGAACGTCAGGAAGTTTAAAGACTGGTGCTTGCGGTGGGTTGATGTTGTATTATTCGTAACGGTCAGTGGCGCACGAACATCGGAAGCATGAGGCAGTGCCGCTCACACATACACCACACTACACGTGTAGGAACCCGCTTTAGCGGTCCGCAAAGGGTCTAGCACGGTACGTGCTGGTAAAGTGGGTATTCTTATCGCTCTGTCATTCTTAATTGCTGTCCCTCAGGTAGCGTGTGTACCAGCTACCTTTACCCAAGGTATCCTTATCGGCCGTGCGCGTATCAGGAACGACGTTTTGCCGGTAGCTCTTGCGCCACTGCGGCAACTTTAAGCTCGGCCTTGTTCGAAGGGACAACGTCATTTGAACCTCGACCTCGAGTCTCAAAAGGGGAAAACGATGCCATCACGGCGCAGTTAGTCGTCCCCAAAGTCAACATCTTTTCCCTACTTGCTTCATCCTTTTCGCTGTTTCTTGACTGTCTGGTCTTTGGAAGTGTTGCAGATATATTTTCTATATAGGATCATCTACCTAAAGCTACCTGATCCACCTCCTCCACCGTTCCCCTGAGTTTCTCAACAGCCGCCATCTCCTCTGTACACTCTAAACCGCACCCGCCCCAGCTTCGTACCACTCACATCTGTGGATCGCATACCGACATAACCATGTCTGACGCTGGCGATAGGTGAGCTTGACTTTGTCTCGTTATACACTTCAACTTCCCATCTCCTGGTCATCATCCATATGCATGGACTTCCCCGCCTTGGAGTCCCTTAGTGCCTCATGGATACCACTGTGGATCAAAGGCTGTTCAAGGCGGGTCGATGCCATGACTTTCGACCCTCGATCCTTAACATCATCGAAGTACCGCAATATGCTAACTAGTCACCGCGGAACCAGCCACCACAAACGGTCAAAGTCGGGTGCGGCTTTGAATCTACTTCGGCGGAAGGAGCCCCGCGACAACGAGGATACTGCTTCCGAGAATGGCTCTCAGTCTGCTCAAGGGCCAACATCAGGCCTTTCCTCGACCGCCAATACTGCTCAAACACCTATCAGCATAGGCCAACAGCCTTCCTTCAGGGGCCATAGCTCGAAACTTTCTACCGCAGGAAGTATGATGGGCCGCATTCCCTCCTATCAGAGTACTGGCACATCAGCACCAGGCCACAAGTCTTCCCTAAGTCTCTCGCCTGATAAAGGAACGAGTCTGGAGCAGTCGGTGCGCAAGTTCCGTGTCGTGGAGGCCCTCCGTAACGGAGACACGGCATCGATATCAAAGGTCATCCGAGAGAATGCCGAGAACGGTTCCCGCAATAGTATATCGTCAGTCTCGACACAGACCACAACACTCGAAGATACGACGATCCTACACCTCGCCATTCAATGTGCCGAGCAGCCTGTCGTCGAATACGTCTTGTCGGACGGAGCCGGCTCGATAGACGTGAATGCGCGGGACAAGGACGGTAACACGCCTCTTCACATCGCCGCTATTCAGGGACGTAGCCAGGTTGTCCGTCTACTTCTCGCCCACAAGGACGTCAACGATGCCATTGCAAATAATGCCGGTCGCTTACCCATCGACCTCGCGCGGAATCCAGAGATCTTCCAGCAATTGCAGCTTTCTAGATCACTCTTCGCCGAGAACAAAATACGCCAGGTGCAGGGTCTTATCGTGCAAGGCGAATTCCAGGCTTTGGAACAGGTACTCGAAGAACCGCGATTCAAGACTGTACTGGACATAAACAGCACCGAATTTGTGTCTGATCCTGTCACTGTGCAGGCGGGAGGCACTCTCCTCCATGAGGCAGCGCGGCGCAAGAACACCAAGCTTATCCAGGTTCTGCTTCTCCACGGCGCGGATCCGTTTCGCAGGGATCGCAAGGGCAAGCTTCCTCAAGATGTTACAAAGGACGACATTACCAGAGCCATGTTGAAGAAGTCCCCAGCGGCAGTAGCTGCTCAGCGGGGAATTCAAGAGAAGGCAGTTCTCGGTTCTGCCTCACAAAGCGCTTCTTCGGCGAACCCTGGAGACCCGGTCGCCGGCAGAGAGGCGCGCGAGATGAAGGGCTACCTCAAGAAATGGACAAACTACAGAAAAGGCTACCAACTGCGGTGGTTCGTTCTCGAGGACGGTGTTTTGAGCTACTACAAACATCAGGACGACGCCGGGTCTGCCTGCCGCGGCGCCATCAACATGAAGATTGCGAGACTTCACATGAGCGCAGAGGAGAAGACGAAATTCGAGATTATAGGGAAATCCTCGGTCAAGTACACGCTCAAGGCCAATCATGAGGTCGAGGCGAAGCGCTGGTTCTGGGCGCTGAATAACTCCATTCAATGGACCAAGGACCAGGCCAAAGAAGAGGAGAAGCGTCAGGCTCGCAGTGCCGAGATGTTAAAGCAGGCCAAAGCTGAGCACTCACAGGGCTCAGTTGGCGAAGCCACAAGCGAGAACGCAAGCCTTGCAGAGCCGAGGCGCAGCAGCTTACAATTATCTCGGATCCAGTCGACGAACAAAAGCAACAAGACCTCCATCGGAGCAGGTACCAGCGCAGCTGCCAGTATCATTGAAGACGATGAATTCGTGGATGCTGGCACGGAGGCTGACAGAACGCCTGGAGCTCGAGGAGGTGACGACGATGAAGATGATTACGGTGAGGGCTCGAGCGGCGGCGAAGGTCCGACAGTGAACAAGGACGCCTTCAACATCACGGCTCAGTCGGCCAAACTCCAGCTTGACACAGTATCAGCCGTCAACTCGGCCATGATTGCCGAGGCTGCGAGAAATCCCAATCTGGCGTTGTCTGATCCCAAGGTGGCGCAAGCACTGGCAACCTACGATGCCGCGATCCGCTCCTTGAGCGGGCTAATTGGCGACCTGTTGCGGATTTCTCGGGACCGCGATGCGTACTGGCATGATCGTCTCGACCGGGAGATCGACATGCGGCGAATGTGGGAAGAGAGCATGGCACAGGTCGCTCGCGAACAAGAGGTGCTTGAGGCCAAGGTTGGCGAGGCGGAACTGAAGAGAAAGATGACGAAGCGCATTCTCAAGGACGCTGTGGAACATGGCCTTGTTGAGGTTGAGGATGGACGACCCTCCAGTAGGCGTGCAACTCAGGACATCACTGCGACGACCACGCAAGAAGAGCCGCATGCGGACGAGGAGGAAGGACCGAAATCTCCTGCCAAGAGCATCAGCCGCCACGAGACTATCCTTTCTCAAGTCGCCCAGCTCTCTGACTCGGAGTCTGAGGCAGAAGAGGAGTTCTTTGATGCTGTGGATGCTGGGGAGGTTGAGGTCGCGCCTATGCCACCGTCGGAAGTGGCCGCTCCGCTGGAGAAGAAGGGCGATCAACTGGTGATATCTGGTGGTCTCGACATCAGCAGTTCGTTCAAAGGTTACGAGAACGGTATTAGAACCAGGTTGCCCATGGACGCGGATGATCGACCGAAGATCTCGCTTTGGGTAAGTTCTAGCGGGGGATCACCACGTGGTTACTTTATGCTGACAATCGTTTCAAGGGTATATTGAAGTCGATGATCGGCAAGGACATGACTAAGATGACGCTTCCCGTCTCCTTCAACGAGCCTACATCTCTCCTCTACCGTTGCGCTGAGGACATGGAATATGCAGACCTTCTCGACTTAGCAGCGGACCGGACAGATTCTATTGAGCGACTCATATATGTTGCAGCTTTCGCTGCGAGTGAATACGCCTCAACAATTGGCCGTGTCGCCAAGCCCTTCAACCCCCTTCTCGGCGAGACATTTGAGTACGTCCGACCAGACAAGAACTACCGTTTCTTTATCGAACAGGTCAGCCACCACCCGCCCGTAGGCGCAGCATGGGCGGAGTCACCCAAATGGACCTACTACGGCGAGTCAGCCGTCAAGTCCAAGTTCTATGGCAGATCATTCGACATCAACCCCCTCGGCACATGGTTCCTCAAGCTCCGCCCCACCTCTGGCGGGAAAGAAGATTTCTACACGTGGAAGAAGGTCACGTCATCCGTCGTGGGCATCATCACCGGTAACCCCGTGGTGGACAACTACGGGCCGATGGAGATCAAGAACTGGACGACGGGCGAAGTCTGCCACATCGAGTTCAAGCCGCGCGGCTGGAAAGCGTCGAGCGCCTACCAGGTCACGGGCAAGGTTACAGACGCGACCGGCCGCGTGCGTGTCAGCATTGGCGGGAAGTGGAATTCGAAACTCTACGCCCGCCTGACGCCCGGTTACGAGGCCACGGTGGAAGAGCCCAAGGACGGCTCGGCGAGGGATGTGCATCGCGGCAGCATCACGGAGCAAAACAAGGCCTACCTCATCTGGCAGGCCAACGAGCGGCCGCAGGGTATACCCTTCAATCTCACGCCGTTCGTGGTCACCTTCAACCACCTCGACGACAAGCTCGCGCCGTGGCTCGCACCCACAGACTCGCGGTTCAGACCTGACCAGCGGGCGATGGAAGAGGGACAGTACGATTTTGCAGCTACGGAGAAGAACCGGCTCGAGGAGGCGCAGCGGGCGCGCAGGAAGGAGAGGGAGATGCAGGGCAAAGAGTTTGTGCCGGCTTGGTTCACTCAGGCGCGGTGCGAAATCACCGGGGAGACATACTGGAAGTTCAACGGGGAGTACTGGAACCGGAGGGAGAAGGCTGGTCCAGAAGGGGACCGGGGGGTTTGGGAGGGGTTGGAGAGGATTTTCTGATCGCGATCCTGGTGTGTGCAGTAGACAGGTCCTTGGTCGGCGATGTGCATGAGCGGGCGAGGAGTAAGTCATGATGGGGAGGCTTGCTTGATAGACACCATCTTATCGGACTGACATTGTTCAGACCGTTGGAGCTAGTGTAAGTTCATCATAGATAGACCTACGATTGGCTTGTTACGTCGTCGCTTGTCGTCCAACGTCCACTTTTGCTTTTTTTTTTTTATTGCTATACACATACCTCATCGCCAATCACAGGGAGAGTCGAGAGAGATCCGGCAGCAGCCGAAGCCGAAAAAGCCGCTGAGATTGCCAAGACCCTGTCCGATCTTGGAGCCTGAACTGTTTAGCTCGTAAGCCTTAACACGCCAGCATGCCCTAGGTACTTGTGTTTCGGCTATCTAGATTGGACAGCTGCTAAGCTAGCTCGCGGAGTGGAGTTGAAAGTGGACGCCGTTGCTTTTTTGGACGTCGATCTTTACCTGCCGTGGATGAGGTCATTGGCTTGGGACATATGCTGGATGACCGAACAGAGGCCTGATCTGCGCTGCGAAGGGAGAAGAGATGGAATCCTGCGTTCGGAGTATTGGCAGTTTTACGTGTACGTGTAGTTGGCTTCTTCTGTCTACGAATGACCGAATGACCAAGTTGGAGCGTTTGTGGGGATTCGACCCGGCCATGAATGATCCTTCGAGGAGAAGCGTGAGCGAGTGCAGGTAGAAGGCCGCACTGTCAGTACTGCGTGAGGTGACTGGCGAGTCGGACATTTCAGATCGAGACACAATGTCTGTATTCACCTGGTTAATCTCAGCTTGATGTCACGAGGACACAGAGTCGAACAAAAGTGTCATAATTCGAGACTGCCCTTCCACCAGATGTGTCAAGCTGCAGCATGTGGCTTGCCTATGTCTGTGCGACATTCTCGCGCGGCTTTTGCTTTATCGTGAACATACTAGTGTGCTAGTCTTCCCGCCGGCTCTTAGCTCTGTGTGGCAGCGTCATACCTACCCCTCGCCGCGGCTTGGTGCGTCAAGGGTATACAGTCGTAGCTACATCACTTCCGATCTTGGGCGGTGGTTCATGTAGGTACTCGGGATGTAGGACCCGCATCGGTTCTCGAGAACCAAGATGCAAGGGAGACGCACCGTCTTACAAAGTTCGCTCGCCTTTGCATACTCGTGCAGTGTGTAGCGCAATACAGACAGGTTTTTGTGAGTGTAGAGCGTACAGATGGGTGGAGGCATGCTCCCTCCTTCTAGCAGTCTTGGCTTAGTGTAAGACTGTCGACGAGATCAAGGGTAGTGAGAAGCTAGCAATCGTTGGCCGGGTTCTGGTGGTAGCCCATCCTCGAAAGCACATATGTCTTGGGCATTTCCCCGACCAGTCTTGGAGTCTCCCTCTTTCTTGTTCGAGGAGAGACATGTTTCTGCAAGTGGATAGGAGGACGTTGGGGACCACTGACGAACTATTGTACATTTCCTCCCACTTGACTGTATAAAAACTTCAGACTGCCCGCAAAAGACGTGGTGAGCCCTTCGACTCCATGTTTCGTTCCAGGAAGCGGCACTGACAATATGTTGGCAGATTTCCTCTGTTGTAACTGTTGGGAGGAAGAATACTGAAACAACGATTGGTGGCGGACATATCACCGCAGAAGCTTCAGGAGGGCGTACGGCAGTATCCGTCGTACCCAAAGCTCCGACAACCGCTGCGGGAACCCGGCCATGCTGTTACACCTGCTCGTGTCGCCCAGATACTGTGCGAGGCAGTGCTGTGCTCAGGAACAGTCTCACTTATAGCACCCGGGATAGAGCCGGATCGGTTGCGGACGCTCTAGGGACCCCTTTATCAGCAATGAAAACGTCTCTCCTGCGCAGACAACGTAGAAGGCTCAGCAAACACTCTGACTTGCGTGCTGCTGCAGCCAGGGACAAAATGTCGAGCCCAGAGTCTCCACCAGCTTGCAATTTTCCTGAGATACTGGCCAGAGACTTGGAGGTGTCCGAGGCTACGTTTCTCGCTAAGAGCATGACGGCCGGTACTCCTATACGAAGTCTGGCAACTCCAAAGAGGCAGCCTCTTTATCCTGTCATTGACAAGCAGGATCCTCACGTCCATTGGGAAGACACTCCGTCAAAAGAATGCGGACTTGGTGTCATTGACGAAGACAGCTATCGGTCAGATTCGCCCGACAATGGCACACCATCAGAGGTCGCTTCCCTCACCTCGGACTCAGGGAGCGACTCCGGGATGGATATCGAGCCGCCTTCGGTTCGGATGCGGCGGCAGTCTGTCTGCACAACCGCAACATCGGTGATGGCTCATTGTCTCCCGGCAAAGGAGCAGCCTGGCTATTCTTTGGTGGCTTTAGAGGACAGCTATCAAGGACAGAGCTGGATCAACCTCGACATGGAAGACTCGGACGATGACGACGACGAGCCCGGGGAAGCACAGACCGCCCGCCCCGGTCCGCCGACTAAGCACAACCCCGAGTGTGTTGTGCCCCACCGAAAAGACGCCGTCCACACCTTCCCATCGTCCTCAGGCTCCGAGAAACTATCCCATCGTCAAGGCAACGATCTTTCACCTGCTCACTCACCTCCTCTCAACCACCTTTCTGCTGCAATTCCTCCCACTTCCATTCCCTGCCAACGACCTCACACTGCTTCTGGAGTACCCTCGCAAGATAAGCCACGCCTTGTCGAGATAGCTCGTTCGCTTCCTCTTCATAAACGGTCTTTCTCACATGATCCCTCAAGCCGTCTGATTTCCAGGTCGTTATTTGAGTTCCAACCAGGTCCTTCTCACTGCCGAAACTCAACGTCGAGTACACTTGCTTCTGAGGCTTCAGGATTTCAGCACGAGATCTTACGAGCCGAAATCTTTCCTGCCACCCCATTATCAAAGTCTAGACAGTATCAAGCAACCATGTCTGGTCGGAAGGTCGTTGACGCTACTCCGGGGCGTGTTTCCTCTGGCATCGACGTTGCAGATGACGACGAGCAGACTCAGGACGAGAATGTCAGCAACCATGATGCGCGCGTACCACATGATGACGAGCATCCTACCGCCGAGATGTCGCAGGACAGCAACATCGAGGCAAATGAGCACATGAGCCAGGTTAAGATCCCTACTCCACTGCTCGAGGAGATCTTGTCGAGCCCAGCACAGCCAGTGAGCTCGCAAGGCCCACAAGAGTCGCCTGTCGACGAGCAGACATATGAAAGCAGCGACGATTCTTCAGTTGGCGAAACTTGGTTCCGATCCAAAGTTGCCCTACCCATGACCCACATTTCCTCTCCCTCAAATGCGGCCATCACCTCTCAGTCACGAGTGAGCGTACGTATCCCGCCTCACATCTTTGAACAACTGAGCAACTCGACCACCAGCTTCGTCGAAATGCCGCTGTCGCCAAAGAGCCTCACGCTGGATATGATCCGGTCGTGCGCTAAAAAGCTGAAGATGAAGTTCAACCGGTCTTCACTGGCCACCGCCCTCGACGAGCCAGACGTCGCACCGGCGCCGCCACCTCACAAGTGGAAGCTCAGCAGCCTTCGTAAGAAGGATAATCCTCCGCCCGCGCCCACTGCACCCACACCTTCTTCCCTGGCACAAGCGTCCCCAGAGGCCACCGCCATGCTTAAGATCTTTCCTCGTGCGTCGAAGCACACCTGCGAGTCGTTGTACGCATATCTCGTCGCGTACAACTACATCACCCTCCTATGCGGCGAAGATGATTTCTTTAAAGCAGTCGCCTCCTCTTCCGTGGCAACCGCAATCAGCACGGTGTCGCGGATCACCAAGAAGACACCCAGACTCGTGCACCACGGCACGACGAACGATGACGCCTCGTCCACCGGCATTCCTGGCAAAGCCTTGACACTCCTCGGCATGGACGCCACCTCCACCTCCACCTCCACCACCCCAGGCCCCAGCGCACCCAAGCTTTCCAAGATGCGGTCTTTCTTCAAGAAGGGCAAAGAAGCGGGAGAGATGGTAGTCCAGCAGGAGGATGAGCCTGCGGAGTCTGCGGCCTCCTCGAGCGTGGCCAATACTAAGGCCAGGCCCGCGCGGGTGGTGACGGAAGCGGAGGTCAAGAAGCTGCAGGGCGGCCTGTTGCAATGCGTTAGAAACCTCGTTGCAAAGGCCCGGGCCGGGTCCAACCCTGCGGCGGCGGGGACGTTGCAGACCGACGATTTCGAGGTGGATTTGGAGGGATGGAAGACGCTTGATCCGTACCTTCTGCGGTCGCTCTGCGAGGTCGTATCGGCGGAGGAGGACCGTCTGGCCTCATCTACCACATGATGAAGCCAATGGGCTGTAGCCCTCGCCTCGCGGCAGGGTGGTGTGATTTGGCTTCTTTGCTTTTTTTCCGTCGGCGTTGGGTTTTGGCGTTACGGAATATCACGGCTTGTCACTCACAGAAGGCTGTCGCCGACATGATTAGGAGGGAGATTGAGTGGAACGAGACAGGGCAGCTGTTGATCACGGCGAGGATACCTACGTAATGAATCATGGCTTGACGAGGTCCGCATAGCCTGTTCGTCATCGGGAAGCGGAAGGGGTTTCACCTTCCAGTTAGTACAAGCCATAGCGGCATCACATAATGGAATCGTGAAATCAATTACGAAGTTGTGCCTCCCTTTGCTGAACCCGTGATTACTCCGCGAGCGACATGGGCGTAGAACCTTTTCGGCCGTCGACCTCTGGGTAACAATGCTAACAGGATGGTAGCGCACTACTTTCGAAGATCAGAAACAACGAGCACGACAGGTCATGGGTAAGGAAATGGTAGTAGACCTTGCTGCTCGAATTGCCCAGGACGGAAGGAATGGAAACGCTTAGTCAGGCTCGTGTCCTCGGCTCCTACCCCACTCGGCCGCTGCTCTACCTCCGACCACACTCGGAGGTTAGTAAGACGGCATCGACCGTGCGAGGCCGCCAGCGTCGTTGCTGCTTCTCAATGTCCGAGTGCCGTCGGACCTTTTATCATGGCCATCACGCCTCACAGGTAAAATCTCGATTTCTTGATTATCCAGCATAACACTAATCCTCTTTCACAGCAACTTACCCTGGAAGAGGAAGCCCCGAAGTGACCGACATTCGCCAGCAGGTGTAAGGACCTATTCTGCCACTTACCAACTGTGCTCCGTATCTGCGGTCTATGCCAGCTCAGCTCCGAGACGACTGATCCTCATCCTCTATTCTTGCTGTAGGAACCGAGAGATGACTGTTGATGTGGGATCTCCCATGAGCATCCACGATGGACAACCCTCAACAAGAGACCCACGCGGTGCGCCGGGCGCGTATAACTTACGCCTGTGAGGCTTGTAGAGCTGCCAAGGTCAAGTGCCAGCCTAGTAATCAGTCTGGTATATGTAGGAGGTATGCATGGTTCCGGGCCCCCTTTCCCCCTTCACCAAGACCTGAATGCTCACACCACCACCTCAACAGATGCACTGATTCCAAACGAGAGTGCATCTTCAAGACCGGTCCACGAACTCGTCGTCCTCGTACCAAACAGTAAGTACACTCTCGTCGTCGCCCTTTCCCACATGGCAGACATGTTCAACATCTCACCCATCTTGTAATTGACCCCTAATCTATCTCAGCCCATCCTCGGCACCTTCAACTCCCCGACCCTCAGCACCACCCCCGCCAGGTCCTTCAAAGACATTCACCATCGACATACCTATGCATGATGAATATGCAGACCTAGCTGGAAACTTGGAAACCCTTCGCTGCAGTCACGAGATGTACGTCGACGGTTTGTTCCCCGGAGATGACGATGATGTATCATACTCTTCCTATTCCGATGAAGAAGGAGAAACCTCCTCCTCTCATCACCTAGCTGGGTCCACAGCTGGCGCCTCGTCATCATCGCATGCCTCATCACTTCCAGTTGGTGCCTCAGCACTGTCGACACCTCCCTCAAGCGTCAGCTTCGGCACGGTGAAGAGCAAGCGAAAAGGTGCCCTAGCTAGTCTTGGAGTCAGACCTCAATTTAACCTTGACTCGGCGGAGAAGCTGCTCGCTGAGTTTGAGAGCCGGATGTTGCTGCATTTTCCTGCTGTTGCGCCTTCATCCCTTAAAACCAACGATGATGAGGCCAAAGAGCAAGAATTTTCTGTCCCTAGATTGGCACAGGCTAAGCCGTTTGTGCTGCTGGCTATTCTAGCTGCTGCGAGTGGGAGTCGGACTCTGCAGGGCCACAGTCTCTATGATGACGAGTTCAGGAAGGTACTGGGACTGAAGTTTGTCGCGGGCGGAGAGAGGAGTCTGGAGTTGTTGCAGGGGTTGGTGGTGTATACTGCTTGGTGAGTGCGAGTGCTTTGCCTCCACCACACAGGATATAGACGGTCCAACATGCTGATCCGTACAGGTATCCGTTCCACTTACGGCCCAAGAACAAGCAGGCCTTCCAGTATGTGCGGATGGCAGTCGACATTGTCAACGACCTGGAGCTGGATCAAGACCCCGACGGCGACGATATGCCGCTCGAGAAGATGAGCGACGAGCGCCTCGAGGAGATCAGAACATACCTAGCGACGTATTATTTTGTATCTAGCTTCGCGGCTGCCTGGAACCGCACTCCTGCTCTGCTATACACCAAGTACACGACCAAGTGCTGCGCCATCATGGAGCGCGACAGCGACGTCAAAGGCGACCACATCTTGGCCTGGCTTGTTCGCATCCAACACATACTGGAAGAAGTCAACGACCTGCGAAAGACGCGCAGAGCCGGCGGCCATAACGAACACCAAATCAGTCTGATGCTCAAGGGCATGGAATCCCAGCTCGCAGAATGGGACAACCGGATGTCTCCTGAGATTTCCTCTACTGGTGTGTCGCAGTCTCTTACCACTTGTCCACACATCACCTGTCTAACAGAAAACAGCTTCAATCCACTTCTCCCTCCTCTTCGCAAAGATCTTCATCCCCACCGCCCCGCTGCTCAAACTCCCCATGCCAAAGACCAAACGGCCCTCCATTCAGACAGCTGGAGACACAACAGCAACCTTCGCCGCCGAACCAGCTCGTTTAGTCGCCGTTATACCGGACCTCCGCGCCTATTTTGACTGGCTACTCACTCTCCCCGCCTCGGAATTGAACTCTTTCTCGAGCGCCGAGTGGGCGCGTTTCATCCTCATCGTCATACTGGCGTTCAGGCTCAGTTTCCCGATACCGGATTGTCCCGAGTGGGATGACGGTTGGGCCAGAGAGGAGATTGGGTTTGGCGAATACCTCAAGCGATTCGAGAACATGGGAGATGAGCCGGCTGGGAGTGGGAGTATGGATGTGCTGAGCGCGAGTAAGGTCGTGCTGGGTGTGGTGAGGAAGAAGTGGGAGAAGAGGGCTTCCAGGATGAGGACACGGGAGAAAGGAAAACGCGTCGAGGTGGGAGTCCCGGCCCAGCAGGGTCTTGTGGCAGACGTGCCGCTGCATTCGGAAATGGATGCGAATTTGGATGTCGGCATGGATCCTATGTTGTTGGACAAGACGATGCAGGGATGCCCTATGATGGATGGCAGTCTAGAGTCTTATTATCCCCTTTGGGACGAGAGCTTTGCTTCGACTGGTTTGGGTCCGTTCGATACGATGCCAGTCGACCATCCAGGGACTGCTGCTGGAGGTCCTCCGATACCCGCGAATGAGTACATTGATATTTGGGGGACCATGACTGCAGGATGGGCACAGTGGCCGCAGCCTGATGCAGGTTTTGAGGGGCCAAATCTGCAATGACGATAGATCTTCATAGTTTCATCTCATCGTATTTGTGACAGTTTGCATCCTAACTTGCTGTGATCTGTGATGATCCCCAGAGACTATTGTAGACTACGTAGCATCATAGAATCGATGAAAAAGCAGTTTTCTTGTTCCTGGATCCATCCCTTGATGTAAGTTGTTTTTTTTTTTTTCCGGCAGCAATATGAACTTCGCTGACCTACTCCGGTGAAGAGTCAGAATAGAGGGCTCAGCTATGCGTGGTCTGAGGAAGTGATCATAGTAGTAGTCAAGGGCCTGCGAACCACAAGAACTCAGCGGCACAGACTGATATCAGTCTCATCATCAGGCAATTCAGCCTCATGTGCTCCGTAGGACGACCAACCCCAAGCAGGAAACCAATATACTTCATAATAAGCTTGGTAATGGTCGCGATGAAATCGCCGAGCGAAAAGCCAAATGGTATGGCTGCCATGGCCGACCCATTCACAGCTTTGCTGCTAAGGGTACAGCGGTATCAGGAGAGAGAACTCCGTTTTTGGCTCTCAACAAAGGTCAGTGAGTAGATAGTGCTAGACAGTCGCTTCTTCAGGGCCTGGTAAGATAGAGCGAGGATATCGGGCAGTAGCCTTCAAGGCAGATTTCAGCTCAACTATTTATGATCAGGTCGGGCGCCAACACATCACTACTGACGGAAAGGCACAGTCTAACGGGCGATACAGTGTGAGAACTTCAGCCGTAAGTGACGTCAGCAGTAGACCAGGTATGTCGGTTCGATTCGTGATACCTGAATCAGGAAGCACTGCAGCAGCTCTTGACAATGGACACTACGGTACCGCTTGGTACAGGAGGCCAAACACAAACGGTCACCAACACCGCCAAAAGACAGTAAACCGTGAAGTATCCAGAAATGGAGTAACGTTCTTTGGAAATCTCTCATGAACATCACATACTTAAGGTATTATCAAGATCGTACCGTCTATAGAACGCGTCCTCAATTTTCAACAGCCAATCTAAACAAACTCGCTCTTCTCCTTAACATACAGGTCGACATATTCGTCGACAGGAGTCGCCTCAAGCTTCTTGGAATCCAAACCAAGATCGATAAGCTGCTTGACCTTGTCGGCGCTGAAGTGCGGCTCAAGGTGCCTCTTATACTTGGCCAGAATCTCAGGCTTGGCCTCCTCTCTCCGCAGACGGTGACCCAGAGGTGC
Organism: Coniochaeta sp. PMI_546; assembly: GCA_021432605.1. Classification (NCBI taxonomy): domain Eukaryota; kingdom Fungi; phylum Ascomycota; class Sordariomycetes; order Coniochaetales; family Coniochaetaceae; genus Coniochaeta; species Coniochaeta sp. PMI_546. The sequence goes on along the minus strand of MU271147.1, from coordinate 2,408,215 downwards.
CTCAACAACAACCTCGTCCAGAACAGTTCCGTCGTTCAGCTCGACCGTCAGGGCGTTGCTGATGGTGCGCAGAGCCGGGTCATGGTAGTCCTTGGTGAACTGCGGGTCCTCGACGCACTTGATCTTCTTGCGCAGGGACTCGACCAGCTCCGAGGTGGCGGCCTCGCCACCGTCGGTGTAGTCATTGGCCGTCAGGCGGCCGTAGACCAGCATCACACTGCACATGTACTGGATGCAGTGGTCGCGGTCGGCGAAGTTGTCCATGGGCTTGAACTGCTTGTCAATGATGCGGATGCAGGCCTCGTGCGTCCGACATGTGACGGCCTTGATGTCAGCGGCAGACTTGCCCATGGCCTTGAGCTGTGCGTGGATCTTTTGGGAGGCCTCGACGGCCGTTTGGGAGTGGAACTCGGCTGTTGTCTCGTTAGTTGTGTTTTATGAGGGAGAAAGGATGGGAACATACCAGGATAGGAGACCTTGAACAGGACGTTCTCCATGACGTAGCTGCCATAGGGACGCTGGAACTCGAACTTCTTGCCCTTGAACAGGACATCGTAGAAGCCCCAGACGGGGGCCGAGAGAACGGTGGGGACACCGGGCTCACCCTTCAGGACCTTGAGGGCGAGGTTGACGGCACGCTGGCAGGCGTCACCGGCAGCCCACGACTTCCGCGACATGGTGTTGGGAGAGTGCCTGTATGTCCGCAAGCTCTGGCCGTCAACCCAGGCCTGGGTGATGGCATCGGCAGTCTGCTTCTCATTGAGGCCGAGCATCTTGCTCACCACGGCGGTGCTGGCAACCTTGACCAGGACAACGTGGTCGAGGCCGACCTTGTTGAAGGAGTTGAGGAGGGCCAGGCAGCCCTGAATCTCGTGGGCCTTGATCATGGCCTCGAGAACGTCGCGGACGGTGAAGGTCTTGCCGCCAGCGATGTTGCCGCCGGCCTTGTTGGTCCGGGTGATCCAGTCAGCCACAGCGAGGATGGCGCCCAGGTTGTCCGAGGGGTGTCCCCACTCGGCAGCCAGCCAGCAGTCGTTGTAGTCGAGCCACCGGATCATGGCACCGATGTTGAAGGCGCCATTGACGGGGTCGAGCTGGAAGGGTGTGCCGGGAACCCTGGTTCCATTGGGCACAACGGTGCCCTCGACAATAGGACCTAGCAGCTTCGCGCATTCCTTGAACCGGAGGCCTTCGAGACCGCAACCGAGCGTGTCGAGGAAAACCCAGCGTGCTGTGTCGAACTGTTGTTGTGGACGGTTAGCCGCGGATCAGCTTGCGGGGTAGCTTTTTTTTCTCTCTCTCGAAACATCACCAGACTTACAGCGAGATCCGAGTCAATTGGCTTGTTGTGGACATAGTCGGCAATATCTGTGATCTCTGGATCATATCCTCGATGCTCCGAGGGTGCAACAGGGCCTCCAGATTTGAGGGAAGACATGGTGGAAAAGTTGTGTGATGTGGAGGAAGAAACAGCGGACCGACGAGCGGCGTGGAGGAGAGTTTGAGACGATGCAACTGTCAATGGCCTTGCCGCCGACTGTAGACCGGTCCGTTGCTGGAGACGCAGCGATCTGGAAGCCGAGCGCAATCCACGGTTAACTGCCGACATATTTTTGACCTGGATTGACTTTTGATCACCAATGGGTCCCTGAACTTCAAGTACTGGCGGGCTGTGAGAAGTATTTAAACGTGCTGTTACCAAGAAGCTTCAGAAGGATGGCTCCAATTGACTGACCCTTCGGCTTATGGCGGGGCAATGCGTGCCGGCGCCATCGCTCAGGCGGAGAGGAAATCCTTTGCCGCGAGCGTCATCCAGGGGTTGCTGGTGGTTAGCCTCGGCTATCACCCCGGTCGACGATGAGGCCCCTGGAGTAAACCCCGGATCCACGTGACCCCACACAAGATCGAGTAATGCTAGCAAAAAGCACCGGGGGAATTGTGCAAGCCAAACAAAAATCAATGGCACTAATCCTCCATCAAGTCGGTGTTCTGCCCTGGTTTAAGATACGGTACTGTTACCTATGTCTCTGTGAAGGGAAAAAGAAAAGCACAAGGCGTAAACAGCTAAAAGGATGCGCCAGCCGCGAATCGAACGCGGGGCCCATCGAGTCACGAATGGCAACGATGGATTTTACCACTAAACCACTGGCGCTGTTTGCTGTGGATGTTGAAAAGCGATTTCGTATTTCTCCACAAGAGCGCATACTCGAACGTGCAGTGTGAGCCCGGGGCTTACTCGGGGTTTAGAAGACTAGGAAGTGGGCCTCCATAATGTCCTGTATAGAAGAGAGTGAGAGCCATGAACAAACAAGCTTGCCGACATCACTTTGCGTGCACCGAGGCGCTTGATGGACAGAGAGGAATAGGCGAACAGCATCCATCACCAAACTAGTGGTTTTTCCCTCCGATGTGACCCCTCGGCAATGGTCTATTCACATATGACAATGAAGACAGCGACCATAACAGTGCTTCAACTTATTGCACCTCAAAATGTCGTCCAAAGCCGGCTTTCAGACAGCTCCTCTCATCCTGATTAGACTAGGCACTCCGTTTCATCAGGAGCACCCTAACCTCTGGGCTTCCTGGTAGCAATTGGGCAAGTGTCTACCACCCCGAGGCCATGAAGCCGGGGCCCGCCCCCTCATGGCTTCGCCGACAAGACGGGGAAGCAGTTGAAGTAATCGCCACGGCAAGCTCGAGTGTGGGTCGAAGCCAACCAGACCCCTTGATATGCCACTTCGATTCCGAGAGATGTCCACGGATCCGATAAAAGACGAGGCGCGCTATTTTCAGAAAGCTACTCCGTACGAACTTGAAGACCTGCCTCTTCTGAAGTCGTGAAGAAGTAAGAGCAATAGCGGTTACGGGAGATGATACAGGTGCTGTAGCCTGATTGCAGGTAATTGGTGGAACCGGGCGCTCTCACTCCTGGTTGATAAAGGATTGGAGATTCACTGCTGTTAGATGAACATGGATTGGAGCGCGAAGCTCCGTGTGCGGCCCGTACCCGAAGAAGCGTGTCCATGACCGAAATCGAAGGAACTCTCGGAATACCTCTTATGCCCCTTCTTGATAGACTCGACATTGGTGACTTGAGTTTCAAACAGATTCAAAGGACGAGCCGAAAGTCATAGTCGAACACTGTCCAGTGGCAAGGAATACCTCTTCTCAAGCCCAACTCTTTCTTCTAACCTCGGTTTGCACTCTATATAGTCCGTAGCGACAAGCGATCTCTTTTTTTTTGAGCCACATTCGTCGTGAGCTAGCCGTCTCGAGTTTACAGACCTCATCCAGTTCAAGCGAATGCCACTCTCTGGGTTTCACGGTGCAAGCAAGGCATAAAGTTGCAGGTATCCGAGTGACTTTACTGCATTTTTCCTGCCAGTGTTGAACTCCGTATCATGTCTATCTGTATGTTAAAATATGCCCGCTGCCCAGTTGTCTCAGACCCGGCTGTTGAAACCCCTCTCATAAAGAGATAGATTCGTGGGGTATCTGGTATTATGTTGAAAATCGCTCCCGTTTCGATATATGCTTTGTACGCCTGTGACCATGTTGTTGAAGAACTACGATCCATGTCCGTATCCAACCCGTTCCAGTTTCCGTCCTAGCCCATGCGAACACCTACGACTCCTGCGTCGAAGACAAATTCCCTCCCGTTGTGTCCTCGACAGGTGGACAAGTGCAGAACAGATTCAAGTCGCCGTATGCTGTAACCTCGTCAGTAACACTGCTCACACAGTCAAAGTGATTCAATAAGCACTTACTGTCATTGACCCGAGCAACAGTAGGCCAAAACTTCTTCTCCCTCAACCACGGCAGCGGGTACGCCGCCTTGGCCCTGCTGTAAGGTCGATCCCACTTCTCGCTATCGCCGTCCACAATATCTTGCACCGGATGTGGTGACATCTTCAGTACATTACCCTCCCTTGGCGCCTTCCCCTCCTCGATTTCGCGAATTTCCTCGCGGATAGACACCAGCGCGTCAACGAACCGGTCAAGCTCCTCCTTGGACTCGGACTCAGTAGGCTCAATCATCAGGGTATTAGCCACAGGCCAGCTCATCGTGGGTGCATGGAAGCCGTAATCCTGCAGCCGCTTGGCGATATCGATCGCCTCGATACCGGAGCTCTCCTTGAACGGCCTGGCATCAATGATGAACTCGTGAGCGCACCGGCCGTGCTCATTGGTGTAGAGGATGGGGTAATGCGGCCGCAGACGGCTGAGGAGGTAATTAGCGTTCAGCAGCGTGATCTTGGTTGCTTGCTTCAGGCCCTCGGCGCCCATGAGCGTGTTATAAGCCCAGCTGATGGGCAGGATGCTCGCACTACCGTACGGAGCGCTGCTGACGGGGTGGTGCGGGTCGTTCAGGTCTAGCACTTTCTGGGTCGGGAGGTACTCGGCCAGGTGTGACTTCACGCAGATGGGGCCAACACCGGGGCCACCTCCGCCGTGAGGGATGCAGAAGGTCTTGTGCAGGTTGAGATGGCACACATCGGCGCCGATCTCGCCCGGCGAGCAGAGACCGATTTGGGCGTTCATGTTGGCGCCGTCCATGTAGACTTGGCCGCCGTGTTCGTGGACGATCTGGCACACGCGCTTGATCTGCGGCTCGAAAACGCCAAAGGTGCTCGGGTATGTGATCATCATGGCGCCAATCTCCTTCGAGTATTTGTCGCACTTGGCTTCCAGGTCAGCGAGATCGAGGTTGCCTGTCTTCGTATCACACTTAATAGGGACGACCCTCATGCCGGCCATAGCTGCCGAGGCTGGGTTCGTGCCGTGGGCGGATACTGGAATGAGGCAAATGTCCCGCTTCTTCTCGCCTTTGCTCTCGAGGTACTTGCGGATCACGCGAAGACCGGCAAATTCGCCCTGAGCACCTGAGTTCGGTTGCAGTGAGACGGCATCCATGCCTGTGATGTCCTGCAGCTGGTCCTCGAGCGAGGCGATCAGCTTTTGATAGCCCTTGGTTTGGTCGGCGGGTGCGTGAGGGTGCACGTTGGAGAAGCCCGGTTGCGTAATGAGAACCATTTCAGTCGAGGCATTGAGCTTCATCGTGCAAGAACCTAGAGGAATCATGGAGTGTACAAGGGACAGGTCCTTGGAGGAGAGATGGTAGATGTACCGGAGGAGCTCAGTCTCCGAGTGATGGGTGTTGAAGACAGGGTGTGTGAGGTAGGGAGACTTCCTCTGGAAGATCTCGGGTATCGACGCGGTGCTGCTTCCGCTATCTGCCTCGAGAAGAGTTGCTACAATTTCAGCGGCACTCCGAGACGACGGCTCAGCTGACGACTGCAGCACCTTCACCAACTGCTCCAAATGTGTCTCTGTGGTGGCTTCGTCCACGCTAATACCAATCTGATTTTCATCGATCCGGCGGATGTTGATGCCGGCCTTGGCAGCCTCTTCAATCAGTTTGTCGGCTTTCCCATGACAGATGATTACCACCGTGTCGAACGGCACCTTGCCTGAACCCGAGCCGAGTGTCTCGTAGCCGAGTTGCTCAGCAGCAGCTTGGACAACACGAGCGCCCCGGATACACCTCTCGGCAATCGCCTTTAGGCCGTCAGGGCCATGGTAGACAGCGTAGAGCGAGCTCATGTTTGCAAGCAGTGCCTGAGCGGTGCACACATTACTCGTCGCCTTTTCTCGCCGGATATGCTGCTCGCGGGTCTGAAGCGCTAGCCGAAGAGCTCGGCCGCCAAGACGATCTTTCGACACGCCAACAAGGCGGCCAGGCATCTTCCGCTTGTGCTTCTCTGTAACGGCAAAGAAGGCAGCATGAGGACCACCAAAACCGAGCGGTACACCAAATCTCTGGGCATTTCCGAAAGCGATATCAGCGCCCCACTCTCCAGGAGGCGTGAGAACAGTGAGAGCCAGGAGGTCGGTGGCAGCAGCAAGCAGAGCACCCTGCTTATGCACCAGGTCAGCGAGGCCACGGTGGTCCTGGACCTGGCCACATGTGTCCGGGTATTGCACCAGAACGCCAACAAGGTCGTCTCCCAAGGCCTCGATCTTAGATAGGTCAGAGACATCCTCCACTTGAATCTTGATACCAAACCCTTCCGCACGGCTCTGCAGGACGGAAATTGTCTGTGGGTGAACCCGGTGGGACACGACGTATGTCTTGCCTGCGCGCTTAGCTCTCGACGCAGGGAGAGCGTTCATTGACAGCGTCATGGCCTCAGCTGCAGCAGTGCCTTCGTCAAGAAGACTGGCATTTGACATTGGCAATGCTGTGAGATCAGAGACAACAGTCTGGAAGTTCAACAGGGACTCTAGGCGGCCCTGGCTGATCTCCGGTTGGTAAGGGGTATAACTGGTATACCAGGCCGGGTTCTCGAGCACGTTCCTCTTGATGACCTCGGGAACAATCGTCTCGTAATATCCAGTTCCAATGAAGTTTTTGTTAGTGATGTTCTCACTTGCTGCCGTCTCACCAAGCTTTTTGACCTCCCATTCTCTCAGGTCGGGCTTCACAGCCTTCGACAGAGGCGTTTCAAAGTCATCTCGTGCCGATGGAAACAGATCACGTCCAGATAGGATATCTGGAGGGATGACTTGTGTGACAAACTCATCCAGAGACTTGACGGGTGGAGACAGGGCCGCCAGCATTTGCTCAGTGCTGTGTGCATCGGGCCCGATGTGCCGTCTCGGGAAGTCGTCCAAGGTGGGATATCTTGTGTGATACAATCGACTCGCCGAAAGCACTTGAGTCCTGGTCCGCGTGACGCGGTTGGTGTGTAAACATGTGGTGCAAACCCATGGGCTTGTTCGGAGGCCAGCACCACGTGAAACGCGTACCGAGGTCCCTATCGTCCGACCAAGTTGGCCAAGTTGCCGTGAAGCAGACATGACTGTGCGATATCGAACCTCCAGCAGAAACCAGAAAAGAAGCAGAATAGTCCAAACGAGGTTTATGAAGCTCTTAAGCCGACCGTGAAGGGGTGAGTGAAGAAAAATTGAGACCCAAATCCGTTATCAGTTAAGCATTTTTCTAAGGGAGGAATTGTGGTGTAAGTTGTTGCCGCAGACTCTATGACGAAAGAAGAAGCCAGGCTTTAGGTCTAGACGCGTTGAGAAGCTCAGACAAGCCGCAAACTGTCTAGAGAGCCTTTAAGGTAAACTCGCGAACAGAGCTTCTCACGTTCAAGAACAATTGAAACTAAAGTTGACCTAAGAGAAAACAAAATTCAACAAGAGCCACCGATAACATCTCTCAACACCCCCTTACAATGGGCCGTTACCGGGCTCGGCTTACCGCCTCTCGCCCCACTGATAAAGTTGATGATGTTCGGGTATTTTCGGCCGTCTTAAAGCCACTCACACCGGCGCATCTCTTGGTTGGCCTTCCCCTGATCCGAGCGCTGCACCCATGTCGCGTGAGATGTCTGGTGCTCCACAATTAAAGAAATTCTGGCGACGACATCATATCGAGTGCACCTGAAGCTTCAGCCTTACTGACGATAACCAACTTGACGACAGCCTCGAAACGACACACCACTCCACAACATCATCCACAACCCGCAATCATCATGTTCGGAGGATGTGAGTAACCCTTCAACTTCGATTGTCCAGTATCTGCTTGAACCTAGCGAGACCAGTGCACCAAACTCGACAGCAGCATAACTAACTTCAATCTCCAGTCGCACCACCACAGCTCTCGGAGGAGGAGATCCGCCAGGCTGAGGCCGAGGCCAACTTTACCGTCCAACAAGCAGTAGCGACGGCTGTCGCTCTGTATCTCTGTAAGCTATGCCAAGCTACCGGTCGTCATTCGACTATTCGCTGACAGAACGACTGCACAGCGCCGTTCGTCATCGACGCCGTTTCCAAGATGTTCTAGATGGGTACAACAATCAGAAATGCCGTGTACAATATTCTCTCGGATGGACGGACAACTGGGCATCCAGATGGTTTAGTGGCAAAGGCATGGCCAAAAGACAATCACATTCAAGCCGCAGGCGAGAGCCGGGAAAGAGGCTTATATACAGTCACCTGGCCATAGCAACGATATCACCTAGTTGCGTGTATCATAGATTTATCGGGCGTGGCGCATCTCCATTACATATTGAGACATGTACCCGTCTATCAATCGGGTTTCCAAGAGTCCCGACTAATTTGAAAAGAGAAGAAGGTTGAACGCATAGCTGAGCACAGCTCCAAATAAGTCGGATACACCGTGATCCTGAACCATGATGCCTCCTCTAGTGATAATCATTGACATCAAAAGCCACCCAACGCCACCTATGCGGGCGTATGCCGCTTTTCTGCTGTATAATACAGACCGCCAACCATGTTACTCTTCCTGGCCCAGCCGAAGCGATCCTTCCTGGCCTTCAGCAAAGGTTCCAATGGCTTTCTCCGAAAAACAAAGTCAGAATATGTGCCCGCCCATCGACGACAGGGAGCTGTCGCATCGAATCCTCTTCGCTAGTCCTGCACAGCCCAACCTCCGGCTGAGGCTCAGGCTGTTTATCGGGAGAGGGAACCCATCCCTCCGAAGTTGCGAGAGTTCTATCTCGGAGCTGGCGTCGGGTTGTGCTCCTTCTCGTAGTCCTCAAAATCCTTCTTGATCTGCTCGACCTCCTTCTTGAGATGTTGGATCTGCTTCTCGTAGTCCTCGAGTATCTGCTCAACGTTAGCCGTCCTTCTCCTTGACTCTGACACTCCAACACAGCACAACTCACCTTCTTAGCCTTAGCCTCGACCTCCTCCCCAAGTCCACCATCCTCACTCATCCCCCTCTTGTTGATTTCAACCTTCAAACTGTCCGCATACCCCCTCAGCACGATAAGCCGGCTCCACAACTCCTCCATCCGCGCACTTAGCGCAGGGTCCTGCATCCCCCGCTCCATCTCCATCAGCTTGGTTCTCAGCTCGTCTTCATCGCTGCTCAACGCGTACCCCCTGTTCCGAAGCACCTGTACCCTAGCCGCAAGCGCAAGACACCTATTCCGCAACGCCGCATGGCGGCGTCTCGCGTTCAGCGCCCTCACACTGGTCTCGAGGTCGTGCCGGCTCAGGATCGCGTCCAAGCTCGCATTGATCTCGTGCAGTCGGGCGTTGAACTCCCCCACCGCGCGGCGCTGGACCTTCAGGCGCTCGGCCATGCCCGCGAACCCGGCGCAGAGGACGGGCATGAACCCCGGCGCCGGTTTGTGGGACAGCGCTTCTTCCCATTCTTTCGGGTCGTCTTGTGGCCCCGGCTGGTAGAAGGGAATGCGAGACTCGTCGACCTTGTTGTAGAAGTAGGTCTTGAAGGCGCAAGAGGGGTGGAGGGGGTGCCATTTCTCGGCGATGAGTTGCATCTGGTCAGGGATGGATTTTTGGTCTGATTGAGGCAGGGTTAGTTTTGCGGTGTTAGGGTGAGAGAGAAGCATGCGCACAAGGGAGACGAACGAGATGACATGCTCCCTGGCTGCCAAAGCGAGGAGCCGAGTTGCGGGTTCTGAGACTGCGATAGAGAGGTCATGTTCTGTTGAGGTTGCTGCTGAAACTGGGGTTGTTGTTGTTGCTGCTGCTGCTGCGTTTAGTTAGCTGGTGCTGTTCGAAGGCACGGGTCGGGCCCGACGAGCTGGACAGTGGCAGGCCGGCCCGAATGTGTAGCTCACGTTTGTTTGCGCATTTGTTTGGCCGAATGCGGATGTAGTACTCTGGTTACCACCAAACACGGACTGCCCCGCTGGCTTGTTCAGCGAACCAAACAACGACATGATTGCGGTGCGAAGAAGGGAGCGATGTGATGTTCCACTGGTTGCTGGGTAGAGGTAAAGGTCGAGGTGCCACGACTGGTGAAAATGAAGGGGAAAGCTCAGTTATCTCATCGCATTCCTGTGTATTCTCGAGGGCTATCCAGAAACTGCCTGGGACGGGGTGTATAGATGTATGGGAACCTCGAGGATCTAGAGAGTTAAAGCAGGAGATGGTGTAGACAATGAACTCAAGGTGAACCTGCAAGTTTACAAGCAAGACGCGCTGCAAAAGAAGAGTGGGTCCGAAGCTTAGCTCCCCTGCACACCTTTCAGCATTCAGCCTCACCTGGCAAGGTGAGAGGCTGACCAATGACACCGCTCAATTTCCAACCTCACCTCCAGTTAGCCGATCCATCTTCAACCTCATCCATCCGCCTCGTCCAAGCTCCCTGCAAACCACTACCACGAGTCGCGGACAACTGGCCAGCCAACACCTTCAAAATGGCGGCACGCAAGGCAGTGTGAGTGAATCACTTTTCAATTGACCCAACTGCCAGTAGCTATCCATACATCAGCGCGCGAAGAGCTGTTGGATGGCACAGTCCGCTAACAGTCCTGCGAATATAGCTTCAACCAACAAGTCCTTTACGACACAACCCCTCTCCCGGACTCGATCCCCAAAGTCAAAGAAGTCGGTGCCAGCTCCGCCCCTTTGCTTAGTGCGGCCTTCTTCATCGGCGCCCGGTGCAAAGACTACAATGATGACTACATGCAATGCAAGAACGAGAACCCGGGCAAGGGCGAGTTCGAGTGCCTGAAGGAGGGTAGACGGGTGACTCGCTGCGCCCGCAGCGTCATCGACGACATCAACAAGTCCTGCCTCGAGCAGTTCCGCAGTCACTGGGCCTGTCTGGAGGACAACAACCACCAGCTGTGGCAGTGCCGGCCGGCCGAGTGGAAGCTGAATAAATGCGTTTTCGAGAACTTGGTACGTGCTCTCTTGCTACTTTGGGTGGATGATGATTTAGCTGGTGATTACTGACAGTGTTCGTTGCAGAAACTGGAGAAAGTTGTTCCCGACCAGCCACAGAACTCGACGCCTGTGCATCTACGGAAGACACAGATCTACGCACATCGGTCTATTCTGCGCGGAGAGCCGTTTATCCCGGAGAAGAACCAAACGCCGTCATCTTGAGCGGAGAATAGGAGCTATGGATGGTGTATGCTGGTATGACTAGTAGATGATCACAGGCGGTTATATGTATATAAAATGAAAGAGGTCGCCCGTTGCCGGTTTCCACCCTCTTACTTCCGCTGCCTGCAGTATGTATGATGTTCGTTGTGATCCCAATTGTCGCCTCTCGGTCAGCTAGACCATCTGATGATGAGCCTAATCGCTTGAAGAGATATTTCGCCGTACACGTCGCGGGGCTGGAGCATCATGGCGAACGGCTGAAGCCATGGTGGTCTCTGTACTCTATACTGTGACCGACCAGAATGGCATTCCGAGCGTTACTCGCTCTGTCTTTCCTGTCGTGTGGCTTCGCCGTCCAGGGGAGGGAACCTTTGTCATGGTATTGTCTCAGATGACACGAGTCATCAACGGTAGAACGAGCATTGTGACTTGTCATCTACCACCAGACCAGCACAGGATATGCGAGATCACCTCGAAGAGCATCTACCCACGTCAGTTACTATACGAAAGGCTACACGAATAGCACGGTCTGTCAATGCGGCATGGGCGGAAAGGTTTTGCGTGGCTTGGTATAACAAGGAGGTTGACAAGTGATGCCGCCTTCCCATTCTCATCATAGATGACGTCCTAAGTGTCCCTACTTCGACTTACCATGTTGCCATCCATATTGTGAGTTACGAACTGAGGAAAATAGGTCGCCGACAATTCATACGATCGATATATGCATCGTCAATAAGCCCAAGCAGCCGTCATAACTACGATTCGATTAGACACAATCGTCATACTAAGAGGCGGAACAAGACTAAGTTTCTAAAGCAAGCCCAGCCCGGCACCGGGTAACGAGACCTCGAACTGATCATCGCTGTCATGGGAATGTCGGTCCTGACTAAGTGTAACGGGAGCTGGCAGAAATGGGGCCGAGGAGAGGCACATCCAAAGCTTATCGGCTCCTGTGAACTGAGGGCCGATATGGACGGCAGGGCCAGGGTGACGGGATCTTGACGTCGTACCTTGGTCGCAAGTGGCGCAGAGGGCGGCCCTTGACATATTTGGCGTACGGGCGCAATATATCCCAAACCCGGGGCGTTCACCAGTGCCTGTCCCCTTGCCGTCGTAGAGCCGATGGTTCCAAGAACCGGTGCTCACAAAGTCTCAGCCGCGTACGAAATCGCTCAGGTAAGTTACAGCCTACGCGTGTGTCGACAATCTAAGAACTGTCTGCCCATTCTTGTGAGGGAGATGGGCACAGATGTCGGGAAGTACACGCAATTGCTTCTTTCGATGCTGAGTAACTGCAAGTCCCGAAAGGCAAAGAGACGCTGACGTCGGGCACATGGACGAATTCCGTCGGTCACGCGCATGTGGAGCGCAGTGAGAGATAAAATGAGAGAAGTTGAATAGACTGCGCTCTTCCCAGAAAGGGGCACGAACCTCTATCCCTTAAGACGAAACTACCAGGTTTAGAGGCATCTTCAACTATCCAGAGTAGACGCGGGCTTTAGCGATAGCAAGAGATGCACATTCAAGGTGAGCCGCTTGCCACGACCCGGAAGCTTGAACATGGCAAAAGTAAGGGTTCGGGTAACCGACGTTCGTCTGCTGTGTAATCATGATACACGGTTAGGGAAGGACGAAGGGAAGAGCCCGACCAATCGTGGAAGGACTTATGTCTCCTGGGTACCAAGAACATCGCGTAGCTGAAGATACCGTGAGTCGGTTTCAGGTCGGATCAAGACTTGAACGAGGGCTTATGATAGACTACTAAGTGTGTGTGATAGGGTTCCCTCTCCGAGACATCCATAAGCAAAACATGATGTTCCTCCTTACCCGATACTTTGTGTTGGTCACGCAAATACCATGAGCCTCCAAGACTAAGCTCAGTCCAGAGTCCCGGTTCTGCTATAAGGTAGTATCTCTCAAGCTTTGAAGGCTGCCGATAAACGTGTAATCCCAGCGACAACGAGGAACCCTGTGACATAGGTGACATAGAGGAGGTGGCCGTTCTGGAGGTCGATCCACGCATGTTTCGACGATCCAGCACGGAACCCAGCCAGCGCACCCAGTAGTAGTTGTTCCAACACGAGTTGGCATTAAGTGAGGACGGGGGAAGGGCCAGGAGCTCGGTACAAACACCTGGGTGGTCCTACCAGTTCGAGAAGGCTCCAATGACGAATAGCAAACCCTGAGAAATATAATCAAAACAGATAGCCAAGGTTCGCGTCCATTGGAGAGATTACAAGTTCAGGATAGTGCGATTAACCTGGGTGCGTGAGGTGGTCTCACAGTCTCGAAAGGTAAAATCTGCCCGTTTGCACGGCACTCCATGTCGACGTTTCAGGTCCTGTTGCCACTGAGCTAAAAGTTCCACGTTACTCTGCTCCGGAATATTATGAATCGTCGTCACACAAGCGGGGGCCTCGAAATCCATCTCGGCCATGGCTCGTAATGGTTGAGCTGTCAAAGTTGCGTCGCTCTTCCAAGGCGTTCGCCAATATCTGACAAGAGTCATGCAATCCACAATCAAGGGACTGGCTGAGGGATGAAGTTGCCAAAACCAGAGGAGGTAAGTGCGGCAGGTCAGCGACCACTTTCTCAGGCCATTGCTTCGTAGAGGTAGCAGAGATGCTACACAGGGATCTTGGCGACGATGAACACACATACACGGTATACATGTACTACACTACACAGCAAAAGAAGGCTCTGGGTTGTGGGGTTTGCTAGTATGAAGGGATCTGTCAGACATCGTCACGCGTAAGAACTTGGGTATTGTAACATCAGATCTATCATCATCATGATGGTGCATAGTGTAGGTGCTTCTTTGACCCAGGATCCTGGATTCCCGGAGGCGAAAGACGTGGAAACGGCGATTCATTGAGTGTGAAATTAGGGTTGTTTCAGGAATCCACGCAGCAAATCGATTCAAGCTTGACGTCCTCGAAAGACAATCAGTTGGGTGAGGGGCACTGACGATTGGCCCAATGGGCGCTAGGGAGACTCAAAAGAGTATCCGCCGTGCCGCTGCAAGGTACCAGATTGACTGCAGATTGGACAGAAGGAAAGACCGGGGAAGCCAAGGGGCTAAGGCAGGGGTAGTGGTTCAAAACTTTAAACATGGCGTGGCCATAGCAGATCCGCTGCAGGGATCTGACTTCTGTTCGGGGTCTTCTCTGGAACATTGGATGAACTCCTGCAATATCCTGAGATGCTCTAAAGGCGATGGGTATGGTCACATCACAAACAAGACGTGTCTATACTTGTATCTACACTTGTATAACGATGATAGAATATGGACGATATGCACTTTGGAAGTCGTACTGATGCTTCAGGAAAGGGACAAAAACATACACTATTTCGATTCTCAGTGCCATTTGATTTAAAGATCGCCAGTGATCTGGCCACCGAAAAAGGTGGATGCCTCCAAGAAGTGACTTGCCTTCAGCCTCAAGGTCACTTTGCTACCGGCACCCCCTACCGAGATTTGACGTTCTTGAGTGGAAGGTGCGGCACAAGAGCACAACGGGCAACCAAATTAACTCGTACCTCCCTAAGATTACCCCCCTTTGACGCTACTTCGCAATCCAGACTTGGCGGATGGAAGACAGAAGGGAGACAATCCCTTACTACCTACTACATTAGGTATGCCATGGTGGTAGTAATACACGTAGACTTCAAGGGAGCCAGGGAGTGACTTCATGTTTGGCCAGGTTGAAGTTTAATTCTCAGGACTGCCAGTGCACTCTGAACCTTCCGTGCGTCCTTCGTTGAATCGTTCATCGCCAGGATCACTTCCTTCCCTCCATTTCAAATCCCTCCACCGATCGTTAGCTGCGTTGTTAGGCTCGCACTGCATCCGCACATTACCTACACGTGTACACGTATACTCTGGTACTGTAAAGCTCAGGCCAACGTCGGCCAAGCTTTTGGGACGGGTGTGCACAGTATTGTGGTAAGGACGGGAACCAGGTACCCTAGGTAGACTAGGACCTTTGCAGTCGCGAGTCCCGAGTTCCACCTCCCTCTCCACGACACTCTCTCCACCCCAACTCCCCCAAGTGTAAGGTAGTCAGCCACTGTCACTTCCAGACCAACTTTCCCGACCGACCTTCAGTCTTTCCTTTTACCACCACATCTACCTTTCACTCATTCGAATCATCAGATTCAGTGTCTTTTGACACAGTCCACTCCTTTACTTAACACAACCACATTCCTTACCCATATCCAAACCACCCAATATCTCTTCGTCCGCACTACGCTGTCGACCTCGTCCTGCACCAAGTTCGAGTTTCGATTTCTGAGTGTCGACACCACTTCCAGCAGAGTACCCGTCACAAGGCTTCTCGCTTTTTATTTTTCTCGTCACTCCTTTATCGGCAGTTCCAGCTATTCTCCGGCAGAAGAAACAAGGTTGAAGTGTTTCGCGCAGTAACCGTGACTCGTCCAACTCTGACGACTGGTGCTGCTGTCGTCCAACCACACTGTCGTCGGTACACCATCTTCATCAAGCATCCTTGAAGGATCAAAGCATCAGCACTCCTGCCGCCAGCTGGTTCTGAGAAGACTTGGGCCCATCCATCTTCCTGGTGATCCTCGTCAAAGACCTGTATCATATCACGACAAGTTCTTAGAAAAACAGGTTAGTCGCAGTTTGCCATTGCAGCATCCCAATTCCCACATTCCTTTGCGGGGAATTCTCCAGTTTGACTTGAGCAAGCGGTCCTTTGGAATATGGTAAAGGCCTTTATGAAGAATGACCTCGGTCATGCCCCTCCGAATTATGCTTTATTGCCCACAACAAACATCTACCTATTGGCCATCGCTCGAGACTGGACAACAAGGTGCTGATGCAGTTTGGACCTTTGTTCACACTTGCGACAAGCCTTATTGTGCCCTACTTTCTTGTGCTATGAGCAACACCCACGAGTTCCTTGCCTCTAGAGAACAACCTCAAGACAAGAAACTAAGACCACTAACACGCCGCAGGCCTTTTCTCTCCTCAAACTCAACATGAAGACATCCGTTATTCTGGCTGCCTCTGGCGCTATTTTGGCCATGGCCACGCCTTCCAACATGGAGAAGCGTAAGATCGAGACCGAAGTCGTCATCGAGTGGAAGACGGTGTACGTTACGGAAGGCACACTTCCCTCGGTCTTCGCCGCTGGGGGGCCCCATCACGCTCCCGGTCTTACGAGTGCTTCCACGCCGGCTTCGGACGCGGCCGCGGCCGTGGCCACACCCGTGACCGTGGCGCCGGCACCTGATTCAGCTACCGAGGCTGCCGCCCAAGTCACAACCGTTGCTCCCGAGCCAGCAGTCGACCCGACCACCGAGGCAGCTCCGGCTCCTCCCGCCGTGGAGACTCCCGCGCCTGTGCAGGCCCCGCCTGCCTCGTCGACGCAGCAGGCTCAGGCTGCCCAGCCAACCGACTATGCCAGCACTGCTGTATATCACCACAATCTCCACCGGCTCAACTACAGCGCCCCGGCTGTTGAGTGGAGCGACACATATGCCGGCTACGCTGCTCAGACTGCTGCCAAGTGCGTGTTCGCACATGACTTGTAGGTTTCCTGAGAAGTTCGGTTCCATGTATTGGCAGGCACTGACCCAGAATAGGACACCTGGTGGCGGCGGCTATGGCCAGAATCTCGCCCTGTTTGGCTCGAGTGACGATGTTAGGCTCAAGGGCGAGAGTACCACAGTTGCCCAGGCGATCACCGACATGTGGCACAATGGTGAAGCCTCGGCCTATCCTACACAGGACCTTGGCAAGGACAACCCAGATATGAGCAACTTCGAGGCGTGGGGACACTTTTCGCAGTTGGTCTGGGTTGCTACCGAGCAGATCGGTTGTGCCACGCAGTACTGCCCACCAGGCACCATCTATCCCAATCTGGGTTCTTACTACACCGTCTGCGACTACTATCCGCCCGGTGAGTCCAGAGATACCGTCTTGTGATAGAATAAAGCACTAACATGGGATGCAGGCAATATGGGTGGCGGGTATGGAAAGAATGTCCTCCCCTCGCTCAACGAGGCTACCGTGGTTGTTTAAAGAGCATTTTCTGTCTGAAGGTGCGGCTCGAGTCGGTTCCTCATCAGCAGCATGATCCTTTGCCTTCGTGTAGTGTATAAGGTTGTACAGAGACGCTTGCGTGGTTCATTTCGCTTCTCCGATACCAAGTTTTTATGCCCCTGGATGGCGACGAGATTCCTCGAAAACAGCATGCTCATCCAGTTCACGAGCCGTTCCATTTTCTGCAACTTGCATGGGTGACAGGGGCTGCATCACTCTTCTGACGACGCCATGATTTATCACAGCATTGCTCGATGGTCTGGGTACGGTTAAAGGAAAACCCCGCTGGGGATCGTATGCATTTCTCTTCGATTCTTTGCCTTCTACTACGTCCACGGTGGCAGCACTGGGACTCGGGCTTCGTCACTCGACGGGTTCTCGATGTCGTGTTTACCCCGTGGACAGAGCTGGGCTCTTTATTTTGGTGCGGAACGCGGTGTTGGTGTACTTAAGGGGCGGTTCCTTGATTCTCATTCTTATGGATTGTGGTCATGTAGGCACTTGCCACGGTGGTGAGGAGGCCTCTTGACCTATCCTTCTTGTCTTTGGAGGGATATGATACTTCTCGATGAGTGATCCTCCTGTTTCGACTTTTCATGTTCCTAGGTTCCTAGAAATGAAGCCTTTGTTACATGGATGTCATTGCGGCTCCGGCGCGAGCAGCGCTCGTGATGATCTGTTCCACTCCGTGTGGTAGAATTGGGGATATCGTAAAGGCAGTTGTCAAAGCTGACAAGAGTGTGTAAAGGAGATTATTTCGAAGGGTGAGGACCACATCCCTTATTGGCATGACATATTTAAGAGACATGGCATGAGCGAGATTAACCATCTGATGCTTACATTCCTTCTTCGGCTTATTCATTGTGCACAACCCACCGCGCATGAATAAGGTTTTCGCGATAAGGCTGCAACCGGAGCTCGGTCCTGTCCCAAGACATACGTCAATTCTCAGGCGGGGTTCCAGGTTCTTGTGCCGGCCTGGTCGGACGGACTGAGCAACACGGCACCGTTTTCTCATCTCGTCCGGCCATTTACTTCTCCTTCCATCTCATCTGGACAAGCAGGATATTTGCGTCTAGTAAAACACTCGTCTCATCAGCCAAGGTTCGATAATCTGTGGATATCGTGAGAAATTGGGTTTACGTCTTAAGCCAGAGCCCCGCCTTACCCCTCCGCACCCGGCTCGACTACAGTTAGACGACAAAGGCGAGGATACACGCTTGCGATCCGCAGCACCGAGATACGGAGAGATTTGACGACTCGAATACACGACGACCCGGATCCAATTTATTTTACACGACAAGACACGCGAAAGGATCGTGCGCTTTGCTGCCAGAGACGATGAGCTCCCAACACTCGCCTTCACCGGCAGGTACACCAGCCGCCCGGTCTGTCTCGAATCTCAGCCGCGGAGCAGCAGAGCAGAAGGCGAAGGAGAATAGCCCAGAGCTCAGCCAACAGCAACATGCACAACCGGCCGCTACCACTGAGACAGCAAGCCAGGACGACAGCGGCGCAATTCACAACCGCGCATCCAAGAGCACCAGCCCTTACATCCGCTCCCACGCTACCTCCCTTGTGCACTGGCAGCTGCTCGACGACGAGGCTGTCAGCCGGGCGAGGCGCGAGAACAAGCTCATCTTCCTGAACGTGGGCTTCCGCGCATGTCACTGTAAGTGAACCCGCCCCAATCAGGGGCTTGGCTTGCCCATTTCCGTGTAAGTTCGCAGCACAGCTGACAAGAGACCAGACTGCCGCCTGACAGCCCAAGACTCCTTCTCCAATCCCCAGGTTGCCTCCCTCCTAAACACCTCCTTTGTCCCCATCATCGTCGACCGCGAGGAGAGGCCGGACATAGACGCAATATACATGAACTACATCCAAGCCGTCAACGGCGACGGCGGCTGGCCGCTCAACATCTTTCTCACCCCGGAACTCGAGCCGGTCTTTGGCGGGACCTACTGGCCCGGTCCGGGCACGGAGCTCATCACCGGTACCGAAGGGCAGGACAGCGCAGCCGGCGACGAGGAACGCCTTGACTTCCTAGTCGTGCTGCAGAAACTTGACAAGGTCTGGCGCGAGCAGGAGACGAGATGCAGGAAGGAGGCCGGGGAGATACTCCTGCAGCTCAGGGAGTTTGCGGCCGAGGGAACACTTGGCGCGAGGGCGATCGGGACACCGGCTGGGGGAGGCGTAAGCAGTGCTGCCATGGGCGCTTCGCCTGCCACGGCGGATCTGGTCGCGAACCCCGGCAGTGTGAATCCGACTGGTGTGGCGGCGCCTGAACTGGATCTCGACTTGGACCAGTTGGAGGAGGCGTACGCGCATATAGCCGGCACCTTTGACGCCGTCAACGGCGGGTTCGGGGCCCCGGCGCCGAAGTTCCCTACGCCGCCTAAGCTGAGCTTTTTGCTGAGGCTTGGCGAGTTCCCCAGCGCGGTGGCGGACGTAGTGGGCGAGAAGGAAGTTGCGAAAGCGCGAGAGATGGCGACGTTTACCCTAAGAAAGTTGAGAGATGGAGGCCTGCGAGACCACGTCGGGGGCGGGTTCGCGCGATACAGTGTCACGTCTGACTGGGCCGTTCCGCATTTCGAGAAGATGGTTGCTGATAACGCGCTGCTACTGGGTGTGTACCTCGATGCTTGGCTCGGGGAGAGGAAGAAGGGGGCGGAAGGAGACTTTCTGGATGTGGTTTTTGAGCTGGGGGATTATCTGACAAGCAGGCCGATACTGACGGAGAGTGGAGGTTTCGCGAGCAGTGAGGCAGCGGATTCGTTCTATAGAAAGGGAGATAGGCATGTCCGCGAAGGTGCCTATTATCTCTGGACACGAAGGGAGTTTGACAGTGTGGTAGGGGATGAGAGTTCTGTTGTCGCTGCGCATTGGAATGTCTTGCAACACGGCAATGTCCCCAGAGACCTGGATCCGCAGGACGAGTTCATCAATCAGAATGTGCTGTGTGTGAAGAAGGATGTCGGGGAGTTGAGCCGACAGTTTGGCATCCCGGTTGACGAGGTAAAGAGCATAATCAAGTCGGCAAAAGAGAAATTGCTTGCGCACCGGGAGAAGGAGAGAGTCCGCCCTGAAACTGACGAGAAAGTTGTTGCCGCTTATAATGGTATGGTTATTTCGGCGCTGGCGAGGGCGGGAAGGGCGATACGGGACTTGGACGCCGAGAGGGCGAAGAGGTATATCGATGCCGCGACGGGGGCGGCGAGGTTTGCGAAGGAGAAGCTCTGGGATGCTGAGGAGAAGGTGCTGTACAGATCTTTCCACGAGACGAGGAGCGACACAAGGGCGTTTGCGGATGATTATGCCTTTTTGATTGAGGGATTGCTCGATTTGGCTGAAGCGACAGAGGATGAAGATTTTATTGCTTGGGCTGATGAGTTGCAAAGTGAGTATCCTTTGTTATCTTTCTTTTTTCTTTTCTTTTACGTCTAAGTCACTGTTCTGATTTGCTTCATGCTAACCACTATATACAGAAACGCAACTCGACCTATTCTACGATCCTCCAGTCTCCTCACCACCAACCCCGATGCTCCACCGCTCCTCTTCAGGTGGCTTCTACACGACGGAGGAATCAGCGCCTTTTACCATCCTCCGCCTGAAAGACGGCATGGACACAGCTCAGCCCTCGACCAACGGACTATCGGCCAACAACCTCTTCCGTCTCGCCGCTTTGCTCAACGACAAGACCTACTCCGCACGTGCACGGGAGACTGTCAACGCGTTCGAAGTGGAGATATTGCAATACCCCTGGCTGTTCGTTAGTCTCCTAGTAGCAGTCGTCACGGCACGGCTCGGCGTGCCAGGACCGGTAGTCGTCACTTCACGCGGAGATGAGGGTCAGTCAGACGCCGAAAAGCTACCTCTCCTACCGAGGGCTGAGGCCAGGGCTGCACTCACGTTACGGCATGCCGGCTCGGAGGAACGATGGTTGCTGAAGAGAAACCCCGCGTTGGGAAAGTTGCTGGCTGGAGAAAAGGGACAGCTATTTCAGTGGCGGGAGAAGGAGGGTGACTATGTTGAGTGGACCGCGCAAGGGGCCTAGAGCCCGGACCGGCCATGGATGTCTTCACGCTTGGGATTATATTGTGAGGTCTATCTACAGTACACGATCTATATCTGGAGTCAGTCGCGTATTTGGATTTGAGTGGAGGTCTGCAAACCTGCCGGACTATGTAAGGATACGGATCTGTTTGGAGTTGCGGATGTTACCCTTATATTAGAATCATACACCTAATCTTTTAGTTTTTAAATTGTGAAGTCGTCGATTCCAAGCACCGACAAAAACGGCCAGGCGGAGATGCCGATGCTTAGTGAAGAGGTGTTTGGAGTCTAGCTAGGTATGCCTCAAGTCCTGAGTGATTGTACGGAAGAAATGGACCGTGGCAGTGATCGATACTAGGCTCGAAGGCAAAGCTATGCTGAGTGGTGGGTGTGTCGGTTACTGTAGAAGGGATTCACAACAAATTTCGTGCAGTGTTGCCATGATAAACAATCTTCTGCCGTTAAGCATCAAAAGGGGGTATCTAATCTACAAAATCTCCCTTGTACGCGTCAGTTGGAGACGCGTGGATACAGCGAATACTCCACGGATCAAACAAAAGGAACAGCGACTGTGCCATAGCCGGGAGCTACGGCACGCTGCCCTGGTCTGCACATCGTATCCAGTCAATGGTCCATGTGAATGCTATAGTCTCAGGATACTGGACGGCCTACCTGCCGCCCTTCTGCATCAAACTGTTGAAGAACTCCTGCATCTTCTCCGAATCCATATTCTCAGGGTCCATGTTAGCATCAATGGCCCTCGAGTCAGGTGGAGGGCTTTCCGGCTCAGGAGATGCGCCAAAGGTTTGTCGGTCCTAGTATACGTTAGCTCAGTCTCCTCTCCAGTTCCATCATGCAATCGACGTACCTTAAGCCGCTGAACCATATCGTCAGCATCAACCTGTATCCCGCCCATATTAAACTGCACAGGCCCGATGTGCTCGCTCACACGGCCCTCGCCGGCCCGACTCGTGGTATATACCCCGTTCTCTCCGTCATCTGTCTTGCGCGCTCCCTTCCGGCCTTCTTGCGCTGCTGCGGCGCGCTTCTGCTTGAGCATCTCCAGATATTGCAGCTGCTCGGCCAGGAATGCTTGTGTGTCTGTCGTCTCGACTTCTAGTTTGGTGGAATGGCTGTTCTGGCTCGCTAGTGCAAGGGCGTCCATGGCTGGGTCCTGAACTGACGACTCGTAGAGGACTACGGTGGAGCCTTCGGGGTCAGAGGTGTCTCCGTTCGCCTCTTCGTGGCTGTGACCATTGGGGGTCGTGCTGTTTTCGAGCCCGTTTGTAGAATGGGTGGGAAGCGGTTGGTCCAGGTCAATTGACCATCCATTGCTAACGAGCTCCACGTCGAATCCCTCTCTCAGAACTCGAATCTTGCCCCACGAGTCCCAGTTTGGTGGGACGAGAATCTTATCTCGGTCGATGACGTTGTGCTTCAAGGGGTTCTTCTTGAGGAGTGAATGGATTCCGAGGCTGGCGTGTACGAGGCTTTGGAGCTGTGAGGACATGGTTGGGGTGGTGTATATTAGGGATGCGCCGTCTGTTGCAGCAATATTAGTATCTGGACTGTAACGGTATAGAGAGGGATCTGTACGTTTAAGTAGTATCGTCCGCATAAATTGTAGGACGACGTCGAACTCCTCCTCCTTCCAGCCTTGTGTCTTTTCCAGTACTTCCATTTGCTCAGCCTGGGAGTACATGTTAGCTCATGAGAAATGAACAGAATGGCGAAGGTGCTCACATTCTGGCATACAACGCACAATGGCAGCCCCAAGGCGTCTTCCCACTCTCCAGGGCCAAGGGGTAGCGCTACATCGCCCTCCGAATTGGGAACGGCGCCTGATCCATCCAAGTTTGTCCCGCCTTGCCGGCCTCGGTCTCGCCAACTCAGCATGACCTCCTCCATGGTCTCCTTGCTTTCATTACTGAGTGACACTAGTACTGTCCGGAGCAGGAGAATCCATTGGCGTAGCTGGCGTATCCATTTCCACGGTTGTGACCAGTCCAGCAAGACGACTATAAGGGTATTTGGTATTGATTGCGGCGTAAGAAGAGGCTGGAGGAGTGTACTGAAGGCGGGTGACGGGCTGGTGAGGGTGTACATGGAGATGCGGGCGAGGATATCTTCTTGGTCGGCATCGAGCACGTCGTAGTAGGTGTAGCCGAGGGCGAAGTTGTTCGCAACCGGGGGCAACTTCGTATTTCCCCTATCAAGGATCCTCCTCTGGTCCTGGCTCGATAGTGACTCCAGGAAGTCTCGCTGCGAGTCAACGGTACCTCCTGTATCCGATAGTATCAGCATGTCACTGCCCACATGGCCTTTTCCCCTTTCAGACAAACGCACCGAGGACCAGCAAGTTCTTCTCCAACAAGCGCTTTCCGCTGGCTACAGAGTCGAGCAATGTGCTCCACATATCCTTCTTTTGTTCTCCTCCATTCTTTGAATCTGAACCGGTTGAGGCGTTGGTATAGGAGGAGAACCGGTTCGCATTCGTGGTTGCCGTCATGATTACGTCTGGGCTGCTTCTTGCGGCTACCTTGGGAGACGTGACATCGGTGAAGCGATATAAGAGGTCATACACATGCGCAGAGTTTCTCCAGAATATCTTGGTAGCTCCTGATCTTGACGCTTTACTTGAGCTTCGTATAGGCGGGCAAGCGTGTGTAGCTAAAACAGATCGAGACGCGTTCCGTTTCTAGGTAGGTCGCTCAGAATTACTCTGGAACTTCGCGAGTAGGCGACAGCCTGCGTATAGCTCTGACAGGAGGAAATATCGTCCAAGACAAGATGAGAAGAGCAGAAGTCACACAAGTACGCCAAGTTGCTGTCTTTCACGTTCATGTCAATGCTCTCAACGCGACGGCACATGGAAATGTTGCCGGTCCGCCAAATTCCCGACAACGGCAGAGCCCACTCTGGTCTAGCGGACTTAAGATTAGGGGTACCTTAGCTTCATCCCAAATTGGGTCAAGCGTGTTGTGTAGCCCCACCATGCACGGAACCCTAACCCTGGGATACCTAGTGCATGGCGTCAGCCCCGCTAGGAGGAGGCGACGACGTGTAAGGCTAGTCACTGAGCCATCGTCGATCGAATCATCGAACCGCACTTCCATTTCGACGACCTTCTGTCCATCCAACCGAGGCTCACACCTTAAATATCACCAACCTCTTGCCTTCATTTGTTTGTTCTCATCTTGCTTTCGATTCCAGATATCGATCACAGCTCACCAGAGCCTCATAAAACATGGCCTCCAAAGCGAAATACACACCTGCTCCCCAGCAGGACCCTGACGAGGCAGGCTACTCGCAGCCGCCCCCATCTTACCAAGCCGACACCTCTGCGGCCGTAGACGATGACCAGGCGCGCCTCTTTGGCGGCGTCCCGCGTGGCAGCCAGGATGGCCATGGCGATATACCGGATGATTTCAAGTTTGGCGGCTCCGTGGCCGAGGCTACGATCGACATTCGGAACCAGTTCGTTCGCAAGGTGTATACCATCCTGACGGCGCAGCTTCTGGTCACGGCAGGAGTGAGCGCCATCAGCTTCTTCAGCGAGGGGTACAAGACCTGGATTCAGAGTCATCCGAGTTTGGTGTGGATTTCGGTAAGTCTTTACGCTCCGAGGATCTGTATCCGCCTCATGAAGGGAACAAAGCACTAACACGAGACAGCTCTTCGGCGCACTCGGCTTCATGCTCCTCACATATTGGAAGCGACACTCCTACCCAACCAACCTCCTCTTCCTCTCCGCCTTCACCTTGACCGAAGCCTACACCATCAGCGTCATAGTGTCCTTCTACCAGACCAACATAGTGCTCAACGCCGTGGTCCTGACGGCAGGCATCTTCGTCTTCTTGACCCTGTTCGCCTGCCAGACGAAATACGACTTTACCTCGTGGATGCCATACCTCTTCGGCTCGCTCTGGGCTCTCGTTCTCTTCGGCTTCATGTACATGTTCCTCCCCCACACCAGCACCGGCGAGCTGATCTACGGCGGCATCAGCGCGCTCATCTTCAGCGCGTATATCCTGGTTGACACACAGCTCGTGCTGCGCCACCACCATGTCGAGGAGGAAATCGCTGCGGCGATCAGTCTCTATCTGGATATCATCAACTTGTTCCTGGCTATTCTGAGGATTCTTAACAGCCAGCAGAACAATTAATTACTGGGATGTGCTAGACAGTAACTGTCTTTCGGAACCACAGAGTGATCGATTGGGAGGATCTTCTGCTCTGACCCAACTGTCACTATTCCCTTTTCTCGTTTATGCCCTGCCGGATTTGCGCTGTTGAATGGCCGAATGTGTTACTTTGGCTTCGATGATGAGCCCGGTCGTTCCTTACTTGACTCACGTATGCATGCATTCCGTTTTGTTTTTCTGGAGTTAATTGGATAGGGTTTTGCTGAGAGAGGATATCCATGGATGCAGAGGCGAGATTGTTAAGCTGAAGTTAATGAAGAAGCATGAAGTAATTAATATCAGGACCTGTTCCCTCTGTCAATCCTCCCGGAATTGCGTGTGTTCACAATAACATCCACACGCTGGCTACTGAACAATTCTGTGTCACCGAGCAAGATCAGAAGCTTTGAATTTAGGTGATATCTGCATTAGAAGTCCAGTAAGAAATTAAAATAGAAAACAGGACGAGTGATATGACAGGCTAGGCCGGGCCGCAACCAGCAAGAGCATACAACGACGGTGAAACCGAGAGACCCCTGACCTATTACATCTGCCTCGTCCTCAACAGCTGTATCAAAAAGCCATGATGAGATTGTAAGATCGCCTCATGTGTCTGGCGTGGATACCTCAACAGACTCCAGTGCTGAATCAGAAGGAGGAGTAACGCTTAAACTCTCCAGTTGTCAGGCATCGTTGGACCCCAGGCTCTGACTGGCACTAACAACTCAGGAGTGGCTTTCAATTTCTTCATCGTCGGACTTTTGCCATGAGACTATCGAGCCTTTTTGTCTTTTCGTTGCAATCATGTCTCTCTTGACCTATCGTCCGCTCAAACAAAGCCAGAAACAGTGGGGGAATATTTCTCTTTCTGCAACGCAAACATTAAAGAACCAACGCCTGTACGCAAAGACCAGTCGAGTTTTGTTAAAGGCAGGTTGTCGAGAGGGATACAGGGACGTGGCGGGTATCACACAGAAAAAGGTGGCTAGTTGCCATCCTCGGCGGCGGCTCCATTGGTTCGATTCTCAAACTCAGCCGTGTTCCGAGCATGTTGCTCTGCGTTGGCAGCAGCCTCGCGCTGCATCCGGGCCTCGATTTCGCGCAGCTGTGACTCGCGAGCAAGGAGCTCCTGGCGCTTTTCGTTGATCTCACGCTGGACCTTGACTTCGATCTCGCGGAGCTTCTCCTCTTCGCGGCGGAGCTGTTCCTCCTTCAGGCGTACCGACTGCGACGCCAAGTCTTCGGGGTTCATAGACGAGTCACTGTTTCGGACGGTCAGCTGGGGCAAGATCGACAAATAGTGAGAACAGGGAAGACATACACTCCGGCACCACCTTCGACGCTCTTACTGAGCTTCTCGGTACGGTAGTTCTCATACAGGAAATCATGTGTAATCTCCTTCAGGTCGGCCAGATGGCTGTGGAGCAGCGCTGAGCGAATGGCCAAGAAGTCCGAGTGGCGTGGGTTGTCGATCTCAACGACGCCCCAAGGGTACTGACGAGCGCGAACCTTGCGGCCACCAATCTCGACAACCTCCTCGGATCCAACTATGGCGAAAGGCATCAGTCCTCTCAGCTCGGCATTCTCCTCGACTGTATCCTCGTCGTCCTCCTCGATATCGTAGGGGAAGTTGTAGACGGGGATCCGGTAGTGCTCGATGTCCTCCATGACTAGCTTCTTGGACTCGGCAAGCTCAGCTGGAGTAAGAGAGTCTGCGCGACCAATGACAGGGATGACGTTCACACGCGGTGCTAGACGCTTCATGAGCTCAATGTCCAGCTCACGGAGACTTGATAAGTGTTAGACGAAGCCATGATAGTCGTAGAGGAAGTGACTTGCCCATGGCCGGTCGGCGTGATGAAGTAGAGCATGGCGTGGACGCGGTTGTCCCTGAAGCGGGGGTTACGCTTGATACGAGACTCCTCTGCAAGGATGTCGTCATATTGTCTCTCGAGGAAGCCAACAATCTCAGAGAAGCTGAGCAGGATTTAAGGTCAGCGAGTTATCTTACGGTGGACTTCAATTTACCACGCACCTAGCCTCGTTGTCTATTTGATCGCCGAAGCCGGGAGTGTCGACAATGGTCAAGGAGATACGGGTGCCCTCCTCGTCCAGCTCAAGTTCTGGGAATAGTCAGCTGCGGAACAATCGACGCGATATTTTAAGTGCTTCAGGTCAACATACCGACGGTAACCGGCTTGATCTTGACGCCCTCTTCGACGTGAGCGCTGTTGGGGTCGTCGGAATCCTTGTGCCCGAGAACGGTCTTACCGCACAGCGTGTTGACGAAGGTTGTCCGACCTATCAAATAGCGATATTAGCAATCGAATGCCATCGTCCGGGCAGCTTGCGTTTGGAGCCGACATACCAGTACCCGAGGCACCGCAAACCATCAAGCAGAACTGAATGCCCTTCTTCACGTTCTTCTTCCGTCGAATCATCTTCTAAAAGCGGTGGGAGCGTAGACGTTAGCAGTGTACATCGAGAGTCGCAATTGGATGGTTTCGCGACAACCGATCATGTAAGAGCTCGATAATATACATTGGCACGATGATCGGAGAGACGCGTCGGGAGGTACGAACGTACAGCTGGCGACGACATGATGTCTCGTTGTGTAGTTTAGATCGCAAATAAACGGAGGCGGTGAAGGACAATTGCGAGACGTGGCGCTGCGCACACACACGGAGTTTGACCCGATCGTGAGGATGTAGTGACGACGAGCAAAAACAAGGAGTTGGACTTTGGTGTTGGAAAGGAGAAGTTGAAGTTGTCCCTACAGGAGATGGTCGAAATGCAATTTCACAAAATGTTCGGGTGGTAGCAAAGGAGAAGCAGGGTCGCCCAGTCAGGAGCGATCAGTCGCAGGAAGGAGCACGGAGCACCTCCCCAGAGCATCCCAATTCTGGCGAATAAGATGAGCCCACAACATCTGCCAAAGATTCAGGGGCCGCTGCTTGATTTCGAAACCAGTCCCGAAGCGGCAAGATACCATTTCCTTGGACATGGGGAAGCCGTTGCCTGGCTCGAGCTTTCATCCTTGCTGCTCCTGGCAGCTGTCCGACAGCTGCAGACCCCTCGGCCTCAGACGACACGGCGCGTCTAAGCCGAGCTGCTGGTCACAGGTCAAGCTGCTGCAGCTACGTAACTGAACGACGAGAAAGTGATGAGACGATCTATGCACAGCTTGATTTAAACAAACCTACTTCATTGTCAACAATACTGTTTAGTCTCGGTGCCTACGCGTATCCACCTATATAGATGGTCACCCCTCTTAACCTAACAACAACCTAAAACTAAACTTCAGCCTAGAGGACACGGTACTTCCGGCGATGGCCTTATAGCCCCCAGCTCTCATTGTTGCCTCGATATCACCGAAGGACACCCTAGTCAACTCATCCATTCTCTCAATCCCTCCAGCCTACAAGGAATGACGATGGTCTCATAACTTCATTTGAGGGACCTTGAAGCTTTCGGTCCATGTCACTCGGCGGAGTTGCCTTATGTTCACAGAACCTCTTTCCGTCAAGACTTCATCCTCATCACCCTTGGTGCTTGTCTCACAACCCGGAACGACTCGTCTTATCACGACGCCCGCCAGCCGTGCTCGTGCAAAATGAACACCAGACCGCCAATCGAAAGTCCAAATACAACCGTCGTTCTCTCCGTAGCCTTCAACGATGACTGCAGCTGTTTCTCGGTCGGCCTCAACACGGGCTTCTGCATCTTCCATGCCCAGACATGCTCACTGAAGACAACCCGCGACTTCAATGCCGGCGTCGGGCTCGTTCAGATGATGGGCAAAGCCAACTACTTGGCCTTGGTAGGCGGCGGCAGACAGCCCAAGTTCGCCCAGAACAAAGTCATTCTCTGGGATGACAGCAAGGGCAAAGTCGCACTCGAGATCACAACTCTGACAGTCGTCCGTGGCGTGCAGTTAGCACGCAACCGTATCGTGGTTGTGCTGCAGAACAGCGTGCGCGTGTACTCCTTCTCCAAGCCACCAGACCTGATTTCTGCGTATGAGACGGCTGATAACTTGCTTGGGCTATGCAGCATGTCGGACAAGATGATTGCGTTCCCTGGACGAACGTCAGGCCAGGTGCAGCTTGTCGAGATAGCCACCGGGAACGTGAGCATCATACCGGCTCACTCCTCGGCACTGCGGGCTCTACAGCTTAGTCCTGACGGCGAGTTGTTGGCTACGGCGAGTGATACGGTACGAATTACAAAGACCGAAATGTTGCCCTGTGTTTCATGACTGACATCTCTAGGGCACCTTGATTCGAGTCTTTGCAACAAGCAACTGCGCGCGTCTAGCAGAGCTCCGTCGCGGCATAGACAGCGCCACCATTTTCTCTCTCGGCTTCAGCCCGTCTGGCACGCTATTGGCCTGCACATCGGACAAGTCGACGCTACACATCTTTGACGTGCCTCACCCAAAGAAACCCCCTCGACAGCCGCCACCTAGCAGCCTGCGGAATTCGCAGTATGGCCCACCCACAGGCACTGCAGTCCCTGTTGACGATGGCAAGGGCAAGTGGGGCATTTTGGGAAAGATACCGCTGATGCCGCGAGTGTTCTCCGATATTTATTCCTTTGCCTCGGTACCGTTTGAGGCCGGAGACGAGCCACTTGTCGGTGATCGTCCGACGGCGGACCTTGCAACGCTCGGTACTTCACGACCGCCTAAGGGCTTGGTTGGGTGGATCTCCGAGGACAGCCTGCTTGTTGTAGGTGCTGGGAAGGATGCGAGGTGGGAGAAGTTTGTGATTACTGAAAATGAAGAGGGCCGGCGATTCTGTGTGAGGGAAGGATGGAAGCGATATCTTGGCGGTTCCTAGTCATTTCTTCTGGCTAATGGCTTTGCTAAGGCGTTCTGGTTTGGTTCATATGACATTGGCGTGGATACATGATGCCATGAGCCGATGGTCAACGAAGGCAACGATAATGATATAGGAAAGTGCATAGGGTTGGTAGCAGGTATCTTAGCATTGTTATTTATTCGTCCTGGGTATCAACTCGCCTACCGAGGCGATCTACTCCTATTCTGCTTGCGATCTTTTGCGTATCTCTCCTCAGAGTCACGATGCCGCCGTTCACCACGAGATGAGTGCTCGCGCTCCTTTCTATCACGATCTCCCCCCTTTTCGTGCCTCTTGTCTTGACTTCCGTCCCGTTTTCGATCATCTCTGTGTCGGTCTGGTTCCTTGTTACGGTCACGTCGACTTTCCCTATCTTTCGAGTCTCGACGATGCCGGTGGCGATGTTCTCTCTCCTCATCCTCCTCCCCGCGTCTGCGCTCGACCGTTCCCTCATCTCTCCTTGACTTCTCCCTCCTATCATCGCCGCTATCCCGGTCTCTTCTCGACCGATGCGACCGATGATGTCGCTCCTTTTCCCCCTTGCTCTTCTTCTCAGACCTCCGCCTCTCCCTCCTCAAGGCCTCCTCAACTTCCTTCTTCTTTTCCTCCACCAGGAACGCCTTCATCGGATCATCGTCATCATGATCCATGATCAACTTCTGCAATTCCACCTCCTCCTTCAGCAGGCGCCGCGCCCTTTCTTCCTCCTCACTCTCACTCTCCACATCCTGCTCCCCACCGAGCTTTCCCTCCCGTCGCATGATATCCTCCCACCCGATCTTCCCTTCCTCAGGATCCTCGTCATCCCGAATTTTATACCTTGCGTGATCAACCCTTATCAACCGCCCACCAATCTCCGCACCTCCAAGATTATCGACTGCCAAATCCGTGCTGCGCTGGTCCTCATACTTGAGCCACCCGAAACCCTTTGATTTACCGGTTTCTTTATCGCGTACCAGTTTGAGGAAGACGGGCTCCCCAAATTGAGAGAAAATTGTTATCACATCGCCCTCGGAGAGCTCGTAGGGCAGGCCGCCAAAGTAAATGTACGCTGTGTCGCGGTAATCGGCATGCCAGGATGCGTTGGGAGATCTAGACAAGTGGGTGTTGGTCAGCGTGGAGTGCAAGAGCAGGGGAAAATGGGGGTCGCAAGAGGTGGTTCTCACATTCCGGCTTCAATCTCGCGCTTGTTGAGGGCTTGAATTGCGCGTATTTGGTTCATCGTTTGCGGACTTGAGGCAATGAGGCTGGCAGTAGTTCGGAGGTGATGGAAGATTCAGGATAAGGCTGAGGTGATGATGTCGTCGCAAGGCTGAGCGAAAAATGGGCCTTGGAGGAGGTACATTGTGGGTCTCTCCCAACTGCCGCCGGCACTCTCGTTTCCCCAAACACAGCAACGAAACGTCCCTACACTAACATTACCTCTAGATTGCGAACGGACAAGCAGGATAAAATACCGTTCACTTTGCCTAGAACTATAATTCGATAATCTTTACTTTGTAGATCTTGCTTCTTCGGACTTACATCTGTCTAATTGCCTAACTTCTTTCTGGATTGACACGGACCGTGTGCACATAAAAGCTCTTTTTGCAGGACCAAGAGAGCTCGTGGTGAGAAGATGCAGTCCTATTGGCGGTGTGATATATACTTTCAGTCGGCCTGCAGAGATGTTGCTTCAGGATAAGTGATCTGATGCTTCGTTACCCAGACGCCGTCACTAAGTCACGTAAACCGAACAAAGTGCCGAGGTACCTTGATTGTAGGCAAGGACAACTGATAGCATCCTTCGTGTGCTGATATAGAGAGTACTGCGGTATAGTGGCTCCATAACGCTGCAAGCTGCACAACTCAAAATCCTTTGGCTTGACGTTTGACGGAACATGACTGCATCATGAAGATCACAATGGCGGTCACTTTCGCGAGGGGCTTCCCGCCCGCCCCTTTCTGGGAGCGACCCCGCCTGTGGCCCTGTCTAGCAGGGTGCTTGGCGATGTTCCACCACCAATCGTATGATAGCTCACCGACAACCTGGAAGTTTTGGGCCATTCTCAGGGGACCGATAGCTGATAGGGTCCACTTTGAATTCAACGTTTGCACCACCACCGAAACACCACCCACTGACGAGCTTTTCTCGCTCGATGTCGTCGCTCTTTTGACATCGTCCTGTGCTGCTCGTTTCTGTGCTTTTTTGTCGTTTATTGCCAGCGTGAGTGGTGACTCGCTCTTGACTGGCCTATATCCGCCCCGCTCGTTACTGCGCATCAGTGACCAGAAGCCGATATCTGGTCGTCTATCTAAACTTTCGCAACTCACCGATACGAGCGCATATCTTGCATTGACTTGCAGTGCCCCCCGCATCTGAGACCCCTCCTGCGAGATCAATTGATCCTTCCACACTCTTTAGAGCATCATGAGTGATACTTCTGGCGATGAAGCGCCCGAAAATACCGTGTCGCTTCCTGTTGAAAGTGCCCCGGTACTTGCACCATCACGCCCAATGACACCCGCCGTGGCCAGACGGCCCCTTACTCGCGAGAACTCGCAAAAACCTCAAGGCATGAATGGCCCTCTATACAAACAGAGCGAACACAGAATAGTCATAGCGCGCCGTCTCAGGAGGAGAGACATGGGCCCATTGAAGCAAATGGCATGTTGGCTTGTTGAGAATCAGATCGGTATGTAGAACACACGCGCGAAGTAGAGCGCAAGCTTCTTAAGAAAGCCCAGAGGCTGACGCCATCTTCAGCATTGTCTTTTAACCTCCTAGCCCTCCTACTTCTCTCGCACGCCTCCATGCCCAAGGCTCGACCTCATACAGTCAACTACTTCAACCTTGCATACTACAACCCGGCATCCGGCCGCTACGGTCTCGGCAAGGATGATGGATACTTCATATTCTTCTGCATCATATTGTTCACCGGCCTGCGAGCCGCGACTATGGAATACCTCCTTGCCCCTTTCGCCAAGGCCAAGGGCATCTCCAAGAGGAAAGACATCACCAGATTCAGCGAGCAGGGCTGGTTACTCATCTACTACAGCGTGTTTTGGACACTTGGGTTGGTAGGTTGTTTCAAGTCGGTATCAACTGGGCGACGCTGACACTGAGCAGTACCTATACTACACATCGGACTACTGGATGAATCTCCGAAACCTCTGGACCAACTGGCCTGACCGAGAGCTGAGCGGCCTAATGAAAGGCTACATGCTCGGCCAGCTCGCATTCTGGCTGCAGCAGATCATGGTAATCAACATTGAAGAGCGCCGCAAAGACCACTGGCAGATGTTTACCCACCACATCGTAACCATATGTCTAATCTACACGTCGTATCGCTATCACTTCACCAAAGTCGGCAACCTCATCCTCGTCCTAATGGACGTAGTCGACCTCTTCCTCCCAGTAAGCTGCCCCATCTCTCTTCTCTGGCCCCAAGCACAGCGAACTAAACAGCTCTCTAGGTAGCCAAATGCCTCAAATACCTCGGCTTCAAGACGCTGTGCGACATCGCCTTCGGCGTCTTCATGCTCGCTTGGTTTGTCGCCCGACACGTCCTCTACGTGGCAGTCTGCTACTCTGTCTGGGCGCACTCGGACGCCTTAGTGCCCTACTCTTGCTTCAGCGGCTCGAACGCTGACCTAGCCGGGCCCTTCGACCCGCCCGAGTCCAGAGGGCTGATGTACCTCCTCGACCCGCTCCTCAGCCAGGACGGGCTGGTGTGCTACAACAACACGGTGAAGTGGTGTTTTCTGTCCGCTCTTCTGTTTTTGCAAGGGATCACGCTCTTCTGGTTCGGGATGATCATTAAGGTCGCTATTGGGGTGTTTAAGGGACGGGGCGCGGAGGATTCGAGGAGTGATGATGAGATGGAGGATGGTGAAGAGAGTGAGGTCGAATTGGAGGAGGAAGCACCGCCGCTGGAGGAGGAGGTGGGTGTTGAGGGAATCGATTTGAAGGGGTGGGAGAGGAGGACAGGTGTGAAGAGGGCGGCAGCGGCGTCGTCGGGGGTCAGTTTGCCTGGGCATAGTGATCGGAAGGAATTGCTTGGACGGATTGGGTGCGAGAAGCAGGTTGATTGAGTCGACCACTCCCGAAGAGATGGGAAGGTATGAAGATATATACCATTGCGCCTTCAATTTGGACGAGATATAGAGTGGCATAGGCCATGATAGGGGAGCCGCAGTTTAAGCCAATGCTCAGAGGGCGATTTGGTGCCAATGCCCGTCGATGCTGTTCTAACAAATCTGATCCGGACGTTTCATAGTCCACAGCAGCTTTAGCAGCGCAACGACACTGACATGTTGGTCTCTGGTCCCCTTCGCTTGTGGCAAGCAACTGACAGCACTTCCTGCAAATGCAAATAAGATTGTCCAATGACCGAGAGTCTGCTATGGCCACCCACGAAAGTCTGCTAGCTCTATTAGCGTCCCATGTTGCTGGACATCCATAACATGGACCTAATCCAGACAGTTCATCTACGCGAGTCGATCCCGACTCAGTCGAAGGGCAACGTGCCAGAGTGATTAATGGGTATGACTCGAAATTATATGGCTTCGGCCATAGGTTCAAATCCTGTCGTTTTCGACCTTTACTTTTGCCGTCTGTTCTTGTCCGCTTGTGGGGACAATTTTCTACGATTTGTCGGAGTGCTGGTCCGCGAGGTTGTTCTCATATGTCTGCCATGGAGGCGCTCTTAATGAGGAATGTAGTCAGCCATATGTCCCATATGTCAGTCTCCAGCGTCATTCTTTACGACGTGTCCTCCTCAAGTCAAAGTCTTGCTTGGCATAGAAACACGCCTCTGGTCATTGTACTGAGTGAACACATGCCCCGGATTTTTTGACTCGATGGTGCAGGGCTAGTGTAGATATCTCAAGTTCTGTACCGATCCGTAAGGACGGCACCGGCGCTAGGAATGTGATCCGGAGCAGCTCCGGCCATGTCCCCGTAGGTCAGGGTGGGTCCAGGTGGGGGCTTTTGGGGAAGAGAGCTCTTCAAGCTTCTCATTGGTTCAGGCCAGCTTGAGACAAACAGCGGTCCTGGGCCGACCCGTCTTCCCGTCCTTTCTTTGTCCCATCTGTACGTAGTGTAGACTCTGGTCTCTGCCGTATGCCTCAGGTTTGACAAGAGAAGCACCAGACTGCTTGCATCATGCCGGATGGTGCGGCTCATCAGACCGCATCTCCTGCGCATCACGGGCCTAAGTAAAGATGGAAAACGTGCGAAAGTCCTGCTGACCTGGACGAATAACAGGGTGGTATTGGCCCTGTTTGATCCGCCCTATCGGGTCGCCTGGGTTCCTGGGCGTGTCGGTGATTGGTGTTCCACGTTATGGCCGGCAGATGTTTCGTCACTTTTCATGTACTGCCAGCTCAGCATCATCCCCAGCCTCCTCATTTATTTCTCGTGCGTTTTTGAGGGTTCTCGATGCCCTGCAGGGACGAATTGGGCAGAAAGGAGCAATGTCAGCTGGAAGTTGCTTCTCCTTGTACACGTCTCCCGTCAAGCTTTTGTCTTTGTCTTCGTAAGGTACCTTAGTACACATGTTGCACTACACGTGTACGATGACTCGCAGGATGCTACCGCAGCGATAGCTGGCTGTTTGCTGGACTCGAGGGCTCTGTGATGCCCTAGACATTTTCTCTGTACTGTCTGCTGTGTCAGTAACTGGTTTCTGCCGTTCACGATATGAACTCGGCGATTCTTCCACAAAGCTGAGGTAAGGTAGTAGAGGTAGACGCGGTAGTCATTGCGTTTGTATAACACGCGTACCTTATCCCTGGGTCGTGCGCGTGCATCAAGTGCAAGTCTGCGCCGGGCTCTGGCCTCCCGTCAGCCCGGAGGAAATTGCAGTAACAGACGCGCCTCCCTCTGCGGCAGAAGCAACACTGCAGGGAAGGCGCGACTGCGGAAATAGAGAAGCTGGGCTTCAGGCTTCATCCAAACTTCGCGATCTCTCGCGCTTCAACAAGACAGCTGATTGCTTCCCGACGTAGCCGCCATTGCCAACGGAGACCTCGGAAGACAATCGCGTATGACAGCATTGACTGCTTGGAGTAGTCTCTAGCACTTAGAAACTTGTATTATTGAAGCAAAACCTTTTCACTTCCAAGTTGGACAGTAGCGTTGTGGGTCGCCTCTGACTTGCTCCTTCCTCAGCAAGTTCATCCCTCGCGTATTCCTCTTCTACGCTCTTCTGCGGGCGTGACACCTCAACGTCGCACCTTCGCATCCGTCATCTGCCATACAAACGGTCACTAGATGAGGTAGACAATGACGACGACCCCGGAAAATTATCAAAACCCCGAGAAACCACCAGCTTGCTCAGCTTCTTGCCCCAGTAGAGTCTGCCCAAGCGGCAATTGGCTCTATTAGAAATCTATGATGAGCCCGGCAGGCCGCTAATAGACTCTGCTGCCCGATATTGCCTTATCAGGCCAGCGTGGTTCACTACACTGTGCTGTTCAGAAGTGAGGTTGAGGGCTGAGAGCGAACTGGGCAGTGATTTGTGCGGTTGTGGTGAGGTGGTGGTGGAGGACCGGTGCTGTAGTTGAGAGGTGAGCTGCAGCGACCAGGTACCGTTGTGACGACCGTGGGATTTCAACACCATCCAAACCGCCACCCAACTCACCTCCACCACACGCAGCGGAAGGCGGTGACAACGACGACCACTCGACGACCACGCCAAACCTATCGCCTGGCGGTCGCATGTGGAAAAGGGACTCTAGAACGCGTTTGCGAACCCGGGATTTGCTCTTTTTCCTGAGTTCAGCTCTTGATCCGAGCTCAATCGCAGGCGTGGCCTGTTTTCCCAACCGGTTTTCCCGACCACCTCATTTTTTGCGACTCAACCTTCAACCCGCCCCTCCATTTTCGCCAGCAATCAAAACGACTTGGGTCCAGAACATTACTGCTACTCGTTACCTGCTTATCGCTGTACTTCATTCCTCTACCAAACTTTCTTAACGGAGGGTTTGAGGTGTGTGGTGCCTCTCAATTGCACTTCGGTCATTCATACAGACCAAGTCCACCGACTTCGTCATTGTCGTCACCACACTGTCTTCACTTATCCAGGTATGCTACCTACCTTTGTGCGCCCACCATGTCACAGCCACGACGCATATAACCTAACAAGTCGCTGGAAATACAGTGATTCGCCTACTATTACCAATCCATAACCACGACAGGTGGTAAGATTTCACCTTGTCTTCACAGGCCAAACCAGTTGGGGGTCCAGGACCAGCCGCTAGTCTGAACACTCTACCGAGCTCCAAAGCTCAAACCAGTCACACCATTCACGAACCTCTAAACTCCATTCAACAGCGCCAGCAGCAAACGCTACCACTTCCTCGCTCGCAAGCATCCCAGTCTGTAGGACTTGGGGACCGATCGTCCACTCCATCTTCAGTCCGAGCACTCCGTCGGACACCTCGCTTCCACGGCACTCCTAGCCCCCAGCCAAGCGAGCAGGCTGACCAACAGGGAGAGTCGCGGCAACGGCCAGTCCACCTCGAAGCAGCCTCGGTAGGTATCAGCTCAAGACCTCAGTTCGCCGCCGCTCTTCCGTCCCCTGAGCTTGGTGGACGACTGCCACGTCACCGGGCAGAAACCCGGCATAGGCGGCAACTCACTCAGGACCTGCCTGACGATAGCGAACACGATTCCACTCTCAACCCGTCGTACATACCACCACGCACTTCTTCTGCGGCCGCGACCAGGTCTGAACCACCTCACCGTGTCGTTCGAATCTCCAGAGGAACACACAGTGCTATTCTCTGGGCCCTCGAAGAAGCACTCAGACAGCCGAATCCTTTCAGTCCCGACCTTGTCGAAGAGAACGCTTCCATGGCGGATCTCTTAGCAGGCGGGGGAGGCACGGCCAGCACCAATGGCAACGGCGCATCCACCACACGGCCCACAGCACCTCCACAACAGACCGGATCTCCGTCACAAGGTATAAGAGGGCCGAGAATGATTATGCGGGAGCGAGCTGAGCGCGAAGCGAGACAAAAAGCGGAACGCGAACAGATGGAGCGTCTTCGAGCCGAAGAAGAGGCTCGTGCCCTAGAAGACCAACGACGAAGGGCG
Organism: Coniochaeta sp. PMI_546; assembly: GCA_021432605.1. Classification (NCBI taxonomy): domain Eukaryota; kingdom Fungi; phylum Ascomycota; class Sordariomycetes; order Coniochaetales; family Coniochaetaceae; genus Coniochaeta; species Coniochaeta sp. PMI_546. Next base: position 2,370,067 of record MU271147.1, on the reverse strand, counting down.
GCGGAGCGGAGGGGAGGAAGCCAGGCTGCTGGCGCTGCTGTTGGAGGAAAGACTGGCGGTATTGGAGTGGGAGCAGGTACCGAGGAGACGCAGACAGACCCGATGACGCAGAGGCGACAACAGAGAGCCCAAGAAGCAGCAGCGGCCGCAGCTGGATCATCCAGACAACCGGGACCAGTCCCACAGACCCAGCCACTTCGTGCTACACGCGTCCCTACGGGACAACCCGACCAAGCCTATACCGGAGCACTGCCCACCGGTGCTGCACAAAGCAATACACAACAGGGCGAGAGCGCGACGACAGGGGCAGCCGCAACTAGAATGCCCAGGAACTCATTTCCTCATGCCTTTGAGCGCTGGGAGGCGCTTTCGGCTCACTGGGAAGGCATGACGAGCTTCTGGATCCGGAAGCTCCAGGAGAATACGGAGGAGCTTGACCGAAATCCCGTGTCAGCTCAGCTCTCACGACAGGTTTCGGACCTTTCGGCCGCAGGAGCGAACCTGTTCCACGCCGTTGTCGAGCTCCAGAGACTGCGGGCTAGCTCCGAACGGAAGTTCCAGCGCTGGTTCTTTGAAACGCGCGCGGAGTTAGAGCGTAACCAAGAAACGAACGCGATGCTGCAAAAGGCGCTTGACGAGGAACGAAGAGCTCGTGAAGACGCAATACGCGAGGCAGTCGAGCATGAGCGCGGTAACTCCAAAACGCAGAAGCAATTGGCCGAGATGCGGAAGGAGCTGATGATATCGAAAGAGGAGGCACGTCGTGCGTGGGAGGAGCTGGGAAGGCGGGAACAACAGGAGCGTGATCGCACCATCTCGCTGCAACAAGGACTCCCGACCATCGTCGGAGGTGTCCAGGTTGTGCCCATGACGCAAGGTGTACCCAGTCGCCAGACGAGCGCCCGCGATCCGCAACGTCCTCAGACACGTGGCGAAGATCCAGAATATGGGTCGTCTCAGAGCACCGGAGTATACCCCGAGTATTCACAACCGGCCTCAACACAAGCAGGCCCCGCTGTAGGTGCCAGCAGCAGTGATGCACAGTACTACCAACAACATGCACCGGCTGCGACGGCTCACGAGAGTGGCAGCTATGGTCCCGGCTCTGAAGGCGGCTATAGCGAAGGCGAGTTTGTGATCGACGGAAACGGTAATTACGTCCGCGATGCGCAGGGCAACAAAATTCCATTCCGCAGCCCAGACACGCATGCTCACGGAAGACACGGTTCTGACGCGAGTATGCCTGAGGACTTCGAGCCGCTGCCTGCTTCTACCAGCTATCCGCCGTCGAGCTCGCAATGGGCGCAGTCAGGCCAACAAGACTACGCCGGTCAAGGCTATGCTGCTCCTGGGTGGGAGACGGTACCCCGCCACCACCACCCGACACGGTTGAGCGACGTTATCGAGGAAGATGACGAGCGCAGTCGTACCTCGGCCAGCCAAGTCAGCCGCGTCAGCCGAGCGTAGGGGACTAACTATATCGATCCGAACCTGCTTGTCAGTGATCTGTGCGACGAGTGAAAACGCACTCGTCTTGATGCTTGATTTGAAAGGCTTGGTGTTCCAAGGCGCAAGAGGGATAACCGCAGTCTACCATGGAGTACCGGACACGACATCCAACAGACTGGATGAGGTCGAGTTAAGGAAGTTTGCTCGAGTTTGTTCGGAATGCATAGCATGGCGGAAGAATATCGCACCAGGTGGAGTGGCCGACTTCTTCCCACCTTTCGGCTCCTCAAGAGTCAACTAATAAACCGATTACGACATTGTGTGAATACCATCACCACCTGTATGCCATAACATCTCCAAAAACATGGTCTGGAGTTTAGCGATGCGGTGTAGGGAGTGGACATGGCTTTGTATGATTTGAAAATTCTCTTTTGTGTTTATTATCCCACCCCGAGACTAGAGGCAGGGAGTCCGTGGGAGTGACCTTGTTGTTATTGATCTCATCTGGGAAAGGGAACGGGAAGGGGAGAAGACTTGTTCGGAATTTGCTTTAATTTTAAGGAGCTCGTCTGGTATGTGAGCTGTGGATCTTAGCATTGCCGTTCGTCACGAAAATTTGTTCAGCCCTGACGTTGGAACTCTCTCACACACAGCATTGACGCTTCGGGGAATCCACCGACAGTAAATTGTACCTACTGTGTATTTGCTTGATGGATGGTGAAGGGCAAAGCGCTGTTCGGCGCGACTAGTTGAACCGTCGACGATTGCGGCGCAAACTATACAGCTATTCAAGACCGATCAACCTGTCATAAATCACCTTCTTCGTCGCTCTTTATCTCCCTTATAGCTCTGCTGAGACGTTTTGATCGTGACATAAAACAGTTGTACCTGTGGTCCATGTTTGCTTGGAATTTCCCCCTATGTCTACTTTAGCTTTGGCCGCGGATTCGCGACTGCCTCGCTGACTAACTCCGGGTATTATACCACTAACCACCACGTTGTGGTTCAGGACTGAAGTACGTCTCCAACTCAGCTACCGCTCAGTGACCCATGATCCGTGGTAATTCAGCGACAACCTAAGCCTCAAAAACCAGCACGACACCATCATCACCAGCAGTGACAACCCTCTCCCCCGTCTCCCCTTGCACAAAACCCAGCACACCGCCTCCCTCTCCGTCACCCCTATGTCCCCTCCACTCCTTCACCAAGCCAGCACCCGCATCAGCCCCGGTACCCGGCGTTGCACCCCTCAAATCCCACCTCCTCACCACACCATCCATACCACAGCTCGTCAGCAGCCACCCAGCCGCCGGCCCAGCAGCACCCCTGACAAACTCAACCTTGACAGTAGAGAACTCGTCATGCGCGCCGCGAATGTGTTTCCTGACCGCGAAGCCGCGTCCCGCGTCGTACACCGCAATAGAACCGTCCACAGAGCCGGCAGCAAGGAGGTTATTCGGCGCCGGCGCGAAAGCCAACGTCTCGATACCGTCCGACTGCACACCCAAGCTCGCCAGGATGGTACCCGCCTGCGGACTCGCCGCGCTGGCAGGCGCTCTCCGCGCAGCCGCGCCACGACCCTTCGCTTGCGCCGGGGCGGCCGGCTCGCTCACCCTCGGCAGGGAGACGATCTTGATCGCGCCGCCCGCGCCGCCGACGGCGACGAATGCCCCCGTCGGGTTGACAGCCACGCTGTACAGGCCACCTTCGACGGCGAAGCGCTGATCCGCGTCGGTGAGACCCACGACCGTCTGTCCGTTCTCCGTTGCCAGGCCCTTGGCCGCCGCGAGACCGAAGACGTCGTACACGTACAGGCTGCCGTCTTCGGACACGGTCGCCAGGAGCGAACCGTCCGGTGTCCAGGCACCGGCTGTGCAGGGCCCGGTGTGGAGGAAGTAGCTTTGGACGATCTGCAGCGCGTTCGCCGGGTCAGAGGCGTCGAGCGTGTACACCCACACCGAGCCGTCTGAGGCGCCCAGGGCGACTGTGTTTGGGTTTGAGGGTGACGGGCATGGGACAAGCCAGTTGATCTCTGAGACTTCGGAGGATGAGGAGAGGAATGTTATCTCTGGCTTGCCCGAGGCGAGGGAGATGGAGTAGGCGCGGAGCTGGCCGTCCATGCCGCCTGATAGCAGGAAGTCCCCGTTTGGTAGGGTGAATGCAAGCGCGTTGATGCTGTCTGTGTGGCCGTCAATCTCGAAGACGGGTTCGAGCCTCGTGTTTTGGGGCTGCTGGTCGCCGGAGTAGCTGGCCGGTAGGACCGGGCGGGAGGGAGCGGCGGAGGTGTCGATCACGTAGCCCTTGCCGGGCGCGTCGTCGGTATCGCCTTCGCTGCCGCCGGTTGCGATCAACGACGGGTGGAGGGGGTGCTGGGCGATGGCGAAGACGGAGTCCTTGTGGGCGTCGAAGTAGGCTATGCTGTCGTTTTGGAGGTTGATCTCTTCTTGTACTTGATCCTCGTCATTGTCGGAGTCCATTGCCACGTCGCCGTCATCGTCGTCGGCTGCCACTTCTGCGATTTCGTCCTCGTCGATCATTTCGGGCTCCGAGCCGTCGTGCTCGTCCTCTGGAGGGTTCTGGTGGGGTTTGGAGGATGACATTTTGCGGTAGTTTTTGGGGCTATCGAGGTCGATAGTGTACGTCTTTCAATGCCCTGGTGTTGAGATTATGGTATTCAGATCTGCAGGAAAGGATAGCAGTAGGGAATTCGTGAGTGAACCGGGTGTTTATAAGTTGTAGCTCTACGTCGGACAGTGATGTCTAAAAAAAAGTCGAGACGAGTCGAGCTTTAATCAGCTACCCCGCCACCCGCAGCGTCTGGTAAAATTTTGCCCCGCCAGACAAATGGAAGTATTTTGTACTCCGGACGGTTGATGCTCCATGCTTGCTAAGCAACGAACTACGACGAAGCTTTCGGCCAACAATAACTGTTCCTTCTCATAATCGGCTCCTATGTATAGATACTAAGCTAGAGTATCAATCAGGGCATTACAAGAAGAGAATACGAAAGGCTTTTAGGCGACTCGAGTTGTTTGGTGCAAGCTCTACACTACATAATATGTACCACAGTTGAATACGTATCGACCGCCGGCCCCACCCAACCGAATGGCGTCTGGCCGCATTAAGTCATGAACACTTTGAGTGGACCCAAGAGATACGTACCGGAGCTCCAGATAGCTCTCCGTTTATCTCAACGACATGCCAAGCTCTCACTCATTCGCGTCTCAGAGTGACAGACTTCTGACCTCTCTTTACAACATGACAGTGCGTTTATAAAGACGATAGACTGTTCTCATGAGGTCTCTCACTGAGATTTCGGCTCTTGCCCGAGTAGCCCGAACTATAACACGTCCGTATCATCATCGTCCAATAAGACTCGTTCCTCGCCGCGATGCTTGCCCATGTGGCAGTCCCCTGTCATCTCTCTCAAATAGCAGAATAAGATCGAGGGTAGCACTAGGCACGCCCACACGGCAGTTCAGCACCAAGAGAGACCTACCATCCACAGAAGCGCCCTCATTCGCCTTCGCATTCGAGTGAGCCACACCATCTTCACTCACTGTCGCGTCCTTACTCACCCCCTCCAGCATAGACGGCGTCCTGCTGCACGTCTCAAAGCCTATCCCCGGCGCGACAGAGACCCTGCGCTTCCTACAGGAACACAACATCCCATTTATACTGCTGACAAACGGCGGCGGCCGGCACGAATCGGAGCGCGTAGCGGACTTGTCGTCCAAACTCGGCGTGCACCTGACAACCTCCAACTTCGTCCAGTCGCACACGCCCTTTCAGGAACTTGTTGACGACCTCGCCGATAAAACGATATTGGTAACCGGCGCAAACGCGGACAAATGCCGCGCCATTGCCCAGGCGTACGGGTTCAAGAACGTCGTCACGCCCGCCGACATCCTGGCCGCCGAGCCGCGGGTGTGGCCTTTTGAGCCGCTTATGGAGGAGCTTTATGCCCGGGCTTCGAAACCGCTACCGAGTCCCGTATATCAGGGACCTGGTGCTGTAATCGACACGAAGACTCTCGAGGGGAAGGCGCCGCTGAAAATCGACGCCATGTTCGTGTTCAACGACCCCAGAGACTGGGCGCTGGATATCCAGATCATCGTCGACCTGCTGCTGTCTCAGCAGGGCTACCTGGGCACTTACAGCCCCAAGAACGGGGACCTGTCCCTCCCCAATTGCGGCTGGCAAGGCGATGGCCAGCCGGCGCTGTACTTCAGCAACGCCGATCTCTTCTGGAGCACAGGGTATCATCTCCCCCGGTTCGGACAGGGCGCCTTCCAGGCTGCCGTAGCGGGCGTATGGAGGAGGGTCACGGGCGGACACGAGCTGCATCGCCGGGTATTCGGTAAGCCGTCGACGGAGACATACGCTTTTGCTGAGCGGGTGCTGCAACGTCATCGGCACGAGCTCTTGAAGGAGCTTGGCGGACGGCACGGGCCCGGCCGGTTAGGGAGGGTATACATGGTTGGGGATAACCCTGAGAGCGATATCGCTGGTGCCAATGGTTATGAGAGTGAGGTGGGGACGGAGTGGGATTCGGTGCTGGTAAAGACGGGAGTATGGACTCCGGACAGAGCTGGTGGGGAGGCGGTGCTGAAAGGTCATTTGAAGCCTAGTGTTGTTGTGGAGGATGTCAGAGAAGGCGTCAGGTGGGCGCTTGAGAGGGAAGGCTGGAAGGGACTGTTGTAATTGTATTGCATAATCGAGGGTTGTGTGGCATCGTCTCCGGTGTCTTTGCAACGGTCATCGGAAATCCTCAACTTCATGACCCAATGTCTTGTTACTGTAATGATGTGACGGTGAAATCAGCTGGCCCACGGATGAGCTACCAAGAGGAGGGCACCAGTCTCTAGTGTTTGCCATGGCACTGTGCTCCAATGTCTATATGACGAATATGATGGACGGGGGCCTGGCGGAGTCGCGGTTTGACGGGTTGCCGAAGAACGGCACCATCAACTCGATTTCATGCTGCCACACCAGCTCGAACAACCGTTTCGCCACTGCTGGCTCAACGTACACCCCAGCAGAAGCACTTTAATTACTGAGTCCACGATCGAATGCATTCGCTCAGGAGTTCTAGCAAACATTCTTCAACAACGGTGCCAGTCATACAAATAAGCGTCCTGGCCTTTTCCAAATAAAGTCACGGGGGTAGCGCCCATCCCTTCCTGAGTCAACTCTATTTCCAGATGACTAAAGTAAGGTTTGTACTTAAGATTTGTAGGGGAGCTACCAAACGCTTTGCGGATATAAACCTTACGTGGACTCAATGAACTCTAATGAGAAGGTATATTGAGTATAAAAAGCCCAACCGGGCTGTCGTTTACCAGCTCTCCTCTCCAAATAGTCCTTCATATAACTTGCAGGTACGATAGAACCATCGAACTCACGCGACACGGCTTCCACAACTAGCCAGCCTATATTACTAAACCCCACCTCCCTTATACAGTTATCGTGGTAGCGACCGCCATCTTACTAGGATCGAACTTTCTTTAGTCTTGAGTTCACATACGTATCGTCCTACAGGGGCGGTTCATCGACGCGAAGCTGTTCCAAGCTCGAGAAGAAGGACTTATCGCCATATGAGTCGAGACGTCGTGAGGGGATCGATCAAATCGTGACCATACAAGAGGAGGCTCTTTCTTCAAGCACAGCCGAGACGACATACAGTTTCCGCACACTCGATCAACATCTCCATGTCTGAGTGAGCGGATCTCCTTTCCTGACCGCCTTCTATGGGCTCTCGATCTCTCCGTCCCTGGGAGACCGTAAATGTATGATTGCAAGTCTGACCAAGAAACAGGCAAGCAACCGCAAGGGAAATCCCGCCGCCCGAGTACCAGAAGTGTGTAGGAACGCTGGCTATCGTCCCGGCGGAGGGCAATTTGGGTAACATTGGTGCGGGAGCGGACTTCGATACCAAGGAGATCACAGCACGCCTTGAACGCTTGGAAGCGACACTAGACGAGATCAGGGCGGCTATCCTTGCCGGTAATGCCACCAAGCAGACTTCAGGCTACCGATGCTTGTTACGGCGAATTCGTCGGTGGTCATGGTCTACTTCAGTTGAAAGAAAGCAGGTTTGTGTAGCAGATAGAAAGGTGCCTTCAGGTCTTCGGCGAATGACTTGGCGTTACGAGTTCCGCGCTTTTTGCTCGTGGTATATGTTTTACAAGAAAGGAGACCGAGGCCAAGTCGACCAAGGATCCCGCTGAGAGGGCAAGGCTTATCGCAGGCGCAGCTAAAGCGCGAGGAAACGCAGAGCGATTCCAGGAGACCGCTATGTATTTGCGGAAATGCGTCAGAAACTTCAATATCTATGAAGAGTCGAAGGTACGAGAGCTTCGCCCTACTTTGTAGTTAGTATGTCTCGATTTTAACTACGATAAGTTGATACTTATTACTACTTAGAGTAGAAACAGAACCGAAGTCCTCAAACTCTATAACTCATATAGGCTTCTTACTCTCGAATACGCCCTCCTGCTGGCAATAATCCTTTATATACGGCCCTGATGTTGTACGTTTTCGATTATCTTATCATTCCTTTTTGGCCGCGCGGAGACGTCCATTGCCCCCCTCCTGCTGATGCGAGGTGGATGTACTGTCGACATGATGCTGTTAATTTGGGGGCCCTAGTTTGCCCGTTCGGTGACAGAGCGAACGATGGGACACCGGAAAGCCCAAGAGCTAGGTACCTCGCCATGCGGGAGTGCCTCGCCTGGAGGAGGAGTACGTATCAAAACGCCTATGTATCTGGATGATGCATAGCAGCAGTTCAGAAGGCGCAAACTCAGTGTTTATGGAAGGTATAATTTCAATAACAGTCGTCAGCCATGCGGCCGGTCCCCGCATGGCTCGAGACTAACTCAGTCATGGCATGGCCCGTGACATACAGTGCTTTCGACTTAAAGACTAAGAATATAAAGTAATGAAATATGGAAATAGTGTACAGCGCCAAACGCAACACATCAGGTATCCTGTTCATCTCCGCCGCAGAAAAACATCGCTTCGTAAGATTGTCGATCTCGATCCAATGAAATCCACACTATATTTCGCTGTGACACAGCGTCTCCGATAAAAGGTGTGAAGGAGATTATCCGTGCACTGGTATGGTCAAGGATGGCATTTCCGACGGGCATGCCCTCGTACCGCTGCACGTTTTACCGGTAGTTGTTGTTGCCCCAGTACTGGTCAGCCTGGCCGTTTCCATACCCGGCTCCTCCGTTTGCGCCGTAACCACCACCTGCTTGTGGAGGGTAGCCTCCAGTGGTGAAGCTGCGGTGGGGTTGCTGGGCCATCATTGGGTTGGGGTTCTGCAGCGGTTGCATACCATAACCCTGCTGGGGACCCGGCGATCCAGCTCGCATCTGAGCATTAGGGCTCGAGAAGCTGCGGTTTGGCTGAGGCTGGAACTGCTGCGGACGCTGCTGGGTCGGCATGGCAGGACTGCCCGAGCGCATTGGGCTGATTAGTGGCGCGGGTGAGCTGGCGCCGCCGTGTAGACTGCGAGCATTGGCCGGGCTGGCATTGTACATGCTTCGGTCATAGCTAGAGTTCTGCGGCCCGGGGCTGGTGATACGAGGGCTCTGAGCACCGTCGTGAAGAAGGGGCATCGGGCTCCGGGCGCCGCCAGCAGCAGCAGCAGCGGCCGCTCCAGCAGCGCCAAAGGTAGTCGCGCCCTGCCATTTCTCGTTTGTGGGGCTTTGCGAGGGCGGCGAAGGGACGCTGTAGCTGTTGTTGCTCGTAAGCCCCTCACGAGCCATCTCCTTGGCGTTATACTCGGCACCGGTCTCCGAGGCGAAGCTGTCTGGGTCGACACCGGCCGCCTTGAAGGCAGCGAGCTCCCGTTGCTCTTGTTGGTACTTTGCGTCCGCAATGCGAGCCTCCTTGGCACCGCGGCGGCGTTGCCGAATGCAGTAGAACGCCATTAGAAGCACAAGCAAGCCACCGGCGCCGGCCGCAGAGGCGTAAATCGCTGTCTTGGATGTTTGCGGGAGGTTGTTCCATTTATCAGCAATTGTCTCTGGTGGAGGAGCTGTGATTTCGTCATGAACGGTCGAGTTGCCGCTAGGAGCAAGAATTAGTAACAGTCCTCGAATTCGATTTTGGAAGTTGGACTTACGAGACAACACGAATGCTCTGCCACGAGCCAGTCTTGTCACCGTAGGAATACTCCTTGCCACTGCTAAAATCCGCAACGTGAGCACTCCTGACTTGCATGGTGAACGGGCCCTGGCTGTAATCGGTGTCACCGCCGGCCCATTCACGCGTGCCTTTTGGCAGAGTAGGATCACCGCCGGCCCAGATACCCATGGAGATCCTCATGGGCGTCTGTGGGTAGTACAGAGTGTTGTTGGCGTCCTTCGGTAGCAGAGTCCGAACAAGCTGGCCATCTATGTAGAATTGCAAGGCATCCTTCGTCCACATGGTGGTGTAGTTGTGGAAGTCGTCAATGATACCGCCATTTACGGGATAGTAGATGGCATTATGGAAGTCCTGCACTCCCTTGCCGAAGTAGTTGGTCTCGGCATGAGTGTGATTGCCACCCATGAATTCCCAATCGATCTCGTCAAGATCGTCGCTCAAGAACATGACGGAGCTGATGATGCCCGTGCCTGCCGCCGCCTTCATCCATATCTCCACACGACCAAAGAAGATGTAGAACTTGGATCGGATGGTGGGCGAGTCTCCCTGCTTCTTGATGGTGAAGGTAGCGCCGTTTAGACTGTCATACGTCACAGGGTTTACTGTGGGCTCCCAGGTCGTGGCAGAGGGGGTCGTGTTGAAGTTAAAGTTGTATTCCATGGCAAAAGCAGGGTCTGCGGGACAATCGGTCCTGTTGAGAGGTTGACAATCGGTTGTGACCTGCGCACCGACATGTTGATAGAAGGTGGTTGAAGCCAGCAGCGCGAGGGCTGAGAAACAAAATGATCGTGACGTGATCATGTTGAAGGAGCGGTTTGTCGAAGAATATAATATGTTTGATTGATCCAGCCAGTCAAATAGTCATCAAATGAGTGACGGCGTCGGAGACTGTGAGATCCCGGTGTTTGTGTACTGGGACCACGCAAGCTCTGAAGCGTTGCGGCGACAGTGATCTGAATCGAACTGTAGACCTGATACTCCCAGAAATGGACGAGATGGCGCTCAAAGCTACCACAACCGTGGCCCTGGAACTTTGGCGACAACCCGAGAAGATCAAGTCTGATTGAAAAGAAACACCAGTCAACGACGCGAGTACCTGCTCAGTATTGAGATCGTGCCTAAAGAAGGACCCGGATCACACGCAGTGAACGGTTGGAATGAGTGTAGCGCTTGGTAGCGTGATGCCCTCGACTCAGTGTCGGGAAGGGACGAAAAAACCTAAAGTCAGGTCGCGGTACTGAAGAGAGTGACAGACCGCGATCTTGGCACTGGAAACATTGGTTGGAATGAGAGCGATGAGAGCGCGGACGAACAGAGCCGGCGTTGATTGAAGGGGTGAGAAAAGGGGCAGATAAGCTGTTGCACGGGCCACATACGGGCTTTGTGCCTGCCAAGACGTGGCTTTGAAACGACAAAGGCGCTGGGCATGGACCAGCATCCCAGGGTTCAGGCCGCTAATTCTGTAACATGAATTGTTTTCAAGCCTTGAATCCAGGGATCTGGCCCGTTGATTGGACAAATCAGACGCCATCAATTGGCGATCTGGAGATCCGATTCTGCCAGTCGAGGAAAAGGTTGCTCTCGCTTCCCGGGTCATTCAAACCTTGATCGGCCGGCTTCAGCCTCTTTTGCTGTGTACGGTACCACTGAGTATCACGATTACATTATACATGCAGTACCTCAGGTCGCCTTCACGATGACTTACATTCTGCCTGATAGCTTCAACCTTCCACAGTAAAGACTTTGTTCTACAAGCTGTCCAGTATCAGCCACCGTGTCTACACACATCATTCAGACCTGTCTGGAGGGCTATCATGGAGGGAGAATTGCCTTTCGAACGTGTGTCATCCAATGCCCTCTATTGGCGGGGAAAGCGATACCTTAGCATGTAAGCTCGATACGCTTGTCTATGTTGTCTGAAGAGACAACCGGATACCCAATCATGTGTCAACTCAGGGAAACATGATCAAGGTAGATACCGAGTAATATGAATACCGGTAGCGATTGAGCCTGAAGTACCTTAGCTTAGCTACCATACCTAAAGACGGAGATATCTTAGTTGAAGAGGCACGCCACAGTTGCATCCCCGTATCAAAACTGATGGAAGTGCCTGTGCAGTTGCACGACTCCAAAAGAGATACCAAGAGAATAAGGTTGGTCAAGCATGATTCCAATGACTCGTGGGTATAGATCATGACATCACAACAGCTAACAAGCCTCTTACCAGTACCTTATTCAAGGATGACCGGGCAGGACCTTCACCGCCCTGGCCTGCCTGGACCCTGACAATTCGGTCCCGCCTTTAGGGCTGAAGATGGGACCAGGCCAAAACCGGCTTAGTCTTAGTCAGCAGCGATAAGAGACAGTGTTCCCCATATCGCCCCAAGCGAGAAGAAAAAAAGTCGCTGAAAAGTCGGATTTGGCGGGGCATCCCGCATGAGATTGCCATCGCCGCCGCCATTTATTTCCTGTCGGCTTTCTGCAAGTATCTTCTTCTCTCCCTCTCTACCTATGCCTGGAGAAATCTACACTTGAACAAACTTCGCGCCCCTCTCCCCACGGGCTTCTGTTGCCCAAACCTCTTCAGCTGAACGCTTGTGCGGCATTCTCTCTCGCGCACTCTCCTCGTTCTGTTTGCTATGCCTCACCCTGTCTCCCCTCCTTCACAATCCAAAATGGTTGTGCCCGTCAAACTCGCTGACGGCACTGCGCCTGCCCCAAGCCAGGAAGATGTTTCCACCATCCTCAACAGCATCTTCACAGCGACCACATCCGCCGCCTCTATCGATGCCTCTTACGCCCTATGCGACCTCCTGCTGAACTCTTCCGTCGGCTTCCGCGGCCTTCAGCAGTATGGCATTCTCGCTGAGATCAAGAAGGCGGCTGCCGATAAGAAGAGCGGCCTCCGCAGGGAGAGCGCCCAGAATCTCCTCGGAGCACTGTTCGAGCGGTTCCCCACCCGGCAGCCTGTTAGCGAGGCCGTTCTTCTTGTTCAGGATGGTGGCATGATTGCTTGCGCGCTTGATGCTCTCGCGGATAAGGGGACCGTCGTCCGCGACGCTGCACAGTATGGCTTGGACGCCATATTCACAGCTTTGAGCCCCGAGGCGCTAGTTGTTGGCCTCCTTCCTGCCTTAATTACCTACCTCTCCAAACAGACCGGAAAGTGGCAGGGAACAGTCGGTGCCATGAAGATGTTACAGAAGATGGCCGACAAGGCCAAGATGACTATCGGCTCCACCAAGGAGGAGTCGCAGGAGAAGGACATCCTGAGAGAGGCCATGGGCGCAAAGCTTGCCCGCCTCATCCCCATCATTGAGGGCGGCATGCACGATTTGAAGACCGAGGTTGAGAAGCAGGCAGTCAAGACCATGCAGTCGCTTGTAACCCTGCTCACAAACGACGATGTCGCCCCCAAGCTTCCGCTCCTGATCGAGACCATGCAAAACCCCTCCGCTGCCACCTCTCAAAAGGCTATTCATGCTCTCTCGCAAACCACCTTTGTCGCTGTTGTTACCTCACCGGTTCTCGCGCTTCTCACACCCTTCCTCGAACGATCTCTGAACACCCCCGGCACGAACCAGGAGGTTCTCCGCCAGACGGTGGTGATTGTCGAGAACTTGACCAAGCTCGTGCATGACCCCATAGAAGCGAGGACATTCCTGCCCAAGCTTCAACCCGGTGTAAAGAGCGTCGTCGACCGCGCCTCTCTGCCAGAGGTTCGCGAGTTGGCGACCAGGGCTCTGGCGGTCATGGACAAGGCAATGGCCACTGACAAAGAGACCACCGTTTACGACCGTACAACAGCGGACGATGTCGCCAAAGTCGTAGATGCAGAGATTAAGAAGAATGGCGGACTGGCTGGCGATCTAGACACTTACAAGCTCCTGCGGCCTTATATGTGCGAGCAGGTCGCAGAAGATGTCAACCACAGATTTGTTGGGAGGGTATCTGCCAGAATCGCCCCATATCTGAAGTCGCTGGTGAAGAATCCTGACGCACACGAGGCCGTTGCGTCCGCCGTTCAAAAGTACTACGAAGCTGAGGAGGCGCGGAAATATGGTGTTCCGGAGAAAGAGGATGATGGCGAGGTCGAAATCGTCAATGCCGACTTCTCTCTCGCCTATGGCGGCATGCTTTTGCTTTCTCACACAAACCTGCGCCTCCTCAAGGGTCATCGTTATGGTCTTTGCGGTCGCAATGGAGCCGGAAAATCGACTCTCATGAAGGCTATCGCCAGTGGAAAGCTGGAGGGATTTCCCCCCCAAGATGTCCTGAGGACCTGCTACGTTGAGCATAACCAGGGCGAGGACGCCGACATCAGCATCCTGGACTTTGTCTCCAAGGATCCTACCATCGCTAAGGAAGGCCGGGAGCGCATTTCGGCTGTTCTGGAGGAGGTCGGCTTCACTGCTGGACCGGAAGGCAGACAATCGCACAAAGTCGGCTCTCTCTCCGGAGGTTGGAAGATGAAGTTGGCTTTGGCCCGTGCTATGTTGCAGAGGGCCGATGTTCTGCTTCTCGACGAACCTACCAATCATTTGGACGTGGCCAACATCAAGTGGCTGGAGGAGTACCTCAAGTCCCACCCCGACATCACCAGTCTGATCGTGTCCCACGACTCTGGGTTCCTCGACAACGTTACGACCGACATCTACCACTACGAGCCCGGCAAGAAGCTTGGGCACTATAAGGGCAACCTCGCTGCCTTCGTTAAGGTCAAGCCAGAGGCGAAGAGCTACTACACACTATCTGATAGCTTGGTGCAGTTCAAGTTTCCTCCTCCTGGAATCCTGTCTGGTGTCAAGTCGAACACGAGGGCCATCATCCGCATGACCAACGTCTCATATCAGTACCCCAAGGCACCCAAGCCTTCTTTGTCGGACGTGTCGTGCCAGCTCACGCTCTCTTCGAGAGTCGCCGTCATTGGACCCAACGGTGCCGGCAAGTCGACTCTCATCAAGCTTCTCACGGGCGAGGTCATTCCAAGCAGCGGAAAGGTAGAGAAGCATCCCAACCTGCGTATCGGATATATCAAGCAGCACGCCCTCGAGCACGTGGAAATGCACTTGGAGAAGACGCCCAACCAGTACCTCCAATGGCGATACGCCAATGGCGACGACCGAGAAGTTTTTCTGAAGCAGACCCGTATCCTCTCGGACAAGGATCGTGAGCAGATGGACAAGTTCGTCGACATTGGTGACGGTAAGGGAGCCCGCCAGGTTGAGGCTCTTGTTGGTCGGCAAAAGTGGAAGAAGACCTTCCAATATGAAGTGTACGTTTATACACACCTCTCCTCTACATTACATGAGCTTTACTGACTTCCATCGCAGCAAATGGCGCAACATGCTCCCCAAACATAACTCTCAGATCTCCCGCGAAACCCTCCTTGAGCTCGGTTTCGACAAGCTCGTCCAAGAGTTCGACGACCACGAGGCATCGCGCGAGGGTCTCGGCTACCGCGAGCTACAGCCATCGGTCATTAGCAAGCACTTTGAGGACCTTGGTCTCGACCCGGAGATCGCCAACCACAACGAGATCGGCTCTCTGTCTGGCGGTCAGAAGGTCAAGGTCGTCATCGCCGGCGCCATGTGGAACAACCCCCATCTCCTCGTGCTCGACGAGCCGACCAATTTCTTGGACCGCGACAGTCTGGGCGGTCTGGCCATCGCTATCCGCGAGTTCAAGGGCGGCGTGGTGATGATTTCTCACAACGAAGAGTTCGTCGGCGCCCTGGCCTCGGAGCAGTGGCACGTCGTCGACGGGCGCGTGACACACAAGGGCCACGCGGCCGTGTCAATGGACCGGTTCGAAGATGCCAGGAACCCTGCCTCTGCGGTCACGAGCGGGCTCAACACCCCCGCGAACGCGAGCAGCGTCGCCAGCAGCGCCGTCAACAGCGGAGCCGAGGATACTGGCGAGCTCAAGTTCAAGAGCAAGAAGAAGAAGAAGATCACCAAGAAGGAGCTCAAGGAGCGCGAGGTGCGGAGAAGACTGAGGCACATCGAGTGGCTCAACAGCCCCAAGGGGACGCCGCATCCGGTCGATACGGATGATGAGGAGTAGAAAAAGCGATTTTGGGTTTCAGCGTGGAGCGGCAATGGTGAATTTTGCAGATAGCTCGGGTGGAATGTGCATGATCGGTTTTCTTTTGGGGTATAGACTTGTCTAGACGAGACTAGAACAAGATTGGGAATCAAAGCTGTTTGACCTTGGGGAAGCAGAGGTCCCGGTATAGAGGCGTTCCATAGAGATTAGGTTTTAATACAGGCTTCCAGTTACTCTTCATTGCCAGAGAGCTACATTTATCGGCGAACAATCCAGGTGCTGAAGGGGTAACTCATGGTGGCATAAATTTATCGTAAATATTACAGGCTCGTTACATAGTAATACATGGATAGTAAGACAGGGTAGAATGTCGTGTCGTAACTAATCATGACATGTCCGCAAACTCCGATCTTCTCTCGTACATCCGTTCATAAATGCAATGTATGCTTAACAAAAGGACATCATGGGTATCGTGGTAGTCTCAAGATTTAAATGCCGTGACCTAAAGATGAAAGTTAGTATCAAGTCTTTGCTTGTGTATGGCGGTCGTGTGACCAGGAGGACTTACGGCCAAGCTGCTTGCCGCGCTTTGAGATGTCCTTGGCCTGGTGCTGCTTGATCTTGGCCAGACGAGCCTCCTCTTCGGCCTCAAGCTCGAGGCGGCGGACGTGCTCACGCGCGTTCCGGACGCTCTCGCGGGCAGCGATCAGGGCGCGGTCGGCCTCACGCTCCGCGGCCTCGGCGCTCAGGACGCGCTCGCGGGCCTGCACGATGGAGGGGTCCATGTGGTCGCTGCCGCCGAACTTGGAGAGGAGGCCGCTGTGACGCTTGCCGCTGGCGTCGGTGGAGTGGCGTTGGGGAGAGGTGGTATAGCCGTTGTTGTAGGAGGATGCGGAGTGTGAGGAGACAGGTGAGGGGTCGCGATGGCCGAAGAGGCCATGTTTCTTTGGTTGTTGCTGGACGACGGGAGCGGGCTCCTGCCGGCTGCTGAAGAGGCCGTGTTTCTTGGGAGGCTGCTCGACGACAGGAGCGGGCTCGGGCTCGTGGCGAGAGAAGAAAGGCATGTTTGAGTATAGAATGGAGGCTTTGGGTACAGTTTAGTCTTGGGTGCTTTTTCTGGTCCTTTACGTTTGGACGGTGTTGCAGATCTGCGGATGACAGCTGTATGATTTTGATGGTCAAGAAGATACGTTGATCTTTTTAGGACAGGAGGGAAGTATTTGAATGAAAGATGCACCTAGTCCTCCTGTCCAAAAGGTGTGATATCAGCCTTGATTCTACCTTGATTCTGGGCATGTTGTTGCACAGGATCACCAGCGTGACGTCAAAGGTAGGGGTCTGGGACCCTGAATATTGCAGTTGGTCCAATCGAACATTGGTATGACGGAAGTTCAGCCACAAGACCCTTACTCCAGCCAATATGCAACTTTTCTTCCATTAAAATGTGCCATCATCCCAGCTGTTGGAACGCCGGCTTATTTCGAGTATGACATCGTACACATGCCCTGTTCGTATGCGATGTTGCCAACGAGACAACTTGGTCAATCTCACTGGAGGGTGGCTTGGTGGCTTGACGTCGCGCCTTGTGAACGAAACTCAAGCCACTTGGCCTTAGGTCATAGAATACGACTTGGACCCCGGTTTGCGAGAGAAATTGCCGCATCTGATAGCGTATTAGAAGTGAACCATTCCTTCGAAAGTTTATATAGGTCAATAAACGATCTGCGAACAAGTTGTCTCCATGTCCTATTCTCCCCCCGAGCTCTGGTCTGGACAGAGGAACAAAGACAGAATCTACCATCAATCTCCTCCGAGAGAGAGCCCGTCAATAATTCCAATGCGGTAGCAACGTGTTTTGAGCCTATGTGTACGTGTACTCTGGGCAGATGCCTTGGATTGAAAGGCGGAATTGCGGTAACGACGGGACTCTGGAGAGTGGAAGCCAGTGATGTCATCCTTTGGGACGTGTAGTGTGAAGCGCTACAGCGGTACGCTACTGCGAGGTTTGCCGACGGGACGGTTGTCCAGGCTGAAGTGGGTCTTCAGCTCCCATGCGTGCACGTGTCAACGTAATTGTAACCCAGTAGAAAGGCAGAATGGGAGAAACTGTGGTGAATGCTCTTGCCGCGACTTGAAAGGTAAAATCGCGTCAAACCACAAGCCCAAGTCACCACCAAGTCACCAAAAAACCCCAAATTTCTAGACCTCACACACTTTTCTGCCGTCAACCATCAAAACAAGTGAACAGATAAGTAGTGCTACATGGCATCATCTACGATGTCACGAGGTCGGCCTCGGTCGCGCTCTGTGACTCGGTCGCCAACACCACGATCGTATCATTCCAGATCGCCGTCCGCGCACCGGCGGTCAGTCTCGCCCGGATATCGGTCGCCTTCGCCGCGCCGTAATGGCAGACGCGACAGTAGAAGCCCCAGTCGCACCCCGAGTCGTACCCCGAGCCGCAGTCGCAGCTACAGCCGCGATCGAGACAGCCGTCCAAGAAGCAGGACTCGAAGCGAGACGCCTGCGCCTAGGAGCACCAAGGTAGGCATATGTCTCCATTTGAGCGCGAATGCGCACATATCATCGCATTCTAACAGTCTGACTTCGTATAGATCGTTGTAGAGCGACTCACCAAGAATGTCAATGAAGACCACCTTTACGAAATCTTTGGACAGTATGGCGAAATTCGCGACCTTGACTTGCCTATGAACAGGACATGTACGTTCCCAACAATGACCCCACGGCTGTGTGACTATGAGACTGACATTAATATGCCCAGTTGGGACGAATCGCGGCACAGCATATATTCTATACGACCACGAGGAGGATGCCGAGGGGGCCATCGCTCATATGCACGAAGCTCAGCTGGACGGGGCTGTCATAAATGTCTCTATTGTGCTACCGCGCCGCAAACTCTCGCCGCCACCCCCACTAGCCCGGCGTGGCGCCAACTTCGACCCCCGGAATCCTGCTCCGGGATCTCGTCCTTCCGGTCCAGGCCAGGCTTATGGCGGACCTCCCGGCCGGGGCAGGCGGCCATCCCCTCCAGTTCCCGGCAGAGGTCGCTACCCTCCTGGGTCTGATACATATCGCCCACGGTCCGTATCACGATCTCGCTCTAGGTCACCTTTGCCGCTTGGTGGCGGCAGTCGCAGATATCACAGCCGGTCGCCATCATACAGATCCAGATCACGCTCAAGGACACCGCCTATTCGTGGACGAGGGGGTCGTGGCGGCGGTCGACGACCAGGCGACCGCGACGACCGAAGGAGAAGCCCAAGTCGTGGAAGTTACGACAGCTACGACCGTCGCAGCCGAAGTCGAAGCCGTGAGTGGAGCCGAAGATAACATTGCAGCGACGGCCTTGTGATCATAATCATGGAATTAAGGTTAGGCTTTTACGGGAAAGTCTACATCGGTTGAGGTTAGGGCGTTCATTGGAAGGGGTCATCAAAATGGGGACCGGCCAGAGGATTTTGGCCACGTGAAGTCTCGCCGTTACTGCTTCGCCTTGATGCCAAGCTAATTGACTTTAGTTATGTGCCGTTTACGGACCATCCCGCAGGTCATCGTTATATGTGACCCATCGTGTCGTCGCCTCGGATAGGTCCGCTGCCTGTGCTCAATGTGAAGCATCTGCCTTGTTTACGCACAACTTACATTTTGCCACTGCGCTATCATTCTTCGTTTATAGCACTCCTTCGGACCTCGAGGACGCGACCCAGCCGTCCAGCCGCTATGCAGTCAGCGGATTGACTTGCTCGCCAGATTAAGACGACGAATTATAGCAACGGGTCAGTCACCCACAGATATTTCTACCAACTCCACAATCTACATCGCGCAAATAGCCACTCACATATATGCTCGATCAGGTCGTGCAACCTCGGGTATTGCTATTGCGTGCTCTGCGGCGTAGCATTATTGTCGAACTATAGTAAATCCATTGCTCACTCTGAGCGGATGTTGGGCCGAACAAACTTGAATTGACTGACGGCGTACCCTACTGTTAGGGGATGTCATTGGCAACAAGCTGACAAAACGTTGTTTTGTCAGCATTTCTCCTGAGTAATCCGAATTGGAGCATTCCTCTGTTGCCGTCTCATTCAACACCAGGTTGCATGTAAAAGCATTGAAAACGGCCACCATGGTCGAATCAGAGATGTGGTACCAGGACGAGTAAATAAAGCATGGTTCCCACACTGCAATCCTTTGGGAGTTTTCCGCGACCCATTGGCTTCTGCTGGTCTACTTTCATCCAATCTCTGTCGGCACTCGAGACTTGCGTCAGCCCTACTGTGCCGTTCTACAGTTCACAGCTCGGCTTACAGCATTCCTAGGCGGAACTTTCTCGGCCGCAGTTCGCGGTACCCTTTGTGCCTATCCAATGGCCTCGTCACTACCCAAGCCGAGACGCATTGTGGCGTCGAACTTGCCTATCAAGGTCGAGGCTTCTAACTTCGTGGAGCCTGCAGTCGAGGTCCTGGATGAGAGTCTGGTTCCCACTTCTATCTTTGGAGGAGTCATGCAGAGGACGACCATCGCGACCATTCCCATTGTCCCAACGAGGAATGACGGCTTGTGAGTGGCATGATCCTATATCTGTTTCGTCCATGCACTAATATCGCGCCAGTGGAAGTATCAAGCTTGACGAGGTTCCAGGGGCAGGCGTTGTCCTACCCAGTGGAGTCAATGTCTATTTTCTAGACTTAGCACCTGGCTACGAATCACCCATGGTAAGTAAACTGGTCACAGTAGCATGAATTCTTTGTTGCGGCTCTCGCTGCGCAGCGTCCGGAATCGTCACTCGAGCTACCGTGTAGAGGGCTTTGTAGAGGCTTGATATGCCGTACGTCCCGGGGCCATACGCTAACGCGGTATTCCCGCACTTGCAGCATCGAACTGTGTCTACCGACTATGTCGTGGTTCACGAAGGATCTCCCATATTCGTCACGCCCGAGGGACCCTTCACTGTGGTCGACGGTAAGGGCACCTATCAGAGTGTACGGGAGACGATGTGCAAGCCAGGTGATGTTATTACACAACGTGGCAGCATGCATGCGTAAGTTTGAGCCCGTTTCCATGGCCCCGGCTTGAAGACTCGGCGTACTGTGCCACATTCTCCACATGCACAAAGATCATGAAATACATGCTAACCGGAGCAGATGGGCGAATCGGTCCGACAGATGGGCGAGAGTCTTGTGTTTTGTGGTCGCTGCAGAATCGCAGAAGGTCCCGATCGGTGACGGGAAGGCCACCGAACCATTGGGCGAGGCGTGGCTGTCTTGAGCGACAGGCCAGGTGTCGCCTCAGTCGTACCTGTACCATTGCGTGACCTCCAGATGACGACCGGTAGACTCACCCAACAACCATTGACAAGGGTGTATTGCATGCATTGGTTCTGCAGCGCGTCAATCAGCCCTACCATTGAGAGTGGTGGTTGCACAAGGGGCAACGGGTAAGGGGCAAGGGGCGATTTCCATGGTTCCACCAACCTCGTGTCACCGTCCGGAATCTAGAGACGTACAAACTTGTCTTCCTCTTACTCCGTTTCAGATGCTGTCTAAGGACTAGGAATCTGACTTAGTAGAATCTGGTATCAATATCAAACGCACATTTCCGGACTCGGATTCTCTTGAGGAGTACAGGGTGTCATGGATTTGCGATGCTGCGAGGCCGGCTGAAATCTTGACGACACCCGGCCCATGATCGGCCCACGTACCGCGGCACAAGTTCTTTGCAGGGGGTACATGCAGGACTGCAGCCTGGGCCCTGTCGTCCATTCTTAACCGCCGCGCGCTTCTTTCAGGTAACACCAGGTCACACCGAACCTGGTGCGTCAGGCATTCCGCATCCCCCCCCTTGGGAAAAGGCGATCAAGCCACAGAAGTTTGGTCCACACAACCAAGAGCCTGTGCTACATTAGTCGCTAAACTTCCGTATCCGTACCCGCCGACAACCTAACTCTAGTCGAGTTACCTTCTGCTCCAGGCTTAGGTTCGACAGAAGCGACTAGCTCCCTTAGGTTGCTGCTTGCACATGACTTGTGCTAGGCAGGCAACAGTCAGGCATGTGGCCTAAGCCTCATTGTCGTGCCGCACCTAATCTATTCCAGCAGTTTCGTCCAAGGCTGAAGTCGCATCACAAGGCCTCGTTTTGGGTCATGATAGGGCCCCCAACACTTGTTCGACGTCACTCTAGCTTTGCGGTTACGCGGCTATCGCTCGCCTCTTCCCTGGCTGATGTACTTACACGCAAGCGCAACTTGTAGCAGACCTCGTCGTGTCTCGTAACTTGGCACTTCATCCTTCGCCCACGACTGCTCGGCTCCTTCGCACTTTCTGGTTCCGGTATTATCTTCGGTCGGCTCATAGAATCCTTCAGTGACTATGACGAGACATCGTAGACACACTATTCGCGGCGGCGGATTGACTCCGCGTTGCCGGCGAGTGTTACAGCCCTCGGCGCCCCAGCTGGCCGTCCTCCTTGACGACGGACAGTTTCCGTGATGGCTAGCTAGAAATAAAAGTCCTCGACGACTTATATAAGTTCGCAAGTGAATCACACCACCACCGGTTCAGAGCTTCCTGCTAACCAACCTTCACTCACCCTCGACAATTGCCACTGTGGCCACTGTGCAACAGACTACAGTCCGACCAGTTTGATTGTTGACTATGCCATTGACCTATTGTTTACTGAGTACCATACGTTATCACCAGAATTCACTTGCGACCGCAAAGACCGACATATAAAAACTTCCAATTTTGAAATACTTCAGCCATGTTGCTTCTTGACACTGCAAGCTGCGAAATAACTCCTTTCCATACCTCGCTTGACAACTGCATCGAGGACTCGACGAATACACATACATTTACACTTACAACCAGCGACGACTATGACTGTAATAGCTACAGCTACCCAAGTCTGCCATTTCCAAGCCGTGGAGAACCCTACAGCTTGCCACGACCAAACTATCCTCCAAGCCCCGGACCACGGCCTCGACCAGGACCTGTCTATCCTCCACCTGACGTACCGACTCCGCCTGACTCTCCAAGATACGGGCCACTGACAAGGCCTGATCCTCCAACGCCGCCACCATATCCTAATCCAGGACCCATCAACCCTCCCCCGGACGTGCCGACTCCCCCAGAGTATAAAATCATATTCAAGTCATTCCCGGATGAGCAACTCTACTGAGCAGTTCCCCTGGCCTGATGGCTCTGATCCACGGCCAGGGGAAGAGCAGTACCGTCGCCGGCGGCATATCCGTCCCCAGAGTCCTGAAACCGTTACCGACGGTAGAGCGGAAACCACTGATTCTACGGGGCAAGAGCTACTCGCCGAGCAGAATCACCAACATCTTCCCAGCACTCCATCTTTGTCCACAGCAACGACTCTTGTTGAGTCACAGCCGACTCGCCAGTCTGATGCATTACACATCTCTCTCTCACAGCATAGTCTCGCTCGTCCGCTCGAGGAAGCTTCATATTCCCCGGCGAGTAGCCAGCTTGACTTCTCTCAACTAGACGAATCCTCCGAGCCAAACACCCCTGGCTCGTATGGAGCCGTCTCTCAGCATAGTCTTGCCCGGCCGCTGGAGGAAGCTACATACGCGCAAGATACTAGCCAGCCTTTATCTGAACCCGCCTCATCTCAAGCCGCCTCCACTCAGTCCTCTGGCCTGTACATGCCAGTTGCTTTCTTACGGTGGCAGCACAACGCATGGGTATCAGAGCAATCCAGTGGTGCTGTCTTCCCAAATTTCCCTGATTCGCCGATGGCTATTTCCACAGAGAACTCCCCCGAAGCCCTGCAAAGTTCGGGATCCGACGGTGCAGCCTCGGTCAACAGCTTTGCCCGTCCGATAGAGGAGTGCCATTCCTGGGACGCAAGTCCGCCCCAGAGTCTACTCTTAGAAGCAGACGAAGACATGATCAGTGCTCGTTCTCATCTTAAACCTGCTCGGCTGCCTGAAGAGCTTGCCTTCGCTGAGAATGTGCCCATGGTGACGGACTCCTATCCCAGGACTCGGCCTGCTGGGTTGGGCGCGACACCTAGGCCTCAAGTAGCTCAAGCCATGGACGAGTTGGGTCGGCACCCAGATCTCCAGGGCAATACCTCGCCAGCCGGTCACCAGACCAGCACGAGTCGGCGACCCGAAGCTCTGCAAACTTACCATGTCGGTTGGTGCACGCCAGGTGTCGTCGGAGACCCTAACAAAACAGCTATACCTGGAGTGGCCTCCCATGCAGAATTGGCTTCGTCGCAGCACAGTTTCGCCCGACCACTCGAGATCCCAGGTATCTACGATTACTCAGAATTACAGGCAGCGCATCTTTCAATTCCTCCAAAAGCTGAACCTCATAACGTAGCTGCTCAACGCTTAGGGGAGCCAAGCCAGGGTCCGCGTAACACCTTTCACCGTCGCTGCCCGCCGACCAACCGGCGCATGGCGCTCGCCAGACGGCAATTAGAGCCCATGGCAGAGCTTGTTAGTACTCCACCAATTTCAGAATACCCTGTCATCGCTCCTGATAACGAGACAGGCTTGCTTAACTTGACCAATTACACTCCCGCCGCTCCAACAACTTGTTTTGCAGAGCCATCCTGGCAACAACAAGCGACAGCGCCGACAGGTTACGTCTCCACCGCTCAGAATCCGAGAGTAGGACCACAAGTCTGGCTTCCAAGCAGATCCGAGTCTCCCCCGGAGGAGCATAGCTGGGTGACAATGGAGGACCTTGCTGGTTCTCCTGTGGTCTACGAGACGGATCGGGTTGGATCAGCGAGATGGTCAGACCAGCCGAGTCACTTGTGGCAGCACAGAAACCCAAGCGAAGAGCATGCACGCATAAACAGGTGGCTGGAGCTGACTGAGCCTCCTAGGGGGAATGGATAATCGGGCACTTTGGTTGTAGCAGCTGTCGTGGCTCATCATTCTCATTGGCGACTGTTTCGGCGAACTAATTATTTTCTCCATTTTCCTTGTTCACTTCTGCATTTGCGTGTCTTTTGTTTACAGCGTTTATTATTGAGGATTTGCAACAATTTTTTCATTGGAAGGCAGAGAACCTGGACGCCGGACGTATGGGGTCGGGACCTCTTGGGTATCCCTGGCTACAGCTGGTCTTCATAGCAAGTTTACATAGTATTTTTCTACATCTTTAATAGCAATATCTTGCGTGATTCCCTCTTTTTCACATCGATCAGCCAGGTGGATTCTGTGTGTCATGACCTGGGTCGAGTCATCGGTCCCTTGCCTGATGTGTGGCTTAGACTCCTGGATTTATATTGCGATATGGCACAGGCTGCTCTGAATCCAAATAAATTTCAAAATGTTGAGAGCGGATATGACAAGTTTCGAGTCATTGTGACATGTACACCTTCATAATCATGGTATTGGAGACATTGTACGAGAAAGAGGTCATACAAGTAACTTGCGATCTTACTGCTGTCGGGTTTCATGAGACCATAGACTACTGAGTGACTAGCTGAGTTGAGATATAATATGAGTTCTTGGTCTTGATTTTTTTAGAAACCCATCAAGCACGATGATGCGTAACGTGCCATGGTCTCATCATCTGGTCGTCACAAATGTCATGTTCTTGGCGGATTTGAGTACTAGAAGGATTTGAACGCAGCAACGACCGTGCAGATATCGTCGATGGGAAGACAGTTGAGAAGAATTCGGTGATGGTACGGGAGTATAGTGCAGGGGAAACCTTTAAGACGCCGTAAGATGGCCAGTCTTCTCGGTAGGATCAAGGTGTGTGAGTGAAACGTAATTCATCGAGATGAGTGTGGTGCACGTTATGAGTGACAAATGCTTACATGTCACTGAAGCTCATACAGAAGGCTTAGACGATATGTGTCTGCAACATATGGATGTGTTTCTTGTTGTCCTAGTGACCACTAGACCCGTCTTCACTAAGCTACGTAGGACGTAGCGACTCGTTCAACCATACTTATAGTACATCTCAGCTATTCATTAGATTCTAAAAGATAGGATCTGCTATAGGCAAAGGACCGCAACGTAGTTCACATGCTATAGTCCGAACGCCCTACTTAATCCTACGTGAACCCTCTCCCTGTGCTACTGGCTGGTTCCTTGTCCGATCATTACGACCCTGTTGCCCCATGCGTTGGCGCTTGGATATTTAATTACCAACCAACCTCCAGTACAAAGTACTATGTATGCGTCAAATGAGTGCCTGGTACTACTATGGGTAAGATGAGACGAATCCTTCGGCTGTGTGAGTGCGAGGGTGCGTCTGTAGGATCGGCGATGGCCGCCAAGGGCACCACTGCTTACATAAATGACGTCTGGCCACGGAGGTGCTGTCTGAGCGTCAACACTCTAGACTCCGAGGTCATGTTCAGTCAGAAGCCTCTGCACTAACCTCGTAACTATAATTCGACCCCGACCGGAGTACAATGCAGTACAGGCACCGGTGGTCGTTTCCACCGCTCCATGCCGAAACCGTGATGAAGCCTTGGAGGACATTGCTCGGCCATTTCGAGTAACCTAGGCTATAACGACCGATTACATGTTCGTTGAATAAGCCGATCCGCCTCACCTTCAAGAACTGCCACTTGCCCTTAGCGTTAGATGAAGGGCGGCACATTCCGCTCCAGCGACACCAGAACTGCCGCCACGGCCCTATGCAGCCATGGAAGTAAGCGGAGGATAGCCGATTTAGCGGCATCGACCCAAGTCTATAGATCCGGATGATCTCATGCTGTCTTACGGTCTGCAATACTACAGTAAGGCCTGTGCCGCAGCCCTGCTGGCCCAGACTGGGCATCGATCCTACCGAATCCTGAAAGGCCTGCGAGGCAATCTGAAGCGTCCTCAGTGCAAGGCCCACAGAGGGCATACTATATGTGTCTGTCATGATGACCGGAAAATAGGAATCACGCTCGAGGCACCTACAAATGATCGGGTTCAAACTCTCGCATATTCCCATCTGAATAGTAGTGATAGCCATCCGGGCGGTGAGCATGGCTAGACTTGCACGCGATCGTGTTCATGCCAAAGACACTCTTCCACGCACAGAGTCCAGCTTGAGATACGCAGGCTTAAAACCATTAGCCTGCTGCATACATGCTGCAAACAGCGGCGTGATGTCGAGCTCAGATCAGAAGTCTATGGTACAAAGCCTAGTAGAAATGTAAAGCAACTCATCGGCAAGGGCAGGCATGGCCTTGCCCAGCATCGATTCAGCAGGACAGCTATCTCTCACTTCAACACCTCAGCCAGCCATGCGAGGGTGAGGGAATGCACATCTGGTCGACGAATGAGTTTGAAGACAAACATTGCAATGACTTTCGCCTCAACATGCGGCCGATGGAGATAGGACTGGAAGAAAAAATGTCATGTTTCGTTAGCATTTGGGTAATACAGCCCGATAATGCCGCTGTTCGGTTGCGCAAGCTAGTTGGTTATGCAGCGATGATGGCAAGCCTTCGCTGTGAGTGGTATCGATCAACGTACAGCAACTACAAGGTAACATCGTGCTTCGCCCTATGCACATGTTTCAGCTGAGAGGCCTACAATGCTGGCTGCTCTCTTCCAAGATAGACGTCCTAGCCTTCCAACAGCGGGCTAGCATATCGCGTTGCAGTCTCCCGCATACGCCACGTCGAAGCGGGCACAAGCTTGCAGGCCGTGAGCAGCTACCGTAGGACAACGACCGTGAGTCTGGGCAAGTCGGGACCACGGCAGGCCTGCAAGCCTCAATGATCGTCACCGAGCTGGATCATGACAGTTACCTGGATGGCTATTGGCCGCCTTGCTAGTGCGCTCAGCTGCCTTTGAGTGGGGGTCTAAGGCAGACTGGGGGCCAGTTCAGCAACGTACAGGAGTCCTGCGGTGACGATGTTATTGAATGCAGTGACTGGCGCATGCGTCAGGTCGATAGGTGCTGCACAATGGCATGAAGCGATTGGGCACCAATTCGACCTGCTCTTGCATCGACCTCCAAACTCACGGCCGCAAAAGCTGGGGCTGCAAGCCCGCCCGCCCAAAGAGTGGTCGGGAGAAGAAAATATTGAACCACTTTCTGGCCAGCAACAGACTGAGCATTAGCCAAGCCAAATCGACTCGGTTGTTGCGCTCAAGGAGGGTAGAGAAATGTGCCAATGAACATAGTCTTCAAACTTTGGGCAATCCCATGACACAAGGACTACTGCTGAAGGGCACCTGCCCTAACCACGACAAGCTCTTCTCTAAGACAGAAACCAGTAGTTCAATCCCGGAGAGTCGCAAGTGTGTAAGCGTTCAATGGTACCGTCCATTACGTCCAAGAAGATATGGCGATGGCGTTGATTCACGTCGTTTGGCTGCGATCAAGCGCAGACCGCTAGAGATACCAAGCCTTGCCAACGTCAATAGTGACAAACCTTACTTCTTGCTGCATGTCAAAGTGCTTGCAGCAAGTTCATTTAACACAACTCGAAAGTAGGAGCGCAACCTGTGCTGACTGGTGGTCGTCAGCCACCGCGGGAGCTAGCCAACTTGGCAACGTTAAACGTAAAAATAGTCCGTCCTGACGTCTCGGAAGGTGTGGATGGACCCCCGATAGCACTTCACAACATTCCTACGGCCAAATCGAAAATGGAATGGTGGTTCCAAGGTAGCCTTTGTCCTCCACGCAGCCAGGCTTGCGTTCAGTACTTAGGTCTCTAAGGGCCAGTTCTATGGCGAGCAGTCGGTTGGAGCAATGATGGCATATTTTGGAGTGGTGCCTGGCACGGCAGTTCCAGCCAAGCGGAGACTTCACGAGTCGAAAGTCGCACAAGTCAGGGAGTTTCCACGACGCGCTGGAAACAAAGATATGGCATGGCTATACGATTCGTCCGCTTCACGACCAGATACCTTGACCCATGGGCTAGCAAGCTAACGGGTGCCATAAGAAAGTCACAAGCCGTCGTGTGAGATCAGCTGCCGTGCAGCCATGGCTTGGGCTGAACCTTCCGTTTCCGTCCAGAGAAGCCCCCAGGAAGTTTATCAGGGAGCATCACCGTATCACTTGATGCGGTATTGGAAGAGTGCTCATGCGCGAGAGAATTGTAGATAGAGATGTGCTGATGACTGCAGACAAGCACGCACACCAAGGTATTTGTCGTCAGCAACACTAGCCAAGTTGGTGACGACTGCACCTCACCGCTGTAAGCCGATTAGCTATCAAAATACAGATGAACCAATTAGCAAGCCTTGCCTTTACTTGACAGCGATGCGTGTCGAATATGCAAAGTGGCAATAGCCCAGAGATAGGAAAGATGACGCCAGTCACCAGGGCTTGCACGAGTGAACAAACGAGCCGGTCAGTCTGAGAAAAGGCTGACAGAGACGCTAGACACCATCGGAAAGGAGCTGCACCCGTTCCGGTGCTCTTGGTCTCTAACCTCATCGGGATGACATGCTGTGACACCGTGACATCGGACTGCAGAACTGCCCGAAGGGTAACATGGCAGCTCTTTAGCGAGCTTCTGGCCGTGCCTAGACCGTAACAACGGTCTCGAGGCTTGGATCAGAACAGTCTGCTGCTGTCCTTCCGTCCGCAATGGGATTGAGCGTGGAAGATAACGTTGCTGCAAGATGCGTGTTAGCGACGTGGTTTGTGAGGTCGGTGTGTAGATCGCTGGTCTACCAACAAGTCCAGAGCAGCATCCCAGAAGAAGGGCATGTACGACGATAACAGGCAACAATGACCAGTGAAGAGTGCGACAAGTCTGACTCGAGACTTCTGTGGCCTCGTCTGCGTGAACAAAGAATGTTAACGTCGTCATGCCGTTGTTAAACCAGGACACTGATCAATGCCGGAACGGACAGACCGCCTCAACTGCTTTCAAGTACCTCGCCACCGTCACCGGCAGGCGGCATCCGTTTTCACAAAGAAGTACACTGGGGCAGGAAAAAAAACCGTGAAGCCCACCGGGCAATAGTCTAATCTGTGCAATGAAAGGAGCGACGCGCCCGCTCCGTCATTGATGCGGCTGTTCCGCGCTAAAGCAGGTGCTATTGTATCACAGCGCTCGATTGTGGAAATTGCATAACCTCAAGTCGGAATCGAAGTGCAGGTTCTCCTGAGCTGAGGAGTTAGTAACTCTCGGAAGATCTCTGACGATTTAGCGCGGGGTTAAGTATGCTAGCCCAAAACAGAAGTGATATCTCTAGCTCGGCTGAGAGTGACCTCTTAAGGTTAACACGTCCTTTTAGCTTCGCTCCACATGGGGTATATGCAGGTACAGGGATGACTGCATGTCTGGTCTGGACCAGGCCAAGGTATTCTTCTAGTGTGCTCTGCATGAATATGGAGTACATGGAGAGTGACATTTCAGCACGAGTGCATTGACGGCCTGCATTGAACGTTGGGATTGCAAGAGGAACGCTTCGTATCTGCGAGATCCCAGAGCAGACTACACTAGCAGTGATACCTGTACAGGTGCCCAGACGGATCAGCTCGGCATCCAGCATCGATCATACCGAGTCAGTGAGTAGTTTTTGGTTAGGCTTCCGTAAGATGCCTACTCCATTTGTTGAAAAGTCCCTTGCCTTATATCTCATTACTGTGGTACCAAGACATTTCGAGCAGTTGCTGCTGCGTATAGAGTATATTCTTTAGGTACACTCTACACTTAGATACACTCGCACTCGCGAGGAACCTAAGGTACCCGTACCTTAATCTACCTTGCCTTACCTTCCACCACCACAGTACCTGGTAGGTGAGGTGAATAAGAAAAGACGGGACGGGCGTTGGCAGAAAACGTGAGTGTTAGTGTGCACGTTACATAAGCCCTGTGGATCTCAGACAACCGAAGGTACGATGTACTTTGTCCACTAGTGCCGACCTTAACCAAGAAGTTGCGAGAACCCCTTGTCTGAACTTCGGTCCAGCTCGACAATCGAAACCAGGGACTCCCACCAAGGCAGGGACTTAGACAGGCCCATTCCTGTGTCGTCTTCTCCGTCTTTGGACTCCCACCTCTCGCCTCAACCAACGCACCAAACACTCGCTTTTTCCCAAGTGGAATTTGGACTGGCTTCGTCATTAAGTTTGACATTGCTTTCCAGTCCAGTTTCCACTCTCCCATACTGTCGTTCCAGTTCAAGGAGGCTTCGGTCAAACGAGCTCATAACTTTACCAAAGCATCGATAATATCGCCTGTACTTAGGACTTGTACTTAGGACGACAACATATACCCTCGACTTCCTTCTCACAGAAGCATTACCTTCGTTTGCGCCGCTTCGCGTCCGTTTGTCCATTCGCTGATCCCCCTCAATCGGCGCGGCTCTTTACTTCGGTGTCGCATTATAATCCTTGAGCACTTTAACACGGATCACTAAGGGACGAGACATTGCCCTTCTCTTTTGCGCGGCTCGCAGTTGGTCACCGTCTCAACAACTCGAGCTCGACGGCTCCCCACGTTATCACAATGGAGCAGGACCAGTCCTACTCATCGCATGGCTACTACAATCGTCCAGCAGCAGGAATGCCCTCTGCTGCCTCGACAGCAGTGCCCACTCCCAACCGACCGGGAACTCCCAACGATAGCCGCAACCCCTTTGGCGACGGCGTCGAGTCGCAAGCATCACAACGGAGCGGCACTGTCCCCAATCCGTTTGCCAGCCCCGATGCGTCAAGACCGGCTAGTAGCTTCGGATCTTCTTCAGCTCTCGGAGCCCGCTTTGACGAGCGCTCTAACCGGTACTTCCATTCGCGGCGAGTCAAGAAGGGCGAAGTCGAGAAGCCGTGGTTAAATAAGTCGGATCCGAAGGAGAAGTGGGTAACGATCCTTCCGGTCCTGGGCATATTCATTGGTCTTGCGATCTCAGGCTTCCTGGTCTGGGACGGTATCAGGAGCGTCGTCAAGCATAACTACTGCTTGGTTCTCAGTGACGACTTCTCCGGCGGCCTTAATACGGACATCTGGACCAAAGAAGTCCAGGTTGGCGGCTTTGGGTAAGTTAGGTCCTCAGTGTTGTTCTTGGATCACAGGCTAACAGTGACCGCGCAGTAATGGCGAGTTTGAAATGACGACACCTGGTGATGAAAACGTCTATGTCGATGGTGGTCATCTCTTCATCAAGCCAACCTTGCAGGATGCCGCTCTTGTTGAGAAAGACTCAGTCATTGACCTTCTCAAGGATGGCACTTGCACGGGAACTACCGTCCAGGCATGTATTGCCGCTACTAACACCACTTCTGGCAACGTAACAATTGTCCCCCCTACCAAGTCCGGTCGAATCAACACGAAAAAGGGTGCCACTATCAAGTATGGCCGTGTCGAAGTCACCGCAAAGCTTCCCCAAGGAGACTGGCTGTGGCCCGCCATATGGATGATGCCCGTGGAGGATACGTACGGTCCTTGGCCAGCATCAGGAGAAATCGATATCGTTGAGGCCCGTGGCAACAACTACACCTATGAACAAGGTGGCAACAATATCGTCTCGTCGGCCATGCACTGGGGCCCAGACCCGGCTAATGACGCATGGTACCGTACGAACGTCAAGCGGCAAGCTCTGCACACGACTTATTCGGCCGGCTTCAACACATTCGGCCTGGAGTGGTCACAGAAGTATCTGTTCACGTACGTCAACAGCCGGCTGCTGCAGGTTCTTTACACCAACTTCGACCAGCCGATGTGGCAGCGTGGCAACTTCGCTATGTCAACGGCCAATGGCACGCGTCTCGTGGATATCTGGAGTCAGACTGGCCGCTCGCAGACGCCCTTTGACCAGCCGTTCTACCTCATTCTCAATGTTGCCGTCGGCGGTACCAATGGTTGGTTTGAGGACAACAAGAGTGGAAAACCTTGGCTCGACGCATCGGACAGGGCCAAGCGGGATTTCTGGCAAGCTCGCGACCAATGGTACCCTACCTGGACGCAGCCACAAATGGAGGTCCAGAAGGTTATGATGTGGCAACAATGCGATGGCAACGAGGACCTCTGAACAGGCTTCGACGACTCCTCTTCTGCTCTGCTTTACTTTTTGCCCTAAGGATATAGACTGGTATGGGAAGTATACTTCATCTCGCGGAACAACACTGATTTTGCACGGTTTGGGTTATAGAATATCTTTGGTGGTTGAATGATTGGCTGGAGACGCGGTTTGGAAAGCGAGCGTTGCTGGGCATACATGTGCCCGGAGTGGTGAAATATACTTCTTCATGTCTGCGGGATGTCAAAGCTCGCTTGTCTCATTTCTTGATCTGTACTTGGGTTCTCCGGCAAGGCTAATGGGTGGTACGAGCACGACGGCGACTTCTTCTCATCATGTGGAAGCCTACCTTCATTTACAGCATACTATCTTAGTTGTGTCCAGGTTTGGGCCTAATTCTCGGCTTCTGAGCCTGCTTGTATTTCAAAGCACTCGAACGATAATACTATTATCATCATCATCTAATGGGTCATTTAGTTGTAATGATTTGATGATCCCCCAATTTGGAACAGGTTCCTATTGCTCCATCTTCTTGTCTTGTGTTCGCCCGCGTGCCCCCTTTGGTCAAATGTGTGACGCCTTCTATGCGGGAACCACGCCACACACGAACTTTCAAGCCTCCTCACGGACGCCACTTACGGAACAGCGAAAACTATATCGGAACCTCATGCCCTCTCCCACGTCGTTGCCTTCCTGTCTGCCTACCTACCGATACTATGTACGATATCACCACTCATTCGATGCAGATAAGCATCGCACATCTCCAAGTAAACCTACGGCATCAGAAGGACGATCAACTACCAATTCGTCGCTGTGTCTTTGTTTCCCTGTTTCCGAGGCCCAAACGACCACTGGTTAGGGCTCTGACGCACTAGCATCACGATAATTGACCATCGTACGAGGGATGAAAACCGGTGAAGAAGGAATCTTTCTGCTGGCTGCGCCGATGTTCCGGCAAGGGGGCCGTCGTGATGAAGACCAAGTACAAGCATGAAGCCTGCAGCAGCATCGCTTACTGCATGGAAATATGCTGTACCGCACCTGCCTCACTGTCGAGACGGCTTGCTGGAGTCTTCAAGCATCATCATCAAGTGTTATCGTATGGCATACTGTTCCATGCTGACCGGCCCCCCCTGGTTGCTTATTGCATGTGGTGCGGATGAATACGCGATAATCTTCGCAGGAATGCGAGCACTTTTGTCAAGCAGCGGCGCTGAGTACATTTCTGCCTGGGTTCTTGTTCGTAACGGAGGCGAACCCATGCATGGAAGATCTCTCTGTCGCGAGGATCACCAGAGCAACCTGCAACCTTGGCGCTGTCGATCAACATCCAGACTGCACTCGCCAAAGCCCAGGCTGGTCAGTTGGCGAGGTGAGCGGCACTGATCCAGCATTGGATCAGGTCACCATCAGCAACCATGACCTTTGTATCGCAGACAGTTTACCGACAGCTTTGTCTGGCGCGAGTTATGGACCGACTGTTTGCTGACTTCTGCACCTGTGAGACCAGATGCTGTGGGGAACGCAAAAGCAGCTAAGCAAGGCACAATCACCAGTGCGTATGCGCTCCAGTCTGCTGAGATGTTAGCCACGAGACAGCTTCGCATTCGGCGGCGAGCAAACGCACCTGGCACGCTTCGGGCATCATCGCCGTCCTCGCTTCGGCTTCACGCTCTTACTGTACGACTCGACCTGTTGCAGTGCGGCGCGGAATCGTCAAGCATTATTGCTTACACTCCAAGAGTTCGACGTGGACTTATACGAGCTCATCAACCTTATCAGTGACATGCAATAATATCACGGTCGTCTATGGCCCCGTTGGGACGGCAGGCTGGGCTGGGCTCTTCGCTCGGGCCACAGGTTCTTCGGCAAAAATGCGGCCCCACCACGGGCGACGATCACGAGCTCAGGCCATTTCCCAAGATCCCAAGTGTGCCAGACCGGTGCAACAAACGTCGATTTTGTTTTTTTGCCGGATCCATCATTCAATATGCAGGCATTTAACAGCCGCTTCGTTTCTTCGTTTTAGGCCCTCTCTATGCCGTGCCTTCACAAGAATAGCGGATAGTCATGCTTTAGAAGACGAATCACACCTCATAGAGCGACGTCCCAAGCCAACGGTACACACCAAGTCGATCGTCTACCGATCTCGCCCGATGCCTGCCGGCAAGGGACTGGAATGCCATAAGCGTGAAGGATTCCGGCAGAACGGCAGAAGACCAAGTGATCTTCTAGAAGGACAAGCGGAACTCGATCTCTGGCCTCAGCATAGATCGCTGGCGATCTCAGGTTCTCACGCTGGACCCTGAATTTTCAAAGCTCTCGGACCGGTCAGACCGAATCCGGCAGAAGGTCATGCCAACGTCCCCAAACTAATCCTTTCAATCACTAGGCGATAACTACTGGTTCCAGCGCCTTGGGTGAGGTCAGCGGAAATGGATCGTCCTGAGACATGTGCATCGTCGTTCTCAACGTTCCCCGGAGTTGCCGAACCACTTTGTCGACCATTGGAGATGGCTAATAGGCCACAAGGTGGTTGACGACATTTCAAACAGAGCAACCGCAGCAAGCATTCCGCATTGCTTCCCTGGACCTGCTTGAGTCCAGCATACTGTGGTAATCAGGCTTGCATGACTCGCTGGATTGTTAACTTACCGTCAAGGTTTCCAAGTACACATACCCCTGGAATCAGATGCTTTTCAGCAGACGTCATCCCCTTGGGAAAGAGGCCGCTAAATTGTGTCAGATTTTCTCGCAAGACGGAGACCCATCTGCTGATTTCTCATCTGAGATCTCGACATTTGCTGCTTCTTTGTCTCCGCAGGCTCCGTCGAACCTTACGGGGCTACGGGGGCATGCGGAGCGTCCGCCTTGCTTGGAGGAGCTGTGATTCGCCTCCACATCGCCAAAGACAAATACACGTGGTCGTGGAGACAGTGACCCGAGCACTACCACAGTACTATGGTACACCGGAGACGACGGGGAGATTCATGCCAGATAGAGCTCTTGGCGATGTCTCAGTGCACGTTGTTATACAGTTATACTGTAGCTTTTTTGCTAAAATGTGGAGT
The DNA here is from genome assembly GCA_021432605.1 of Coniochaeta sp. PMI_546. Taxonomy (NCBI): domain Eukaryota; kingdom Fungi; phylum Ascomycota; class Sordariomycetes; order Coniochaetales; family Coniochaetaceae; genus Coniochaeta; species Coniochaeta sp. PMI_546. The sequence goes on along the minus strand of MU271147.1, from coordinate 2,334,394 downwards.
TTTGTTAGTGTTTGGGATGAAAGTCTTGCATCATAGCCGCTTTGTGGAGAAAGGAATGCAGAATCGTAGATCAGGTTGTACGATTGCGAAACTACATATTTTTTTTTTTTTTTGCTGGTGTACGCACGTAGGGCTGGTCTCAGTTGCAAACGGGAGCGTTTAATTCTGAGATCATTGAGACGGGATCGTGACAGCAGCGGCCGTGAACCGAGTATCTCACATTGACGCGGCAGTAGCACGAGCCAGAATTGTCCCGAAATATCCACTTTCGCTCGGAGGCCGGAGCTTCCTCTGCGGCTGAAGCGGACCCCGGCACGGAGGGCACTGAGGGAAGGAGAAGACGTCGTCATCGTATCTCGCCGCTCCGGTGCGGTGAAGGTCGCGTGGATGCAAGGTTGGCCCAAAAGCTGGACGGAAAGGACCCATTGGCTAGGATAGGGCGTATCTGGCGATGGCCGATACCAGATACGCGACCTGATACCGCAAATTAAAAATACGAGAAACCTGGGCTCCTTTTTGGTGGCGGCCCCAAAAATAGCGTTCCATATCTCGCTCTAACCACTGAGCTGGCCCAGAACCCTTGCTGCCGTCCCCATTGGGCCTATCGGGGAAACAGGCAATGCGGCTGCAAGTCAACCACCATCAGAAAGCGCGGTCGACCAGTGACAGTTCGGACGGTTGTCTAACGCTGCATGAGCCAGCCCCTCCTTTCTAAGCAGAAGCTTTACGGTTCGACTATGGTATGTAGGGCGTGAGGGTAAAGTATGCAGGGCTTTCAAGTTTCGAGGGCGATGCGCTGGCACTGTTGAGCACCAACAGATGGTAGTTTACAAAGTACATAGGTGAATCATGACTGAGACTTGCGTCTGCCACGGTTTCTTATCTTGGAAAGATGCAAGACTTTGTAAGGCTTGTACTCCTCCACAGTAGCGCATTATCGATAGCATAGGGCCGAGCTGGTGTCATCCACTTCCACGTCTTCCACGGGAAAGTTTGCATTCTAGCGACCTCAGAAGGGTCTCCATCTTTGATCGGTGGAAACGGGAATACCTTGTACGTGTACCTTACTCCTTCGCCTTAATCCCGTCGTCTGGAACGTTTTGCGGCCATACGGCTTGAATGCTCAGACTGACTGACTGCCCGGTTTTCGTGACCTGCATGCTTGCCAGGGCCCCGTTCTCCTACCATAGTAGCTATGTTACAGTGCGGTGTGAAAGATTGTGCCACTGCAGGCAGCGTGCAGCAACTATCATTCAGGATCCAAAAGTATTGTTGACTTGTACGAGTAAGGAGTGGTGGGACCAGCTGCATTGGTGGCCGCTAGCCCAGGGGAAGCTGCAAGCCACGCCGAGAGAATTGAAAAAAAGAATAAAACAATAAACTCAATCTTTTTGAAAATGCACCTGTGATTGTGAAATATTTACACGCATTATTGGCTTGGCTTCTCCTCTTTTTAACGTTCACTAGCACCCGCTTCAGCTGAAAGTTGGCACTCCGCTACGTCACTGTCGTTTCCCATAATGTCAATACGGATCAAGCGGCCACCCTTAACAAAGCCCGTCAAGCGTCTAAGGTACTGTAGATAGATTCCATCATCCTCGACTTCAGGCTGCTGATCGAAAAGCCTGCACTGGGAGGAGGAGCTGCCATGGTACGGTACAACTGTCGATGATACAGCACAGCTCAATGTCATTGTATATGCATTAGCAAGCTGACCAATATGGGCTGGACGCTGATCGTGCATCTGTCATGGGATGGAACGCTCAAGCATTTCGTTTCCACCTCTTTGTCCCTCCAGGTCGTCTCGCCACCCAGCAGCAACCCTAGCGCGAGCCGGCTGTGAATCCATTGTGAAATGTCTAACAGTAAGTCTTGTCGACGTCCAAAATCCTAAACGCGTGATTTTGGGTTGGAGAACCGAGCCCCTCCCGCCAGGGCGCGACGCTGTAGCGGTTGTGGAGATTTCATGGCGTAGATAGACTGCCAATGTGTAAATGAGTGGCGGCTGTGTCATGAATTATCGAACATCGAAACCGGACGGCGTCACGGCGTACCGCTCAGGCCTGCTCGGCCACCAACTTGGAGGGGTTTAGTTTGGGGTGGGACCGCTCAGCGGCTGCGATAACATGACAGCGATTAGATAAGGAAACCAACGGCTGGTCAGGTCTGGTACAGCACGACCTTGTTGAGTTTCAGGTGCATCTCAATGTCTTTCAGGATTTTACTCCATGCTCTGAGCGCTGGCTCATTTCAATGTGTCTTCTTCTTGAGTCTCTGCGATCGGGCAACAAAACCCGCGATTTCCATTCTTCAAAACTTCCCAACTCCTCGTCAGTTCTAGTTCGTCGGTGTCAGTTCCAACTTCCAGGGAAGAGCTCGGTTACGCTAGCAAGGGGATCCCACAAGTCTTGCGCTAGAGCAATAACGGAGTTTGGTACGCTAGGATTCCCACAAGGAACAGGAAAGAGCAAAGGTCGATGAGCAGGGATCTGTGTCTTTGATCGATTTTTTAGCTTCGTCTCCACAATTCTTTCTACACTAGTGTGTACACTACCTAGGGGCCCTGGTCCAAAGTTCACCTCAGGTCCGAGGTCTTTTTTGGGTGCTTACCTGAACTGCGCCGTTTTCCGTTCCACGTTGCTTGGACCGCATCCGGAACACGATTTGAACATGAATCTGGATAAGGTATCTACCTACCTCGGTGCCTTGGTACCCGACCTTATCACGTTTACACGGTTCGCCACAAAGCCAGGATGTCGATAATTGGTATGTTTTATGGTTTCAATCCTAGCTTAACGTATCCTGTGGTGGTTCCAGCTCGTCCTCCAGAGCCAGGATATTGAAACGTCCTAGCTCAGTAGCTAGTCTGGTATACTTGTGGCATATCATCCTCGCGTCTAGAAGGTACCTTGTTGTTGCAAATCTCACTTTTCTCAAGACGGACTTGGGGGCTGAACGAACAAAGAGAACCAGCCAGGGTGGCATGAATAGAGAACATGGGGGTACGCAGATACATCAGAGAATGTCGCGATGATTTCCCACTTCCGTCTTCCCCCTGGTCACTTCCCCTGGTAACTCCACCACTCCCACCACCATGGCCACGATGGTCGATGAGCAGGGGTCAACACGGATGGGTAGCCTTCCATGCCCGTCTCTTTGTCTGCTTGCACTGTCCCTTGGTCAGTCCACCAATCCTTCGATTGAGCCCTGAACTCGTCGACCCTGTTCGGTTTTCCCAAACCAGAGGAATTGGACCCAATCGCTTCGTCTGCACTCTGCTGCCCGGAGGTTACACTCGCTTTCCTATCTCTTCAACATTCCTTTTCCCCCTCACTCACTATCACCGTCTTTCGTTTTATTCTCCCCTTCGTTCGTTTGCATCTTCACTACTTCCGCTGCCTCTGACCGTTCTCACCCTGGTAAGTGAGATCTTCAAGAGGGTCGACATACCTCGGACTCCTTGGCGCTCACCGGGCATCCATTCGCTATAGCCTGCACTTGAGGCTCCGTCACATATTCGAATCCTTCCCGTATCCAGGCTGTGTGTGTCGATATATCTTGGACTACCAGGCTCCGGACTTCGCGAGGCAAGACAAGCACAGCCTATAAGGCCTCTCGTGTAACTCGGCCCTCTGCAAGGTAGGAGGACCCTGGGTGCTACCGCTCCAGACTTTGTCCACATCCCGGGGCGTCCTCGGATCGTCCGCCGTCGTGGCTGCTGGTGTCACCGCTGACGCAGAGACCCATATAGACCCTGTGTACGACACTCGTCTTGTCCAGGCCATAAAGGCTTGTGTCAGAAGGGAGTGATCAAGAACCCATCGCTGGTTGTCCTGCGCATAGCAACTGAGCGTCTGTGAAAGGGAAGGCTAGGCACGATGGGGATCGGCAGCTATTTCAAGGCCGACAAGGGCGAGAAGAAGTCGGCAGCATCTCCGCCCTCAACGCAGCCCAAGCGGACTAGTCATGGCGTCTCAAGCCCGTCGTCGTTCTCGGAGAAGGCACCGTCGTTTGACGGCGACCTTCATCCGCCGACGCCCAACTTCAGCTCCAGGCCACAGTCCATTTCGGCCCGGTCAAACAGGTCAAACGGCAGCTCCATGTTCCTTGATGACATCAAGCACGAGGTCATGGTGAACTATCTTTATCAGCAGCAGTGTTCGCATCTCTGGGTTGCGGACGGTAGTGGTGAGATCGAGGGTGTCCTTCTTCGCAAAACAAGAGGGCAATACATGGCGTGCCCGCCACAATTAGGCAATTCTCCTTTCGCCGTGGCATGTGCCGCGCTTAACGTCCAGGTAAGGGCAACCGTTAAACCCGTTCGGTGGTGATTCCATTTCGGCTGACATAAACTCCAGTGTGCGATGACGGTTAATTCTAGAGTAATCAAGACCTTCCTGCAATGGTCGCCAGATGCGGTTGACGTGCCGCTCATGAATGGCCTTCGTGTCCAAATCTTGCCCACTATTGACGATCTTCCACGGGCAAGGAAACACCAGTTCGCTGCCTTCGTCGCGTCGGAGGGATTGCTGGTTGTTTGGGACGACGATGCCCTGCACCTCGTGCAGAGGGCAAAGGCCATCGAGTCAGAGCTCATGGAGCTTGTCTGGAGGACAGGAAGCGAGGAGGAGGATGACGAGAAGAAGGCGGGGGTAGCTGTTGGCGAAGTCGAGATCGACGAGGAGTCCGGAGAGATCAAGCCGGAAATGCGTCCTGTCCACATGCTCAACACTTACCTGGTCTCCCTCACCCTCATCCTGGTCACCGTCTCTCTCGGAGCTGCTTTCAGGCAGTTAGCAATCGAGGTTTCGGTCGACGGCAGCTTTATCCGACTAGCGCTCGTTGCCCTGTTCCCTGTCCAGATCTTCTTCACGCTGTTCTTTGCCCAGGTCATTTTCGGTTGCTTGGCTCAGATCTTCGGTCCTATCCGCCAACTTACCATCAACTCCAAGTTCTACTCTGCTCGCCCACCACCAAGACTGCAGTCCCATACCCTCCCGCACATCACTGTCCAGTGCCCTGTGTATAAGGAGGGTCTCAATGGTGTCATTGCTCCCACGGTTAAGTCGATCAAGCAGGCCATGTCCACCTACGAACTCCAGGGTGGCTCCGCCAACATGTTCATCAATGACGATGGTCTGCAACTGATTTCTGAGGAGGACCGCCGCGCCCGCATCGAGTTCTACGCCGACCACAGCATCGGTTGGGTAGCCCGGCCCAAGCACGGCGAAGACGGCTTCCTGCGTCGCGGCAAATTCAAGAAGGCCTCCAACATGAACTTCGGACTCATGATCTCGTGCAAGGTCGAGGACAAGCTTGCTCTGATCAACCGTGGTCCTGAGTGGTCGCAGAACGATGAGGCCCAAGCCTATGAGCGCGCTCTCAAGGAGGTCCTCGAAGAGGATGGCCGTGCCTGGGCCGACGGCAACATTCGTATCGGCGACTATATCCTCATTATCGACTCCGACACTCGTGTTCCCTCCGACTGCCTGCTCGATGCCGTCTCTGAGATGGAGCAATCGCCCGACGTCGGTATCATGCAATTCTCCTCCGGTGTCATGCAGGTCGTCCACACGTACTTCGAGAATGGTATTACCTTCTTTACCAATCTTATCTACAGCGCCATCCGATACACCGTCTCTAACGGTGATGTCGCGCCCTTCGTCGGTCACAATGCTGTCCTCCGCTGGTCTGCCATTCAACAAGTCTCCTTCTTCGATGAGGACGGATACGAGAAGTTCTGGTCCGAAAGCCACGTGTCGGAAGATTTCGATATGTCGCTCCGCCTGCAGTGCAATGGCTACATCATCCGTCTCGCTGCTTGGGCGGGCGAAGGCTTCAAGGAAGGTGTCTCCCTGACTGTATACGATGAGCTGGCCCGTTGGGAAAAGTATGCCTATGGATGTAACGAGCTTCTTTTCCATCCCATCCGCAAGTGGATCTGGAAGGGACCCTTCACGCCTCTATTCCGCCGCTTCTTGTTCTCCAACATTCGCTTCACCTCCAAGATCACGGTCATCTCGTACATCGGTACGTACTACGCCATCGGCGCCGCCTGGATCATGACATCGGTCAACTACTTCATCATGGGGTGGTTCAACGGTTACCTTGACAAGTACTATGTCGACTCGTGGCAGGTCTGGTTCTCCATCATCATTGTCTTTAACGGTCTCGGCAACGTCGCCCTCGCTGTCATGCGATATCGTCTCGGCGAGCGGAATCTGCTGTACGCGATCTTCGAGAATTTCAAGTGGACTCTGCTCCTCGCAATCTTCCTTGGTGGTCTATCTCTCCACGTCTCGCAGGCTCTGCTGGCGCACATGTTCGAGATCGACATGACATGGGGTGCAACGAGCAAGGAAGCAGAATTTTCGAACTTCTTCATTGAAGTACCCAAAGTTTTGAAGAAGGTTAGTTCACTGCATCTTTATCCATCCGATTTGCCCTCCCGACATCCCTTGGACGCGTTACTCCAACATTCCGCTGCGGAGCCGTCGCTCTGAAACCAAGTCAATCTATTGGTTACAACCTTAAGACACTTGCTAATGCTCCGATCTACAGTTCAAATTCTCCATGTTCTTCTCGATCACCTTCATCGTTGGCATGGTCATCCTCGCCGTCGCGCCCTTTGTACCGGTCGGCTGGCGCATCACCGACTTCGTGGCCATTCTACCCATGGCTACCGTTGCCGCATCACATCTCCTTCTGCCGCTGGCTCTCAATCCGGCTCTGATGACCTTCTCGTGGTAAGGCAATCGCTGCCACATTTTGTATCGACATTTACTTGCACCATAGCATCTGTGTTTTGTTTGCACCACCTGGCATCTGTCTTATACCTCGCCGGTTGTGTGGCTTCTTGAACATACACATACAAGTCATTTTGATATTTTCTGCCCTGCCGCGACTAGAGGAATTGGAATGGCAACACGGGGATTCATTGTCAACGATTTCGGGAACTAGGGAGAAGCGCAGCTAATCTGTGGGGGAGTGTCTATTTTTTCATTGATCTTATCGCACTACGACCATAGACTCGGGAGGCAAAACGGGGAGTTGTGTTGCCGCTTTCTTCCATACTTATTTTTCAGACTCATGATCTACACCTTTTTCTACTTTGGATGAGGCTGAGCTTGGAGTACAACACTTTGCGGTGCACCAAATGCTGGAGATGGAAATATCTGATCGGCCTCTTGGGTACTGGGATCATGGTGCCGTTGATGAAGGACGGGTACTTATACACACTTATTCTTCTCGTCTTCCTCGAATACACCAGGAGACTTGCTAAAGTAAACCTTAATGTCAAAGAAGATCACTTCCAAACCACCCTCCTGCAGAGCTCGGCAGACTCCGCTCCCGATATCTGCCGCAAGATCGGCTCTTGTCCAGGTACCCGATGGTATGCCTCGCATCTGCTACCTGGTAGTGGGCTCTATCTTGATCAGACCAGCTCCTGACTCACCCCTTCGACTTGGCGACAAGGCGCGATTCGGGTTATGTGATGCAAACACGTGTAACAGGCCATAGCGCGTAAGCACGGCAGGCAGGGGTTGGCCCGATTGCCGTTATCCACAACGATCTTGGACGGGAGTTTGGAAGCGAAGAGGAACAGGACGTGGATTTGCCAGCAAACCATGCTTGACCCACCGGTCAGCACTCAATTGTCATGTCGATTCACGCAGAGTTCGCGAAAAAAAAAAAAAAAAAAAAAAGGCCAGGTCCGTTGGCCGTACCAGACGCGGACGCATTACTGATTTGTTGGAGGCCAAGCATAGATCTGCGTGCTGCAGATGCAATTGATCCATCCATAAAACCATTGCGTTGGAAGGAAAGCTCGGTCTAGCGCGTGCCGGAGCTGGGAGTTTTGCTGTGTAAGGTACCTTATGGAGGTACCATATCCAGGTGGTTGGCCAGCGCAGGTCTCCGCTTACGTTTCACCTCTGGAAGGTGGCCACTGACCACTGCAGCTCCAAAGTTTCGGAGCTCGTATTCTGGTCGAAGCGTGCTCAACCTCCGTCCAACCAGCCATCGATTCCTTCTTGGTGCATCATATGCACCCTGCGATCGCTGCAGTAGTATCCAGTTGCCACTCTATTGCAGGAAACAAGACTGTGCGACTTGGAATTGTGCTGAGACCATCTGGTCTCTGCTCGGTCTAGGAATTCCGCAACTTGTCAAAATCCTGATTGAGAGATGCGCGGTCAGGGAAGTCTCCCACGCCGGATCTCACTGCGTCAAGCCACAGTGCTGGTTGCCAAATACGGGCCAGCCGTCAGCTCCTTTGGGCCAGCCATGGACTGGAGGCGCCGGCGGAAGCTGATAACGCTGATTGTGAGGTGCAGGAGTGCAGGAGAGCTTGGAAAAGCCGATAACATGGCCGGTAAGCACGGGAGGCTGGAGCCGCGAGGACGATGATCATCGTATCTGGCCTGCGGTCGCACCGCCGGCCAAGCTGCGCGTATCGTATCATCTTGCAGGCTGCGCTTCAGAATACCCGCATTGGTGGTGCAAGTATGCAGTACGACTAACATTCGTCTCCATTCTGCCCGTTTGGTTCTACAACTTCTGAATTGAAACATCCTCAGCCCAATACGAAAGAGAGCGAGGTTACCATGTTCAGGCAGACAAAGGACCCCTCATCCGGGTCACACAAGCCGGAAGTGCGGCTGCAAAAGATGGCGCTGGCTAAACTGGATGTGATCGTCTTGGGGCCTTCAAGGGTCTTCGATAACCTTCAATATTGGCGGATTGCAAGGGCTATTTCCATGTCACCTGGGCGGGAGAAAGTTCCTTTGTTCGACAATCCGCGAGCATCGTCATTCCACGGCACCACAGAGCTAGAAGCACGAGACCTTCGTCCAATGTGATGTGCTGTCTCACCGTATTATTTTTTCAGCTTCAGTGTTCTAGTGGCCGGTAGCGTCACTTGGCCACTTGGCCGTCCATTTGGGGGTTGCGGCTTTCCTTGGGGGATGTCTTGCACCAGCCATCGCTGTGCCCAATTCCTTGTAACGACAGCGATCGCTATCTGCCCACCTTGGCTCCGCAGGGGTTGCTGGGCTAAAATACAACCGCCCCATTGACACCCCTGTGGGCTCGGCTGATACTTTGGAAGGTGTTCTCGCGGATGCTTTGCCGTGCTGTGTAAGTGCATGAGGTGCTTGGTCCCCTACGACGTTCAAATGTTCCTGCGTCCCGTTTATTTTCTGCTTCGATGAATAATCTTCTGTTTACTTTGGACTGCTCCTCCGATAGCTTGTCGCGGGAGAAGAGGAAGCCCTCATCGCCGTGAAAGTCTAGTCAATTGTGTCACTCGTTAGCTGTCAAGCTTAACTGCCCGCCACGCTCGCTTCGACCTATATAGTTGGTATATCGAGGTTTGCTTCAGTGCGGTAAATCGTCCTCTCGCTCAACGGCCTAAAATCCTCACGTGCATCTCTCGAAAACATGTTGTGGTCATGGCGGGCGCCTCCGGGGCGTATCTCATCATTCTCGAGAGCGGCCGCTGTCCTTCTCTCCCTGTCCCTAAGATCAGTAGCTGCAAGTAGCTCGCAAGATCTGGGTACTGTGTTGGATGGCATCAAGGATCTTTCGACATACAAAGACTTGCTCAAGGTAAGTCAAGAACTCAAAAGGTCTTGATACGATCTAGCCGACTGACATGGCCAGCAATACCCAGACATCCTTCTCCAACTACCGAACTATGCTGGAATCACAGTAAGCACCTCTCTGACCATGGCATCCAGCCGCAGGGTTACATCCCCCAGAACCGCATCAGACTAATCCCTGCACAGATAGTAGCCCCCAACAATGATGCCTTCAAGAACTACCAAGGTTGGGATCCAAAGAACCAGAGCATGGTAACCAATATGCTCGAATATCACATCCTCCAAGGCACAGTATCCACAGACGCCGTCCCAGAGGGCCCGACAACCTTCGCCTCCACCCTCCTCACTGACCCGGCCTACACCAATGTCACGGGCGGGCAGAAGGTCCTCATCAACAAGCAGCCCGGCGACGTCGTCGTATTCACCTCCGGCTCAGGCTCAAGAGCCACCCTACTGGACGGCGACATCGCCTTCAAAGGCGGCCTGATCCAGATCGTTGATACGCTCATGGTCCCGCCCTCACGCCTCGAGCCGACCATGCGCGTGGCCTACAAGGACTTGACGGCCTTCCTAGCGGCCCTCTACGCCGCGGACCTGGTCCCCTTCTTCGCCGACAGTGGAAACGTCACCATCTTCGCCCCGCGCAACTCAGCCTTCCAGCTCCTGGCAGGCACCCTGTCCGGCCTATCCAAGGACGCGCTAGCCCGCATCCTAAAGTACCACATCGTCTCTGGTCAGGTCCTCCTCTCCCCGCAGCTCACAAACGGCACCAACCTCACCACCTCCGCCACCGACGCCGCCGGCAACCCGATCAAGGCCCACGTCCTCCGGTCGGGCAACAACGCCTACATCGACCGCTCGCAGCTCGTGCAGCCCGACATCCTGATCGCCAACGGCGTGGTGCACATGGTCGACGGCGTCCTCAACCCGGACGCCCCGGGCGTCCAGCCCGACCCGGCCATCGGCACGCAGCCGCCCGTCTTCCCGCAGACGGGGGCGACGAGCACCGGCAGTCGCGTGGAGACGCCGTTCATTACTGCTTTGCCGTGCACGGAGAACTGTCCCGTGCCCACCACTGCGAGCGCCAATGTGACTGCGGTGGTGACTACGGGCGGGGCGGGTTCGAGCTCGAGTTCGACGACGCTGAGGAGTACGACTAGCCAGGGGGGCGCTGCGGCGAGGCAGACGGGGTTGGTGGCTATGGCTGGACTGTTAGGGGTTGGGATCGGGATGGTAGGTGCGGCGTAAGGGGTGGTGGAAGGGGAGGTAATCGCCGGTCTCTTTGGGCTGGAGGACTTGGTACATACCCAGCTCTGCTCTTTGGCTGGAATAGTCTTGTTGCGAAGTAATGGGATCTCACCTGATGGCCTAATATAGGAAGGGGGGTTGAGGGTATATAAGTAATACTCGTATGAAGGGGGAGGGGGAGCTTTGAGTATATATGGTTTAATGTCTGATGATTAGCGTTCTATTTGGCATTCACAAGCACACATTTAGATAGGTCTTTAGACATGGAGCAATTTGAGGATTTGGGATACAGAGTCCGAATAGCGCAACTGTGTCTCTTGAAGTTGGACACTAACATCGACCAAGCTCGAGTCATCTTCATGCCCAAGACCTATCGTGTCCCGAACCAATCCTGGCGTTTCTGGGACGCTCGATAGAAGTGCCGCGGCGTCTAAAGGACACCGGGAGGTATTCTGAGTGCTATGATGTGGATATGAAATGGCTTTGATAGCATGTTAATGGTTACGGCCAACGGCCAGGCACTTACCCGCGCACGCAGCTCGTGAGCTCTATGAGCGGTCAGGAAGATGTAGAGCATGGCCATGAGGGCTAAGGTCACCATGTTTGATGACTGGAGTGCCTAACAATCACTGTGCTTCAGGAGCTCTAGTATAGGTGTGTGGCGGTGGTGATTCATTCAAGCTGTTGATCACAGGGAGAGCTTGACAACCAGGTAAAAGACACCGGTCATAAGCTATTTTGGTCCTTGAGCAGTGGATATGACCCCAGTTTACACCTTTGGCGAGCGTCTGCAGTCCTACCACATGGCTCACTACACCCCCTAGAATCCAAGACAGAGCAGTCAGAGCAGCGCCTGTTTGTTGTGGCTGCCGCAGCCAGCGTCGTGGGATACCACGATAACAGTACCCTGCCCCTTGAGCCACCCTCAGAGGGACTTTCATGTCCGTTTTCGGTACCGCTCCTGTGGTGCTGAGCTCCACCGCCCCCATGGCTGCTCCAGTTTCGGCTCATGGGAGATAGTGTTGAAGGGAGACGGAGACATCGTTGCGTTTGCTCCAACCAGAAAGAATATACTGACCACTTCACCAGGAGCTAGTGTAATGCTGCCTCTGAGTACTCCGGTGGTGATACTGAGCCGCGCCTCGGTAGGATTTGATCCAGGTCAAGGCCAGTCATGGCCTGGCTGCTTGTGTGTTGTTGTGAAATAGTAGTTCTATTGGCGACAGGATATCTGCCCTTGACTGGGAGCTACCACAGGTCCATCAAGGAGATGGTATGTGACAGACCGTTTTTGAAGTGTCCATGTCAAGAACTCCCAGGGAAAGCAGCTGGACCATCTCACTTCCCGTGTATACTATCAGGGCAAGTAAACCTGGTTGCCGTGCAAGTATAAACGATGTTGACTCAACAATACGTTCAGAAAACTCCTCTGACTCTCGAGTATCATTGAATTCCATACCACACATCCGACGTCGAGTTCAATGACGGACTCCGGCATCAAGTACCACATCTGGTCTGAGCAGCACTGGCGGCAACATTAGTCACCTCCATGTACCACGCGTTGGCAAGGGACTTACTTCGCCATATCACCGTCATCATAAGATTAACCCAGACACCAACAGAGAAGTCATCCAAAACAGACCGGAACCGGCAGGACACTGAAGGGCAGCCAAATCCTCGAAATCATCAGCGTCAAGGCAGTTTCCGTGACAGCTTGAAGTCCTGTGCTTCTTCCTTCTTCATTGACCTCCGCTAGGGATACACATGAACAGGAGTACTAAGACGTATTGGAGCACTTGAATATCATTGCGTCGTCGGCTGTGGAGCAGTGAAGGCATATTGCGTGTGTGGTTGAGACTTGTTGTGCTGTCTAATTCTGTTGGTAATCTGATAGGAAGACTATGTGTCCTTGGATCTGCCCGATGATGCGGAATGGCGTCTAATGGCCAGGTTTGTCCCGTCACATACAGTGGTCACATCATAGGCACAGTCACTGCCATCATCCTTGCCTTGAAAGTCATGTGTAACCATCGTGACATTCATTTCTTTATAGGTCCTCCTACACGGCACACCTCTTGGCACAATGCTTCGCCAACATGAGCGCCAGCAGTCGACACTGATGTAGACCATCAGCTCAGGCACCCGGAGATTACAGCCGTGTGTCCCTGCTCCTCCGAGGCCACCAGACAAAATAACATCAGTAAGATAGGCAGCATTGCACCCAGTCTTCCCTTGGCGATTTGGGGTCACTGCGCGTCGGTTGTTGGTGCCGAGGTCGAATTGTCATAAACGGCAGGTCGCAATCCTAGCCGACTTGGTAAAGCGGACAAACTCTCTGTCTTGACGCCTTTCGACTTTCACATAACCACACATGACTCGGACAGAGGATCCTCTTTGTCGTGCGCGGCCGGCGGGCCGTTCCAGCTGCTTGAAGATGTCGCCCGATTTCTCCGTTGGGTCGAATGCCCGCGAATCTCGTCGCCAGGTGATCGCTCAGTCATTCCCTTGCTTGGGGCGGTTGTGGGCTGAGAGGCTGAATCTGTGCGGGTTTCTTGAGGTACTTGAGCCCAGCTTGGTGCTGTCGCAGGATCGCACAAGTTGTAGGATTGCTCCATGATTTTGGCGGGCATGTTATTGACTCCATGATGCCAAACAAGAGGTTAATGTCACGACTGGTCCCCCCCTGCTCGCGGCACCTCTATATATACCCAGAACAGACAATAGTAAGCTTATCAGCTGATGATGGAATGCTGGCGCATTGTGTCGGCCTTGGGATGGTATGGTGGCTTCAGTGTTTGGAAGGATTCCATGCCGTTGGACAAAGGAGTTCACAACCAGAACGGTACAAGTACCAATAATATGGAACCATCCCTCGAGGCGTAAGCAGCCCGCATCCATCGCGACCACTCGGACGACATATAATACCAAAGGGATGGAGATATCGGAGCTACATGTGGGTGTCGAGCCTCGTGCCGCCAACCACAAGATTCAGAAGTGCGGACAGCAGGGCTGTAGGAGCGTAGATGCTGAGAAACGAGCCAATCTGGGGTTCAGCTGACGTTAGGATAAGCACTTTAACTAAAGCGACAACGTTGTGTGTGGGTAACGACACCACCATCTTGTGTGCTGGATTGACGGAGATTGGCTTGGTTGCACAAAGGTGTTATTCATGGCTGTAACACATCGTCCGAGGCTACTTGCAATGGTGACATCACAGGAAACGTGGAAATCTTGCTGCAAAGTTAGCTGGAGAGTGTATCCTGGACTACCCGCTTCCAGTGTGTTTTCATCGTGGTCAAAGAGGTAAAAGCCTGTGGTTGAAGCACATCATACCACGTAGGGGTCGCCGTATCCTCCTCCAAAGTCCTAACGAAAGACATAGTAGGTCAGCGTGTACAATACCAGAAGAACTTAACCCGAACTCCATGAGGTTCCGCCCTGTATCTGAGCAATCTAATGTACACATCGCAGCGGAGCTCCTCGCCGCTCGTCAAGTCCAAAGCAGCGCAACAGTGCTGGCAAACGTGGCAAAGTTGTCCGCCCACCGAACCAAATCATTGCCCTGACGGGTGAACATATTGACGGCTCCGATAGTGTCAAGGTTATACACCACAAATGGCTGTCCCGGCGGTGTAGTCCCCGCATACCCGGCAGACAATATGCGACGCTGACAATTCTCGCCCGACGCGCGCGTGCTGCAGTTAGTGCTGTAGTTGTTGAAGAAGCTGTACAGACCCGCGCCGAAAACGACGATGTTGCTTGATCCGAGCACCCGCAGACCCCAGGCCATCAGACACGGCGGTTCGTGCGTGGGTGATGCCCAGGGACCGGTGGGGCCCACGGCGCCTTGGCAATCTGCGTTGAAGTCTGGGTCGTAGAGAGCCGCGTTGAGGGTGGTGAAGGGATACGGCGCCGGCGGGTTGGGCTGGTAGTATGGTGTTTCTGTCTGTATATGTCCCATCCAGATGTCGTGCGTGTTGACGAGCTGATACTGGTACAGGACGTGGTGTTCGACCGCCGTGCCGACGAGCTAGATGCGACCCAGCTGAGATTCGATGAGGAGACCGCGTCCAGCAAAGACGTTGATCTGCGTATTGTTGGCGTCTTCGATGTCGTGGTTAGCGACCCAAAGCCAGCTGCCAGAGACGTACAGGTTGCCTGCTGTGCGGGTGATGTGGAATGACATGTACGCAGCAATGCAGGCTGGGTTAGGTCCTGTTGGCACGCCTGGCGTCTTGGGACAATCGTTAAGCTGGAGCCTCGAACCGGCGAAGCCACCGACCCGAACGTGGACGTCCCAAAGTCCTGATGGCGGGCTATCCAGCGGCGTGTTAAGGTTGTATTCTATCAGGATAGCGCCTGATGTTCCACCTTGGGTAGATACCATGATGTCGCTGATCTCGACATAGCCTGTCTGGCCAGGGCTACCGATCTGAATGACCGGGCGCGGGTTGTTGATGTCCGAAAACTTAGGCCCAGCCCCCATGATCACTGCTGAGACAGCCTCTCCGACGATCCGGATGTTGGGTGGGATGTAAACCGTGTCAGTCACCTTGTAGTAGCCTGCATCGATGAAAGCAATGGCTCCCGTGTCGAAGCGGCCTGCCACAACCTGGAAGAGGGCTCGCAGGGCGTTGGTATCATCAGAAACTCCATTGCCAGTGGCACCGAAGCTGCGGGCAGACCAGATTTTGGATGCTGCAGCGCTTTCGTACTGCGGCTTGGACCGCTCGTAGTACTTGTTGCCTTGCAGGAGGCTCGCCGGTCTGGGGAAAAGTACTGATAAGCTGCCGGAGTACGGAAACGGACCGTATGGCAAGTACCAATTTCCCTAGTTTTGAAGATGTTAGCCACAGCACACAATGAGGCTCCCTTGAGAGAAATACCATTGCGTATCCTGGCTCGTACACTGTTCCGCCGGTGGTCCCAGCAAGGTAAACCATGCCACCCGGGCCTTCGAGCACCGTCGGAACATTATTGAATGTCACACCCTCCATGACTAACGAGCCTTGGCCTGTCTTGTTCGTCGGACTGCGCCCGGTGATAATAGCCTTGCTCACGTTGGTGAAAGTGCTATCGACCAGAGTCATGCCACCAACATCAGAGGTGCCCATGTCAATGCCGATCGCGCAATCGATGATGTTCAGCGACTTGTATGTCCATCCCCAGTTCCAGAGCTGCTTGATTGCGATGGCTGAGCCAATGATGGTCAGGTTGTGCATAGTGTATTGCTGGTTGCCAAACTGCACACCATTCATGCCGCCATAGATGACGAGGTCGTTCAATACACCGCCACTTCCAGACTCCATGAAGATGCCAGTATGTTTGTCGTTGGGGTTGTTTGACAGCAGGAAGACGCAGTTTTGTATAGAAGTGGCCTGGGACGAGGGCCAGTGGATCCCACAAGCGCCTCCGGAAACGGCTGTCGTATCAAAAACGATGTTGCGCACCTGCCGGAAGAAAACATTGGTGCTGGTGAACTGGAGAAAACCGCTCGAGGTGTACTTGTCCGCTTCAATGAGGCACAGAGCGTTGGTGGAGAAGTCGGATGAGGCCTTGATGGTGGGCATGTCGTTGGGATCGCCTATGATCTGAGTATAATAGTAGTCTATGATGGAACTCGAGATTTTGTATGTCCCGCCAGGGAAGTAGACCACGGCTGGAGTGAGAGTCGAACCAACACATGACGAATCACCGCCGCAGCGATTACCGGCGCTGATGGCAGCATTAATGGCAGCCGTGTCGTCGGTGCCTTGCAACATGTCAGCTGCCGGCAGATCAGCCATCGAAATACAAAGGAGTTCGCCTACTTCCATCTCCTTTGGCACCATAGTCCTTGACGTTCCTCCAGATTGTGTAGGTTGAATCAGGGTTGAAGGATGCTATACCCCTGTGGGCGATCTGTTCCATCCAGAAGGCTGCTTGGACGGCTGAAGGGGTGAAGAGCACGAATATAGACCTCATTGCCTCGACAGCTATGGATGGAGGTGAGGTAGGATGCGAGTGAGGTAGGACCGAAGGAGTGTAAGACCTACGGACTGCTTAGGGTTGCCGTGGAAGGAGGGCCGCTTCTGCGAGCTTTATATGAATAATGGAGTCAAAGATATAGTAGTCAAATCGTCAAGGCTCAGAGAGAGAATATATTGATAGAGGTGATCAACGGTCGTTCTGTGTATGACAGAGAGAGGTGAAGTTCTGAAGTCGAGCAAGCAATACATGGTGCCATCGTGTCAGGGACCGAAACTCTCAGTCTGAACTCCGGGAAGGAGGAAGGTAGCCACCGACCGAAGCTGTACCTTCTTCCTACCATAGTATACCTACCTTGCATTACATTTGATGTCCAAGGTAAGATATACATGCTCAAAGCTTAGACACTCCTGTTCTTCCGCTTCAGGTTGGAGTAGTGACTTTGGAGACGCCAATGACCTTCCCGTCGGCAAGGCAAGGTGCCGGTTTCTGGGAGGCACTTGCAAACCGGCATTCAGCCCGCCCAGGCCATGGACAACGCAGCGGAAAGAGGAGATAGACGGTCAATCAGGGTTGATGAACAATCCGGCTTGATGGACGAAAATTCACGACAAGTGATATCCCGCCCATTGGACAGACATTAATCGAGTAATTGAGTTGATCGGCATATGCGCCTGCGGGTAGATCCACTTTGATCTGAGACGGGATCGACGACATGGAACCCGGCTCCCAGCACGTGGCTGAGACAGTTGAAGGGATGAAGTCAACGGCGCCTTGGACGGGGAGTGAAGGCACGCATGCCAAGTTCAGCCTTTTAATCTGGAGCTGCTCCGTGACCACAGGCAACGTTGGCAGTGGGAAACATATTGCGCTCATCTCAGAACATGGTCGTTTTGGATTTTTAAGTTTTATTTTCCGAATCTGTCAAGTCACCCCATCAGGTCGATCGAACTACTGTCCCCAAACCTAGATCCAGGTCGAATGCAGTCACAGGTAGAAAAAAGTATCTCACAAACAAGAAGCTTTTCCGCGATCCGTCGCAGAACCCCAAGTCCACCTTAAAATTTCAACCTTCGTCTGGCCGCAAATCTCGGTTATCGTCACCGCGGCGGAGCTTGACCAAAGGCAACACGAAAAACAAGGGGTATCAAGCAGCCCTGCATAGGGCACGCCACATCTGCAAACAAAAGCACGCCTGTCCCATCTTGACAAGACGCTCCTCTACCCTCATCATCTCCTCTCGTGCCCATTCTCATCTCTCATCACATTCGAAAACTCCACCAATGCACCAATCTATCTCGATCAGATCCCCCTTCAACCACCACGAAAAAGAAGAAGGGGATGGCAAGCATCCCTCAAGTCCAGCCAGTAACCATGAGCGGCCATGCAATGCTCCTGAATAAAAGTGTCCGAGGTAACAAGCCCCCGGAGTGTCGAAGTATCGCACAGAAGAAGGTGAGTTAGGGGTATCGTGGTTGGTGCCGCAGGCGGCATAAATGGGGTAGGAGCATGGCATGGCCGCAGGTGAACCGGAGAACGAAGTGAAACATTAGAAGAAGACTCGGCCACCCGCGCAAACGGGTGACCGAGGCCGAATCCGCCAGATCGGCAAGACCCGCTATGCGAAAAACGCCAAGCAAATGAAGTCGTAGTGAAGACGTCGAAACGAAGAACTTTTGGCTGATAATGTTGTCCAGGCCATCTGTCTGCTCGCTAGCAGTTCGTTCAAAGGGTCGTTGCTCGTACAGGCATTGTCCGAATCGCTGAAATCGAGTAGGCCTCGCTGCAAGGATTGTTGTATAAACCATCAACAAAAGAAAAGAACTGGAATGATGTCGCATCGAAGAGATCGGGGTGACAGTAGACATCGTCCTGATGTTCCGGCGGTACTCGACTCTGCCCCCTCATGCAAGCCGCGTCAACTCCAACCCACACCCGCACCATAACCATGCTTGGCGCCAAACTTCAAGTGTAAATCGCGTATGGCGACCTACATAAGAGCCATGACGGCCACGCCAGCAACACCAGCGAGGACCACATGGGCGGCACCCAAAGTCGAGCCGGCGTTCTTGGAGATCGGGCTGACTGAGGAGGATGCAGCGGCGCCGGTGGTCGTGGCAGCGGTGAAAGAGGTGGTTGAGGCGCCAGTAGCGGTGGGAAAGTAGGTGGCGGTAGAGTTGAACCCGTAAGTGGAGGTGACGGTGTGCGCGCGCCTCAGGGTCACTGTCTGGGTCTGGGTCAGAGTGCTGGTGGCGGTGGTGGTGCTGAGACCATCGGCGGCCGCCAGGAGCGGGAGCAGAAGAGCGGTTGCTATCGTTGGGAGATGCATCTTTCTGATGTTATACTCTTGATCTGGAGGATATCCACGGTGAAGGTTGTGAGTTTGGAGGATGGTAAGGCTCTATGCAGTATTGCAAGTCGTTGTTGACCTTTCTGACTGCTGTCGATGCTTTCAAAGCTGACTGATATCGGTACTGTCGATGGTGTAATATGTTTGTTACGTGCGTATGTAAATGTGACCAGAAAGATCTCCTTCTCGGTCGTCCTTTGATGTTGCGATATGTACTGGCGAGCGACGTGTGTTTCACGTTGGTTGGGGTACTTGGGTTGTCAAAAGCAGGCGTTGCGCGAGTGACTGTAGTTGTTATGGTTCTGAAAATGAATGACAGACTGAATACTAGCACGGCCGAGTATGTCGAGTCGAAGTCTGTTGTTTGTTTTGACGGAGATTGTAGACTTTGCCAACGAAGCCTGTGAGGGTGTGGGAAGTGAAGGTGAAGCGTTTCGGACGTAGTTAGACGATGTAAGAGGAAAGAGGGACTAAGGTAGGGAAAGAGCGCAGGCACAAGACGAAGTCAAAGCCCTCGAGTGTGACTTCCACCGTTGGGGGGCAGCATGGTAGGAGCGAAATTAGTACTTAGACGGCAGGCCAATGAGAGGATGGGAATCACAAATATGGGTCCAGTCCACATGGCGCGAGCTGCAAGGTACCATGCAAGTTTTGAACAACGACATGGGTCTTAAGTGTGTGTGAGCTGGCGCCGGGGTCCTTTTCCGTCTAGCCCTGCGCTTGTCGTTTTGTTAGACCTTCAGAACCTTCATCGCTGGTTTTTTTTCTGTGGGCATGTCTCCTTGTGCTATGACAGTACACTACCGACACCGCGCTACCTGACGTGTGCTCGCTTACCACGTCACGGTACCTTACCTACTTTCAGCAGGGGCGGACGATGATGTGTTTTGCCTGATCAAACGATCGGACCAGCAAGGCCCAATCCTTGTAGCTGTTACATCAAATTGGGACGGTTCGTCTGCCAAGCGGAGGTAGAGAGCACGGTCATTTCCAGTTTCAAGCGGGAAATTAGAGGCACCATTTCAGGCACTTCGCGACTGTTGTGCCTCTTGTCAGACGCTTCAGCCATATCACAGCCACAAAGATGCCGTTTTCAGGTCTGACCGCACCTGTTTCCGCTGTCACTTGCGCCCCGCGGTTAAGTAACACTTGTTCATCCAGTCTTCACGCTGTTGACTCCCATGGACTTTTGTGGTTATGCCCCGGTCTACGATTCTTGTTGTTCATCGTTCGGAAGCGCCTTGGAGAGTTACATAGGTCACCTTGGCGGTTGTTTAATACATGGCCCGGACCATTCGAGTGTGTTGCCGCCACTTTGGTGAAATTTGCGCAATTTCCGCCACTAACAGCCTGAGCAATCAGAACTTTCACTAATCTGACAGTGCGCTAAGCCACAAACGGGCAGAGTCCAGACGTTGATGGCTTCAGAGTTCATAGTTCAGACACTCCCAGGTCTTCTGAGCGACTTGCTCCGAGACGGGAACCATATCCACGTCCAACAATTGAAGACCGCGGCCGTGACATGATAGGAGACACTGCATATCTGACCCAGAATCTTCTGGCCATGAAAAGAACGCCCGTGAGACCATCCTCAGAGCATACTGTGTCTCGAACAGTCTTCTGCGTGCACCCGTTCTGCCTAGTCTGCTTGCCGGTCCAAGTTTGTGCACCATCTAGCGATCATCGACGATCATCTCGTGCGATCGACTTGGTGAGGTGGATCTGTCCCGGAGAACAGGGTGCCAAGCACATGAGGCTCTTGCTGTTTCGAAAGCTTCGCTGTACTCCGCGTTGATGCTGTCCCGCTTTCCGTGAACGACCTTGTACCTGGACCATGTTCGCGATGCCATATTGCAATTAGATTATTGACTCAGGTCAGTTGTCTCAAGAATTGCCCGGCAAAAGATGTAGGACACGGACTTCGGCATGTCGTGAGAATACCACCCCAATCCATGGCCAACTCTAAACACATAGCACTGTGGTCGCTGATCCAACAGCTAAAGTGCCGCATCCTTTATCATATCCGGAACGCCGTATTTCCTCCGTAGACCGTACTCAGCAGCAGCCAAGCATGTTTCTTCGTAAATTGGGCGTATCTCCGTTGTGGCCCGGGTATCACAGCCCTCATAGCAGTCGCACCGCAACCTCCAAGCAGCTAACCATCCTGACTCTGGAGTGTTCCTCCGCCTCGTCGTCGCCTTCCTGTTCCGCATCCGCATCATCGGGATCGGCGTCGGCGTCCCAGTCCCCGTTCACGTTCTTGGCATGGCCGAGGACGACATCATCCACCGCAGCGACACTTCTTGTCCGTAGGCTAACGCGGCAGTCATTCTGCCTCTGGAACCAAGCAGCCACGTTCAATGTCTTTTCGATAGCCTTGCCAGTGCCGAGTACAATCACCTCGCCCTCGGTGTTCTCGTCACTGCCATCTTGTCCGCCGTCGGTGTTATTCTTATTCCTGCCAGTGGCGCCCCTACCGCTTGTACTCAACGCCGCGACTCGTGCAGTAAGAGGTAAGCCCCTCGTAGACCTGGGCAGCGGCCCACCACCGCTGCTCTCGAGAGCTTTGCGAACGCGCTTAACGACGGCCATGAACGGCGTCTTGGATCCGACATAGACACATGTCGGTGTCCGCACGTTGCCGCCGGGCTTGCGAAAGGAAGGAGAGATGTAGCCGTCTACGTCGACGCGGCTAAGAGAGAGCGGTGTGCGGCGGGCGAGGGGCCGTTTCTGGACTCGAGAGCCTTGGATACGCATATTAGCATGGGGTCAGCAGATGCGAGCTTGGAGGAGTTACCTTTGGATAGCGGAGGAAGCTTTGCGTCTGGCCGGTTAGGCAGCGGCTTGGTGGCTGTGTCTGTGTCCATGATGATGAGGATACTTTGGGATAGTTTGGACAGCTGGCGCAAGGTCGCGCAAGGCGACAGGGTAGAACTTGCTGCCTCCTCTAGCGCTGTCCGTTCAGATGGGCGCTACAAGATTCTAGGCGACTGTCAACAGCTATGTGCACATCACTAATAAGGACTATGAGTAAAGCCAAGCATGCAGCGCTCGTGATGGTTATAAATTAGTGAATGCTGAAAGCGCATCAATGAATGCGACCGACGTCAAGCAGATGGAAGTTTGAAGTTATGCACAGTACGGCCTGAATGGAGATCTGCAAGGTGGGGCACCCCGCGGAATCCAGCGATAGGCTCGTGCTAATAACCCCTGCGTGAGGTAGCTACACGTTGTAATAAGCTACACTTACCAGCAAAGCAACAAGAATGCAGCTCTTAGCTCTTAGCTCCCCCTGTCACCCCACAAGTTATGCCAATGGAATGACTTCACCTCGCACCAGAGCATCTCGTCTTTCAAGTTGTCCTACTCCAGGCAGAAACATTGCCAAGAAGACATCATCAGTCTACATCACTTATAGATAGATGCCTTAGCATACTAGTTTAGGACAACATGTCTGTCGAGATCTGGCCACCTATCGCCCCGGAGCAGCTTAAAATCGCCCAGGAGACGACACAGGTAAGTCCAATGTACGTCTACGTCTCTGTCTCTATTTCTCTCTCTATTTCTCTCTCTCTTTCTCTCAGCGCGGCCGCCGTGACAAGTGATGGAACCGGTTGACCTCTCTGCGTCTTGGGAAATGGTGCTAATCGACACCGCCACCGGCCTAAAGAAACGCGAGCTTGACTGGCTCCTCGCAGAGCTCCACGAAACCCTCATAAACCTCAAGCACGGCCTCGAAGACTGCTATGCCCTCCTCGCGCCCATCGACCCGGGCAGCACCCTGGTGCTCAGCACGCCGCGGAACGAGATCGTCAAGGGCACCATAACCCGCGTCGGAACAAGAATAGTCAAGGGCACAATCCACCTCCGCCTGCGCACCCTCCCCTCCCAGACCCTGACCCTCAACCCGGCGCACCCGATCCACCTCGCCCCGCTAACAAGCCTACACACTCTCCTCAACCACTCCCTCGACCTCCTCTCCCTCACCCTCTCCTACTGCTACGCCCCGGACCCGACCACCCCCCACCCAAAACCCCCACCAGTCTCCCCCCCAATATCCAGCCCAGCCTTCCTCTCCGCCCAGCTCCGCCTCCTCTCCCAATACCTAGCCGAGTCCTCCGCCATCCTCCGAGGCCCGCCCCTGACCTCCTCCGACCCCACCTGGACGACCCGCTCCGTGTCCCCCTCCCACTTCCAACCCCCTCTCCCGCGCCAGGGCCCCGCCGGCCCCCCTCCCCTGTCCTTCCACCTCGGCGTCCAGGACGGCAGCATAGTCCTCTGGCTGCGCAGCCTGGAAGACGCCTCCGTCCCGCAGACCTTCGGCACCAAGCTCGCCTTCGCCATCGGCACCGCCCGCCGCCTGGAGCACGACGAGGCCGACCGCATCTTCGGCTTCTGCTGCGGCGACGACGACGACGGCGGCGCTGCTGGGCACGGGCACGAGCACGAGCACGGCTCCAGGCCCGGCACTTCCTCTTCCGGAAGTCTGCGGAGGGTGCACAGCTCCGGCGCAGCGCCGGCGCGGAAGGAGATTGACGTCTTTGTGCGCGAGAAGGTCAGGGTGGAGAGCGCGGATCCCAGCCTGTTGAGCCTGGCTGCCAAGTTGACGGCGCTGGGACATGTGCTGAATATGGCCAGGCGGAACCTGGCGGCTGTTATGGGCGAGGAGCTGGAGGATTGAGATGGTCCTCTTTTCGGGATGTGTCTCCGCCGGGTATGCTCGCTGGTTGGCCGGGGGGTTTCTGTTGATCACAGCAGGGAGTTTCTGTCTCTTGGGTGTTGCTTGCTGTCCGCATTGGCTGGGCGTTGGATAGGACGTATTAGTCCACGAGAAGGGGTTCAAGTGCTGGCATGGCGTTGTTCGTCGAGGATCATCTGCATACATACAGTCGTGGCAATACGAGGTCACGGCCGTGCTTTGTGGCCTCCACATTTGGAATTGGATTTCCACCTGGTGAATATAATGTCCTTGGGCTACTTTACATATCTGGCCCGTACACGGATTTGTCCGTCTCGCAATTTGTAGACTTTTGGTATGCGCAAAATTCCATCTGTTTGGGTACAGACGTTCCCACTGAATGACAACGAAAATGCTCAAGCTAGGCCCATGACGTCCCTGCAATGGCAAACAAAAACACACCGACATGAAGAAGACCACGTGCTTGCAAGACCCCCCCTAACCTAAACTCCGTTATTCCATGTTATTCCATGTTTGTGAAAGCTTTCCAGTGACTTGCGAATCAAACCAGGGTCAAGCAACAGGCGACCAGGGCATGGGAATGAGGATCCTGCTCTTCATCTCCTGGATCAGCGGGACGGTCTTGTGCACCGTCTCGGCCCAACCCTCGATGCTCCAGCTCTTCTCGCGGCGTATCTTCCTCTCCTCCAGGTCCGCAAACTGCCACAGGTGGTGCACCGTGTTCAGGTCGCCGATCTGCACGAACCACGCGCCCACGCCCTCCATCACCTCGCGGCGCGCCTTGAGGCCCCGGCGCCAGTGCGTCTCCCACTCGAGCAGGTTGCCCGGGTGCAGCGTGTACGAGCGCAGCTCGAAGAGGCCGCCCAGCTGCCGCGGCGGAGTGGTGGGCCAGAAGCTGAACTCCTGCATCAGCGACGTCTTCTTGCTCTTGATGAGCTTCTTAAGCTTCTTGTCGAACTCGGCGAAGCCCGGGTGGGTGGCGATGGAGTGCAGAGAGGCGTGGTAGCCTTGGTAGCGCTGGTATTCCCAGATGTGGACTGTTTTTCATCGTAACACAACCGGTTCTCAGCAAATGAACAGAGGAGGTTATGAAAGGGGGGGGGTCGGATCAGAAACTCACCAAACGTGTCGCAGTCACCGACTTCCGTCCGCCAGCTCCCGACCAGATGAACCTTATTCTCCGGCTCGCTCGCCACTTTCGGATACCAGCTGCCGACCAGTTCGACGTACTCGTCTACGCACTCGGGCTTGACCTCGTGGAAGACGATGGAGTGCACGTACTTGCCCCTCGCCAAGACCTGGCTGAAGCTCGCCTCGATCTGGGCGTCCATCTCGCGGCCCTCCTTGGTGCCGTAGATGAGGTTGGTGAGCGGGCCGGCCTTGCGCGGGGGACCCTTGTCCTTGGCCGCGGCTGCGTTTCCTGTTGTGCCGCGACGAGCGGTGCTTAGCCAACCGAGACCCTGGCCGAGATCGGGGAAGATACTACGGGAATAAGAAGAAACACGGGACGAACCATCAGTTGAAGAAGTAGAGGGAGACGAAGACGGAGACGCATTGGGGTCAGTGAAGTCGGGGGGGCTGGGAGATTGGGTTAGGGTTGACAACGCACTTGCTTCCCGCTGCTTCTGCGCCTCTGCTAGCTGCTCCCGGAATTTCTTCTGCCGGCTGATGAAGTCGTCGTGCTTCTCGGGCTCGATGTCGGCCAGAGAGGGTGTCCGGCAGGCCTTCTGGGTGGTGCTGAAGGTGCGGATGGCGGCTCCCGGAGCGGATACACGCTTGGGGACGCGGAGGAGTTGTCGAGTCAACATGTTGGGCGATGTGAATGTGACTTGGTGCAGGCGTAGAGAGGCAGGCGAAATGGGCAGGTAACGTAGAAGGTACGCCTTGACGAGAAATGTCGTCGGCCTACAGAGAATGGCTGGCGTATCGGTAGCCCCGTCAATTGTTGTGTGAGATCGAGATGTCGGGTTGATACGCCGTGCCGGTGACGGTGACACAGTTGATAAGGTGTGGCACTGTAGGGAGTAACGAGCTTCGGAGCTTCGAGGATGCCAGCTCCAGAGGGGTCGATTAAGCCGGGGGCGGATGCGCAGCTCGGCAGAAGAAAGTGATTGGTTTGTTTGGAAGCAGCAGCGGGCAAGCAGGTCGCACACAGGCGGGAGAGCAGGTTTACTGTGGTAGTACACTGTAGTCAGCAGCAACCTTGGAAAGGGTTCACAACTCGATTGGGCGATACGTTGGTGAGAGTTTGGGGGAGGAGGGTGACCTGGAGCTCTGGTGGCCAGGGTGGCTAATGTACTTCCCCGCAGCTCCTTGGAAACCTGATTCGTTCGGTTACCTCCGAATACACAATGACATCAAAGATGCACAACGGGCCGTTTCGGACCGGCGTGGCAGTCTAGCAGCTAAATTGCTTACCATACATTTCACTCAAGTTTAGATTAGTTTCTAGACGTTATCATGTCTACAGCTTCGTCTCTGCCTCTTCCACTTTGCTCTGCATGATTTCCCTTTCCAGGATTCCCCCTGTATTTTGACTGAGGTTTTCGTTCGCTACCTTCAGTCAAATTTTCTGAATATTTTCTTGCCATGCGCCAACCGTGAACGAGCTGCCGTGGGTTCGCTCTTCCAGGAATACTAATGAACACTGAGACGTTCAAATAAGCTCGTGAATGTCGTCACTAGTGTGTGGGTATGTCTGATAATTAACAGATGGCCGATGTATGGGACATCACAATCCCTAAATCTTGTGACAAGAAGTCCAGCCACATAATGCATGTTCTCGCGCGTATCTAGCAGTTTTGATGGCTGGTTCTTATGAGTAATCACTAGGTATTCACTTCATGTCCACGAAACAGCTCTAGTCATACAGCGCCAACGTCTGTACTGTGTGGCATATCTGAGCGGTGTGTGGCCACTTTGATGTTTGTTGGACCTAGTACACCAAAGGTCAAAGTGGAAAGACATAGAGGAATCGGACAAGAGAAAAGATAGAGGATGGGGTTTCCAGGGCATGAAATGATTTCGAGAAGATTTAACCTCAAGGTCAGCAGGAGATGAAAATTCGTGTGTATGCCATGAAAATGCTAAGCTGTGTGGCCCAGTCATGGAAGTTCTACGTGTTCAAGCAGGAGTTGGCAAAGCATATATCTTCGACGAATCACTAGTTTCTAGGCCAAGTCTCATTTGCACAAGACGTCCTGCCAGACTTGTTGGCTCATAAGGAGCGTATCTTTCACCGAGTCTTTCATATCATAAGGTACCTGCCTTTGGTAGTATCGACTTTGATCTAGACATGAAGGATCTAGGTGCTCACTCCTCCACGATATGATGACATTGGCAAGTTAGCGGTATCCAATCTTTAGCACATAAGCTACTTCAGGTTAAATAACTACGTACCTCAACTCCGCAGCTTTTGGTTGCATTCTGATCGCAATGTAAAGTCTGGTCTAGTGTTGCATTGAGGCTCATTTTGATCTGTCTCCAGCCGCAGTGATGTGATTCCTTCCGGACCGTTCTGTACCCGGTTCCTGGACGGCTCATTGACACTCGTTTAACCTATACCTCTAACCAACAAACCTGTATTGCAGATATACATAGATTTAGGTCATATTGAAAGACCCATGAAGTCGTGACCCTCCCCTGTTGCATTACCTATTCCCGGTTCGTATTTCCCGCCTGCTCGGTTAGGCCTATATACAGCTTTTTGATGTAGACGATCTCGAGTTGCATCGAGTCCAGTCTAGTCTAGTCTAGGGAACAAGCCTGGAGGTTTCATGTTACAACGACGGGGAGCTCTCTTTCTCTTGAGTCGAAGTGATAATCATCGCAGTTATGCCTTTCAAGGTACCCCTGATCACACACAGCGAGGTCCGACAATTCCGCATTGCAATCCTCAATCATACCTCGTGATCCGCACCCCCACGTATCATCCATCCAACCAGGTATCGCGAGCCGAACTTCCATCACTATTCAGACTTTTAGGAGATTGCATCTACTCTGGCTCGGACTAGTACTCGTTATCTCAATCCTTGAATTTATCCTGTCCCCAAGCTATTTTCACCGATTCAACGTTCCTCTCCCGGACGTCGTCTGTGGCTCGCCAATAGTTTGCGCGCCCCTCAGCACGGTAACTTCGCTCCGCCATAACCCCATGGCTGTCACCAACTTCCTCGCCGCTTCCGGCCCTGCAGAACTCCTTGTTTGCATCTTCCAACAATGTGCGACCGCAAGCGATGTTCTCGCTCTTGCAGCGACATGCCAGCACACCCGCCGGGTGTGGCAGGCTCACGGCTCCGCCATCATCTCCAAAGTCGGGCCACGCGAGATTCCCGCCTTCAATGAGGCCCTCATTGCGGTACGCACCTTACCTCCTTTGCGCCTCATTGCTAGCGTTACACGGAATCCTAGACCATAGCTGTGCCCCTGCTCTGCATGATCTAGGAACGCTCTGCGTGCCTTCTCTCCAAAGATGCCTCGCTGGCAATGATCTGATATCGAATAATATCGAGATGAAACCCTTCCCCCTCCACATGCCCCTAGCAAAACTCCGTAATCTGTTCCGCACTCATTCCGCTCTCCATTCATTCCGCACTTCATTCCGCACCGTTTTATTCCGCACTCACGTGTACTCAATCACAACCCCTGGGTCGATCCAGTCTCAAAGCTGACTGTCACACCCAGGCTCGTGTGACTCAACTGGTCGTCGATGCGGAAGCCAGGGGTGACAGACCGCCGACAGAAGTCCCCCTCCACGACCTCTCAGGGCACAGGCCGACAGCGGCGGATCTACCCCTCGTCCGCAAGCTTCACCACTTGGCCCGTGTGCTTGAGGTTGCGTTCTGCCATCATGATGGGTACTGGCCCATAGATCTGGGCAGGGGCCCGCCTAAGACCCCGCCAGAGGAACCCGAGGATCGCATGGCCGAGTGGACAGAGCGCTTGCACAAGGCCATCTATCGGACTCTGATTGCTGGTGCCGCACTTGCTGGTGTGTACGCCGAGCCTCTGACGAGGGCCGAGGATGAAGGCGTGGACACTGAGTGGCCTAGTGAGCAACGCGGCGAGTTCAAGGATAGTAGGCAACTCGCGTTTCTGGAGAAGTTTGCCCCATACAATATTGCTTCGGGGCTAGAAGAAGAGGAGGCACTCTATGGACCCGTCGCTGCCTGGATCTTGCAGAGCATCCTAGCAGACGATGTTGGAAGAGCAGCAATGGCTAAGCGCTTTGGGTTAGGCCTGGGTCGCGCCGAGATCTGCCAAACTCGAGAGGACTGTCCAGTGAAACTGGCTTTTGACGGAGCCGGTGAAGGCAATGGTGACGGCAGGAGTGATTCAGATGCTCACTTCGTCGTCTGGCAAATCATTCAGATGGCATGGGTTCTGCAGCACATCGAGCAGACTGTCTGCCGCCGTACACAGTACGGAACTGAATCTCAAAGACCGCTCAAGTTAAACGAGAGCAGCCTGTGCCGGGTTCCAGTAGTCTTCCTCGGTATCTTCCAGCCAGAGATCGTGACTGTGCCTGAGCAGATCGACCAGGGAGAGAGTCCTTCGATAAGGGCGGACTCGACAGACGCCGCGGCTCGACTGAGAAGGGCAGATGATCAGACAATATGCTATCAGCCAAACTGCTATCCGCAAGAGCTGACAGTGCGGGTGTTGCTTGAGAACGTTTACTGGCATACCCGACAACCAAATCACATCGTCGGAGATGTGGAAGACCGCCCAAATGCAGAGGCTCCTGTACCACCCCTGCACTTCAAGTTCTTTGAATACTTTCTACGGCGATATCTCGGACTGCGATTTGAACTAGATGCGTGGTCTGTAGAGCCCGAGGCAGACAATTGGGAGCTCTTTGCCAGTAACTTTGGTCTCTTTGCCCACGACGACGTCGAGGGCCGAGAGTCATATGCGGCTACGGGTTCATTCCAGGTTGCCGACTTCACGGACGGCTCGGAGATCCTGGTAAGCGCGGAACCCACCCCGACGAGGGTGTATGAGTATTTCTCTTGATCAGGTTGGCCCCTAGGTACCCAGCTTGTTGATAGGGAGTTAGAGGGGAGTGCAACCCTCTTTTTGCCAAATCCGCTTGAACTTGGTCTTGATCCTTCGGGACCATGCTAATGATATCTCACTTTCCGCGGCTCGTCCAAAGTTTCGTGACCCACGCTCTGACCCCTGTGTCTGGTCGTGTTCTGGTGCTTCCTACATGGTATCATTTTTCAGCCGCATAGACAAACAGATGTGGATCAGGCATGGGCATGTCGGTTAGAGATATATCGGTCTTTGGCACAACTATGGGCCTCTGGACGACCGAATACGTATTTAATCCCTGCTGAGGGTTCTAGGATACCCTTTTGATATTCCATCCCCGCAAGGTTGGGTACATTCGACGCACTGCCACGGTGCCAACGTTCGTCGCTATGCCTGTACCAATGCTGAAGCTTACATCTTCTGTCTACGATCCACCAGCACCGTACACAGAATGGTGTGCACGCCACTGGGCGCTGAGGACATAAACATGAGGTGGCACAAGAGTGCATCATGCCCCAAATCCAGATCTTGTTATTGCTGTTGCTCTTCGTCCTTTTGACGACTCCTGTTCATTTCGAGCCCTCACACCGTGTCGAGTTTCGAAGGCATCTTCTACTGGATCACTCTTTCGCATCAACCACCCACCTTGGAAGGGTCTACTGCTTTACCAAACCGGTAATAAGTCTATGTCTAGGATGGTTCCGTCGCTGCGTGCTGGTCCTGCCTTATCGCTACCTCCCCCAAAAAAACTGAAACTACGCGTGTACCATGCAGGTCTATGATGGGGCATTATCAAGGTACCTGCAGTACCTAGCTGGCTGGGGTGGAGTGGAGAAGAAGCTTAATTTCACTTTCTATCTTTGGCATCTTATAATACCGTAAGATCCTCGGCCTACTTCCTCGAGGCAGAGAAACCCTGGCGATGAGAATGCACTTCGCTCGAGAGTATCAGTCGAGACAACCTGTCGGAAGCTACTATGTACCTTTGAAAGCTTTTGACCATGCCGAGCGCCCGAGATTGGCATTCCTTGGTCTGCTAACCGCCAGACCCAGGATCGATCTGCGATTCTGTAGTGACGGTGCGGCAATGCCTTGGCACCATGCACTGGGCACTGGGATGGCATTCAAGGTCAGACCACACAGACACTGAGCTCCATTGATGCGACTTCGTATCCGTACCCCTGAGATGGGGGCAAGCGGTGACCCTCACGGTGACACAGGCACCAACGACGACCAGCTCCAATCCCCCGGCCTCGCCGATCCCGACGCGCGTCCACGACGTGTGGCCCTTCCATGTTCGACTTCGCGACGGGCGGGGGCAACTCGGTGACGCTATACCGCGTGCAGGGATACCACGTGCCTAGTGGACGGGACATGCGACCGCAGCGACTCGGAGTGTAATTTCAACGAGACGATGCCGGCTCGGACTTCTACCTCTCCACGGACGACATGCTGGTGTTTGGCGACACGTGGTCGTACAAGGCCAGCGTGACGAGCTACATAGGCCTGTCCAAGGGCGCAAAAGATCGGGGCGCTGACGTGTGAGACTCTGCCCGGGCGCGACGTGCTATCGCAGCGCGGCCCCTTCTTCCAACTATGGAGGCGGGGCGCAGACGGAGGAGATGTATAGTGAGTGGATGTCAAATGTCCCGTTCTCATTCTTCATTACCGTTGTAAGCAGGTCATTGTGTTGTTGGTAACGATGGTTACTTGGGTCAGTGGTAAAACCGCCGCGTCACTAACGCGATGCTCCGCCGTAACGCCGCTCGCCAGCTTTCGAGATCTCTTGGGGCAGGTCTGAAAGTTTTGCAATCCCTCTGGAGGGTACAGGAGGTGATCATTCTGGTCCTCCCGCCGTGTCTCATGCTAGACAGCCCGGGAACCCTTCTTTAGAGAAAGCTCGAGGACGCGCCGCCCAATCAATCAGGACTCCGAGAGTTGTAGTAGTAGCTGAGAAGGAGGGTGCAAATGGTTTCGATTCGCATGTACAGTACACTGTACATTTACGTGCATAACCTTAAGACTCGGATAGATGATGTACCTCTGTGAACAGCGCGACCCACTACTAAGTCAATGCGCATATCACGTGACTCTTCTACACGGCTGCCTTAGGTAATACCGCAACCACGTGAACTGTCATGTTAAGCCTGATTATCCAGGCACCAGAAGTCTCGGCTTGCGGCTTCGTGGATCGGAAGGAAGCTCCAATTGAAACCTCGAAAAAGGCTCGCCGGATCACTTCTCGACCTTCGCGAACACCTCAATACAAACTCCTCTCAACCCGCACAACTCTCCGCACCTCTCGCGACGCACACATACAAGATGTCTTGGTTCGGAGTCACCCCCCTGAAGAAGTTCCCGGCGCCAGTGTGTACGTCAATGCCTCTCAGATCCCCGTCCACATCGGTTGACCAGCTCGCTAACTCTTGATGGTGTCTACAGTGCGGCCAATGGCTCCTTTCTTCGCTGCCGGTATGGTTCCTCAATTGCGCAATACGACTTCCTACTACGACGCAGCATAACGCTCGTTTCGAAAGCCTGCGGGAAGCGACGTTCAGCTCTGACATGACTATTTATCACAGGTCTCATCATCGCCTACGGAGTCAACGCCGCACAGAACTCCATGATGGCTTGTATGTTGCTCCTTCTCCATAACCGGATGCGTCTGTAGCATACTGACGAGCT
Source organism: Coniochaeta sp. PMI_546 (assembly GCA_021432605.1). Classification (NCBI taxonomy): domain Eukaryota; kingdom Fungi; phylum Ascomycota; class Sordariomycetes; order Coniochaetales; family Coniochaetaceae; genus Coniochaeta; species Coniochaeta sp. PMI_546. Next base: position 2,301,807 of record MU271147.1, on the reverse strand, counting down.
GCTAGCCGACGAGTTCAAGAACGACCCCCGGAACCCGAACGCAAAGGCCGGCCATTAAGCGGGTAGGGTGCGTGCAAGGAGGGCTGGGTGTTTGTTTAGATGGACCGCGCCGACCCGATATCCGACTCGACGCAATCCGCTAGCATTATAGAGGAGGCAGTGTATCATAGTGAGAGCAATCAGGACAAACTTTGCTGTGCTTTGCCGTTCCAACCTCGTGGTGCGTGGATGTTGGCAGATGTCCCAGCTCGCTTGAGGAGGTCTACTATACTGCCCGGAAGAGTTGTTTCCATGGACAATCGAATCGACGTGCCGCCACCTATATGCCTTATGCGGTGTGCAACGGTCTATCGAGAAGCCTCAAACTGTCACAGGTTGTTCCGCTTGACAATGAGGAAAGAATGGTCCGGGATTCAGCCTGCACTGCAGACACCAATAAGGGTCAAGAGAACATCCAGACAACTGGCCGGATCACTCAAGACCACTGTGAGACTCTGTCGATTTCCTTGATGGCGGCTGCCCCAGAGTCTTGCAATCATTGATGCACAGCTCTCGCTGCGGCAGCGCTCCCACACCCATGATTGCACCGTAAACTGGCCTGAAGCGCTCCGTAAGATTCATCACAAGCACCATAAATTTCCCCCCTCGTAATCGTAGTAAAGGGCAATATCAACATCAGTGACTTGACGCCCTAGGGAGTAGAGTATTCAGAGCCCTATCTCATGGCTAATTAGTCTCGTTGTAGGCGCTCTGTGGAGTTTCGGCTCCCCGCAAACGAAGCCGGGAATTCATCGACTATGCTTTAAACATCTCATGTAAGCATCAACGAGCAGGAAATCCGCATCTCAACATCATATGCCACCTCCACCTAGCAGGGTCATATTTGGTCTTACCAGCTTGATCAATTTGACGAGATCTTCAATCCCAATCAGACATTTCGGCACCATGGGAGACCGCAGCGGAACGCAGACGCCAAATGGCTACGGCTCCGATAAGAAGGCCAAAGCCGGCAACACTGCTGCTAAAAAGGAGGTCAAGATACTGATGCTTCACGGTGAGTTCCTCTCGTTTCTACATAGTAAAAGCTAGACTTGAGGTGGCTATCATACACTGGCTCTGCCCACACGGCCTCTCCAAGCTCATGCCTTTATTCAATACTTGCCCCCTCCCTACTTCATCTCATCTGTCTTATCCCTCCCCTCATTTCACGAACTCACCCTGACAAATCTCAAAGGCTACACCCAATCCGGCCCCCTCTTCCGCTCCAAGACCAGAGCGCTCGAGAAACTCCTCGTCAAGGCTCTCGGGCCGCTCAACCTCGTCCCGACCCTTATCTACCCGACAGCCCCCAACCGGCTGCGCCCGCAGGACATCCCAGGCTACCAACCCACGGGCTCCGACGACGACGACGAACACGGCACCGAGACGGACTCCTGGGCCTGGTACCGCAAGGACGAGTCCAGCGGCGCCTACCGCTTCCTCAACGAGGGCATGCAGCGCGTGGCAGAGAGCATCAAGTCCGCCGTCTCGGGCCCCGGCACCGACGACTCGGCAGACCCGTCGCCCGCCGGCCCGTCGGCAGAGCCGATATCCGGCGTCGTCGGCTTCAGCCAGGGAGGCAGCATGGCCGCCATGCTAGCGGCGGCGATGGAGTCGCCCCGGCGGCCCGTTCCCCCCGGTGCGGAGTGGGACTGGGTCCGGGCCGTGAGGGAGGCCAACAACAACTACCCGCTCAGGTTCGCCGTGATCTACAGCGGCTTCTACGCCCCGCCCGCCGAGCTGGCGTGGCTGTACGAGCCGCGCATCAGGACCCCCACGCTGCAGTTCATCGGAAGCCTGGACACGGTCGTCGACGAGAGTCGGAGTAGGGGGCTAGTGGCGCGTTGCGAGGACCCGGTTGTCGTTGTCCATCCCGGTGGGCACCATGTGCCGGTCAGTAAAGAATGGGTCATGCCGCTTGTTGGGTTTATTAGGAAGGTTCTTGTTGATAATGCGCAGGAGTAGGTCCTTTGGTAGATGTCACTAGATCTTAGACACAGAGCAGGCTATGGATAGACGACGAGTTTGTAGAGCAGACGCCGAGCCCCGTTTTACACTGCCCTTAATCTTTCATGGGCATAGATAGTCTAATGCCATACAAATACACAGCACAACCATACCGGCTGCTATTCTTTCTAAGAAAGGCATGTCCTCTCACCCCAATCTAGAGACGCGGTGGGTCAATACGTTCCCATCTAGCCTTCGCTCGACTTCTGACGTTGGACGACCTTGGCCTCCTAAGCCCTGGCAGCCTTCACCTCCTTCCCTTTCTTCGACTTGCCGCCGCCAGCAGCCCCCGGCTGGATCCGAGCCATCATCTCCTCCTTCGTGATCAGGTGGTCAATCCGCTCCAGCAGCCCGAGCAGGCTCTTCATGTTGCTGCTCCACTCATTCAGCTGGTCGTCCGCGTCCCTCGGCTTGGCAAAGCTGACGATGCGCGCCGGCCGGTCGATCTTGGCGTACACGGTCTTCGAGGTGACGAGGTCGCTGATGTACTTCTCCGTCTCGTCCTCCGTCAGGTCGAGCAGCTGCGTCAGCCGGCCCATCTGGATGCGCGTGTAGTACTTGGCCACGACCCGCACGTTGTGCTCGATGACGCGCTTGCGCAGGTCCTGCCAGCGCTGGAAGGCCTTCTCGTCGGCGCCCTTCTCGGCGTCGAAGATCTCCGTGCTGCAGAGGTGCGGGCCGAACATCTTGGACACCTCGGGCCAGCGCATCAGCTCGTGGATGGTGAAGAGCTTGAGCAGCTCGGCGTCGAGGGGTACTTGTGTGTTGCGCGTGTCGCGGTGGATTCTATGGAGGAGGTCGTGTTGCTCGTTGTCGTGCGGGGCGAGGATGATGAAGTAGATAATGCGCTGCAGGACCTGTGTGTAACATGTGTCAGTACGAAAGCCATTGGAGGAACGAGCGAAGGGAAGCTGTCTGAAACATACAGGTCGGAGCTTCTCCGGATCTTGCTCTACCGCCTCGGTATCGAGAACCTGTCTGTAGTGCTTGCACACATCGAGGTACTTGTCGTCGTGCTTGGCGAGGATGATCTGTTGCTCGTAGTATCGGAGCTTCAGGTCTGTGACATCATCTTCCTTCTCCTCGGGCACCTCTTCGCCTCTCTCCTTCTTCTTTTCGCGCTCTTTCCGCTCCTTCTCTAGCTGCTCCTCCGTTTTCTTCGGTTTCCGCGACAGGTACCGTGTGCTGATCTTGCGGCTGAGGATGCCCGCTTGGTTCCAGTCGCCACTCTCGATGCACAGCGCTACCTGAGCCAGGATGAACTCGACCTTCTCCCGCCTGTCCATAGACCCGAAGGTCTCGACTTGCAGCTCGCAGAGAATATCTGTGGCCGCCTTGATGTCACCTTGCTCCTTCTTGATGTCTGACAGGACCTTGGTCACGCGTGCCCGCTCAACTTCGACAAAAATCTTGCCCTCAGTGACAGTCCGTAGTGTCTCGATGACAGAAAGCTTGGTCTCGAGGTCGGGTGTGTCGTCGAGGAAGCCCATCACGGTCTGGACCATGCGGGTGATGGCCTGTTTGAGCTGGCCATGCTTCTTGGAGAGGACGAGGGTCTGGTCATTGAGCAAGCTCCAGTTGCCGGCATTCTTGCATATTGTCACGATGGCGATGAGTATCCGGGATGTCGAAGCAAGATCTGACGCCTAGTAGGACTGTGAGCTTGTGCCAAGCAGCAGGTAGAAGAAACAAGGCTGGCGGCTTACCTGGCGCGTTTGCTTCTCGAGGGCAGAGAGCTTCTCGATTGCGGCTTGGATATCGGTCTGTCCAGTTTTCCAATCAGCGCTTGTCCAAAAATGTTCCGGCGCGTCCCCTCATGTCTCGAGTTGTACCTTTGCCAGCGCCTCAGCTTCGGGAATCTGCGTGTCGACCTCCTTCGAGAAGTCCTTTTCGGGCTTCAGTGCACCGTCAGACATATTTGCGACGTTCAAACGAGAGGCTTTCCTGAGTGTGTTTTCTTTGGGGAATTTGGCCGGGGTTCGGATATTATGTTCTTGATGTGGTTGCTTGTAGTGGTCGACAGATTGGTGATTTGGTAGCCTTGGTCTTGTTGGTTGTGTAATGGAGTTGCCAGTTGCTGGAGCTTGACTCTCGAAAGTGGATCCCTAGCAAACGCAATGTCGCTCTGCCTGCGGGAGCTCCGTTGTCCGCACGGACCTTCTAACATTGGAACTTCCTTGGGTCAGTTGGACAGTTGTACTTCAGTGTCACGTGGTAAAGTAGTCTAGACTCAAGGGGGACATTCCCAGCTACGACCCTCATTTCCATGTCTTTTTCGGCTTTGACTTGATGCAAGTGGTACCCCGTGTGCTATAGATACCCTAGTACGTATACACTTTCCGTAAAACCTGACTCAGTCGTCCCGTCACAGTCCGTCACAGGATCTTCAGCCATTGCCACTTGTTCTGTGCCATGTCCTCTGCCTCGCCATCCATCAGTCCATGGATATAGCAGGCACCGACCAGCTGCCACCAGCCACTGTTACCCAAGAGTCTCATGACAACAGGAACCCGCATCCCCTTGAAAACGTAGAGCCGGTCTCCAGGTTTGGCAGTGAGAGGCACCCATCCTATTCTTCCGCCTTCCGAGCAGAAGAATGCGCGTTGGTTACTCAAATTCGACCAGGCGTCTTGAAAGGCTGAAGAAGGGTTCCCGTCTCTGTCCTCGCGAATCAAGGTAGATTGGTTTTTGGCAAAGTAATCATGTACCAGGAGCGCGTTGTGTTGGTACCAGCGGGCGAAGCTATCTCCAAGCGATTCAGGTGCCGGACGCAGCCGGCGATCTCGGTTGTACACAAGTGTTCGCCAGAAGTCCTCATCGGAAGACCGATGGGCTAGCCTTCGGAGCTCAAGCAGCCATACTATATGTGCCGCAGACTGTTCGGCCTTTATATCAAGCAGGGTAAGGTTGTCGAGGACATTGTCTGTCTGGACCCGAGCGGCGGCTATATCGAATCCACGTAGAATGCTTGGGTTCAGCCTAGCCATGGATTTGATGCAGTCTATAGGATATGCGAGCACCTCCAATCCCTGCGTGTGAGACACGTGGAAGTCAGTCACACTGCTGTAAGTAAAAAGCTGCTTTACTTTGGGGCTGGACTAACAAGAGGCACGGGGTACGCGCCCGTAGAGGCACATGTCTGCTCCATGTCACCAAGAAACCTGAATTCACTGCCGTGCCTAGCAGCTGTATAACCTAATTTCATGTCGCAAAGTTCGGCTGTTGGGTACGCATCCGCGATTGTTACGGCAAACCGGCTCGCAGAAATCAAGCCCGGGACCCAAGACACCATACCGAACGTTGGAGACATGTGGTCGCGATAGTGTCCAATGGCAAGGAGATCCAGACCAATGGAAAACAATCCACGCTCTGGCAACCCAAGAAGACAGATGTAGCCAACCTGTGCGTGGACCTCGCAGAGAGTCCTGTTATAGTCGACCAGTTCATATTCGAGTCCAGAGGAGATGCCGACCAGAGCAAAATACTTGTCCCTCAGGTCCGAAGCTTGCATATTCCGGCACAAACAAAGCGTGTCCCAGAACGGCTGGGGTCCTTTCTTCTTGTATTTGAAGTATAGTGTGGCGATATTGATAGCATTGCAGGTACCAGTGGGCGTATACCGCTCGAAATCGAGCCAGAGGTCCCGTTTCGTATCAACCAGGACAGCCAAGAACAAAATGACTTTGGGATTTAGGTCCAGCCTGCCGCGCCAAATGATGGCCTGCTTCGCCACCAGAAGCTCCTGAACCACCCAAGCGCGGGTGAACCAGGAGTGTTCCAGCAAGCCAAAGATGGACATCCAGCCCGGATGCCGATTGCTAGTGGGAAAGATAAAGGGAGATGGTAACCTTCTCTTGTGATAGTTGAAGTCATCTGCCGTCACTCCTTCCCTGACACTATCAACGTCGAACGATATGCCGTCGCAGTCTCTGTAAATTCGCTCAGCGAGTTCGATTCCCTCCTCGTCATCTAGTTCATCCGGGCTAAGCCAAATGATAACGGTGTTGGCTGCCGAGTAGATGTCTTTCATCATTCGCACTTGTTGCGTTCTCTCATCGGTGTCGCTTTGGTCTATACACAGGGCATCGATCCAAAGCAGCGACTCGAGTCCTCGCCTCCGTCGCTCCAACAGCGCGGAATGGAGGTTTTTGGTAACGCCGAACGGCTGGCCATTACACAAGATCTCCAGTTTGTCGCTTGGGTCGCCCCAGACATATGATAAAGCATCGAACTCGACAGCAAATAGTTGGTGGACAGCAAGCTGAACCTGAAGTGGACTGTTGTTGCCTCCGATAACCTTTACTAGACGGAATTCTCGTTTCCGGAGGCGTGATCTATATCTGAACGACATGATGGTGTTCGCGAGGGGAAAGGCCTCCCATCGTATTGCAAAAGTATACTTGTAACAATTGTCTCTTACGGAGCATACAGCGGCTGACAGTAAGAGATATCCACCAGGAGATCTATGCGGCGTTGGTTGAGCTGTGCGGTCCCGTTGAAGGCATTTTTGAGGACCGTTGTCGGCCTTGTAGGCGGATGTATGGTGCTCGTTCAATGATTCGCTGACAGTTGTTGTCCAATTGAGGTGCGCCAGAAGCAGGCTGCACAACTAGGAGAACGCCTCGTTTGGCAAGGCATTTTCTGGCACCAGGCCGTTAGATTAGGCTCGCCAGAGAGCACATGTCCTCACTGATCAAGCAGGCTAACAGGTTTTTGGGGTCATAACGCCTTTCACTGGAGGGTCTAGAGGTGCAAATCACTTTACTTTAGGTAGCAAAACAAGCAAAGAAAAAGTGTATAGACTCAGGTGTGACACGAGTCTTCTGGATTCACCAAGGTGATCAAACGATGGGCCAGCCTGCAGCCGCTGGTACATCTCGGTAGCGGTTGAGAGGCATACGCGAGAAATGCATGTAGATCCGCCAGCATATGAAAACTAATGCGGTGACAGCTAGTGTGGTTATGCAGTACACTTTTCCATTGATGTCATCGTCAAGATGGAAAATATCCGCCTGCCACAATGCCTAAGATGGGGTATCGACCTGTTAGCAGAGGAGATGACTTCCACGACTTACGCTCTTGACAGCGGACTGCTTACAGTGACAAGTGTTGCCGGAAGAAACACGAGCGTGAGTACACCGATGGTTTTCATCGTCCGGCTATCAACAGCAACTAGACGGGCAACATCCATTGAGACCTTGCTCTCTCGCTGTGCGATGAGACTGAACGACTTTAGGTACGGGGATGTATTAGTAACAAACCAGGTAGAGAGAAGGCCATGCATGTACTTACGGCGTTGATTTGACTGCTGTGACGCTCCCGCATTTCCGCAAAGCGGTCCTGCAGCCCATAGCACCGCGACTGCGTGAAGCGAATGCGATCTTCAACCAGGGCCCTAGCCCCGGGGGCCTGCGGCGGCAGACCAACAGACCGTCTCGCCGAGTCTATGGTGTTCACTGCCTCCAGGCAGAAATTCGCATAGCGAATCGCAAATTTCATGACATTTTCCCCATGGCTGATCTCCGTATTCGTCGTGTACAGCCGCGGAAGCAGCTTGTCAATGTTCGTGAGGTCATCTAAGGGCGTGGGAGCGAAATTTCGCAGCTCCAGCGGTGGGTCCGACAGCAGGGCTGGATCGTTGGAGATCTGTTGGAGCAGGACTGGATCCTTCATCAACCAGTCAGGGGGCGAAGATCTCGTAAGGCCTTCAATCTGGTTGACTTCAAGCCAGAGTCTCGTCACCCACGTCTCCCAGGACCGAGTGCGGTGGTCGAATATAATACTCAGCAAGCCGAGGGGGTTTGCACGAAGTAGCGCTTGGTTTGCATGGCAGGAATCACGGATATCGTCGAGATCCTGATGCCTCGGACAGCACAACAAAGCCACGCAGCTGAGATCTGAGACTTGGATTCTCATGATACAGACCACGGCGCGCGAGTTGGTTGGAGCGCGGACGAGAACGACTATATGCAAAGGTGGTCAGAGGACGATTGAAGATTGTTGCGCAACGGACTGACTCACTAATTGCTCTGAGGTGTACCAGAGATTCGTCGTACTCGTAAGAAAATGAGCATTGCGGCCTCAGAGTGGTATACAAGCCGAACGAATGCTCATTTACGCCTAGAAGCCTGTTAACGGCATCGAACTCAGCAGTGCCAGACCTGTAATTCGAGATCTGAATCGGGCAGCGAGGCTTGTAAGGGTCGCCACAAGCCGTGAGGAGATACAAGGTTGGTGAGCTCGATGGAGTCCGAAGCGCCGACTCCTGTGATGCGCCGTCGTGAGTACACCATGCTCCGCCAAGGCCATCGTGGTATGCTCACAATGAAGGAGATCTTGCGAGCTAACTCGCCCTCACCTAGATCCTCTCCTTCTGACTTGTCTCTAGACAAGGTCCAGCACTTAGCTTGAGTCTGGGCCGCGTAGTGGGCGTGACAGTTGTCATTGTCAGATGGAACAGCAGGAAAGCACATATTGAAGGCGCACATTGGGTTTTCCCTTAGCAACCTGATCAAGGTGGCATGGTTCTGAAAGATCGTCAGGTACGCGCAGGATTGTGGTGCTTTATGTGCGATATCGATGTCGAGGCTCCGCCACCACCGTCGCCCCAAAGCACATGTGCAGGGTGGCAGTAAGGCTGTCCATGATTTGTTACGAGCTGGGGAAATCAACTAGTCCAGCAGGCTGCATGGACGAAGCAAACCATCATTCTTCATCGTTAGCGTTAGGAAGAGCGCCATTGCACTACATCAACAGCCCAAGTCTGCCGCTCGATAGGGGAGAATGTTCAAATGAGTCTAGAAACTAACGGCCTATGCAAATCAAATATTCTAGAAACGCAGCTCAGGCGCTGGACATAGGAAGAAGCATGAGAAATCACTTGCCTTGGCACCGGGCGGCAGTGCAGAGTTAGGGACTGTAGGACGACGGGCCGTCCCTTCCCGCCGAATACAAGCGCGAACCTGCAACACGCCGAACCAGGTGAAGGAGCAACGACGCCAAGCTAAATACATATAGAAATGACTCGAGTTCCTTTTGAATCTGGGACCCTGTGTCAAAGTACTCATGTCGGAGGTTTGATTTCTGCCATCGTGTTGTCGTCGGTTTTATGGTATTTCGAATTGGTGCAATTGCGCACGCTGTAGAGGATGATGATAAGCTGCAACAAGACAGTCATACTAGCTGCGCTTGCAACTCCGGACTCGGTAAGGTCGATTGGGTATATATGCAACATTCTGCAACAGACCTGGGATAGCTGAGGGATGAACTAGGTGACCGCTGTTGGGCCCGGTCCGAGACGGGCATTGTCTGTGAATACAGAATCGTCTCGCAAATTGCCGTCGACACGAGGCCTGCCAGACGCAGGCTCCATAGAGAGTATAAGAAGGCATCTCAGAGGGGAGAGCTGCTGCACCAAACACGCAGTCTCTCAACCTCGAGCCTAATCCAATCTGCATCGTTAATAGCCTGCACACAACAATGCATAAGGCTCTTTGGTCGCGGTGAGCATCGAGAATTTCGAGAAATGATTGTGGACACTGTTTGCAGACCAGTTATACGTCATCCAAGCAGCTGAAGGTCTGTCTAGCTAGTCAATTTCTGTCGAAAAACCGATATCGCTTTGCATGGCAGAGGTGGACTCGTCTTAACTTGAGTCGTGAAGGTTGTTACTGAACATTTCCAACAATCGAGCCTAACGGAGAGAATATCTCCCGCAAGGAAATGCAAGTTACTACACCTTAGACACTGTTAGACTGGTTAAGACGCAGCCACTTGGCTTACACATCCTCGGAAACCAGCCGTGTGCAGTGGCAGGTGTGTGACGACTGAAAGGTGGCAAATTGATGCCCAGAGTAGAGATACCTAATGCTTATCGATTGAAGGACAGTAGTATCCGAGAAAGAATAAGGAAAAGGACAATCTTGAGGTCAATAGCGTGTCGGAGGGATGCAAACCTCGACGTCTGCGTGAAGAAGGCATGCACTTCAAGATTAGACCATCATTTCACAGCTCACAGCAGCGCCGCAGCTAGTTGCTTCTGCAGTTGAGTAGAAGGGGGCGCACCAACCTCATACTGTGATGTATTGGACAGGGAAGCATTCGGACCGCATTGGTTCTACAATCCTTCAAACATTATCCCACACACACACGCGCGCGATTGGAAGCCTCAGGCATAATTGTCTCCCGAGATCTTCCGCCAGGTTTAGGGAAGCAGTCAGGCGTGGTTAGAGGACAAAATGTCACCACTCTGCTGAACCGAATCAACCTCGGGAAGTAAACGGCTATTGCCGCAGCATTTGCTGGCGACCACATTCAGTAGACGCAGCGTGCCCGCTTGTCCGATTGTACAGTAAGGTAGTATTGTTGTGTCGTCTGTTACAAACCAGCAAATTTCAAACTGACGCTATCGAGTACAAATTCTTGGAGTGTGGCCCTCATGTCAAGCCCGCTCCAGCTTCTCCACACGGAGAGAGAAAAAAAAAGCTATTGAGGGAGCCCCGCATGGAGAATATCTCAAGTCAGGGGAAAACCTGCATGACATATGGAGCCTCTGGGGAAAGTGGGTCATCAGGAGCAGCTTTGGCTGCATCCATCATCGAGATCGTGTGTGTGGTGGTGTGTGAGTGTGAGTTCTCATCCATACCGGTATACCCTACGCAGTACGTATATGTACCTTAGTGTGTTCGAAATTCAGGAGAGAAGAGAGAGAGGAAAATGGAGATGAGTGCATCACGACCCGGCAATAGCCGTCAACGTCGCACCTCCTGGTTGCCAGCACACCTGACGTTTTCAGATTTGCCTTAGCAGGGTTACGGGGTGTAGAATCGCCTTGTCACGAAAATCAAGCTCGGTCCGTACGTTGGGGATAGCTTCAATGGTGTCTCGAAAGAGGCTGACGCACCGACGTCCTTTCGGGCCGTTTCAAGGTCTTCGAGTTTCGTCACAGGGACCGGCATGCATTGGGATAAGGTTGTTTTTAGCGAGATCTGTCTGCCATTCGCTTCTAGAAGTTAAGTTGGTGCCGCTAGTGTCCGAGGAATATAGCTAGCGTCAGCTTGCTGCTTCCATGTGGGGGAAGAGGCAGGAACAAGTCGGACGACCGTATGACGAGTGGAAGGCGCCTGCCAGCGTTGAAGTTCTCGCGATATTTTTAGTGCAGAGCACTGACGCCTGCTCTCTTATTAGCGTCCTTGTCGAGACCCGACTGGCGTGATTCCGTATGTCGAATCCCTCTCACCATATCCTATTCAGTATAGCTCTGGCTCCAGGCCCAGTCCACATACCAGCGATTGGGAGGCACAGCCGAGTTCGTACGACAGTACTCCATACAGTCGGATCCATCATCACGGAACCGTCTAACCCACTGCAACGCTGTCTAGTCCCGCCAAGTGAACTAGATATATGCTCGGTAGCGTCCCCGTGGGGTACACATGTGAGCAGTCGGAAAACGTGCTGCTGCTTGACCGAATGCCCTCTGCAGAAACCTATCTTAGATCTTCTTCAGCCAGCCGGGTTAGGAGTGCTTTGACACTTTGTCGAGACTCGATAGTTCTCTCTGGCGTCGACAAGGTCTGATTAGACCAGGAACCTGGAGTATCTAGTCTGGTCAGTGGTGGCCAGTAGCGGCACTTAGTCGATACTCTACCGATCACTTTAATATTGCTTCAATCTGTGGCGGCCGCGAGCACGGTATTCACCTTGATCGATCCTTCCATTTTATATCGATGGCACGCCCACGTCCATGATCTCCCCATAGCATCCCACTTCCAACTCTCTTGTACCAGGAGTACATGAGAGACTCGTCGATGGTCTCACCAAACAAAACACCACAGCAAGCACATTTGATCTGAAGACACAACGATGTCCGAACCGGCAAAGGACACCGATAAGCCGACCGGCGCCGGTCTAGCACTAGAAGCATGGGCGCAGGGCTTCATGGTCGGCGCCCTGGTGATCATGGCCACGATCACCTTGGCCAACATGCGACGGGGTGCCATCCTGCACAAACTTGTGCTGATCGAGCTGCTGCTCGGCATGCCGCACGGCTTCTTCATCTTCTTCGACCCGCCGGTGTACAGCTGGTACCTGTCGTGCAGCGCCATACCGCTCAACATGTCGTGGAGCCTGCACAACTTCATCGCCTGGATGAAGAACAAGCCTTTCCTGTCGCGCAAGGCCAGCTGGATATACATCGGCACCGTCATCGCCGTGCAGCCGTACTGGGTGCTCGAGATAGCGGCCAACTTTACCTATTTCAACAAGATTAATGATCTGTTCATACACACGCGTCCGTTTGAGGCGTTGTGCCGGTGAGTCACTTGACATCCTTCCGATCTGCACCCCCCAACTCCTGCAACAGGCCACTTGGCGCCGTGGACCGCGCAACATCAGAGAGTGCTGACAGCTTGACAGCGATCCCTGGTGGATCTTCACAACCGTCAATCTCTTCTGGAACATCAAATACCGCTACAACTTTGGCTTTGTCGAACTAGCCCGCATCTCGCCGCGCTTCGCCATCATGATGGCGAGCATGTGCGTCAGCGTCATCTTCATCCTGATCGACATACTCTCCGTCACAAAGGTACTGTCCTTGCAGCTCGCTAACGGCATCAACCCGTTCTGGAAGCTCGCCTTCGTCTTCAAGTGTCTGACCGACACCATCATCCTGGACGACTTCAAGACGGCGCTTGACAAGCTCAGCCGGTACAAACTGGACCAGATCCGGGACATCTCCGGCGCGTCCGGGAATCACGGGACGGCGGCGAGGGACCAGTGGTTGGAGCTGAGCAGAGGAAGGTCCGAGGTCACGAGAGGGAATGGCCAGGGCGGACTTGCGCCGCTAGGCGGCATCAGGGTTGATGTTGAGACGCAGGTCGAGAGGGCGGACGTGGAGAGTACCAAGAGCACCACGCAGCGGTCGATGGAGTCGACAACCGACATCCTGGGTATGAAGGGCGGAAAGATGATGTGATGGATGGTTGGTCCCCTTTTAAGATATATTTCTGCATAGCAAGCCTGGATTGGGGTGGATGGCGAGGCATTTGCCTTACATTTTATAGTAGGGCAAGGGATCGACACCTGCCTGATGTAAGATAGCCGATATGAAGATCTTCAAAGAGATCTGAGATCTAATTACCAATTGAAGAAGTTGGCACAACCGCATTCCACTGCCCTGAACTGGGATCTCGCCAAGAGTCTGCCTCAAAAGCAACGAATGGCGTCGTGGTTCATATTACTATAGTAGAAGAGCACTTCTTTCCCTGGACTCTGGTTCGTTGGCAATTTGAGGGTGAGCCATGATTCCAACATCGCGATGCCGTCTCTGATTGGTGTTTCCATTTCCATCGATCTACTTGTGTTGCAAGAAGGATTCGCACTGCAATTTCCGGTAGCGGCGAGAGGTCGATTACACTTGTAGACACGGGGTGTGGATTCTGCTCGACGCACGGTTCATCTGTGGAATTGCTACCGTTGCAGTACATGGAGACACTAATAACCCCGCGAAACATTCGACGCGTGGGGTCGCGATAGCTTCAAAACACAATCGTCACTTCTAACCTTTACTTTGCGCAGTAGGTACCTAACCCTGCACTTCACAATTCTGGTTTCTTTTCTGGAGGCAGCAATAACACGCACATTTGGCCTGGCTGCTCTCCGAACATATTTCCAGAAAGTAGCTCCCTCACAATGTCGCAGACCACATCATCCTACGCGGACTGCGTCGCCTCTCTACGCACCTCCCTCTCCTTCCTCGAATCCTCAGTGACCACCCTCGGCAACGGCGTAGCAGACTTCCCCCGCCTAGTGTCGGTCCTTAAGTCGGTCCGCGTACGTGATATACCTCTATCCCTATCTTGTATTTCCCGGCCACTAACATCAGCCCCGTAGCACTACGAGCTGATCCCCACGACAACCCTAGCCCAAGCCGAAGCCTCGCTCCGCGACGAGATATCCCCCTTCATCACCCTCCTCCTGACCCGCGCGGAGCACCAGCTCGAGCGCCAGGCGCGGAAGATCGAGACGCTCAAGGCCCGGTCGGAACTCAACGCCGGCCGGCTGTCGTCCGCGGGGGACCCTGCACCACCGCCACCGTCGCAACGGGGCAGGAAGGGGAGCGCGGGAGCTGGGAGGAAATTGGACGGCGAGGCGGCGCTGAGGGCCAGGGTGCTGAGGCAGCGCAAGGAGGCGCTCAAGTACAGCGTCGAGAGGCTGGAGATGGAGGTTGCGCAGAAGGAGAGGGAGTTACGGCTGCGGTTGGAGAAGGCTTGAGGAAGAAGAGAAAGATTGATACCAATGATTCACAATAGGGCATGGCCTGGCAAAGCGTGCGGCGGCGGAGTTGGATTCGATGTCGGACAGTGGCATATTCACGGATGCCGAACTTGGCCCCTGAAACAGTTTTAGGGCCTTTGGCTGGCAGGCCATATCCTTACATGGTTGACGTGCCACATATCATGTTTGGCAGACGGCGATGTCGGATTGGCTTGCAAGGGGATGGCCTTGACGGTGAAACCTGTCGACGGTGTCGACGGTGCTGTCTTTGGACGACTCGAGGTCCACACCTAAGGCTGCTCGCCTTAGAAGGGCTGTGACAGCGTCTTCGACTAAGGGGCGGCGTGACTGCCCAAAGATTTGTATGGTTGCGAATGACGGGTACGATCACGGTATATCCCTGTGGTCAAGTACTACGAAAGTATGAACTGAAGCAGCTGAGCACGGAATCTTCAGTGGCACAGGGGCAGATAACGTCATGTGCAGACTCTGGTTTGGATGGTGACGTTCGGCTACACATACTTAGAGATGCGACCGCCTTCTGGTGACCGCTGGTGCTCGCTAAGTCTGCTCGGGCATGCCTTCTTAGGTCGGGCATCTCATAACTTCGCGATCCAGGATCATTATCAAGCAGCAGGTTCTCACGGTATTCAAATGACGCCTGTTTCAGTCTCAATTCGATTCAGATTGTGCGAACTATCTGTATGTTTCCATCGCATTCGCACGCCTTTCCCATTGCCGTGAGTTCATGATCCCATTTCAGCCAGAAAAGGACAAAAAAAAAAAAGTAAAAAAAGCTATAACAAAGGGGCAAAGGTCCGTCAAAAAAAGGGCCCAAAGAACAAAGTGTAGGTGTTGGTCGTGCACATATACATTTAGGTACGCCCTGAACACAGTAATAGGGAAGTAAAATAATAACAAGGGCAGTAGAGAAAACAACGGCGCAGTAGCCGGGTCCAAGAAAAAACCACCGGTCAGGTGTCTGACCCTGAACGTCCCATAAACATGTTTTTACTCCAACCAAAGCCGCGCTGATGCCGATGCGCGTCCGTGGTGCCGAAGACCCGGAGCTTCCCGGCAAGCGTTCCCCGATTCGAAGCCGCATGGGAGTCATCGAACCTTGCCATTTTGAAAACGACGGCCGCCTCCCGTGTTTCCAGGGTGATTCATTCGGTTAGGGTATAAGAATGTCACCTGGTCGCGAGGCAGAAGGGGTCCGTAGAGAATTCATCGCCTGGTTCCATCGAGCCAACTACTCATAATCCGGAAAACAGACCTAGCCCAGAACCTCTTTCACCAAAGCGTCCTATAACAGGATGAGGTAGTTGCTGGGGGCGATTCCGGTCTGGCCGTCTTCCTTGCGCGCTTGCCACCACCGGCCGCTCACATCGCTGACTTCCAAGACCTCGTGCTTGGCGAAGGAAATCTCATTCGCGTCGTCCGGATTCGCCTCGTAGCTGTAGATCGCCTTTGCGCGGTAGGGGTACTCGGTCGGAGGCACGATCTCGCCCTCTGGTGGCGATGGCGCCGCGGCAGGCTTGGGTCCTGTGGCAGCGCCGAAGCCTGGTGCTGCGGTCGAGTTTCGTTGGATGGCGCTCATGCCGTTCATGCCGCCTACAGGCGAGGGGTTCTCGAAACCATTAAGCTGAGCCGAGGTGTACATTTGCGGTGGCTGGACTGACGTCGATGTCTCGGGGCGGTTGAGGCCATAGCCGGTGTTCATTGTCTGGCGGTTGGTGCCGTTGTCCTTGCTCAGGGCAAACGAGTCGATGTATGCGCGCGGAACAGCCGATGGCGCCGAACCGAAGTAAAAGATCCAGACGATCTGAAGGACAGCTGTCAGTACCCGCCAGACCGAGGTGACGATTCAATACATACCGTAACCATCGACAAGAGAATGAACCCTGCAGCCGCGGCTTCCTTAGCGCCGTTCGACGAGTAAACAAGGCCATTGACCGACGACGTCGTCAGGACCAGGCCGGCAGCGAGATAGCCGGTAATGGCTACATGATACGTCTGGATGGCATCGGACGCAACCACGACGAAGATGCCGGCAATGACGAAGAAGTAATACACCACCGTCCACCAGGAATATGTGGGGAAGGCCGACTTGGTTTGAATCTGGGCGAAGATGCAAGCAAAGAAGGAGATGATCCACGCAAGCTATGATTACGCAGTTAGCACAATTGCCCAATTATTGAGGAAGTATGCACTGCGACGCAAGCATCCCAAAAGACAAGCCTAAAGCATGGCTACCATGAGACACATGCGAAGACTGCTGAGAAGTACATACCGCTGCTATTGAAATAGTTGCGAGGGCAAATGGGTCGCCGATGATGTTTCCTATGCTGACACGCTTGCGGCCGGAGCCGTATTGCACTCGCGAATTTTCCATTTTCCTAAGCGATGGAGAGTGTAGAGAACCGTAAGAGGGCATAGAGACAATTTGTGATTGAAAACGCGGCGACAGCCTGGAAGGGTTGTACACGAAAGTCGGTTTGATGCAAAGTGGCAATGGTCAAATCAATCGAGTTGAGTGCTGCCGCAAGGTCATGGGGTGATGATCCGGAGTGGCAGTGTTAACTGATCCGATGGGGATATAGTCGATGGGTGGTTGGTCGATGAATCACAGCAAGCCTCGAGCAGAAAGGAGTGACTGGACTGGCTGGTGATTCCGAATGATCGTGATTGCTGGAAGTGGCTGGTGGCTGGCGGGGAGCGAATACGCAAATTCGTGACAAGTTATGGTACGGAGCCCGTTGTGGAATGAGAGTCTTGAACAGAAATGAAGTGGATGCGGAAAGACCGGTTGGAGTTCTTTTGGTGTCGCGTCCTCGAGTCAAGTGTCAAAAATGAATAAAAAGACGTCGTTTCGCGCTTTCTGTGCTGGCCTCTTGTTGCTTCTTTCCAGTGTCCAAACTGCGCCGATCCTTGGGCTGCCGCTTTCAATCCCTCCTTTTCCTCGACTTCTCCCTGCCGTTAAACCAACCCGGAAGGTCGTAAATTCCCGTGACGCTCTATTCTCAATTCGCAGTACCAGCCAGCGTGTTCCAACTGTTGTGAATGGCCGTGCCGAAAGGAAGGGAGGCGTGCTGATGGCTCTGGAGAATCGAAGTGTTGATTTAAGGTGAGGGAGAGAAAGGGAGACGATGGATGAAAGGGAGGGAAAAATGAAGGGTGCTAATCGTGGTAAAATGGGGTTGTCAGAGCCGTCACGCCCTGCTGCAGCTCAGGGCGGGAAATGGAGAATGGAGGGGACCAAGGATCGCGGGTGAGATGGATGGTTTGCACAGCCCTGCCACAGTTCTTGGCACGTTGCTGGAATTGGATTTTTGCCCAAGAGAATGAGCTTGTCAGGGTCTGCCATTGGCTGCTAAGTCAATTCCGCACTGTGTGAGATGTCCAGGAACGAGAAAGTCAATTTCTCTGGCTTAAAGCAACTCCTTTCCGTGACAGCCACTACTTGGCGGACGATAGATAGCACGATGCCATCCACCTCAAGTCGTCTACGTCAAGGATTAGACTGGCAACAATGTGTTCATTGTCCATAGAGGTTTGTTACGATGTCTCCGCCTCCGATCTTCTTCTTTGGTCTTTTGGTTCAACAGAAACGGGGTCGTGAAGCCAATCTTTAACGTGTTTGAGGTTGACGGGGAAGTGGATATCGGTTTGGACGACGTGATAGGCCACCAGACGGGGAGCTATTCAAGTAAGATACCTACCTCTCTGGCTGGCAACGACTGGCTTCCGAAACCCAAAGATTTGACTACATTGTACAAGAACCAAGCGCCTACTACTATGCGGGCTCGGGATCATGACTTAGACCTGTTCAACAGCATGCAGCGAGGTGCTTCCCCCACTCGCCCGTGCGGAAGAGACAAAACGGGGTTTCATATATGGCTGCCGCCCGGATGCGATTGACTCCTGTGCAGTGCGTCCATCGAGCGAGGTTCTTCGGGCGCACAGCAGCCCATCAAACACGGGAGACCTGCTGCTACACAAAAGGCACCACACGGACCTCGCTGCATCGTCTGTGATCTTAACCTTTGAAAAATGATTCGAGCAGAGCCTATTCTAGTGGCTTTCTCCTGGAGAAGATGCGGAAGTCTGTCCAAACGCTGAGAATGGTGTACACTACCTTCGTAGCTATTGGAAAAAACTGGACAGAATGAGGTGATCCACATGCGCCAGCCGTGTCTCTCTGACTCCCGTGACGGTTAATATGCCACCGGAGTTCTGTATCCAAGAACACTCATCCAGAGCCCAATTGTTGGGCTCCGGGACGGCTATAGCAGAAGGCCGCCACATTATTACGACCTGTCGACAAGCACCAGCCAGGCAGCATAGCCTTTGGGGAGACAGGAGAGGTATTGGGGCAAGCGGTAAGGACTTGACATCGAAGGCACCGAGGCATTATCTCGCCTATGAAGAAGCCAGAAAGTGCTCGTCCATATTGGACAAAGCTGGAGGTATCCGCGTACATACGTACAACATGTAGTAATCTACCTTACCTTATATGGGTACGTGATTGTGCTGTCGTTCCAATCGAGCGGAAGTGGCACGCGTACCAACCGCATACATCAACGTGGCAAGCGTGCCATCATCACCACACATGGTAAGGCAAGATCGATCGCTCATGTTGCACACGGCCTGCACATCATCAGTATCTAGAAGGCTGCTGCAGACTGCAGACTGAGAACAGCGGTTTCTGCACGTGGATAAGGATGAAACAGATGGAATGGTCGTGATCCGTAAGTTGAAACAAGTGACGTCTTCGCATCTCTCATCACTTGGTTCGACCTTCAGGTCACCTTCAGGGTCACCAGCCATGACCTTGAATGGCATGCTTTCCTTCATACACGACATCTGGAGGAGAGATACGGCAGCCTGACAGCCTGATTTCAAGATTATCAGTAATCTGTCAACAGGCATAAATCCTGGCGATTACATATGCGGAGAGACAATGCATCAAGCTCGGCACCTGGTCTGGAATCTTTGAAAGAGGACATTGAATCAGTCGACATTGCATCTGAATTATCTTGTCCTCTGCATCTGGACTAAGTACTCCAGAAGTGTGGCATCAGATCGTCATGCGTGCCTTGCTCTGCTTTCCATGATCGGGGGCTAAAATGCTCCCTGAAACACGGCACCCGAACTCCCGGAGAATGTGACAGTAACACTAACAGTGTCAGTCTGTGGCACTGCACCGCATCCTGACAACGCTTTTCTCTTCGGTAATCCATGTTCAGCCCTGCAACCGGGCTATCCCATCCTGCGTGGCTCCATATCAAAAGCAGTCTAGTCTAGACTGCGGACGCATATGGCCCGGTCTCTAAGACTTTGTGAATTTGTCCATTCCCCACCGCCATGAAGGGTTTCGGCCACACTCGGTAGTCGGTCAAAGTGGCCGCATTCCTCGGGCGACCAGTAGACGATATGATTACCCATCAAGACATGACTGGCGTGAAAACGGCCTCATAGAGGGGCCGCAGACCCGTAGGCATACAGCGCCCTGGAAGTCACAGTCGCATGGTCATCAAAGGTCCAGTTCCGTCTGGCGCCTCCTCGCTGCCCTCCTGACACCAGCCTCGACCCCTTCCACCCTCGCCTCAACATCAGCTACCCAGTCGCCGTACTTCAGCACCCGCTCCTCATACCAGCTCCGCAGGACCCTCTCGCTGCGCACTCGTAAACTGGCGATCTCTGCCTCTTGGGCGATCTGGATGGCCTCCACGCCCTTCATCCTCGGGATCAGTGCCACGAGCGCTGCGCTAGCTGCCGCGTCCGGGACCGGACTATCGGATTCGGATGTTGCTGCCGTGAGTGCTGATGCTGTTGCTGGGTAGGAGGTCGCGAAGGAGAGAACAGTGCTGCGTAAGGCGGAAGTGGAGAGCTGTGTCGGTGGGAGAGACGGGTCTAGGGCAGGCGTTGGGCTGAAGAGCGTTGGGTGGCTGTTGTCTATCAAAGCGGTCAGTTACAAATTTGGGCACATACAGGATGTTGCTTGGCGCGTACAGATCTTGAGGAGCTCAGCGTAGACGCGGAAGCGGGAAAGCAGATGGGCGAAGCGCCGTTCCAAGTCGCCGAGTGTCGCAATTGCTGGTACTTCTGCTGGCCGTGCTGGTGGCGACGTAGCTCCAAACAAAATGTGTTCGATCCGTAGGAGACGAGCTTCGAGCAAGGAGATGGTCGAGAGCGTGGTTTTGTCGAGTGTTTCGTCCATCTTGTTTGTCGTTGCTAAGCGAGGAGACGTTGGGTTTCAGCGTCTCTCTTATTGGGGTGGTAGGCGCTTCGTGCCTTGTGCCTGGGGGTCTCACTCGGGCTGATGAGTGTAGGTTATTCGAATCTGGAGGGGTTCGAAAGTACTCCAGTTCAAGCTGATAGCAGCGTAAAGGCAGGGAGTGAGGTTGAATCGCTATCGCAAAGCCATCTTCCCCAGATTCGATAGTCCAACGGTGAACGGCCCAGCTGAAGGTCAGTGTGGCTGATCGACCGGGTAGACTAAGGAAAGGGTTGTGACACTAATCCTGATCGGGACTAGATGCATTAGCTCATCGTGCTGAAGACCGGAGAAAACTGAGTATGACCCACTCTCCGTTCCTTTGCACTCCTGGTGCCTGGCCCGCTGCGTCAGCGTTCCTGACGACTTGCACATCTGTTCACAAGCTCTGTCCACCACGAACTCAATTGGCTTTCCGCCAGCCTTATCATCTGCGCATACTTAGTATCTGCTAGTTGCACTCGGTCGAGACGACGGCTCTGCGACACTGTGACAGCCTCGTCTCTACAGCTATCAGGCAGTCGAGGACGCAATTCCCGCTGTGGCGAGCCCGATCGCCTCCTACCCGACGACTACCCATATCCATCAGCCAGCCTCCCTTTACACCGTGTGTCGCAGTAGTAGAGGGCCTATGCCGAACTACTCGACCATATCAGATGGACCTTCTCCGAGTAGGAGTGGCAGCCCAGGCGAGATGAATCGACAAAGAAGGGTGCGAGCTTCGAAGGATGGAGGAGGCCAGGCCTCCGGGCTCAGCAGCAATATCAACCTGCTTAATACCAGTACGTCGCGATGAGACACGAATGAGCGACCCTCGTGATGAAATAAGAGGCTAACAACTCGCGCTAGTCGTCGGCGCTGGCACATTGGCAATGCCGGCTGCTCTATCACATTTTGGAATAATGCTTGGTTCGATGCTGATCGTATGGTGTGGTGTCACATCTGCGTTCGGTCTATACCTACAGGCTCGCTCAGCTCGATATCTCGACCGTGGAACGTCTTCCTTCTTCGCTCTCTCACAAATTACATATCCGAATGCGGCGGTTGTCTTCGACGCCGCCATTGCCATCAAATGCTTCGGTGTTGGGGTTTCTTATCTGATCATCATCGGGCAGTTGATGCCAGGGGTTATGCGAGGATTCGACAGCCGAGCAGACGACATCCCATTCCTCGTGGACCGTCAGTTCTGGGTTACTGCTTTCATGCTCGTGATTATTCCCCTGAGCTTCTTGAGGAGATTGGACTCGCTCAAATACACGAGTGTTGTAGCTCTGGTTTCGATCGGCTATCTGATCGTCTTGGTCGTCTATCATTTCGCGGCCGATTCGCATCCGGACCGGGGCGACATTCGTGTCATAACTTGGGGAGGTCCGGTGGGGGCTTTGAAGAACTTGCCGGTGGTTATCTTTGCCTACACATGCCACCAAAATGTTGGTTCTCCCGCATGCCTGAGCCTGAGGCGTACATGCTAACTTGCTTAAGATGTTCTCAATTCTCAACGAGATCAAAGACAACTCCCCGGGAAGCATTGTCGGTGTCATTAGCGCCAGTATTGGCTCGGCCGCCTCCATCTACGTTCTCGTTGCCATTACCGGTTATCTTACTTTCGGCAACAGTGTCAACGGAAACATCATTTCCATGTGTAAGTATCTGTCTGGCCACCATCCACCCGAGTTGCGAGCTGACGGTATTCGTAGATCCACCATCTGTTGCCTCAACAATCGGGAAAGCCGCCATTGTCATCCTGGTCACTTTTAGCATCCCCCTACAAGTCCATCCTTGCAGGGCATCCATTGATGCTGTTCTGAAATGGCGTCCAAACAAGTACTCGCGCCTTCCAACATCTGCTCCAGGACGGTCATCTTCACCGGGCGGTCAACCACTTATGGCACCTCCAAACGCCTCCGTCGACAACCACGGGGCACCTGCGGCGCACATATCAGAGATACGCTTCGCAATCATCACGACAGTCATCCTGATACTAAGCTACGCAACTGCTCTGACGGTATCCAGTCTCGACCGGGTTCTGGCTTATGTCGGCAGCACAGGATCCACCTCTATCAGCTTCATCCTGCCTGGCGTATTCTACTACAAGATCAGCGATCCAGAAGGCATATACCATCAGCGTCTCACTAAAGAGGATGATGACGCTGAGGTGGAGTCTGAGGAAGATGCTCTAGAGCCGCCTGGAGCTTCGCTCGTGGAGAGCGCGACAGGTCTTCAGTCAGGAGTAAGCGGGGTGCTTAGTCGCCCTCGCTGGCGGTGGATGAGGAGGTGGAGGTGGGATCTTGAGCATCTGGAGACAGGGCTCCTGCGCAAGCTGGCCCTGTGTCTGTCCATATACGGACTTATCGTCATGATTGTCTGTTTGACGATGAATCTGTTCGTTAACACAGCCGAGGCACACGAAGCTGAGGCAGGTGTGATTATATGATCACTGGAAGTCAAGCTTCGGAATAAGAGCTTCTTACGGAAAGCACAGCGGATTGTTTTGTTTCGCATTTACAGGAGTTGGGACAAGGCATAAAGCGGATTGGAGTTGAACATTGTTAAGACTAGGCCGAGAAAGTGATATCAGTTCTTCTTGGCTGCATTCAATTGATCTGTAAATGTCGGTCTTGCAATAAGACCACACACACGCCATCACACTCGAGACTCTGTCATAGAAAGCTTCGTACTGTTCCAAGGAGTTAGCTTCTCAGCTTACGAGACTGAAGTATGCTCGTAACAGGCTTGCAACCTGCGCATCAGGTGACAGTCAAATATTTCCACCACAGCATATCCCTTGGACAGTACGATCTTCTGCCTGCAGCACGTGGAGCCAGACATCCTGCCGGTTGCAGGATTCCTTCCACTCCTTGGGCATTTTCGATCACGATTCGCAGCGGTGGAGTCATGACTTCTTCGGAATCTGGTATTCCGTATGATACAACGCAGGTCCAATTCAATAACGCCATCCGTATGCTCTATATACACATATATCAAAACACGGCAGTAAAGGCCCCCGAATCCTCAAGATCTCGTCGCTGCATCCTTCGTTTCCGTTGGGAGGGGTAGTGTCAGAGGTTTTGGAGGACTGGGGCGGTATTTGGGTTCAAGAATTCCGACCTGTTTTGTTTGACGCATTAGCTTCCGAGTTATCTTTATCTTCACAGATATGGTTACGGAGGGGACTGTACCATGGACAAGAGCCTCCAGACCACATCCGTCGGCTGCGCGCCGACACCTATCCAGTACTTTGCCCGCAGCGTGTCCAGCTTGATGTCCTTGTGCAGCTTGCCCGAGCTGTCGTACGTGTCCTTCTTTGGTATCGGGTCGTAGGTGCCGATCACCTCGAGTGGTCTGCTGTTGCGTGCTGTCCTGGGCCGCGGGATGGTGTGAGTCGAACAATATCAAGATGGCGCGGGCGATACGTCCTGTGGGTTCGACTTACCTCGCGTGAGCAACGACGATGTTGTAGAAGGGCTCGTTGACGCGGCCAAAGCGCGCAAGGCGGATCTTGACTACCATGATGTGGTTGATGTCGTGCGGAGGAGGGTTAGTTCGTATGTAGCTGATACTGCGATCTTGGGGGTCGCTGTAGTTTCGCGATGCGAGGCTCAAAACTTTGGAGCAATCTGCTCAGCTTACATAAGTCCTGCTAGCCAAACAACTGGCTGATCTGCACTTGTGCCGTACTGTAGTACCCCGGTAGTCGCAGGAAACAGTGGGTCCGGTACGACAGCTGTTCAGCATGTCACTCGCAGTGCCAGATCATGAGAGGTGATGTCAACGTCTGACACTGTACCTTAGCTCGTACATCCGTCTTTCTTCTTCTTGACTCTGCATTCTCTTGCTTCAACACGTCAATCGAGAGACGACTTAGGACATAGCATCCCATCTGACTTCATTACAATTTGGCGAGAGAAGTGTCACCCACAAGGTCAGAATGGTGTTCAAGGTCAGTGATGTTTGCTAGTGCGTACTTCTCATGGCCCATACTAACAACCACGACAGACATTGAGTGCGAAGGCTGCTGCAGCTCTGGACAAGGAGCTGATGAGCACCGGTGCATTCTCTTTGGATCAGCTTATGGAACTTGCGGGTCTATCCGTCTCGCAAGTTGGTTAGCTTCCTGTTTCTATAGTCTTCGGCTCGACGATTCACAAGTGATACTCGTGCTAACAAGGCGTTAAGTTTATCGCGTCCATCCGCCTTCAAAAGGTCGTAGGGTTCTCATAGCTTGCGGTCCTGGTAACAATGGTTCGGCTCCCATGCTCATGTCTCGTGGCATTCCTTGGCCCTAATGTGTCCTCAGGAGGCGATGGCCTGGTGGCCGCGCGCCATCTTCGTCACTACGGCTACCAGCCGACAGTTTACTACCCCAAACAGCCCAAAAACGATCTGTACCAGGTAGGTGCCAGCTCCATTGCTTCCGTGCCTCAGCTCTCGTTGGTGTCGTCTATGGCGACCTGCTTCACTTCAAGTGTCATACCTAGTGGCTGTCCTCCCTGATTGACTCAGGTCGAGTTTTGGTGATACGCTTGGATTTTGTTATTCTGGTCCCCTGGCCTTTGCTTCTGCTTCATCCATCTGCCGCTAGGTTCCCCGATGAGCTTTTCCGCGCCCCCAGACCATCAGGCTCATTTTCCCTTGTCCCTCCCTGGTTGCTAATGCCAGCCTGCGGGGCGATATCCTCATGTCGTGTACATATGGTCCTCACAATCCCCTGGGCAGACAGTCCTACACCGTGTTTCATCGCATTCGCTCATCGTGTTCGTAGCGGCTTGCCAAGCAATTGAAGGACCTCGAGGTCCCCTTCGTCGAAGATTTTCCAGAGGCCCTGAAGTCCACCGATCACATTGTGGACGCCATCTTCGGTTCGTATTCCGGAAAGTCGTCTCCGTAAACGAGACCGTTTCTGACAAGGTCGCCACAGGCTTCAGCTTCTCAGGAGAAGTCAGAGAACCATTCTCGGCCGTCATACGAGCACTCGAGGAGACAGAGCTACCCGTGACTGCGGTTGACGCTCCATCTTCTTGGAGTATTGAAGACGGCCCTCCAGCTTCCGGCGTGGGGAGCAAGTTCAATCCTGCCGTGCTAGTCAGCCTCACGGCTCCGAAGCCACTTGTAAAGCACTTCAAGGGGCGCCATTTCATCGGTGGAAGGTTCGCACGACGCGTGTCAAAGACACATTCCCCTGGCCCTCCTTGGTGGATGGTCATTACTGACCTCTTGCTAACGTGCGATAGATTTGTTGCGCCTGCGATTGCGAAGAAGTACGACTTCGACGTTCCGGATTACCAGGGGATCGACCAGTTTGTTGAGGTTGGTGACGGACAGAAACTCTAGTCTTGAAGCTTCCGCGAAAGGACAGATCGGCGTCCAGTGGTAACTTGTCTCA
This sequence comes from Coniochaeta sp. PMI_546, assembly GCA_021432605.1. Classification (NCBI taxonomy): domain Eukaryota; kingdom Fungi; phylum Ascomycota; class Sordariomycetes; order Coniochaetales; family Coniochaetaceae; genus Coniochaeta; species Coniochaeta sp. PMI_546. The sequence continues at coordinate 2,275,825 of MU271147.1, read as the reverse complement.
TTGGCTTTCGAAGCTGGATCTGGTGTCCGCCCCTTCGCGTTTGGCGACCTTTTAGATGACGGCACAGCCCCCCGTGCGGCTGTTTGGGCAGACGGGACTCGGACAGAGTCCTTCATCCATGTCAATCGTCTCGACAGCTACTCCTCTCGGGCATGCCAGGAGCGGAGGGTGGTAGTCGTGACAGAACCGCACATAGACCAAGTACCGTTTCCCACAGACTGAACAGTCGGCAGTGTACTCAGTACACATTAAATTCGTGGACTAGAGACTGAATGAGAAGCGGATGATGTGTCGAATCGAAAAGGGGTCGTGTGCTATGGTCGACAATCCTCTGGGAAACATGGACAGCTAATGGACATTTGCGTTTACAATCTGGACAGAGTATTCGAAGTTGACATTGAGTGTGGCTTGATATGAGAGACTTGCCGTTTCGGCTCTGACAATAGGAACTGGAGCCAATGGCTGCCGATGGGGACGATACCCGCTCCAGCTGCGATTCGTTATTACCAGCAAGTACCTGGTTAGGTACTACTGTACGCCTGTGGTGTCTGTTGCCTGGCCTGGCGGCGGCAGCGGAGTGTGCTAGAGAACTTCAGGGGAGGATGGAGTATTATGTCCGTCCCGATCAGCCTTCTGTCCCTCTTTGGGTATCGATTCCCTCAAAAGTCAAGCACAGCTGCTACCTCGAATCGCACAGTGGCAAAATTGGTAGGCTAGACACGGTAGGGGGGTAGAAAAAGAAAGCCAGAGAAAAAAAAGAGCAGCCTAACGTTCGTACCGCAACAGCAGCCTTTCAGCGACAGTCCAACGACAAGGGAAAGGATTGACAGACTCACATCCACAGCCAGATCCAAGGCAAGAGCAACGCGGAACCATCGAGCACAACAATTAGCAATCAGATTTGCGAAGTGTGTGAAGATATTCCCCATTGGTGCGGTGGTGCTACCCGCACAATCTGGTCTGGTACTGGAGAGACACACGACTACTGTCCGTGTACGTACCTTGCCTTACGTGCCAATTCGTGCTATGCAGTCAGTTCCGCACTTCTCTCTGGGACTGATGGGCGCTCGTACTTGGGAAAAAATGCTAGGACTGTGGTAGAGGTACCCTTACCCTTACGGGGGGGTCGACTTCGGCCCTGCTGTTACTCTACCGCAGTGAACTCGGCGTATCGTTCTTGTCCCGGAGCAAAAGCTCCTAAAACTGGTCTGATTGGCTGGTGCGTCAGGTCGCGCTTGCGCTGCCGTGAGCTCCTAGCTTGTGACAGATTGGGAAAGAAGAATTTAGACCGTTCTAGAATTCTGCCTACCTCCACTTCCATGGTCCTACCAAGTGATGCCCTTTTGAAGATTTCGATCTGCGGCGCTGTTCTCGTCTCGTCTTTTCCTCATCTGTTTTTTTATGGTACTCATGTAGTGTACACGTGTATATATATGTGTACATCGTAGTGTACTCGACTCGATGGAGACTTGGAAATGTTCGACGCTAGCAGCTCCGTTGCTTCTGACACATCTCCACCTACTGAGTCTAAGTCTAAGTCCTCGACCCTCGTGGGCACTCCACAGATGCTAGTGCAGCGGGTGCAGCTTCAGCCCTTCACGGCCGAGCGTACTGTGTGTCGTAATGTATGTAGGGTTTGTGCGAGAACTCACAGTCACCAGCGCGGATTTCCAATCCGTGATTAGGAAAATCTTCCAACCCAACATCCTGTTGTCGAAACATTGTTCATGCTTAGAGCTCGCAACAAGTAAAGTAAACGTGCTGTGGCGGTGGCTAGATAGCAGATATCGGTAGCTCCTGTGCAAGACTTCAAAGCCATGGGTTCACTACAGCACCAGATTGCATTGGATTGGTGCTGCCGGGGTAGACGGCAAAAAGAGGAACCCACTTATGCGCGGCCACCGGCACCGGCACCGGGAGCATGAGACTGAGGATATGATTGGGGCACTCACAACTCGCACTGTTCTCGTGGCGCACGGCTGCAGTTCGTTTGTGGCGACCAAGTCAAAGTGGCTCGCTCTTTGAGTCCAACAATCCTGGAGAAAAAAGATGAGATTGTCGGAAATCCCATGGTGGAAAAGCGACGACTCCACAATATCGATGGCGTGCCGGGACGGACCAGAGAGCACTACACTATATTTCTGTAATAATGACGTGTTTTGGTGCTTGGCAGCCGCAGAGTGGTTCATCGTCAGAGTAGCCTACGATTCAGTTACTGTAAAGAGGGTGAACCACCTTCGAGGACAGCACACTCGAAAGCCCCGGCAACTGCCTTGTCGGCACACAACATTTGTTCCAAGCTTTAAGAGCACCGGGCTCATGATGTGCGATCTCACAGGGCAGACACACAAAAGCAGTCGGTTAGCATCGGTGCCCTCATCAAAGAAGGCCGAAGATATGACTTCGGTGCATGGGCTATGTTGGCAAGGGTCCAGGGCCATGGCAAGAAATCAGGGTCACTATACCAGTAAGATCTCTTTCAAATCCCGTTTGCGAGCTGCGAATGGACAACTGCAGCCTTGGTTCCCGCCAATCAAACTTCACCTCAGGGCTTCTTACTTGATTCTGCAGAAGACCAACAGCTCATATCACGCAACTTGTGAACCTATTGGAGCAAAATCGTTCCGTGTCTGCGGGACAGCCTGGACAGGTCCGATCAACAAGAGCTGTGAAACAAAGCTCTCGCTGCCTCGGTTTGTCGATGGAAAGGTCTGCTGTGACTGGTCCGATACGCGCCCCAACCAATAGATTCAAGCGGCATGGCTATTCCGGCTCCCCCACCGAAAAGTACGGCTCATGCAACGGTTTGAGAGGCGACATGTACCGGGGCAGGGGCAAGTCTGAGGATACTGGGCGACGACCTCTACAAAAGGACCTGCCATTGGCCAAAGACGACGCGATCCTCTCACCTTATATCATTCATTGTGCTCATGCTCTCTCCTGTTCAGATCTCAACAACGGCATGCCTCCGGCTCTTCCGGCATTGCCGTCGCAAGCATAGCGAAGCGCTGGGCGAATGGTTGACCATTATCTTAGACTTCGCGTGGAAACCACAGGCCACACCCGGGTGCTGGTTGACAACTCGATCCCAAGATATACCTAATGCCACTTCATGGTTACGATCGGCCAGTCGCCCCGAAACGTATTCTGAGCTCGTCCTTACCTTGCCGCTTTCTGTCTCGTCGCTCTCTCGCAGGAGCTCTTGTAGCTCCACACCTCGGAGCAAACGCTCCGCGAGCTTCTGAGCTCCGGTCGTGATAGTTGCAAAGCACGTCAAGAATGTCTGTGAAATTACTGGTTACGCGCCACTGAGCCCGCTAATTATCTCCACGCTATCCTATCTTTGACGTGACCAGGACGACGATGTCCTCCCGTCACCTCGCCATCGTCGAGCCAAGACTTGGTCCTGAAATTTCTTCCGGAGGAGATCCGACGACTTCGAGGCAGGGTCACTCTAATTCATGAATCCCCAACGAAGAAGAGACAGGTGGCATCTATCACGACAACAGGAACGGCGGAGCAAGGCGATGATTTGCCACCTGCTCTCTGAGGACACGACGCTTGGTCTTATTGGCACAAGCCCAAAGAGCCCTTGCCAACGCCCCGAACAGGGAACCGAAGGACAGGTTCTGCGTTCCCTCAAGCTCGGGATAGCACCATATCACCGTAGCCGAGGCGGGGCTGCAGGGAGCTCAGTTGCTACGCCAGGTCGTGCGTCCAGGTCTCGGTCTGTCGCCTCCCAGCGCTATCTCTAAGCGTAAGTATCATGACAGTCGATCTCATTCTGGAGATGCACATGCTATTGCAGAAGGATACCGACCGGAGGCAGCACGAGGCAGTACGAACCACGAGATCTTCGCCTCATACGCTGGCCGTCAATATGGTGGGTTATATTGGACGAAAAGTTGACCCACGGCATGATCATTTGAACCTGGACCTCAGCGTAAGAGCGACACGCGGCAAAGCAACAGCCACCAATCATCACATTTGATCCGTCAGGCCATCGTGACTACGCCATCGCAGTGGCGGACCTATATCGGCTCCCCGCCAACCGCTGGACATGGCTATAGCAAGTATTGGCCCATGCTTGCTCGCGACGTTCACGTCCCACTCAATGAGAAGTCATCTGTCACAATCACAGCCTGGTTCATGTCTTGCCTTGGGCTCGACATGGCCTCAATGATACAACTCGACACAGACCGGTATTGATGTTGAGAGAATTACAGGCGATCTGGTTAGACAATTATGTTCGCGCATAGCTAACGCTGTATTCTATGTCTATATCTAGGGACTCGCTTGCTATCCACGCAACTTCCCACGCACCCGTCTGTCCATTAGCAAGAGAAGGGATCCGGCACCAATCCAGCATCATAGGCCTGGATGATCGAGTACACGCTCACATACATGCCGGCAACACAGATGAAAGCACCGGACAAGATAGTCAGAACGCACATCGTGAACATGGGCCACGCCGCCCTGAAAGCATAATACCCACCCATCAGATGGTACTCGTCGTACAGCCAGAAGAACCCGGCGATGCCATACGTGTACCAGGACGCGAACAGGCTGGCCGCGATACCGATCAGGTAGTTAAATATGGGCACGCCGACAGCCAGCACAAATGCAAGCGCATTCATGATCAAGATGAGTACCGTCCACATGACCCATCCGACTGTGGAGTGGTCGTGTAGATGGCGCGTTCGGCGGAACAGGCGCACAAAAATCAGCTTGGCGGCCGTGTGCGCGTACAAGCTGCCGGCGATGAGGAAGTTGGGCAGGGCAATGCCGTAGGCAGCCTTGGCCCAGACGGGGGGCAGGGAGCTGAAGGCCGGGGAGGCGACGCCCGAGCCGATGTAGTAGTACATGACGATGGCGAAGACGACGTAGAAGAGCGTGGCGAATCCTTGGAGGGTGTAGGCTGCTTTCATTGCGCCGCGGGGATCTTTCATCTCGGAAATTAGGATGAAGAACATGAAATGGCCTATTGAGCATGGGTCAGCATGTTAGACGTTGTCTCGTCATGGCAAGGCGCAGTTGCACTCACCAGCATAGGAAAAGACAGGGTTCGTGATGGCGATAAACGCCGTCGTGAAGTCGCTCGACCGGACTATATCGATGGATCTCCCTACGACAGGATTGAGGCTCGCGCCAACCATGCCGACAATACCAGCCACGAGGATGGAGATGACACTAGGAATGCTGAGCCATGACAGCCTGTCAAGCGTCCGGGGCATCGAGAAGATCAGGGTCGGTATCGCAAAGAGACCGGTATAAAACATCAAGCACAGCTTATTATCCGACAGCGCAGCTAACGCAATCTGCCCGGCCAGGAGCTGACCGCCGGTCGCGAAGACGGCAAAGATGACGGTTCCACCGCCCAGGATCTCGCGCCCGATGGGTCCGAACAGGATAAAGCCGGCGTCGCCCATTGAATGGACCTGGGGATGTCGCAGCTTGAACTGGATAAGGATCCAGCTAGTGAAGGTGGCGAAGATGCCCAGGAAGGCGATGATGATGACTCCCGGCACAATGCCTACGACGGCCAGACTGGACGGCAGGGAGAGCATGCCGTTGCTGACGATCTCGGCGATCATGAGGACTGCGACCAGCTGCCATGAAAGCGTGCGGTAATGGATCTATCCGCGGGGCGTCAGCATGCGGCCACGGCCGTCGCGATAAGCGAGTGCGACTGACCTGAGCATTGCTCTCATCTCCAAAGACGTCGAGCTCCGGCTCGTACACATCCCGCCCCGGCGCGGTGGTACCCGCCTCTACCTCCGGGTATGTGGAGTACTTTTCGTCTTTCATGGTTTACACGGTCCGGCCGAAAATCAGGTCAATGGTCAATTAATTGGACGGGGAAAGGGGGTGCTCAAGTGTCACGTCCTGGCGACGCGACGTAGTATTTAAACGAGGTGCCTCCAACCCCCAACCCGATGGCGGAAACCTCTAAATAAACTAAACAGAGCCCAGATCAAATAAGCCGGTCAACAACACTCCTCCTACGTAAACGGTCCTGGTAAGGATAAGGCAAGGTTAGATAGGGCATGACGGAGCTGCGATAACGACAACCTAACCAACTGCGGTAGGTCCTATCAGGTCCAGCGCATTTGTCTGCATGGGTTCACCTCTACCAAGTTCGTACAAGAACTGCCGGCTGTTATCCTCCCGAATCCGTCGGCACCCAATCCGAAGGTGTCTATCGTAGTCTATGACGGGTTATCATTATCTCGCCCGATTGCAAGCACCGACGTCGGGGAACCCCGCATCGCTGTCATCAATAACCACCTCTGTCGCGCGGAATGTTGACGTCGTCTCAGAAACCGTTTCCGGGACCAGGCCCGGCAGTCCGGGTTCCGGTTGGGATGGTACTGCGATGCTAGTAACGCGCAAGAATTCGCTTTTGTGCGGGATAAGTGATTGTGTCGGTGGTCTGTTATGTTTTGTCATGTTTTGTGCCAATGGTGAGTAACGTTTTTGTTTTGTGTTTGCCACGTGAGACAGTCCAGTCAGGGGTGTGCGCTGCCTTTTATCCCTTGGCCAAGTGCCGCTCGGCACGTCCATAGACCTTGCAACCTTGCCGGTTCGGTCCCAGTACCACGGGACAGGGTCCTGCAGTATCGGAAAACCGTTGGAGTGGAATATGCAAGACTGACCATGACGTCCAGGTTCGTTGTTTGCAGCACTTCAAATGTCCGTCAGTCAACAGATAGGGATGCCAGCATGGTAGCTGGCACCTAGATCTCAATACTCACGTCACCCTTATAGGACTGACTGCGCCGTAACTGGCTTGTCTGCTAACAGACTTACACAGAGATACTGGAGTCAAGAGAATCATAACACTCTAATAGCTGAGAACGCCGCCCCTAAAATGTGTCCTCGAGTCGCCCCACTCCCCTGCCGCAAAAAGACATGCAAGACGCGGCGAACCTGCAAAACGTACAACATCAGGGATTCCCCGGTGGTCACCCACCCGAGTACTAGTCTGACGATTACCAGCTTATCTGTGGGAGAGCGGACGGGATCCCGAGTTCTCTAGTATCTATGGTCGTACGTGGAAGGTCAGGCAACAAAACTTGTTTATGTTCACGTGTTGTTCATACCATATCATCCTCAGAGATCCATGCTGGGACCCCAGCCGGAAGAAACAAGAGCAGAACCCCCCAACACCCACACCTGTCCAAAATCGGCAGGCACCGACGAACCCTCTGTTGAACAAGCAGCTGTTGTACTTGATACTGTGATACAGTCTATGTGCTCAGGCGTGGACTCGTCGTAGAGGGCGTCAACATGGCCAAGCTCCACACCGTAGGCAGGAAGGCGAGCGTCGTGACTCAACTAGTCTATCCTCGGCGCAGTCTACATTAGCTTGTTCATCAGGGTCTTACGACCTCAACTTGACATGAGACCTGACAATGATCTCTTTGCAATAGGTGGACACGTACAAGGTTGAGGGACTAGTGGTATTGCAAGGATATGTGTCATCTACTCGCAATGCAGTGGCTTTTCTAATTGTTTCGAGTGTCTTGTTTCAAGATCACTACAGGGTTTTCCCTCTCAGAATCCTTGATTCTTGATGCCTCGTCCGACTATTCTTCTCTTAGTTCTTCTCTCTACCTCGGGTGTTCTAGCTCAACTAAGTTGGTATAGCTATGAGAGCGCACACTGGTCCTTGTGCACAAACCTTTAATCTTTATGCGGTTGCAAGCTACCATTACCCAGTATGTGTTTCCTGTTGTATTAGATTTGAAGAGACGGTTACAGCGTAACAGACTTGCCTTGCATCGTCGTTTCTGTATATCAGCATTGAGCTGGTTCTTACATGGCATAATTATAGGCTGCGCATACGCTCCTTGCCCAAACTATTATGCAGTTGGTGGTTAGGGCCTCAAATGTTGCTGCGGTCACACATCAGCCTGCAAATGCTTTCACAGTGTGCTAAGTGCGGGTGGCGAAGAAGCAGGCTTCACCACCTCACCACCAGTGATCGGACCTGCAAGACCACCGCTAACATCATACAAAGCTGCAGCTCGGCTACGGCAGGCTTCGACAACTTCACCGACACTCATCTTGCATCCTGTTTCTGCTATTCTGGCACTAGTTGGTAACTGGAAGTGATCGATGACCCGTACTATTCCTGCATCGCAGCTATCGCTTAGACATCCACAGCCGACACGTCGGATTACTCTGATATCGCCCGTCAGGGTGGACTATATAAGACATTTAGTGGCGGACGTGGTGAAAAACCCGGCTGACACGCCCGCCACTACGACTTTTGCTTATCACACCGGGACACTTCGAACGACTGGATCCGGGGCCAGGGCTGGCTCAGCAGCTACCAGTTAATAAGATAACAATAGCGATACTGGCACGCTCATGGCAATTGACACGGTCGTCAAGGCATGACATGTGCCACCTCTGGCACCCATACTGTTGTAGTGACTCTCCTAATCTGCATCCCAGCGAACAGCTCCGTATACTAGCTTTCACTAAAGCGCCAGCAATTGGCTTCTCCCGACGCATCGGCTGCCAATCTCACTGAATAACATTTAACAGTCCTGCTTGACAGAAGACTGGGAAATAACAAGGTTTCTACGTCAAGATGAATCTGCCCTGGAATATATTGGCAGGCCCGAGGGTGTCTCGCTAAATTAGCTGTCGATTATTATACAAGGAAATTCTTGTCCCTTTAGTCACAAGTCAACGACCAATCTTAACTTTCGGGATGACATCGTAAGGTTTGACCACAGACGCCGAGCCTCGCTGCGGTCCGGTGCGATGAAAAACAAGCATCCCAAGAGGCGACAGTCCGGCACTCAATGAAAGTTTAAGGCTGGACTTTGAAAGGGTATAAATTGCCCTCGCTCCCATGGTGAAAGCGTTGCAAAATTCAGAGCTTGGACACCACCAATCCACCACAAAATACAATCACTTACACGACTCACAAGCTTTGCTAGTGGCTCTGACCAACATGTTTGCTCGATTCTCCCATGTCCTTCCCCTCATCGTCTCCATACCTCTCATATCCTCTCTCAAATCACCCTTGCCAGATCACGACGTCCATGAACAAGTATGGATCGTACCAATCACCCCTGGCGGCCCTACGGTAACAGTCAACGGCACCGTCCAGCAGCTCTTCGAACAACTTACCAAGATCAATCCCAACTACGAGGCCGAGTTCCCGCCGCAGACTCCCGACATCGGCCAGCCGCGTTCCGACAGCGACAAGCGCGACATACAAGATCACATGATGGGGCGGTACAGCTGCGCTTATGACTTCTACGGCGTCGGCCTGGGGTTCATTCGATCCGAATTTGTCGAGAGGGGTCTAGTTGAGTATCTGGACAAGGTTCCTGGCAGCCCCAAGCTGGCCCCTGTCTCGTGCTCGAGGGTCAGCTGCGATCTGGCGCAGGGTATCTGGTGGTGCAACCATGTAAGCTCCCTCGGCCATGGCGTGTCTGTAATGCTGCGCAAAGCGATCAGCCCAAGTAGGTGACTGACTTCAGCTACAGGACCCCTGGGAGAAGTCGCTGGAGAACTTCAAGGTCATCGCCGATGCTGCCAGGGAGGTGATTAAACTCTGCAAGCACGGTACTCTGGGCGAAGGTGCAGGTCAGATCGAGTTCCAGGATCACTGGAGTGTCATTTACCGTGCGGATGCCCAGTGCTAGACCACCCTGTAGGTCCTGTGCAGCTGAACGGGTGGTTTCCTTTCTCATACGTTAGGCTGCACGAGTAACATCTTAAATGCCTGGATTGGCTCTTGATTTGGGTTGCGCTAATTACCTTACTGAAAATGCTCTTGTAACACAGAGGCAGGAAAACATTTGACAAGCCTAGTTCAATATTTACTAATTTCAGTTTCGGCGTTTCGCAATGATGATTTACTTCTTACGAATGCCCTTGAGCCATGCTACGAACCTTCCAGTTGCAAAACAGGCTCTATCTTGAGATGATCTGAAGTCGTCCAGTGTGAAATAATTACTTCACTGTTTAGCAGCCATTGATCTGTCCGCAGAGTCTTCCTCGAGATTATATTATGTGTCGCCATACCCAGTCTCTCTATTCCAGGTCGTACATGAGGAGGGGAGGGATTGGATCCGTTAATAGCAGTTAGCACTTGGGAGTTGTAATTGTGTTTATGAACGGCGAGAGACTCCATCCTCGAATCTAGAAGAATTCAATTCGAGATAGTGGCTTGTACGTTTGCTCCCATGATTGGACAGAAGCTAGAATTGCTGGACGATGTCGACCTCTGGGATGTCTCACCTCAGCCTCCACTCACATCTGATCCTCAAGTAATGGCACTCTCTTGCGCCAAGTGTCCACCACGCTTGAATCTATCACTATACCCAAATATATGATTTTAGTGCCACTTCTATCATCGACATGGGTACTGTCCATGCAAGCTGGCACTAAATCGACGGGACAAATACATCCACGAGTGGAGGGATAATACAACATCTAGGCGTGACATCGTCAAGCAGTGTCAAGCAGTGCGACGGACTTCCAAGCTATAGAGCTTATTGTTGGTGTTGACAAAAAGGGAGGGGGCGGTTGATGATATGACACCATCACCTTTGAGAATGAAAAAAGGTCAAGTCCAAGATCGATAGGCCCGTGTGAATTATTATAGTGGAATGCCTTTTGCATGACGGAGTGTCTGCCCCCTCATGCACACGTGTTCGGCCCTTAAGCCAGTCTCTGGCTCTTGATCCCTTATGATGTCGTTGTGGGTTTCGCTCATACTGCCGGGCAAGGAGTGTGAGTGTGCTCCTGGGGGCACACCTATGTATAGTCCCAACCCAAGCATCGGACTGAAGGATTCTAAATCATGCCGATTCCGACTAGGGACTATTATACTGCGACACTGGACGCTAGCTGTGATGCCGACATAGCAATAGCCGTTTCACAGCACTAGATTCCTTGGTTTTTTCCCCTCTTTTTCTAATCTTTTTTTTTTTCTTAGATTGTCGACTCCTACCATGACTATCCACTCACTTGGCAGCTCGATATTATCCGCCGCCACGCACTAGAGAATCTCAAGACGATGATGTGAACACTCTTTTGCCATGTATCACATCGTCCAGTGCAGCAGATTAAGAAAATTGCGCCGGGTCAGCATCCGCAAATGTCGTTCCGATAGCCAGGTTGTCGTACCACACCTGCCTGAATCCCTGGGTCCCCTTCATGCCCCCGTCATCATGCCAGCCGTTCGCGTACAGTCCCATGTGCCACTCGAATTCTCTCGAGTCATCAATCGTGGTCTGGATGTTGAACTTCTCCAGCACCTTCACCCCGTCAAACCAGATCTTGTAGAACCCCGTGGAATCGCTCTGCCAGTTGGCCTGGATCTCAACCCGGTGCCACGCTCCGGGTGTCACCGTAGCCAGGTTCTTGTACGTGGTCGTATGCTGGTCGCATATGGACCCGTACTTGACCCGACTGTACAGCTGGTCGCCGTACAGCCACACCATCGAGCTCGGCATCCAGTCATCGCACCCGGTCTCGCTGAAGTCGGCAATGAACTGCCCGATGTTGTAGCTCTGCGCCGGGGAGAACTCCCACGTGTCGGACAGGCGGAAGGCGAAGCCGTAGAAGCCCGTCTCGCCGCGCTTGTAGCCGGTGCCGCGGTGCACTTCGGCGTGGTACCTGCCCGTGTAGTTGGGGTCGTAGGTCTGCGTGACCTTGATGGCTGTGCTGCCGGCGTAGACGACGTTGGTCACTTGATCGACCGTGCCGGAGTGCTCGCGCAGGATGTTGTTCCAGCCAGACAAAGTGCCCGTGTTGCGGAAGGAGGGTGTTGCCGTGGCTGGCAGCGCCAGCAGGGCTGCGACGGTTGCGAGCAGGGTCTTGACAGACATTGTTGCGGGAGCTGAGCACTGGAGATTGATTGTCTGAAAGCCCTAATCGACGAGCTCATGGAGCACCTCTGCGCTGGTTCGCGAGGCTTTTTATACACATCGGTCCGAATGACTTATCGGGAGCAATCTCGACGTCGCATTGCACGTAACGTTCATGTTTTGCCAAGCATAGGGTATGCTGGCTTCGCGTTGCTACGTCTATGATGCATGGTAACATTGCAGGATCGACTAGCCATGTTTCTGATCTGAAGAGCGTACTGTGTGTGGTATGGTATCGATGACCGACTTCGAAAAAAGAAAAAGAAAAAAAATGTCGACGGTGTCCGAAGGGTTCTCAATGGCGTGCTGCTCGTGCTATCGCCTCTGCATTTGGCGAGAAGTATTATTTGTTCTCGGAGTTTACGCGGCTAGGATTCCCCTATCGCCCAAGACTTATGGCTTCCGATTCGCATCGTTACCGCGTTCTCCTTATAGTACCTAACTTGTATACCTTGCTGAGTGCCCTTGTGATGTGTGTAGCCTCCGTTTCTTTGCGGTATTGGAAAGACCTCTAGGGTGGTTGATGATTAGAAAGTGACGTCCCCGAGCCGCCTACTTGATAGAGATAGAGAGGTACCTTAGTATAATTTGACTACCTGCTCTGCGATGCCTCAATTACCGACGCAAAAAGTTAGGTTGTGACCGGCAATGACCCTGGTCGTCGGGAACAACCTTATTAGTGGAAACTTGATGTTCCTCGGCGCCGGAGGTGACCCTAACGACCCTTGCCAGGAGATCATCAGACACAGTTTATACGAACCAGCCAACAGCAAGAGCCATTGCGTTCCACTCCTTCGTTTGACCCGAGGTAACTCTTGGAAGGAGGAAAGCTACCCTACAAGGCCTAGACTTTTTGTAGTAGATGCCGGGCTCAACCCCAATTTTATTCCCTCTTGCTCACTATGATGGTTATCATAAGCCTTTCAGAGTGACTGAGAGATCAAACAAGTCTAAACCAAGAAAATAAAAGAAAAGAAACGTTGGATTGATAGTGCAATCACCGTCGGCCCTTTCCTTTGCATACCTACGTTAATGCGACGATCCGTACGGATGCTGAAGGCAATGGCTCGTGGTTGCGCGTCTCATGCGTTATCTGCACGTACGAATGCAATTTCACCAAGATGTTCAACTCAAGCTCCAAGATGGCCTCCAACAGACTTGGCAATGGAGCCATCATTGGTGATGGCCTCTTTGGCGCTGTTTTGATGCGAGGAGATTGTGTTTATCCTCGGGCGAGTGCGCCGAGTGGCTCTACAGTGGAACGAGCATTCGGGTCTCCCTGGCGAGGGCTTTCGCTCTCATTCACAATTCGCTATCATACGTTCATAACCACATGGAACAGACTGTATTGGACGAGGTCCCACACCTTGGAGTCCAAGAATGTATCATAGTGTAAGCTGAGAGCCTAAGGTTCTGTATCTATCAAGCATCGACTGGATGGTCGACTCGTATGATCACCTTCGAGAAGTGTTTCTTCTCGACTAAGCGTCTATAGGCATCCTTCGCCTCAGCCAGCTCAAAGACGATGTCATCCACGGCAGGCTGGATGCCCTTCTCATCAATGTACCTCACCACTTGCTTCAGTTGGTTCCGGCTCCCAAGAAGAATTCCACGAACCCAGCAAGTATGCATGAATGCTTCGAACAGAAGGACTGGCTGCGTCTTGCCTCCCACAGCTCCACCGAGAACAACAATCCCGTCAACACGCACGGCTTGCAGAGATTGCGGGAGCGTCTCATTGCCGCCGACATCGACCACAATATCGAATCCCCTACCGTCCGGTGTCAGATCTCTGGCTTTCTGGCCCCAGGTGTCGGGATTGCTGCGGTAGTTGATCGCATGCGCCGCTCCGAGCGCTTTCAGCCGAGTCTCTCGTTCTTCTGTGGACGTGGTGGCAACAACGGTAGCACCGGCCGCTACCGCAAGTTGCAGTGTGGCGATGCTCACGCCGCCGGTCCCCTGCACAAGAACCCACGTACCCGGCCCTGCCTTCTTGCCTTCAACCGCGAAAAGAGCATTCCAGGCTGTCGTCCAGGTGCACGTTAGTGTTGCCGCCTGCAGCCAGCCAAGTGACGCGGGGGCGTGAACAAGCGCCTTTTCTGCGAAGACCCCGGCGGACCGCAGTGTCCCATCGCATCCCTGGCCCATCATGGCGACAGCGTCCGAAATACCTGGCAATGCGTCATCGCCCCATTCTTCCGCGAGCTTGGGTCCCGGCCAGGTGATCACTCTGTCGCCAGGACTGAATTCCCGGACGGATGGGCCGACTGCCATGACGACTCCTGCGCCGTCACATCCCGGTATGACTGGAGGGTTGATAGGCCCGTTAACGCCCTACCCGCAATCGCATGGTCAGCAACAAGAGATAGGTAGTGGAGATCGCAGCTTGCTCACGTTTGGATCTGCGATTTGAATCTCACGGTAATTGAGACTGGCGGCGTGTATTTTCACCAGGACTTCGTGGGGACGGAGGTCGTTTGGCGACGGGACTCTGACATTCTCTTGATAACGGAGGGATCTATCAAAGCCTTCCTGGCTGGCCAGGATCCATTGTCTGGACATGATGTGTTCTTTACTACCCCTATCGAGACTGGTCATGCAGGGGAGAGGTGCAGAGCAAGCAAATAATCAGGACAATGATATTGACCATCTAGGGGTGGGTGTCGAGAGAATTGATATATCTCTCAATTGCGGATTTGCAAGTGGCTTCCGGTCGGATCTGCCCCCAACCTGACTTACAAATTCGTCGCCAGTGAGGCCGACCTCACCACCTTCTAAGACTCGCTAACAAACTATCCACTCACAACGCCTGAAATCTGATTTTCCTATTGGGGTATAGCACGATTTCTATGGCTCTGTGCCGCAGCGACGCAGATTACCAATCGGCGCAAGCGTGACATTTCTACGGTTATGAGAGCTGAGGCCATGACACTTAATCGCAGACATTGGGCCGGGGCGGACTCAGTTCAACCTCGTGTCTTCATCACTCAAAATTGATTTTCCCAGAGCAGGCATTGAGAATGAGCTTCACGTTTCTGAATACGACCGGTACGCCGGAACTGTCGCAGTCGGACGCCAAGCGGATGCGGGCGCACATCACAAAGACCAACTTTGCCAACAGACGCCAGAGGTTGAGCCTAAGGGAGCCCGGGCTACGATCGCCGAAAGGAAGGTCTAGGAAGGTCGCTCTTACACGAAATGCTCGGCCCGGAAACCTGCTACTGGCAACGCCACCAAAGGATCCATATCGCTATGCGCAATACCGTACGTGCATCTATCTATGGCCAAGAATCCCTTGAAAGATTGCCGCTGACCCACCTCGTAGTCTCCCAGTTCTGGTCGCTTGTTATGGTGGATGGCGGCCAGTTCCCCAGAAACGCTGATGAAGAGGCCTTCCTGCAGCACATAGCCTCCGAGGCCGCCCTTGCCGAGGTTTCCATAGCCATTGGCATGCGACACTGGTCACCAGACCCGTCAGTCCAGCGAAAGGCTGTTGTTCACTCGAGCAAAGCAGCCAATATCGTGATCCGGCGTATTCAGTCCGAAACAGCTCACACTAGTGCCGTTCTGGGAGCCGTGCTGAGCATGGCCATTGGAGAGCGCCTGCTGAACAACACCCCCGTATGGCACATTCACATTGAGGGTCTGGCCAAGATAATCACAGAGAGATACTCACAAGGCGAGCGTGACTTGCCAGCATTGCTGAGCAGTTTCCTAATCATGTATTTGTCCCTGCTTCCCTGCATCAGGAATGGGGGCTGACCGATACCGTCAGAGACTCCATGAACCACGTGTTCGAGTTCCCTCTAGCATATCACAGGAAGATCATTGATGCGATACGCCCTTACGGCGAGCAGACTCTCTGCGACGTGGCGGGTATATGTGACGACCTGATCCGATTTCGGAAGTCGGTCAGTGCCCTCCACAACAATCCATCATACACGGAGTTCTGGGCACGACAGATCGGAAAGGACTGGAATAGCCTCCTATGCCGAGCTCGAGCGTTGCGGTCGCAAGATAGCCCATACGTCCAAGCTAGCTCCCGCTCGATGGAGCTGATCCTCCATCTGGCCTGGCGTGCGCAGCCAGACGCAGACCTCACACCCCTCGCCGGCGAGCTGAAAGACGCATTGTGTGCGTTGCCGGTCAGGCCATGCTTGTTCATGGATCTGGCCTCATGTCCGCTCATGATAGGAGCCATCGCGGCAACCGAGGGCTCAGATGTCAGGGCGTGGTTTGTGGCGAGACTGCGAAGGGCGGTGGCGACATTGCGATCACGGGGATGGAAAAGGCCACTGGAGATCCTGGAGCGGGGATTTGTGTCTGATGATGGATTAGTATCACATTTTAGGCTTCTGTGGACGGAGTTGGATACTTGAGGTACAGTGGTAATGAGGGAACGAATCTTGGAGATTCCAACCAGCTTACGAATGACATGTTTAGCATGTCGAAGGCAGACAGTCTTGTCATCCTTTTTCTGCAAGGTGCTTTGTTTTAGTGAAACTGTGAAAGCATGCACCATAATTATACCAAAGTCTTAAAATAGCACAAGCCGCACAGCTACACAACAATGCCGATCTGGACTGTAGCCCTGACATCAGCTCGAATTAGCTCGACTAAGGCGACATTGACAGCCCCGTTTGATCGCGAAAGGACAAAGCGAGTTGCCGAAGCATGATATCGCACGAACACGGCCACTCGCACATTGTACCAAATACCAACACAGCATCTCAGACTTATTGAAATATAGATGATGGGGGCTAAGGTTGTTGTCACTAATGGTCCATTTTCACATAACAGCAAGACTCTACCATGTTGACACTCAGCCCGACCTTATAAGGGTTTGATACACATACATTCGAGGCCGGTAAAGCACCGTCACGGGCTACAAACATCGCTTACGGTTCCCTAGGAAGCCGCTGAGCACAAAGCATTTCTGGCTGACCTGTTGAATTTCTTTGACCAAGTGAGCGACCAAAGCCACCAAAGCGGTGTGCCCGTACAAATGACAATCTATACCCGTCCTTCTGTCGATAATCCCACCAGCAACTCATCTCCAATCCGCGACCCAACAGCTGGCTCATCTTGTTTGTCGGCCGCCTGATAGCCACTGCCCCTTCACTCCAGCACCTCTTCACTCCAATAGCCCTTCACTCCAGCAACCCCTCATTCCAGGAACCCATCATTCCAGGAACCCTTCACTCCATGAGCCCCTTAAACAATTGTCCCCCCTCACAAGCTGAGTGGATCAGGCGGATCTGTGCAGTCAGCTTGACTTTGTCCTTGGCTGCAGCCGGCGGCTGGGGATAGGGGTTTTGTGACACTGTTGGTCGACATACCCCAATAGTCGCTTAGCCTTGTCGGCAGTAGTGCACTTGTCACATATCTCGGTGATAAGGACGCTGCTCACTTCGATTCGCGGAGCCGGCGACGGGCAGTATATCACACGTCCCGTTTTGATACTTCGTGTACCACCACAATGCCAGATCATGGTCATGAATTCGTGTCCACAGGTCGAGAAAAAGGTGTATTGACCGCAACAGCTGTTGTTGGGGTTGCCGCGTGAGTAAACAAGGCAATGACCTTGCTCCATGTGACCTCTTATCTCGGTCGCCATGATATTGGTTGGGCGCTGCTGTTGAGACATATTGGAAGTTGGCTGTAGCGCTTGTTGCTGTGGTGTGTGTGTGTGTGTGAATAGAAGATGTTGGCCCGTCAGGCTTGGGCTAGACGAACGCTCTTGGATGTTTGCTGGAGTCCCTGGGAGAGTGGCTTAACGCGAAAGTGATGATTTGAGGTCGATATTGACGTTGGAGACGAGCGGTCTAAATACCTGGCTGATGGAATCCCATTGCAGAATCAGTTTCCCTTCGCTGATCGACACGTCGAGATTCTCTCGCATAAGCATTGGGACTGACAAACAAGGTCGGTAGTCGCGCCGTCTCAGTCTGTCGAAAGGTGATTCAGGGGTCGATAACTCAGCTAACATTATTTTGGTGAAATGTGATAGTACTGACAACGATGTTGACCGAGCAGCCAGGAAACGGGTTGCCAAGCATTCTGTACACACAAGACTGGCGCGATGAAATGAGTCACCAGCCTTGCAAGCTCTGGCTTCTGTCTCACCGCGTGCAGTCAGAATTCCTTGTTCAAGATGTTCACACCTTGCTTGCAAACCCCCAAGGTCAGCCCCGACGTAAGGCAGTGCTGAGCTTCGTCGTTTTTTATTCAGCTTTGTTCTTGACTTCCGCACCGTAAAGTCAGAGGGCTGGTGTCAAACCAAGACTATCTCCTTCACAACATATTCCTTTGTCTCTGCCTCCCGGTCAACTGCTGAAATAGGTCCAGGATACATCATTTCCAGTTCCCGCTTTGTCGAGAGACAAAAGATGCATCCCATGTCGTCCAGCTGGCATCTTTTGTAACCAGACCATCGATTTCCTTTGCACTCAAGCATGTTTTCGGATCCTTTGTGGAAACTGTGGTACTCCCTGGCTTTGCCCTCCCGGTCACTTACCAGTTTATCTCTAACTTCGGCCCTCGTTATATTCCGTCATGTCGTTAAATATGCCCCTGAGACGAGATAGTTGACAATAACTTGCGACCATTACAATACGCCTTTCTCACCCAGTTCTTTCGACGTGCTCCGTGTCAACCACTATCATCCCCCCTTCTGTGTTCAACTGAACAACACTGGCCAACACAAAACCCTACAACATTTGCTGAGTCTTTAGGCAGGATGCATTTCATCACAGAACCCGTTTCAAGACTCGCCACGTCGGATGCCCTCATGACTACGGTCTATAATCTAGGGCACACGGACGACGTTGTGACAATCTTCGATGCAGATACAAGGCGGTGGCTCAAGACCACCTGCAGGGGAGCACATGAATTCCTCGAAGACCACGGCATGCTCCATCTTGATGATGAGGATCATCCCGACCAAGGTGCATCCATGCGGGCAGCAATCAGATCAGAGCTCGATACCGGGTCTCCAAACCTTACGGCATTGGTCGTAACACTCGACGGCGAAGTGCTGTCCAGGTCAACTGATCCATACGACGATGTCACGCCTGGCACGCATTATGCTTCTCTGGGCGAGTACCAGATACCAGCCGACGTCAAGACGCTAGCCCGCGACGAGCTCGTCGAAGTCAGCCGCCTCGTCGCTTTTACCGACATTGTCATCCCCGCCTCGTCCCCTTCTCTGGACTCGGAACGGCTGGTCTTCAAGTATTATCAGCATGTGATTGGCATCCAAGAGAACTGGAACGCCATACATATCGGCGCCAAGCTAGCCGCCCATCCACACATAGTTCCAGTCCGACACGTCATTGTCGACGAGACAGACCGGTCACGGGTTGTAGGCTTCACGATGCCCTTCATTCCTGGCGGTGACCTCGGGCAGACCATTCAATCACGACCATTTAAGCTGAAATGGGCCAAACAGCTGTGCCAGACTGTGGACGACCTGCATCTCAAATACGGGGTCTTCCACGGCGACATCCGGGAGGGAAACCTTGTCGTCGACCCCGTCACAGACAACCTGATACTCATCGACTTTGGGTGTGCCGCGAAGATTGGCACTCCGAAACCCGAGCGGCATACTCAGGCAGCGCTATCGCCCGAAGCTCCAGATATCCCTCGGCTGAGCGTTGCCAGAGATGTCCAGATGGCCTTTGTAGCGGTGTGGCATTTAGTCGCAGGGGCGAGTAACCGTCTCTTAATAGACTCACGTGGAGGGCTGAGAGTCGCCAACGCTGAATACCTGAAGAAGGGTGGCTGGGTCAAAGGGCGGGATATCACGCTCGACAGTCCTGTCGAAGCCTACTACAGAGTGATGGTGGACTGGCTTCGCCGTCGCAACAACGGCCCCCAGATCACCCAACACGACCAGGCCTCTGAGCCTCTCAACTATCCAGACTACATGCCCCCTCCCCAGGTCGACATCGACCGACACCAAAGGATACAAGCCGCCGAAAAGAAGAGCGCGATGAACACCGGTCATTCAGGGCCGTGCTGCCCATGTCGTCCCCAGTACCAACCTCCGGGGCCACCGCAGCCCCTACAGTCCACTGCCGGTCCCGATACGCGATTGCTGGAGGAAGTATACGCTCCCGGATGTGTATTTTGGAAACTCTGGCAGTATGAAACGGGGATCACAGTACCCATGCAGACGAGCGGGAGGCACTTCCTGCGCTTCATGGCCATCGAGGACGGACGTCAGGTCCTGAACTGGGAACGCCCGTCCACGGCTCACCTGGACCGCGGCCGGCGGCTGCTCGCAAACGGCAAGTACGAGGATGAGCATGTCGCCGTTGCCGGCGCCGGTACCAAGTCCAACAAACGCAAGCGCGTGAACAACGAGGAGGAGGAGGAAGAGGAGGAGGCGACGGAGGAGGACAGCTGTCGGGAGGGCGGTGAACCTGACGGCTGCCACGTCGACGGTGACGAAGGTGCCTCGGGCGGCGAGACCGGCAAGGCCAGCACGACCGACAAGGCCACACGGCGCGTCACCCGCTCCACCACCAAGAGAGTCGCTGCTGCCGCCGCCGCCGCCGCCGCCGCCGATGCAACACCGGCGCCGAGGCCGAAGCCCACCGCCGGCAAGACGAGGGCTCCCAAGGACGGAAAAGCCGCAGGCAGCGCCAAGAAGACTCGCAACCGGGGCGTGCCAAACGGGAAGTGAGCCCGGCCGAACTGTCGCTTTCGATGTGATCTTGCTTGTTGTTTGCTTGCTGAACTTATTTTTTCGTTTTTTCTTTCTTTCTTGGTTTATCCTTGTCACGGTTTTCATGTTGCCATCGTCGTATTTCTTCTTGTTTCCCGTTCCCCGTTGCCCGTTTCCCGTTTCCCGTTTTCTTTTTTCTTTTTTTCCTTTTCATTTTCCCAGTTTCCCTCGCTTTTGCGCATTTGGCTTGCCGTCTTCCATACTTCATTGTTCTGGCTTTCGATGGTTTACAGAGGTTAGACTCTTAATTACACCCAAGTCTAATTATCTAGTCTAGAAGATTGTATTCAAGCAACGTACTACAGACCTACATGCAAAATGCCAGCTAATGGATGGCCATTGAGACGAAAACGTCAAAACTGGGAGTAGTCCAGATTCAGTATCTGAAGTTAAATGCATTTCCACTCGGTTAGAGATGCGACTAGACTCATTCTTGGGTCAAAGACAGAGCCAGGATTACGAGGGTGCGTTCTCTAACCCGCTCTGGCATGGATGTACGGCACCTCTGGATCTGATTCCTACCATGATGAGTTTGTCCTATGAGCGTACAAACACGGGCTTTCACGTCCTCGTCTGCAATCGGAGGTTCTCTGCCCATAGAGTCATATGTTCTTGTGTGCATTATCCATTGTAGGGGCCAGTTGGTGTCCACGGCATCTAGCGAATGCAAACTTGATATTGAAGTCCAAGATATCTCGTGAGCCTGGAGGCTGTAAATTCGCCACAGTTCTTCATCAACATCTGTTACCACCCCGTCTTCACATTATAACTTGGACTGAGAGTTTTGGACTTTAACTCCACTTGGTCGGGAGATTACTCGTCATATTCATTGGACTGAGGCACTGAAAACCGACAGCAATCATCGCTCAGGGAGAGAGTGGCATCGTGCCTTTCGAATCATTGGGAGTTCAACCAGCCACACCTATTTGGACATCATATCCTGCAAGTATCGAGCACCCGGCGGGTTATGATCTACTATACATTCATATGCATTCCTTCGTCAGTGAACATTGACGGTCTCGAACGCGGAAACTTGCTCCAAAAAGTCTTGTCGTGCCTGTGCTACATAGCCTGTGAGGTCCCGAAAGGCTAACCCCCTCGTCGCCTCTGCCTCCATCTCCGACCCGGTGACTTCACATCGCAAAGCGACGTCTCGCTGGAAAACGATCCGTAATTTAATTATCCTCACGTCCTCGTAAGTGGACCTTGGCTTTGACTCTTGCTCCAACACGCCGTGCTGAGGTAAGGTTTGGTATGATTCAATTTCTCGCAGTGACGACATAACTTCAACAGAAGTAAGTTGTGGAAAGTGAACGGTCATGCTTATCAGAAAATTCTATTCCTGTGCAGTTCCTTAAAGGCGACCTTGATGAAAGCGACATCTATACAAACTCAAATAGATAACTGGTTTCACAGGCACCTCGTAGCGCCCAGCCCACATTCCAGAAACATCAAAGAGTTCCCCAAGACCATCATACCATGCCCAGACGCTCATAAGGGAAATGGGGTATGGTATGCCAGTATTCAGTTTCCCACCGAGTGAAGAAAGAAAGAAAGAAAAATAGGGAATTATAGAAAGAAGAAAAAGAAAGCGACCTGTACAGGCAGTACATGTGATGTCTCCTTTGTAGTCCCACACCACAAACCCTCCCTTTCACCACCAACCCATTACCCTCCCGAACCTTCAGATCCAATCCAACATGGCCCTCCCACTCCACTAATCATCCAGCCCAAACATCTTTCTCAGCGCCCCAAACTTCTTCTTCTTCCTCTCCCCCCCAACAGTCCCGACCACACTCCCCTCCCCGACCCCCACACCCATCAGATTAGAGCTCGCCGTCCTCCTCTGCCCAAACGTCGGCCTCCCCAAGCCACTCATAGTCCTCGTCCCCAGGTTCCCACTCGTGCTCGGCCTCTGCAGCCCCTTCCCCACCCCGTTCGTCGGTGGCGGCGGCCCGAGTTCGCCCCCCGGCGACCCGAGCGGCCAGGACCCGCCGCCCACCGCCGCGTCGAGCGGCATACTATTCGTTCTCTTCTGCAGCCGCGGGCTCCTCGGCCTCGACGAGCCCACCACCGCTTCCTCGCTTTCGCGATCGAGATCGCCACTGCGCCGTATCTCCTTCAGCTCGTCCGCGCTGCGCTCGAGCTTCGTGTCCCGCCGCGCCGCGCTGTCCATCACCTCCGGCCGCGCGATGCCGCCCGTCTTGTTCTTCCTCCTGCGCAGCACGGACATGAAGCTGCCCCTCCGAGAGGCCTTTGGCTTCTCGAGCGGCGCAGCGGCGGGCGAGGAGGAGACGAGGTCCCCGCGCCCGGAGCGGGAGTTCTGCCGTTTCGGCAAGGGGGAGACCATCTCTTTTTCCTCGTCGTGGCGGAGGTTGTCTTCCAGGTCGGACTCTTCCTGCTCCTCGGGAAGAGGCGGGCTGACTTCGTCTGGCGGCTGATACCGCCGATTGCCCTTGCCCCAGTCGACGGTCTCGGTACCCTGGCGGCCAGACCGCATCGTCTTCGGGATTGACAGCGGTGCCAGCGGAGGCGACCGGATGTCGTCCTCGTCGCTCGACTCGTCGAAGCGGCTACGGAAGTTACGCGGGCCGGCATCATCGTCACTGGAATCGCTGAAGCGGCTCGACCCGGCCTTGGACTTCGCCGGACTCTTTGCCGGGCCCTTCCCAAAGCCGCCAAAGTGCAAACCTCCTCCACTGCCCTTCGTTTCCTTGACGGATCCACGCAGGGAATGGCGCATGCCCATACCCATACCGCCAGACGGCGCCGTGCGGCTCGACGGAGAGGGAGGCGACATAGATCGCAGTGAAAATCTGCCCGACGGCCGGCTGACGCGGTCGCTCTGTGCCGGAGACTGCTGTCTCAGAGTCTTGCGGAAGCCGAAGCCTCCGGAATCAGGCCGCGACGACCTCCTGAAGCTGCTCTCGCTGCTGTCTGAGCCGCGGCGCCGGATCGGCGGCGGTGGGTTGAAGCTGTTTCTCGCTGCCACTGCTGCGACGGGAGGTGAGCTTACTCGCTGAGGAGCCCTCATAGTCTTCGTCGTAGCAGGAGCCTGTCCAACAGACGTCGGCCGAAGTGTCTTACCTCCTAGAGCGTGTTGCCTGGGCTGCTCCGGCTGCTGGGATGGTTTCGGTGCCGATCCGTTAGTCCGCATCGACGTCCGTAGTTTGGGAGCCGTTTCGGCGTTCTTAGGGGCCAACTTTGGCTTCTCCTCTGCACCGCGCTGTATATGGATATCTTCTCCAACCTTAGTACCGGGCTTGATCATGTAGGTGCGCTCCGCAGCACGGTAGCGTTCTTCGTCAGCCTGCTTCTGTTGCTGGGCCGCGATCGTCTGCTGAGCCATGTGCACTGCCAGAGCCTTCCGTTCAGAGTTCCGCCGCTCGATAGACTTCTTCTTCTTGGGCTTCTGGGATACCTCAGGATCCTCCTCAACGTCGGCGTCGACACCAGCATCACTGAGAGCCTCTCTCTCCAGCTGCGCCCGCTTATCAGCTGTGAGACTTCGCCAGTAGGCTTTTGCCTTGTCCCAGTCCAGCGGCGCAGGCTCGCCTTGCTGAGTGGTGTCAACTGCTGTGGTAGCTGTCGACAGCTCAGTCCCCAGATGAGGGGGTGCTGACACCGCTGATGGCGCACTTTCGAGTCCTGGAGCTTCCGGTGCCGACTTCGACAGGTTCAATTCATTCTCCCTGTTCTTCGCTCGGCTCGTTATTGAACTCTCTACCACAGCGTCTAGTGACAAAAACCCTTCATTGTCGGTGTCTGTAAAGTGATCCGGGGCATCGCTGTAAATACTGCTCTCATCATCATCTTCGTCCACAACAGGCGCAAGGGTCGCCATAACTGTAGCCGGAGTATGAGGTGTTTGTATGCCGTCTTGCGACTGAGACACAGGTTCGAATGTTACTTGTCGTGCAGTTGTGGTAGAGCTGTGGACTTGATTCGTCGATGCATGCTTGGAGCTTTCCTCTGCGTCTGGCGTAGGAGGCTCCGAATCGTCATCAGGAAAGCCACCAGGAACATCGAAATATACCTTGGCCAGGATTTTGGTTGCAGGGGGCGTGGGCATTGAGACAGCTATTGTGGGAATGATCCTTTCTGCGGCCTTAGTCTTATCCTCAGCAACAGCCTCCGCGTCTACAAAGCTCGCTTCTGAGGACGGGGCAGGAGCGTCGAGGACAGTATTCGGACGCGAAGACAATAAGCTCGCTACTGTTGCGTCTTGTCTCTTAGCCGCCGTCTGTGCATTCGTAGTAGAACCATGCTCCTCCTTGCTGCTTGAGTTCTCAGCCTGAATAACTTGCGATTGGTCATCCTCACTGCTTGAGGTGTCGCTAACATAACCACTGCCTTCAATAGACGTGACAACCGGAGGGAGAGGTTCTCTAAACCTCGAGGTGTTGGCAGCAACCTTTGCCCGTCGATCGGACTCCGCCTCAGGGGATCCTATCGAGTCACTGCCGGTTGTCATTGCGTTGAGCGATGTATCTGTCCTCAGCTCGTCGCTAACGTGCGGTATGGCCGGCAATGAGCTAGGGCTGGCTGGGATCGACGGACTAGTTGCCGGATCTATCACAGGTCTGACAAGAGCACGCTCTTCATGTCCGGCCACATTGTCTCTCGGCTTCTTGTCGCGAACGCTGCCAAAGCTCGGCAATACTGGACGAGGCTTCATGATCTCGTCGTCATCAAGGCTGGCTATCTCGGGCTTTTTTGAACGCCCGACGCCGCTGTACCACGGACGTCGTACGCTGTTCTGCGGACTTGCAAGAATAGGGGAGTCGCCTATCTCTGGACCTGGGGACTCTCCGACGACGACAGTGTTGCTGTCGTCGAAACTTACGCGGACAGATTTCTTTCGAGTGATGGCGGGATCCTCACGCTGACTGAAACTCGTCGACGCTTCGGAGACGTTGTCGTCAATGGAAGCACGACGGTCCGGGCTAGCACTGTTCTTCAACGCGGACTTGCGAGGTGACACCGAGCGAGGTGGAGGGCAGTGCTTGACCGTCAAGCTATCCTGCACAGTGCCAAACCGAGCTGTCCGTGCTGGGCTGCTCGACAAAGATCGCTCACGTTGAATGTTGCTCGTTTTCCGCGCTTGCATTGCAACGGGCTTTGGCTCTGACGCCGGAGATGTTTGACTAGGACGAGCGGCCCCGTTGGTAGCAGACTGTCGAGCAGGTGTCGAATGACTCTCTGGCTGTGCGACCGCAACACTTGGCTGGGGCTGCTGTGATGATGATTGATAAACCCTTTGCCGCGCCGGCGCTGCATCCGTGGCACCTGCCACGATGCTGCCACCATGTGACTGTGGTTCTTCATCCTCAGGTTCCGGCTCTTCTTTCACTGTCGAAGGCTGTCGGCGGACACCTTCGCCGACCCACGTAAACTCCTCCGATCCATCGGTACCAGGAGCATATGCGTTCGTCGGAGATACTGGTTCTTGTTGGCGCTGTTGCTCGGTCTTCGTTGCCTCAGATCTTGGGGCTGATATGAGCGCCTTCACGGCTGGTTCTTCATCGGCGCCATGTTGAGGCCTTTGAGGCGCCTCCTGAGGTTTCGGGTCGACGAGATTGTGAGCAGCATGGGTCGCGAACGGCACACGACCAGTTTCCGTAGGCTGTTTAGTTTTTGCCGGAGCGTCGGCAATTGTAGGTTCATGATCAGTCACGTCGTCTGCTTCATCATCGACAACATGGTAGGATGTCGTCAGGACCTGACGTGGCTCGTGCTCTGGTTCGTCCTGTCTCGCACTTCGACTTGTGACTGGTACGGCTTGCGGTGGTTGCGCATTCTCGTACGCAGCGGCAGCGGGCGCAACCTTGGTGCGCCCCATGGTTGCTTGCGCAAGATGCGTCCCAGTCTTAGCAGGCTGCTTCTTTTTCTTCCGCACCGAGAGTGATCTCCCACTGGGGCCTTGTAGGTCATCATAAGAAGGTGGCTCGCGTGGTACCATTCGTCTCGAGTTGGGGTCGTAGACCATCGACTGAACAGCGCCAGTTGAGGCAGGCCGAGTCCTGAGTGATGATGATCCTGATGATGCTCGCTTGGCAGCCTGGTCCTGCGGTCGCGAGAGTTGTGAGGACTCGTAGCCCCTAGCTGTGGTAGGAGAGACTGGCGGAGATCCAACCCTGACCCTACTAGGATACGAGAAGTTGATCGACGAGTTCCTGCTGTCAGGTCGTTCATCGTCTCCGGGATTCGTGATGATTGGGGGAGGGCTCAGCGGCGGACTTGCCATGGCAGCATCGGACGTCCTGACACTACTGAGGTCGCCGACTTGTGCAGCACCGAACCAAGACCCTGCGCCAGGTTTTCCAAGTGTCTCAGAGGCCAGGCGCAACGGTGGGCTCGATATTTGCAGACTCTGGGTCTTGCGATGTTGCCCATTCCCCATCCTGTCAACATTCTTCGGTAGAGCAGGAACTGGCGGTGCAGGCTCCCGTGATTGTGTTGGAATGTTATCACTCGCACTTGACCCTGGCCGTCGAGCACCTGGGCTTGGACTGCGGAAAGTCCGTTCGGTCATGGAGGCGCTGCTACCCCGTCGGTGCAGTCCTGGCCTGTTCTGAGCATCCGGCGCACTGCCAAATGACGACACGGACGCATTTCGACGCATGGTGCGTTTCGTTTGGACCTCGCCAACATTAGTCGGAGTCATAGGACGCGCACGGAGGGCGGCGGCAGCGGCCGCGGCCGATAGGGATGGCGTTTGCTGCTCGCGACTTTTGAAGACGGCTGCTGCGGCCATGGCGGCATTAGGGTGAGCAGTCGCTGCCGTCAGAGGCTGCTTTTGTGTTTAGTACAATGGTCAGCCTTCTAGCTTGCTTGACGGCGAGTATCCGGAACGCGAGCGGTGGTCAAGATGGTTTGCGATGTGTTCTCTTCGGCAGAAAAGGGAGCAAGACAACTTCTGGTATGGACTCCGCCGCAAAGCATGAAGCAATATCAGGGATGGGATCAAAAGATAGCCGAAGGTTTGTCCAACATGTCGCTCGACGTTACGTGGAGCCAGGTTGCGGACGGCGTGCGTGCGACGAAGGAACTTCAAGACATAAAGCTCCAAAATGGTGATGTTGGGGGAAGGAACCAATGACGACATGACATACCTGCTTTGGAGGAGGCCGATGCCTCCGCGAGCCCAACATTCTGACTCGGCTCGCAATGAATCAACCGTTTCTCACGCTACCAGTAGATACCTATCCAGGTCATTGGCGCAGCAAATAGCGATAAAACATTGTGCGCTCGACAATAGACAAAGAGTCAGTGACATACAGGAAGTGACGCGCCATGGACGAGGAATGAAGGAATGAGCATGATAAATGAAGTGTTTCCCTGGTCTGCCGCGGGCCCAGGCTTGCATGGCTGCCGCTAAGACAGCAAGGGTCTCACTGCGGAAGAAAGCAGGCCATGCGATTGGCGGACCCGGTACTGGAAAGCTTACATAGTACACCCGAGTGGGTCACAGCACTAACTGGAAGCAGCTGATATGAGATTGAGTGACGTCGATTATTAAAATGGGTACTTACATATGTAGTACGGCATTACGTGGTTAGGGAATAAGGTACTTACCTGCCAGTACACCCATCTCGGGTCGTGCTACGACAACAAGTTGCTGCTCAAATGAAACACAGACACAGAAACACAGAGACAAAAATAAAAAGACTCGACTCAAGAAAGAACGGTGGACAGATTCAGATAGATTAGGACGGTGGCTGCTGAACCATTCGTATAAACAAACCATCCGTATGACAGTTTTCGGCAGGCAGCACTACAACCTGAATAGACCTTAAATAATAGGTAGCTACGGGGCAGACTGGATATAATGGCCTCTTCGACACAGTTTTGGGCATCGCCCCCTTCAGGTCCTCAACCTAGACTCAACGACCTGACGCCGAAAACACATTGTTGGGGTTTTAAGGAGTTGAATTCTTGACTGTGCCATGTCTAACCGCTTGATCGCTCTGATGTAGTTACACAATGTTACGCTCCCGCTCGCCACAAAGACATGCGTTCCGTCCACGGCTGTGATCGCGCTGGTCCGTACAACTTCCCTATTAGCAGGATCTGGAAAGTTGCCACGGCCGAAAGGAAGGAAAGAGGCACGCAAAGACCACAGCATCCAAGACATTCCACTCAAAGTGATGCCTCTCCGCTTAGCCTCATGGCCCGTCCCATCAAGAACACCTGCTTCTCGAATAATGGAATCTCAACTCGAAAGTGCGTTGAACCGATAGGCCCCATTTGCGATCGATCCATCATACCTCTTACGTTGACCCTTCTGGACGATGCAATGGTATTTTGAGCCATCACCACAAGTCATCATCGTCGTTATTGGCCCCAGGCTGAAGATGGTCATCTTTGACTTCAGATTGCGGAAACTCTGTCTTCAATTTAGTGTCCCTCGGTTTTAGTTCATCGATGATCTCTCCGCCTTTCATCGGATGCACCAAGAAGCAATAAGTTTCGACTTCCAGGACATCATTGGACTCGAGCGAGATCCGTTTTCGCAGTTCCAGTGGGATGATCTTGACCACAGCCATGCGCGAAGCAAATAACAAATGACAGCTGCAAACCCATCAAGCACATGAGTGAGACTGCCTGTTGAGGGGTTGGCTAACATGGTGGAACCGACAGGCCACTGAAACGGCGCGTCATCGTCGTCCTAGGATTTCGCCGTAGATACATGGTTGTCGGGTTGTGGCTGAGGTACCGTCGGAGGCCGGAGTGGCCGATGTCCTTTCATTCCATCGCTTCCACCTTGCCCTTCTTCACCTGCGGCCAGCGTGCCGTTATCCGTCCCGTTCTCTTGTCCACGATCGTCGTAATATTCCTCCTCGTGAAACTCCTCGCCCTCCAGTCCTTGATCCTGACCTGGCGCAGCAGGAGGTGCACTGGCGTCTCCTTGCGGCGTAGTACGGTCCTGAGCAGGAGCATTGTTCTTCGCAGCGGCAGGCTTGCCGCTCTTCTTGCCCTTGCGCGATTTCATCTTGGCTTTCTCCAGCAAGCGTTGCCTTTCCGCGGCTTGCTTACGTTCCCTGCGGTCCCTCAATTCATACTTCCGGATCAGAGCGGAAGGTGGCTGTCCAAAGATTGCCTCGTACTCGCAGAACTCGCAAATCCAGACATCTTCATCCTTGGGCGGATTGCGCTGGTTCGCGTAAAACGTGTCCTCACGTCGATGCTTGGCGGCTAGGGCGAGTTCCTTGTTTAGGCGTTTACGTGTCTTCTTCGGCGGGGCTGGAGCAGCAGGAGCAGCAGGAGCAGACTCCAATGGCTTCGCCGCCGTGCTCTGGGTAGTTTGGTCCCCCATCTGTCTGGCCGGGAGGGCGGAAGTTGCGTATGCTGCTGGGGCAGAGAGTCGTCCCCCGTTTTCCCTTGTTGCGGCACCTACGTGAGGTACCGCCACGGTGTGCCTGCGATCCGTACCGGGCCACGTCACGCTACCAGGGACCTGGGAGTCGCAGGTGAAAGTGAACTGGGTGGTTGCCGGTTCAGGCTTTGCGGACTGTCGTTGTTGTTGGAGAAGGCTGAGGTTTTCTTGACCAGGATGAGGCGGGAGTTTCTCTGCGTTGGCGATGGCAGTGGAAATGATGCCAGTGTTTCCAGCTTTAGGGTAAGAAAAGAATGTTAGTAAGGAAATTAGTCAACAACAATCGAGTGCCAGGTCCGTAAGATAAAAATGAGTACCGGAGAGGAGATGGTGATTGCGTGGTAATGAAAAGGCACAAAAAAAAAAAGGTTGCAAGGAAATGGAAGATGGCCACATTCACTCACTTGACGGCGATACCCACTGCGAGGGACGCAGCTTCCCGTTCCGCCCAGCCCAGTTGCTCGACGAATCTGACAAGGCTCGTAAGGGGCTCCTTCCGTTCCTGACGCGACCATATCGACCTCTGCCTGGTCCAGAAACATTATGAGTGCCAGAGCCAAATCCGCCTGGTCCGTAGTAGCTGCTCGATA
Source organism: Coniochaeta sp. PMI_546 (assembly GCA_021432605.1). NCBI lineage: Eukaryota > Fungi > Ascomycota > Sordariomycetes > Coniochaetales > Coniochaetaceae > Coniochaeta > Coniochaeta sp. PMI_546. The sequence goes on along the minus strand of MU271147.1, from coordinate 2,245,222 downwards.
ACGGGGACGGGAGTTCGCCGTGTCCCTCTATAGACTGGATCGGCGTCCCCGGTGAATCTGGTCCATGCATGCCGTCGTGGATGCCGTGACTACCGTTCAGCGTTGTCTCACCAGCTGTGGGTATCTTGCGCTTCTTTTTATTGTTGGTGATCTCGAAGGGGTCGTAGTAGCCGTCAGCCGACGATGCCGCAGACTGCGGCGGTTGCGAGGTCGGGTGCTTTGCATGATCCTGCTTGGCCGATGTCCGAACTGGATGGGAAATAGAATCAGACATGCTGATCGCGAGACTTGCAATCCTACTCATCCGGACCGCATCATCGTCGTGGTCAATGCTTAGCCCGTCTTTACCCGTCGGTCCTTGCAACCCGGGCCGGGACTCACGCCGTCCATAGGGAGCTGGCTCTGATTCGTCATCTCTGGGACTGTATGGGTAATAGAACAGAGGCGCCGTCGTCTGCGGGGTGGGGGGGTACTGAATGGACTCAGCTACGTCTGGCGAGAGTCTTTCACGGAGTCGACGCTTGGGTAAGGGGCGGATTGGCCGGTCAGGGAACACCGATGACACGGTATCTGCAGACATTGTCGACGAGCGGTGTTCTCTTCCTGTGTCTGTATTGTCAGCTCCGCGGCGACCAGAGTGTCTCCAGGAAAAGAAAACGATTAGAAGCCCGAGCAGCATGACTCCCAGGACAAGTCCGACCAGACCATATGGAAAGAACTGATCTGAACCGTCCACATGGCGGGCACGATGGCTTCGCAGGTCGAGGGCAAGCATCTTGGGCAAATGCTTGATCTCTATGTGCTGCGGGTATGAAGGAATTCCTGACAGAAACATGCAGAGGGGGAAGGTGCCAGGATCACCGTCGTCCTCTGGTCAAGACTCTTTGACTTGCCACGGTGACTTGGTTGGCAGTGCAAAGCGAAAACTTGAAATTTCGGGATGGCCAAGTTGCCCGGGTCTCCTTAGACATGGAAGGTGCAATGCGGATGAAGGTGACCTACCCATCACATAGCAGTTGACACAATTTCCCCAAGGAAAAATTGCCCAAAACTTCGCTTTGTCTCAACCCTCAACAATCTGGACCAGCTTGCCAGCAGAGCCAATCCGAGCCTCACCGTCCTTCAGCACTCAGGCACAACGCCGTCGAACCCCGTCGATCGGTAATACGGTATATCTTCGATACTCTTCGTCTTCGGTCGGACAGTGTTGTCTCAAAGGACTTCAGGTTACGACTCCTATTTCTGCCCAAAGACTCATCAGACATGAATTCCACATGTGGGGGGAGATCCAGATAGCAAGCAATCACGGAGTAACAACTGCTGACGACGTCCACGGCAGGCAAACGGGTGCAAAGCACCCGCACCAGACTTGACGGTGCCTACGCAACACTCGCAAGGTCTGCAGTCCCGGGCCGTAGCCAAGGCAGGGGCACGACGCTCGACGTCGCGGATGCGAGCCAGCGACAGGCGAAACTAGCTGGCTTCAACCCACCTTACTGTGTTCGAGTCTGCTTACTCGGCCTATCGCGTTCCAAAAAGAGCTCGGTCGAGTCGAAGGAGGAGGACCGGGTGGTATAACAAATGAGCAGGTACGGAGAAGCAAAGTTGGAGGCGAGCAACTCTTTGTCGTTGTCAAGATTGATTGCAAATGAGCTCCCGGGGCCCATCGGTTTCTCTGATTAGGAGAGACGGTGTTCAGTGCTGCCAGCCAGGACCTAATCGAAACGTGTTACATAAGCCGGCTTCATCCGCACATAGATACCTCTATTACATTCAACATGGACGACCTCTGCACGGATAAGCGCATGATGGGCATACATAAGGTGGGGTTGTCGACCAGGTGTATACAGCGGTATACTTCCTCTACCTCAACAGTCTACACGCAGCACTGTCCATCTCGTCGACAATATGCCACAACTTGAACTCTTCACCATCGACGAACCCCATCACCAGTGCTCCAAACCTGGCTGCATACGATTGCAGCGTTTGTTGAGCCAACTGTACTTCTTGAATCGGCTCTGATGTCGTTCAGCGGCAGTCAATTGAGGTGCATGTGTTGTCCCAGCCGCAATACTCTCTCGAATATGACAGTGATGTCATGTCGTTCGTACAGTACACCTGGTACTGCTGACAATCCTTACGGTGCTTTTATACATACAGTTCAAAAAGCCGACATGCGGGCGTGGGAAAAGTTGAGTTAATGAATTTTATGCATTGGGATTTGGCATGGAGGCTGGTTGTCCCCGCACGGCCAGCTGGCACACACCTGGCATCTGCTTGTCTACTGGCCAGGTGCAGGCTTACTCGGCGGAACAGAGGTGGAGGAGAAGGTTGCATGCACCATTGGGACATTTTGTTCCCGCCCTCTTTCTGGCCGCTCCTCCCTCGTCCTAGCTTGTCAACACCAACTTTTCCACTACTCCAACCCTCACCGTCGGTTTCCTTGCCCGTCTTTGAACTATCTCAGTCATGACAGACTCTCAATCCTCGTCAAAATCCTACTTCTTCATCTTCAATCCGCTCGATCTCTAGCTCGCGTCGCATTCAGCCCGTGAGGCGCCTCACCAGCACACGCCGCGCTGGCTACTCTGCCCCCCCTCGTGGCCTCACCCAACACCCCTTCCAACAACTTCCAGCCGTTACCTAGCCAACTCTCTCTCCTGCTACCCGATCGCCGCTTCGTTATCTGTACAACTTGGCAGGCACACTTCGGGGCAGCTCTCGATTCTCTGCGTGTCGTCGCAAAGTTCTCCTCCTCTGTTTCTCCAACCTCTTCGACCCTCAACCTTTGGACAACGCTGTCCAGGGAGCTGAAGCAACCACATCTCCTGCTCCTGGTTCAACAATCACGCTTCCGCGACCGAATCACGCTGCTCAATCGACATTGAGTCCCTCCTCTACACCGGGGCGCGTCTTGTCCCGCCAGATCACGATCCGACACCTCCGCTTCACTACCTTGGGCGGACACAGTGTCGCCGCCACGCCCTTAGCAGGTTTCCGTAACCCGGCGTTTCGAAGTGAGCCGTGACGGACTCTTTTTATACCAAGCGTCGTATCAGATTTGTTCGACCGCTCTTTTGGCCTGTTGGGTTGACGCGGACGCGGGATCAGAACTTTACACATCGGGCCTGCCCACACAATCAAACTTGGACTACGGACCCCCAACAACCGTCGCGTGTGCGGGAGCTTTCACATTGGTACTTGGCACCGTACAATTCACCTTGACCTCGACACTTTCTGTGTGCAATGGCAGGAGCGGATCCACGGCGGTCCTCACGAGCGCGGACGACCCAGTCACAGTCTCAGCATTCGTCTACAACTTCGAGCACATCAGGTCGAGCCGATAGACCTACCCGGTCCTTCCACAAAAATGGTTCACCGCAGAAGTCTACTCCGACAGGTTCGCTGTCCTCGGAACCGCCCGAAGATACCATCACCGCCGAAGGCGGCCTTTCGACACGTCGACGTACACGAGGTAACGGCGACGACCGCGACAAGACTTCATCGAACCTCGACTCAACAGAGATGACGAACGGCGGCGATGACATACAAGACGAAGACGAGGCGGTCCGCTGCATCTGCGGCTTTGACGACTACCCGGGCCCGCCTCCCTTGGACGAAGACTCGAAGCACGGCATCAAGGACACGATTGATCTCGACCCGATATTTACAACCGACGTGAACGACGATACGGCGGGCTTCTTTGTCCAATGCGACATCTGCAAGGTTTGGCAGCACGGTGCCTGCGTGGGAATCATGACCGAGGAATCGAGCCCGGACGAATACTTCTGCGAGCAATGCCGCAAGGACTTCCACAAAATATTCACCGCAAGCAATGGGTAAGTCTTACGTTTCATACACATATGACGCAAGTATCTTTTTGTGGGAGTGGTTGCCCGTTGGCGCTGGTTGTTCAGCTCGTCAGAAAGTGGACGTGGCTGCGCACGCGATCCCACTCCTACGGCTGCAACTCTGTCGAAGCTGCCAACTCGGACACTTGGCCTCTCCCAACGCACCTCAAAAAAAACTTGACCGATGCTAATACAATGTCTCATAGACAAAAATACTCACATTACCTTCCGCTCAAGCCGCATCATTCTAGAACGGCATCCAGGGCGCCATCTCTTGTCAAAGATGGCACCAGATCCCCCAAGGAGAAAGAGGTTCGCAGCGCACGAAACTCATCTGTGTCTCAAGCGGGAAAGCGCAGGTCGACCATGAACAGCCGAGAAGCAGGATACAACGAGGCGGAGGCGCTTCGGCGCGCTATCGAAGCAAGCAAAGAAGACGCGGCGCCAGAGGCTGGCGACGGCAGCATGCGGCGCGCCAAGCGCGGGCGAAGCGATAGCGAAGAGTATGTGTTCAAGGGGATTGATCTTGACTACCCGTGCTTACACTTTTGTTAGGAAACCAGAGAACGCGAAGCGGCAGCGTACGGGATCCGAGTCTGTTTCACCGCCTCCCGATAAGGCCATAGAGGACTCCGACTCCGACGAAGCGTTATCCAACATGCGCAACGGCCTTTCCAAGACGAAGTCACGGACGGGCGCAGCGACATCGCGCAGTACTCGCTCGGAAAAGCCGGGAGAGAGAGACGAGCGCGAGCGCCAACGAGTAGAAGCCGCCAACAAGCGGAAGGGGAGGGCTGAACGGCGCCAGGCCAACGGTATGAACCGTCGAATGGCGCATCCTAGACCCATATATGAACGTATCTAACATTCGTGCAGATGTAGACTCAGATCCCTCGGAAGAGATACCGTTGGCAGCGCGCTCAGCGGCGACCCGAACAACAGCCGTCCCTGTCCCTCCAAGCGAGCCTGCCACGAACCCTCCATCCCCAGTCGAGAAGGCTAAAGCCATACCGCCAGTAGCTGAACCGGCACAACCACCGCCGTCCTCGGTGCCCAGTCCGGACACACCTTCTGCTGTTGACCCGGCGCCACCACCACCCCCGACGCGAGTTGATAAGAAGAGGTCGCACAAGAAGAAGGGTAGGAACCAGTACACCCGTGACGACGATTCGCCGGCACGGTCGCAGTCCCGAGACATCAGAGAAGATGCCGGCACCGAGAGGCCAGGGCACAGCAGAAGCGACAGCCATCAGGTCAAATCCAGGAACAAGGGAGGAATGAGCAGCAGGATAACCATGACGGACATGAAGAGGCGGGCGGCCGCACTGCTGGATTTCATCTCGCGCACGCAGGTCGAGCTGGCAGGCGAAACAGCGCCCTCGCCCACCGACAGCAAGGGGGACGAGCCCCCCAAGGTGAATGGTGGCACCTCGGTACCCGCCGCCGCCGCTCGGATCGAGAAGAGGCAAGCGGACGGCGTCCTGACGCCCAAGCCGGAACAGAACGGGGAGGTCTCCGGGCCGACGGAGTTTAAGGAGCTCTCGTGCATGGAGATGATGGACAGTCTGACGAGGCGGTTGGTGAAGTGGCAGCAGGAGTATACTGCCTAGCAACCAACCGTTCTTGACTACAGTAACAAAACTGGCGTTTTTAGGCGTTTTTCCTTCTTCTTCCCCATTGTCACCACTTCTCGCTATGACCACGAACAAAAATGATGGACACTGTGCTCCTCCACCGAAGGGACAGAAGGTATACTTGGCGTTGTGCTGATGGGACATTGGCAGGGGCAGATCACAGGCATGTGTGTTATTTTGTATGGGTGCCATGACGGCTTTTTTTTTCTTCATTTCCACGGCTTGATACCCCCTACCACGAAAAGCAACGGGCGCTAGCAATCCATTGATACTAGTCTTTGATTGTGTTGGGGGCTCGGGCGTAAATAGCATTGTACGACGGACTGTACCATTACTGTGAATCGACTGTGGGATGAGGGGTGGATGGGTATCTTGTTATATTCTCTAGACCGTCTATAGTGATAGACGCATGTCCTTCGCGGGACGAAGTTGTAATGCGATATGATACAGTATGTTAGTTACAAGCTCTGCTCAACCGTGTGTCTCGTATCTATCCGTGCCTCTGCCATGGTAACCGGACTAATGTTGTTCGAGTGGGTGTCGTATGTCCGAAGGATATATACCATGCCGGTCGGTTTCTATACCTGTCTCGCAGCATAACCCAAAATATCCAGGCGTGCCCACAAGCTCCTTCACCCACCCTGCATGGCCGCCCACTTGGCTTCCCCCCTGGCCTTCCTCTCGACCTTCTCCTTCTTGACAGCCTGGTTCATACTCAGCACCGGCTCCCTAGCCAGCCTCACCGCAGCCCCCAGACTCTCCTCGCTGACGTCGTCCAGACAGAACCTCCCCAAGTGGCCCGCCCTCCACTCCTGCACGATCCAGTCCGCCGCGCGGTCGATGCCCAGCACGCCGCCCTTCAGCAGCTTCCCGGTGCGTCTGGCGACCCCCTCCAGAAACTCCTCGACGTCGTTGGTCGGGCCGCAGTACTTTGCGTACGACGCCGGATCGCCGCGGCTGTTGAGGACATAGAGCAGGTAGTCCGCCACGACCGTCACGGGCACGAGGCCGTCCTTGACGCACCCCACCAGGGCGAGCTTGAGCATGCTGACGGGGTCGGAGACGTAGGGCACGAACACGCCCGGGGTGTCGACGACGTAGACTCCCCCCTCGCACCCATCACCGTCCCCGTCCTCCTCGGTGCCCGCCACGATGCGCACGGGCGTGCCCATCTTGCGCGTCACGCCGGGCTGAGCGCCGGTCCTGGCCGCCTTGGCGACGTGGCGGCCCATCCCCCGGGCGCGCAGGCGGTTGAGCAGGGTCGATTTTCCGGCGTTGGGCATGCCGACTACCAGGGCGCGGAGGCCGGCGAAGGACGGCGTGGGCTGGTCGCGGGCCGCCTGCTTCACGGCCTCGAGGACCGGTCTGGGATCCTGACCCGCGCCGAGGAAGACGGTGGCGGCGGCGTGGTTGGAGTCCCTGTGGAATCGTTCTAGGAGCCGGAGGCTGGACTTTGTGGCCTTGTCGTCCGGAACGAGGTCGCGCTTGGTGTAGACTATTATGCGGCTCCGGTCTGGGGAGTTTGTGGCGGAGAGGGTGCGTTCTAGCAGGGGGTTCCAGGAGGTGATGGGGATGCGGCAGTCGCGGACCTCGATTATCAGGGAGACGGTGCTGATGGTGCGGCGCATCTTCTCGAGGGTGCTGTGGTGGTGGCCCAGGAAGTAGGAGCGGATGATCTGCTGGGATACGGGGAAGGAGTCTCGTGGTGTGAAGGGGGGTGGGATTGCTGTGTGAGGGAGGGCGGCTTTTGCGACTGCTGCTGCGGAGGTTGAGGCCGCGGTTGCTGCTGCTGAGGCGGCGGATGAGATGGCTTTGGAGGCCATTGCGTGAGATGAGATGCGGTGCAATGCGATGAGATGAGATGAGAGCAGGGCGGTGGTCTTATATACGGTCAAGGTGGGATGAACTGTGGTGTGACTAGAGTCATGGTGTTGAGCCGATGAGATTTGAGAAGCTCATGAAAGTGAGCGTCTTTACAAGCTGACGGGTACTATGTTCAAGCCAGTGAGGATATATCTTTGATGAGATGGAGGACGAATACAATAGACAGACATCTGACAATTGCATGAAAAATCGTGCTGCTGTTCGGTTTTATGCATAGTGGGGCAGTTTTATGCATTTTAAGGTGACTTTGTACACAGCAGAGACGTCCTTTCTTCTCTCTCACTGCTCTCTCACCCTCTTAGCAAGGATTGCATGCACTTTCGGGTGATCTATCGCGAATCTACGTGTCCAGGCATGGAGGTTGACCTTTGAAAGGTATACACGATGGGAGAAGCTGCGAGCCACCGGGTCTTGCGAGACTCTTACTGGCCGATGTCCGCGTACTACTTCTGCTTGTTGCTCGCGGTATGTCGACGTCGATATCAGTCAGACACATAATGGACGTTGATTATGAATCCGTATTCGATATCCTTCATATGCTTTAGTTCTGGAAGGCCTGGACCGCATCTGACAACTGCAAAATAACAGACTGCAACCGGACAAGCAACCAGGGACGTCTAGCCGCTAACATGCCAAGGTGCTTCATTTCAGGTGGGGATTCGCTTCTTGGTCACTGCTCTCAACAGCTACCTCATGCCAAGCTCCCTTGACGGTGTGTCTGTTGACAGGGCATTCGATCTGACTCTAACTGGTCTGTTTGCTCAAGGCTGAGTTGCCTCAAGCGTGGACACACACTTCATAACTGCAGCAAATCTCACCATCCCTACAAGCCTAGGTCTAAACCTTCAATCCCTCCCCCTTGAGCCTAGTCAACAACCCCCTCTCCATCTCCCCAAACCCGCTGACCGCCATCCCCTCCCCCGTAGGCGGCACGTTGCCGTACAGCGGCACCACCCTGCGCTTCCCCCTCAGCGCCTCCAGGATGGTCCCGTCGCCGTACTCTCCGTTCTCGCACAGCTCCAGCATCGCGTCGGCAATCTCCTCGGGCTCGATGAACCTGTCGGCCTCGGCCCTCATGCCGCTCTTGTCCGGGTCCTCGCTCCACATGGGCGTCGTCACGGCCCCCGGCGCGACGGCGCACACCCGGATGCCCAGCTCGTCCCGCAGCCCGCCCAGGCTGCGCACGAAGCCGTGCAGCCCGTGCTTGGAGGCGTAGTACAGCGGCGTGCCGACGCTGACGCAGTGGCCCGCGCACGAGGACACGTGCAGCAGCGTGCCGGCCGTCTTGGTCCGGGTCCAGTGGCTGATGGCCAGCTGGCTCAGGCGGATCGGGTGGGTGAGGTTCACCTCGATGGTGGCGTAGGTGCCCGGGTCGGCGTCGGCGGGGTCGGTGGACGGAGAGTCCGGGTTGGTGGCGCTCTTGGGCGGTCTCCAGAAGTCGGACCAGCGCGGCTCGAAGATGCCGGCTCCCGGCACGACGATGTCGACCGACGGGAAGGAGGAGACGGCCTTGTCGAAGAGGGAGCTCAGGTCCTTCCACGAGGTCACGTTGGTGCGGTGGAAGAGGGCCGAGGGCTGGTCTCTGGAAGGTGGCGGGTGCGGGTACTGGGCTAGGAGCTGCTCTGCTTCGGGCCGCAGGGCGAGGTCTGCTATCAGGACTGAGCAGCCTTTGCTCAGCAGGAGGCGGGCGAAGGCCAGGTTGATGCCTATACTATATTAGTCTTGTTGTGTGTTTTGGTTTACTGAGTAGTTGAGGGGAGTGGGTACCTGAACCGGCACCGGTGATGACGGCATGTTTGCCCTGGACAGAGAGAGGCGTGTTTGCCGTGGATCCCATTGTATGAGTTTGACTTAGTTGTAAGAGATCCCTCGTACTTCACTTATATAACAGAGATCTTAGAAATAATCAACTACATGTCCATTCTGACGCTACATCGAAGCACAGGAAGCAGCAATACATATACACGACTCCCGTACCCCCAGCTCGCCCACAACGGGCCGTTTCTTGGAGCTCGACGGCTAACGACATCCGCTCCGCGTCTCCGCCACTGGAGCTTTCATCCAACACCTCGAGCTTGGGATGAGGGGTCATGACACGGGTTAGGGTTAGATGTAGATGTGGATGTGAATGTGAATGAGTTCCAGGACGAAACACAGGCCTTTTGACATTGTGCCAACCACTCAGGCGACTCTCCCCTTATTCAGGGTCACTCTCCGGTGCGGTCAATTGGGTTCACGTGGTCCCGGTCATATATAGACCCCCACATTACTTTGTGCGTAGCGGTTCAAACGAATACATAGAAGTAGTACGACACTGGCGATATGATGGTACGAGACAAACGCAAGTCTGTATGTAAGAACCTCTCCGGTTATAATTACGATATATGACAAAAGAAAATGCGTAGATCGCTCCGCCAGCTGAGGCACTGTCGTCCTCTCTGTCTATCTCTATTTGACCCAAACCAGAAATAAACCCCAAAAAAACTCCCATAAAAGACAATGTTGCCCATCCACCACTGCCCACCAACCCAAGCATCAATCTATTATTTTCCCCCCTACTTCCTGCCCCCAGACTTCCGAACCCTAAAGAACCAATACGCCGTAATGGTGACAAAGACATTGAACACCACATAAGCCCACACGAGGCCCCAGTTCCTCCACCTGTCGTCCCAGCTGATGTCGACCTGGCCCAGAAACTGATCCGCCACGGTAACAGGACAGTAGTGGCAGTCCGCCGTCGCGGCCGGGTTCTGGAGCTGTCCCGGCGCGCCGGCCTGCAGGTAAGGGCCCATATACTGGCCGCATGTCATGCCCGAGGGGGGGTTGAAGACGGACAGCTCCGCCTCCGAGCACACGATCTGGCGGGCGTGCAGCTCCGTGGCCACCAGGCCGCCGATCCAGTAGGTGAAGGGCGAGACGCGGTACATGAAGATCCAGAAGCCCGGCATGGCGGCCGCGGGCTGCAGGACGCCGCAGAACATGATGGACATGAGAACCAGGAGGGTGTTGACGGCCGCCGCAGTCTGCTCGTCGGGAAGGGCGGCGATGGTCATGTGCGCGAAGGTGGAGGCGTAGACGAAGAACTGGACGAAGTAGAGGAGCACCAGCCCTTGCCTGTCGGACGACTGGATGCCGGCCGTCGGGTAGTAGACGCAGGCGAAGGTGATGATGCCGGTTATGATCTGGTAGGGGATCTCGACGACGATGTTGGCGATCATGAAGGCCTTCCAGCTGTAGGCCTTGGAGGGCCGCTCGCGGACCTCGTAGAGGGCGCGCTGGGTGATGAAGAGGGGCTGGATCTGCTGGACCAGGGTGGTGAAGATGGTGGTCACCATGAAGATGCCGTAGAGCACGTTGAACATGCTCGCCTGCGTCGTGCGGCCGGGCTGCTGGTAGAAGGAGAAGCCGATGAAGAGGCCCGCGGCGAGGCCGAGGATCCACTTGGCCATGACGTAGGCCGGCATGCGCCAGTACTGCTGGAACATGCGGTAGGTGACCGTCTTGAGCTGGAGGGAGAACGGGGCCGCGAACTCGGAGAACTCGTGGACGTCGTGTTCCGAGTCGTCCTCGAGGTGGGCGGTCTGCTCGTGGATCTCGTCGATGTGGGCCCGCACCTGGCGGGCCTCGGGGCTGGTCTTCCACACCTCGTGCCAGTCTGTGCCGATGCCGGACGAGCCTTGGTTGACGATGTCGAGCATGTACTCGGCCGGGTTCTCGTCGTCGCCGCAGACGCGTGCGCCGTTCCGCTCAAAGTACTCGAGGAGGATGTCGGAGTTGGGGCCGATGTCGCCGAAGTAGACGGTCTTGCCGCCTTTGGCGAGGAAGAGCAGACGGTCGAACTCCTGGAAGAGGGTCGCGCTGGGCTGATGGATGGTGCAGAGGATGGCCTGGCCGGCATCTGCGAGTTTGCGGAGGAACGAGCAGATGGCCCACGAACTCTGCGAGTCGAGGCCACTCGTCGGCTCGTCAAGGAAGAGGAGTAGCTTGGGCTTGGCCGCAAGCTCAACTCCAATGGTGAGCAGCTTCCGCTGCTCTACGTTGAGACCCTCTCCGGGAACGCCGACGACGGCATCGGCAAAGTCTTCCATGTTGAGCATGCGGATGACTTCTTCGACAAAGTCGTACTTCTCCTGGGTGCTGACGCTTTGTGGCCGACGCAGCATGGCGCTGAAGCGGAGAGACTCCCTCACAGTGGATGTCTGCAAGTGAAGATCTGGAAGTCATGTTAGCGCGATTCTTTGTTCTAGAACGACGGATAGCAGGAGTCATACCTTGCTGCTGCACATAACCAGTACTGCGCTGGAAACTAGCATCCAGAGGCTTGCCGTTGACAAACATATCGCCGGTAATGACACCCATGGTGGTCCTCTGCGCCAAGACGTCGAGCAGTGTAGTCTTTCCGGCACCGCTGACTCCCATCAACGCGGTCAACGTTCCGGGCTTGACCCACCCTGACACGTTGTCCAGCAGGGTGCGGGTCTCATCCTTGATCTTGACGTCGTAGTGCACGTCTCTCCAGGTGAAGATGCTCTTCTGGGGTTCGATGGCTCCGACGCTAGCGTCCTGCTGATGTTCCTTCGCAGCGCCCTTTTCCGGGTCCGACACCTCGGGGTCCGCTGCCTTGGCAATGCTCTCGGGCACCTTTCCGCGCTGGAAGACGAGCATCTCGGCCGTGCTGCTCGTGGCCGAGTTGAGTTCGATGGCGACGAAGTATGTGATCATGAAGGCGATCAGCAGGCCCATGAGGATGCCAAAGTTGCGCCAGACGTGCGAGAAGTAGTACTCGTAGCTCACAGCAATGTATGCGTCTCCATTGACTGTGAGTCTGCCGGCAACAGCACCAGCAGATGAGCAGACGAAGGAGTCACCACTGAGATCCGGATAGCCAGGGATGAACTGGGAACAGGTAAGCTCTCTGTGATGGAACTCGTTGGCGACCAAGATCTCAAATGCGTAATAGACCGGGTTGAGCCAACGTATCCAACCGAACCAGGGATGCATCTGCGGGGGCGCAATGACGAAGCCGGTGTAGATGACAAGAGCCAAGACCAGGACACCAGCCAAGCTCAATGCCTGCGCAATGGTCTTGGTGATGGCGGCCATGGTTCGGAAAACGGCACTCATGACAAAGGTCGAGACGAACGAGACGAGGAAGAAGAGGAAGAAAGCGCCCGCTTCGCGTTTCAGGCCCGCCAGGAAGTACAGGACGATGTTGAAGCAGATGGCCACGATGAACTTTATGGGAATGTCTGATACGACGCCAGCTATGGCCTCGGCAGCCGGATGAACGAAGCGATAGGATGCTTGCTTCTCGACGATGGGCCGCTGCGCATAGAGAGTGACAATTTCTGCAAGAGCAGTGAGCGCGTTGCAGAGAATGGCGATGAACAGCGTCGAGACCTTGGACGTGGCATCGGCCGTCGCATTTCCACTGTTGTAGTAAAGAGACCCGACGATGAGCGCGATAATGATGTTCGAAGCAGACTGTGTGATTGTTGCAGCCTTGTCGTTCCAGATTCGCCTGTATGCTCGCTTGGTAGCCAGGCCTATTTGCATAGGCACACTGATGATGTACGACGATCCGGGGCGGACATTCTTCGCTTGCATGCGAGTTTTAGCGTTGCGAAGGTTGTTGATCGCTTCCGTCGCTGTGGTCTGATGTTCCGCGGCGATCTCGGCCTGCAGGTGCTGGTACTCGGGGGACGCACGCCAGTAGGCCTCGAATTCCTCCGGGGTCTGGGGCACCTTGTTTTCCATGCCGGGACGCGGTGTGCGCTCGATCGGGTTGGTGACAGCCGTGAGGAAGTCGGCGGTGGTCTGGCGCGAGGGGCAGACCCAGCCCTGTCTCTCGAAGAAGGCCTTGGCTTTCCCTGCCGGTCCGAAGTAGATCTGCCGACCCTCGTAGAGCACAGTGGCCTTGTCGAAGACATCGTAGATGGCCTGGCTGGCTTGGTAAATGGCAACAACGTGCGTAGAGCGACCCAAGTCGGCGGCAAGCCGCAGGTTGTGGACAAACTTGAAGGCTGTGGCGGAGTCAAGTCCTCGGGTGCTGTTTGTTGTTAGTATAGGTGACGACCAAGGGAGAGTTTGAGTAACTCACCTGTTGTCCCATGCGCATATAGACGAGCCAGCAACAATCATCTCTGCGATACTGACACGCTTCCTCTCACCGCCAGAGACACCTCGGATGAAGTCGTTTCCAACCTTGGTGTTCCGGGTATGACTGAGGCCGCACATAGCCATAACCACTTCCACGACAGAATCGATGTGTTCCTTTCGTGTAGTGCCCGGGATGCGGGTTTGAGGAGTCCGAGTTGCTGCAGCAAATTCCAACGTCTCGCCGACAGTCAGGTGAGGGAAGTGCTTGTCAACCTGCAGCACTTGAGTTAGCATGCCCTGGTCAAAAGTCCCCAAGATTGCGTGTGTACTACCTCTTGGTTATACACCAATTCTCCTCCAAACTCCTTCACCATCTGCTTCTGCGAAATGCCACCATACCGAATGCTTGACGGGTCCTCGATCTCCAGGCCATGGAGCTCACCGCATACGGACTTGAGGAACGTACTGCAACCAGACCCGGGCCGTCCCAGGACAACGAGCAGCTCGCCGGGCTTGACGATGGCATCGAAGCTGTGCAGAATCTTCCTGTGAGTTTTGTCACCACCGAATTTCTCCTTTAGACGAAAAGGCGTGAGGAAGACGTCGGTGAGCGTCTGCTGCAGCTGGAGTGCTTGCCCCGATCCGGAGACACTGAGGTTCTGGAATGTGAAGCCGACTGGGGTCTTCTCGAGGCCTCCGGCCTGCATCTCCTGGATGAAATGTCGCAGCCATTTCTCGAGATTAAAGCTCGGGCTGTTTGGGTCAAGTTCCTTGTCCTTGGGGGCGAAGAGCCCCTTTCCGTCGGGAGCAGCGGCGACGGAGCGCCTCCGGGAGATGGAGGTAGCGATCTGGGCGAGTTCTGCGAGTTCCTCCTCGTCGAAGGTGTTTCTCCTCTCGAGGTCGCTGCCGTCCACGACGGTCCCCTCTGCGGAGTCATCGTTGCCAGATGGCATGTCGTGCATGGGTATTATCTCCGTCTCCGACCCTGGGTGGCCGTTCGAGTAGGACGCCATGTTGCTCCTTTGGTTACTCATGTTCAGTAGTCGTTCAGTCCCGGTGTTGTTGACAGCGCATGGTGAGGGGCCGAAGGACTTTGTAGACGAAGTCTTGAGACGACTGAGAGTCTGGTCCCCAAAGATGCTTCTGACAGTACAGGGCGGGACAGGCACAGATAGGTCGGAATAGGGAATGAAAGATATGTTGACACTCTCGGACGGCAATCAGTCTATTCAAGTACTACTGTGTATATCCATCGTGTGGGTACCAGCTCGGGCTCCGCGTGCAGTCCGTTATCCCAATCCGCCACAATGGGAATTGATAAGCCCATATTTTTTTCATCTTCGAGAACTCCAAGCTGAATAATGGGCATGGGATTGAGACGCAAGCGTATCGGAATGAAGGACAAGGGACCGCTGGCATGTGGATATCTCGCTGTGTTGCTAGGATACTAAGCTTCCAAGACATGTTCGGTAACTCCATAACCAGGACAGCCCCCAAAACGGAACCGTTCTCGTCGACGAACTTACTATGGTAGGTACCTTACAATTGTAAGACAAGGTAGGTACTGTTGCTCGTAAAGGTCTGGTCCTTGTGTCCAGGTGTGTCTTGGCTTGGCTTGAGTCAAAGTCTAATGGCCTTAGTCATGCCGCGGCTGCTCATCTGGTGGAGCGATGCGGATGGTTGAGGATGCTTCAAGATCAGGAAGATGCACCTCGTGCGGTACCCAGCAGCGGGTATCGATCACTAGCGGATCTTGGTACATTTCCGCCGCGTCTGATTGGTAGGAATTGCTCGACAGGTCCTCTAGATCCAGAGTGATTCATTCGACATCATGATGTTGTCACCCCGAAAAAAAGTTCGGCGTGATCTAACAGACGAAGCAATGCATGCATTATGCATCTCAGTCTTACTCCTGCCTGCTTGTTCGATCCTCCTATCGTCGAGCAAGCTTGTGTGGTATACGATGGGAGTGCGAGACTACGTGTAAATGCGCTGAGGTAGTTGACAATCGCGACACGTGAAACAGAGTCAGGTACTGCAGCCACCCTGATTCAAGACAGAAGCAAGGGACCTCAATCTGACAAACCCCTATGAGGTGGACCCCATAAGGCAGAGAAATTCATCGAAATGACGAAATGTAAACAATGGAGCTCTATCCACTATAACCCGCCTAAGCCACACTGCGTCTCCATCACGGCGAAGATAAGGACGACTCCGGGTCCGTTGTACCCTCGTAAAATCCGTGAGCCCGGCGGAAAGGCCAGGCGGCCGAAGGCAATCACTTTTCTGTCTTTGGGTCTGTTTTTTTCTTGGGCAGTCTAAAGCACTGGAGCTAGAACAACGGGAGCTACGGCACACAGACGCAAGGCCAAGTCCGAAACGGCTGGGCATCTCACGTCAGATCCTACTTTTGTGCGTCCTCATATGCAAACCCACTTGGCACTATACACGTGTAGTTACTGTAGTATGTTCTACCTGTAGCACCCCAAACTGCAGCCCATTTTCAGTTGAGAACGCACTATCGACGACAGCGCTTGGCGGTGACGGACTCTCGACCACATGGTCACTAGACTTAGTCAGCACCTTGCGACTCAAAGCTAATGAGGAGACGTCTCTCGTTCAACTGCACCTCACAATGCACCACTCGGACGCGTTCTAGATCGCTTTCTCACTCCTGCAGGAGTGCGCGAAGATGCAACCAAGGTACTCTTGCGGTGAATGCATTTGCTCCGCCAAACATACCCGTATCTTCGGAAAAGCCGGAGAGAGGTAATGCGAGAATGCGGAGACTCCGTGCGCCCCGCGGCGCCCGGGATGATATCCAGCCGATTTTGGATACCCCGACCCCGAAGCTCCGACACAGCACGTCTATCCTTCCGCGCGGGATGACGAAAGCCTATAGGGGGGCGGTTTTTGCAGCTACGGTGCTAGTCCATTTACCGGGCTAACTACCCATCCGGGCCAACTACCCTTTTGGGCCACACCACTTTGCTATGATATCTAACACTTTGAAGCTTATTTTTAGTAGTAAAAGTGGAATAGCCTAAAAGGGTAGTTGGCCCGGGAGGGTAGTTGGCCCGGGAGGGAAGTTGGCCCGGGAGCGAAGTTGATACGGTAGCAGCAAGATCAGAACACGGATTCGTGTTCGGGTTTGAAGCGGGGATGGCTGAAGCCGAATATCGTGCTCTAGATCGTCTGCACCGGTGGTGGTGACACAGTAGTAGGCTGTTGTTGTGCTTCTTGTGTATGTCGAACTGAGATGTAGTGCAACACTTGAAAGACCCTGCACGTGGTATCGGCAGCCTTAATCATCGAATCATGCACAAGCAAGTTGGTATTGCAAAGTAAAAGTATACCATATTACACCAGACCTAGGTCCTCAAAGACATCCAGTCGTGCATCCGGAGGAGAAAAGCCATCCTGAACGCCATGCCACCAGACAATTAGACACAGGAAACTGTCCATGGCGCTGTCGAATACCCCCATCGTGAATCCTTGGAAATCCTGGCCTCATCCTGTCCTGTCCAAAAACCATGCTATATCCGTCATCCCCAAAGAACGAAGCCGAATACGATACACGTTATACGACTCTGGTATCTGCAGAAGAGAAGAAGAAGAAGAAAAAACAGAAAGAAATCCAACCCAAGACGCTTCTTCCCTACTCCTCTCCTGCCCCTTGTCACTCATCCAACCCAACTCCAACAAGCAACACACCACATCACTCTTCCCCCCCGCCTCAAAGTCTCAACCGATCTTCCCCAACTCCTCACGATGCCCATCATTAAGCAACATCTCCAGCACAATCTGCCCCCCCGCAACCTCGGGGTGGCTCATACAGATCTTGACCGTCCCCTTCGAGTCCCCCGCGGTAGGCTGCGCCGGGACCCCGACCCCGCTACCGCCCCCCGTAGGTCCCCTGAACCCGTAGTCGAGGCATCGCACGTCGCGGCCCGCAATGATCTGCCTCAGCCTCCCGTTCTCCGCGTTCCTCACCTCCACATAGTCCTCGTTGAACAGCAGCAGGTACTGCCCGAACATCGTCGCCCCTTTAGCCTTCTTCTGCTTGCCCGAGTACTCCATGATCAGCGTCCGCGATATCTCCCCGTGCTTGTCCACGTACACCGCGCAGTCCTCGTACGTCAGCAGGAACTCCTGGTCGTTGAGCTTGAACATGCCCAGCGGCCGCTGGTCGCGGATCCGCGACGCGATGTTGGCGATGGCCGCCACGTTGAGGTCGCGCGGTATCGACTGCGGGATCTTCTTGTCGAGCGTCAGCAGCTCGAAGCCCTTGGCCGACGCCACGGCTATGTACGTCTGGAAGAGGTTGAGCGAGTAGCACTCGGTCGGCAGGTAGAACTCGTCGTAGTCCCGGAATGACTCCGTCCCCCCCGCCCCGCTGCGCCGGCCCCCGAACAAGCGCGTCTTCCGCTCCGTCGCCTTCTGGAACACTGGCTCCAGGACCTTGAACGTGTTATGCATGCCCTCCTTCCGCTTGTAGAACAGCAGCATCCTGTCCTTCATCCTGGCCGTGGCAAAGAACGCCACGTCTTTGGCGAGGCGCTGCGGTGCGCGGCGGGGGTTGTCGTGTGACGGGGCCGGGAAGTTGGACACCGGCGCCACGACGTCGAGCGGGTAGGCGATGAGCGACTTGTCCGCTATGATGAGGCAGACGGAGAACTCCTCCAGCACGGCGATCTGCGTGACCTTGTTGATCTGGACGGACCTCGTCCAGCCGCGCGGGTTGGACGCTTCGGATATGTACAGGCCGTAGTCCGTGCCGATGGCGATGAGGCTCTTGCCGTACGCGTTGAAGGCGGTAGCGCAGTTGACCTGCGCGCGGCAGACGGGTGGCGGGCCTCGGCCCGGCCCGTAGATGAGCTCCATTTCGCGGATGGCGCGGTGGAGCGGCGTGCCACTGATAGACACGCCGAGCTGCCGGCCCTGGGCTGTCACCGAGTCGTAGGCGAACGCGCCGTCGGAGAGGACGCGGAGGCGGAACGGTTCTGCGTTTTGGTCGTGCAGCGCGTTTGCGTGGGCAGTCTTGGCCTCGATGATGTTCCTGCACCAGTCTTCTCTGTCTTTCGGGGTAGAGGCGTAGAGGGTGTAGACCTCGTGACCCAGATGCTTGATCCTGAAGGGGTAGATGATCTTGCTGTCGGGATCGCTGGTGAGTGTCGTGTTCATGGAGCTCATGGATGAGCCCGTGGGAGTATGCTCAAGCCCTGGCCGACCGCTCCCATTAGTAGCGACCTTGTTCAGCTGCGTCGTTGACCCGGTGGCTGCTGTCGTACGGGTCAATGGTGCAGTGATGCCCTTTTGTTTGGAGACTGGGTCGTCGTTCATGCTTTCTAGGAAGAGCAGAGGCATGGGGATAGGCTGGGGTAGTTAGCATCATCATCAAAATGGACGCATGACTTTGAACTGTATTTACCTCTTTGGACACGTCATATTTCGTCCCGCCACGTCCATCGTTTTTGACCGGCTTGGCCAAGATGAAGTAGTGGTCAAAGAGCATGGCATGTGTGTCAAGCCACCGGACACCCTTGGAGCCCTGGCGCTGGAGCTCGCCGGAGAAGATGAGTTTCCTCCCGAGGTGCTCCAGATTCAGCACGGACTGGAAGCCGGGACGGAGGACAAGCATCGACTGCAGCTCAAGGAGCTTAATCTTCTGCTGCGTCTCGTTGACCTTGTGATCGATCTCGTGCGTAACAGCCTTGATCTCGTCTAGCGCCCTCGCAAGGTTGGCCTTCTCTTCGCTCTCGCCCACCATATTCTTATGCACAGTTGCGAGTAGCAGACTATAGCGCTGTAAACGGGTGATTGGAGCTTTCAGGAAAGTCGTCCACTCTAGACGCTTCGACCGCTTGTGCTCCCGCACGACATCCAAAAACTGGCGGAAGAGGAGGTTCCTCTCAGATTCCTTCCTGATCAGGTAGCTGGCGTAGGGGAAGTTCGAGCAGTACTCGATGTACACGGTCCGCGCCTTGCGAATCCATTCACGGAACAGATCGCTGAAGCCTACAATGTACGGCCCCTGCTCCTTCTGCCTGTACTTCAGCTGCGCGAGTAGATGCTCCTTGTTGACGCGCTGAAGCTCCTCGACCTTAGTGAACACCTTGGCGATGAAGCTTTCGAGCCTGTTCGCCGCGATGATTGGCGGTTGCCAGTTGCGGAGCTGATCTCTGTAGAGAAGCCGGACGACGTCGAGCTGGTTCATGTACTCCTCTTCGCCTGTCACGATCTCATGAAGGATATTTTGCTTCTCGATCTCCTTCTTCGACTTGCTCTCCCGCTCCTCTGCCGAGATGCCGTAGAATGTGGACCAGTCAACGACCTTGATGTCTTCTTCGGACATCATATTATCCAGATTAGCCTTCTTCAGCGTCCTACCACAGTGGTACGAGTAACACCGGACAGGAGTGCCGTTGTCGTGTAGCCTGGGTGCGTGCTCTTCGTGCTCGTGCAGTTTCGGAGCGTAGCATCCGGATCCGGTGAGCTGCCATAGCACACCGGACATCGAGCCCTGGCCAAACTTCACCCACTCCTCCTCGGGGATGAGAATATTCGCCTCAAACATAGCATCAACAACCCTGGCGCTGAGGACTTCGGCGTCTGCTACGTTCATGGTCGGAACTTTGAAGCAGAAAAGCCTCACTAGGCCCTCCTCGATCGTCTTCCTCTTGGTTTCTGGGTCACCCTCGGCCATCTCTCGCACCCAAGAAGCGATCCCGCTGAGTGCCCACGGCTCGGTACATCGTTTCATGTCTGTGCTACTCAGCTTCGACGGGATAAACTTCTTTTTCCGACCGCTCGGAAGGGTGATGGCGTCGTAAGCCGCAAGAGACGACGGGGTGCCGGAATCATATCCATCGTATGGCAAACCGTTCTGCGCCGCAAATTGTTGCTGCTGGTTCATCTGTCTCGCCTGTTTCCTACGGGCCTCCGCGGCATCTGTTATCGATCGCGAGGGTGCTACTACCTGTGGAGTGTGGCTATGGCTGGACAGGGAAATTGACCGCTCAACATGCTGTTGGTTCGCATTTTGACCAGGGTAGGCCTCCGGTGCATCCTGACGCGAACTGACTCTCGAGTCGACGCTCAATGAATAGCCGTGCTGGTACGGGGCTCGACTCGGCTGCACAGATAGCAAAGAGCTGGTATCTGAGGCTGGGGGAGGAATCGCGGGTAATGGTCTGTTCGACAGTCCAGGGTGGTAGAACATGTCCGGGTAGTCCTCCTTCAGTGGCGATTCGCTACCGCTCTGACGAGAGTGGATCGAGACCTGCTCATCCCCTTCGTCAAAGCTCAAACGATGCGTCTGCGGCATCTGCAGACCACCAGTGCCACCATAGTCCATGGAGGCTTCCGAGTACTGCGGGAACCCGCCGCCAGAGTCCTGCGGGTACGGTAACGGTCGGGATGCATCTTGACTTGAGCCGGGCACAGGTGGAGAAGGGAGCGCATCGTTGCCGTATGCCAAGTTCCCTGCATAACCTCCACCAGCTAAGCCCAAGTCCATCATGAACTCGCCGCTGTCCGTACTCTGCTCTTCCGACGGAGTCGGAAGCGACGTAGTGGTGGGAGGCTGGTCGACATAGCCGAATGTCGGTATGCTGCTGAAGCGCCGGTCATCCATCGCATCGGCTTGCATAGCCATCAAGCCAGCGACGGCTTCGGGATCGCTCTCGTCATCGTCCCACTCGTATGGACTTCCATGGTAATTCTGGTTTGATGCCGCGGTCGTGGCAGTTGAGTTATACCTGCTTACTTTCCCGTCCTCTTCTCTTCCAGCAACTGTTGACGACGTCGAGTCAAACCTCCGCAGCGCGTCGGCATCGTCACCAAACACGTTCCCGTTTGTTGCGCGAGGTCGTTGAGAATGGGTCGACACGCCTAGATCAGAGACGATGTCATTTATAAGACTGTCCTGCGTCACATGCTCCTGCGCATCCTCATCTTCCAGCTGTTGGCCGTTGGCGTCCCAGCGCTCTTCAGGAACATTGTCCATTGGACGACTAGGGAGCGGAGCGTTCGTGGGGTGCCTTGCGAGCCCAGTCGTCGGCTGATAATGTGCAGGTGGGGAGGGTAAAGGTTCCTGTGAGTTCGATCGAGAAGCTCTGCTCATGAACGAATTCGGATCTGAGGCAGAGTAGTTTGGACCGACTGGGATTTGCGTGTAACCCGAGTGAGACGCCTGGGTCGTCGACGTCGGGTATGAGTGTCCCGTAGGAGTCGCATAAGCCGAGCTGCTATCCGGACTTGGGCCGTTGGTTGAATACGCGGGGAAGTACTGCTGTCCTGAGTAGCCCGGGGAGGCGGAGTACTGTGTCTCGTGGTAGGAAGAGGCGCTCGAAGAAGCAGTTTGCGGTGCATAACCCGGACTCGGTGGTATAGGACTATAGCTTGGTTGTGATGGCGGTGTCTGCCCCTGTGCCAGCTGTGGCGAACCATAGGTCGAGGGGGTCGGAGTCTGCTGGAATGTCGATGTTTGGGGTACGGCAGGGGAACTGTAGCTGCCATAGCCGTAGTTGTTGTACCCCGTGACCGTCGCATTCCTCTGCGGCAGCGTTGGGGATGCCGTGCTCGCATATGCCGCTGGGTTGTATGTCTGAAGAGGGGCGTAGGCGTTCGGAGCTGTAGGTGTCGGAGGTGCGGGCGGTGCAGGTGCATATGTCGGGCTTGCTGGCGACGCATATCTCGCCGCTGGGTGCGGATGATATGGCAGGGACGTCGACTGAGATCTCACAAAGTGCTGCGGATTATAGGCTGGGTGGGCCGTGGCCACAAGCTGGGTGTACTGGTGCTGGTAGCCGGCTATGGCAGAGTTGGTGGTCGGAGCGTAGCTCTGCCTGTTCTGTTGCGCATTGGCGCCGATGAACAGTTCGTCATTACCCCTTCCAGCGCCGGCGGGATATGAGTCTTGCGGCCTGGCAGAGGACGGGTCGAAGAAGGAGCTCTCGTCGCCGTTGCTAAAGCTCGGCCTTCGTGGCGGGTAGTTTTGCTGGTCTGGTGATATTGGTGCTTGGTTTGGCACTGGGTATTGGGCCGGAGGGACATGGCCATAGCGGCGCGAGTCATCGCCTCGAAACGACATATCGGCGACAGAACGATCCCGAATCCCAAAAGAAAAATCGTGTCAAGTCGTCAGTCGTGTTTGAAGCGCGTCAAGAGTTATATCGGCGTCGACGCCGTTGGAGTTGGCGTCGCGAGCTGGTGAATGATGGATGAAACGTTTAGTCTAACCAGCTCGGTCACGGCGGGCAGCCCAGGTGGGGAGGGCTGTGGTCGGGCTGCCGCGTTTCGCTTGGGGAACGGGTAGCGGTGGTCAATGCTCAAAGCCGCCAAGAAGATGAATTAAAGGTACTATTGAACCGAAGTCACATTGACATTGAGCAGAAGCACCAAAGTGCGACGACAGATCATGGGAGTTCCAACTTCCAGATGACTTCCATCGGCGAGCTGGACTCGAGGCGCGACTGACATACGCGCGCAGGTGGCCTCCGAGACATAAATCAATGCGGTCTCGTATTTAGGACGGTGGGCCGTGACTGAGTGGATTTCAACGTTCTGACGTACTCGTGTCGAGGTAGGTAAGACTTTCAGGTTGTTGAATATAAAGTCTATCTCGCGAAGGGGCGCAAGGTACTCTCTCATTTCACATGATTGATGAGAACCATATCCACGGAAAAAGGAAGAGCAGCCTAATCAGTGCTGCTTTGTGCTGGACGTCGGGCACATTTGATGTAGGACGATGGAATACAAGGACGCAAGGCTGTGACCAAGATATTGCACGATAAAAACCAAATGACAGGCACCGACCTGATCCAACAACCATTTCTACATGTACGTGTGGAGAAACGAGAACCTGCTTGATGACCTGCTCGATAACCTGATGGACAAGACCCGTGGGCTGAGCGGATAATGATATGACGGAGCACTCGACAAGCCACACTGCAACAGCAGTCCGGTAATGTCTTGGCCCAAGGCTGGCAGGCTGAGGCTTGTTTGAATCTGCAGACTGGTATCTACCGCTTGTTGCGGCGGTGCTTCCACACCCGGTGGCGTGGCGGGACGTGATGGTGGTCTACTGTGTACTGTGGCTCAGGTAAGGTATATGTCGGCAGTACGTTACACATATACACTAGCTCAAGAGTGAGTGCTTCCAGATTGTTTGGGATTCGTGGTCGTGATATCCGCAAAACGGAAAGCTATCACATTCACATACATAACTACCTACCATACCTGTTGTAGAACTTCGACAAAAAGAAAAGGAGCAAAAAAAGTCGGTAACTGATTAGCAAGATTTTGTAGAACACTCTATATCGGCGTGTCATGCCGAAATTGCTACCAAGTGGCTATAGTACGAGCTTCACAGCGAACAAACCAGCAGACTGAGTAAAGACACACTGTAGCTTAAACCATCAGATCACATGCGCTAATACTTTGCAAATACACGTTCCGAAGGGCGCTTGTCAGCAAAATCCGGAGGAGAGATATGACGGCGCTCAGAGTGAAACAGACGTCAGGAAGGGATTTCAAAGAAACACCCATCCTAACTGCCATCTCCTTACAGAAGCGATGTTTTAACGATCTGAAGCCGATGCTCACCAGAGCTTCGCTTCTTCGAGCCGGACCCGAGTCGGAGTTAAGACCAGCGTCGATATCGGAGTACAGATTCACTCTTTTCTTTGCCGACAGCTTCTGCAACTCGGGGCGTTTGTCAGCCCACGAATATGACGGCATTGGCTGCGGGGCACGCAAAAGATGGAGCTTCATTTGTGGTCACTGCTGTCCCCCACTTGAACGTTGCTCTCCCCTCTTCTACTTCGGACCTCTTCTCTGCTCGCTTCAGCTAATCCGCTTTCTTCAATTCTCTCGAACTTGCTCTGTGAAACTATAAGCTTTGCCAAACATCCATCCCAGCGATCTCATCACACAATCCGTCAAAATGGTTAAAGCAGGTATGTAGGAAGCCTTTCCGCAAGACCCTGATTACCCCGCTACTCCGAGGAGCTGTGTGTACATTCGTCCTGGGCTGCGGATATGGAGCCGAGGTCAGCCCACGGGCGCCGCATTGAGCACATTTGTGACGCCTTAGGATCACCTTGATGGCCTCATATGCCTGTCGACCTATATACGCAGCCAACAGGGTGCCCGTACCAGTGTCAGTACCGGCAGGCAAGCCATTGGGTGTACATCTTGCATGAATTGGTGGGCTAGGGAATCCGGGACGAGCCGGTCGCACTACCTTTCTCTCAGTTGCATCCGTAAACGTATCAAGGAAGTCACTAACCCGTCTCACACACACAGTTGCCGTCGTCCGTGGTGACTCCAACATCAAGGGAACCGTCGTCTTTGAGCAGGACTCCGAGTCGTCTCCTACCACCATCAGCTGGGACATCACCGGCCATGACCCCAACGCCAAGCGTGGCATGCACATCCACACCTTCGGTGACAACACCAACGGTTGCACTTCGGCTGGTCCTCACTGTGAGATCCCCTCCCAACTTTGCTCATACGCCTCGGAAAACTGACGGTGGATGCTCAAGTCAACCCCCATGGCGCAACGCACGGCGACCGGACCGCTGAGGTCCGCCATGTCGGCGATCTAGGCAACCTCGAGACCGATGCCCAGGGCAACGCCAAGGGATCCGTCCAGGACAAGCTCGTCAAGCTCATCGGGCCCGAGAGCGTCATTGGCGTACGTCTCATTACCCTATATACTCATATATATTGTCACTCTTACGGACGGAGCTCAGACTGACTTTATCTTTAGCGCACCGTCGTCGTCCACGCCGGCACCGATGACCTCGGCAAGGGAGGAAACGAGGAGTCTCTCAAGACTGGCAACGCTGGCCCCCGTCCTGCTTGCGGCGTCATCGGCATCGCCCAGTAGGCATCTGGCTGTTGTCGTGATGCTTGAAACACGGAATCTCGCACTTGCAGTTTGAATATAGGCGGCACATACGATCTTGCAAGTGTGCGGCGTGCCCGTAAAATCCGTCGAGTAGATTGTAACTTGTCTGCAGACTCGATCATGAGATTTCTATGATTTTGAGGAGACACTTTACCAAGTTCAAGCGTCACTATCAGATAGCAAAATACCAGTCGTTGCTTACATCCTTCGCTGTGTTGACGGACGGGCTCAATACTGACTTCGGACCTATCTACGCCTGTTCCAGGTTTTGTCTCTAACAAGTTGAGCATAGGACTGACGCCAACGCGCAAGATCTAGTCCATTCAGTCAAGTACGGTAAACGAATATCCTTTCAATGTGCCCTAATCTGGCCACGTTCTGGTCTGAAGTTGTCTGGACTGAGGGGTCCTTATATCCTTCGCTACCCCGCCAATCATGGAAATCGGGTTTCTGACCCTGAGTACATGTACATAAAACATACATGAGTCCAGATCCTCAATAGTGCTTCTTCACTTCGGAAGGACACTCTGCGGACCCAATTGACACAAACTATGAATCCTACCTTAACTAGTCGATACTAAGTACTCCTTTCTGTCTCTTTACCGTGAGAAATGCAACAGGTGACTTTGCAAGGTAACCCTTCTGACTAAGTTCCATAGTTGGCGCGAGACTTGCTCCATGCTGTGTTAGTGCGCTTCTGGAAGCCCGGCGCACCCTGTTGGTCCCCTCAATAGGAGCTCTCCCCACATTCTGGGGTCCCGAATACTGGCCAGAAATATCCACGAGGACAGGTTGACGTCTACCTTTCTACAAGCTGTCTTGGTTCCAACTCATTGATTTTCTTAAGTTTTCCGTCCGAAGTTCTCAAGTTCCTTTGATCGTCCTATTATTCTTGCTCTTCTCAAGGTATGTTGAACTTCCTTCCATGGCTCATGTCCCTTTTCCTACTTTCGGCTGTTGCGTGGCTCTGAAGGCCACGTTGAGCTTCAGGACCACCTACCATGGTTCCTGGAACTCAGCTACTTGGGTTGTGATTTCCGAGCTCAATATGACTTTTTTCCTGCTATGACGAATGTCTCTGGAAAGGAATTGGTACATATTGGCACCTCTTCGACGACTTCATCAACTAGTCAGCCTCGGGCACAACCACCACTTCGTCACCGCCCATTGAGCCGTGGCAGCGTGGCAGCTTACTCCTAGCTTGCTGAGAACCATTGCGATGGATCTCTATAACCCCTACTACACCCTTCTACGTCCTGTTGCTATGCTGCGGATTCACGTGTGACGTCAGCTAACACGATAGACCTGATAGACCCCATAGCTCGCCATCTTTTGCTCTACGAGGACCTACCTCGACCATCCCGAACCCTACCTCAAACATGGCGAAGAACTTCATTGCAACCGTCAAGTCAGTGTTGAGCGGCGACACACTGGTGCTTACGAGCACCAATAACCCGAATCTTGAGAAGACATTCTCGCTGGCATACGTTTCGGCACCCCGCCTCAACAAGGAGGGGGACGACCCATTTGCCTTCCAATCCCGCGAGTTCCTGCGAAACTTGACAGTCGGCAAGCCCATAAAGTGCTCTATCGCATACACTGTGCCTGGATCCGGAAGAGAATACGGCTCTGCACAGCTTCAAGATGGCACCGAACTCCCCGACGCAGCTGTTAAGGCTGGCTGGCTGAAGGTGAGGGATGATGCCGGCAAGAAGGAAGAGTCAGAAGAGATTCTCGACAAGATTCAGAAGCTTCGTGATTTCGAGGCCGAGGCCAAGAAAGAGGGCAAGGGTCTTCATGCCGGTACAGGCGGAGTGATCGAAGTCCAAAACGATCTCGGCGGCCCCAACTTCCTCAACGAATGGAAGGGCAAGACCCTGGACGCCATCGTAGAGCGCGTATTCAGCGGCGACAGGCTGCTCGTGCGCGTACTACTTTCCGAGAAAAAGCACCTTCAGACCATGACTCTTGTCGCTGGCATCCGGACTCCTTCGACCGAGAGGACGACCAACGGCCAGACACAGCCGGCAGAAGAGTACGGTAACGAAGCCCGCGCCTACGTTGAGTCGAGACTGCTCCAGCGCCTGGTCAAAGTCAAGATCGTCGGCGCCAGCCCTCAAGGCCAGCTCATCGCCACAATCCTCCACCCGCGAGGCAACATCGCCGAGTTCCTCCTTCAAGACGGCCTAGCCCGCTGCAACGACTTCCATTCCACGCTCCTCGGCAACGACATGGCTGCCCTGCGCGCAGCTGAGAAGAAGGCACAAGCTGCAAAGCTCCGCCTCCACAAGCACCACGTTGCAAAGGCAACAGACAGCAAAGACGTTGAAATGACAGTCACCAAGATCATCAGCGCCGACACAATCATAGTCAAGAACAAGGCCGGCGCCGAGAAGCGCATCAACTTCAGCTCCATCCGCGGACCGCGCACAAACGAGAGCACCGAAGCCCCCTTCCGCGACGAAGCCAAGGAGTTCCTCCGCAAAAAGCTCATCGGCAAGCACGTCAAGGTTACCATCGACGGCAGCAAGCCTGCGCAAGACAACTTTGAGGCCCGCGACGTGGCCACCGTCACACTAGCCGGCAAGAACGTGGGGCTGATGCTCGTGCAAGAAGGCTACGCCTCTGTCGTGCGGCACCGCAAGGACGATACCGACCGGGCGCCGAACTACGACGAACTGCTGGCCGCGCAAGAGACCGCCAAGGAGGAGAAGAAGGGCTTCTGGTCCGGCAAGGCGCCCAAGATACGGCAGTATGTCGATGCCAGCGAGAATGCGCAAAAGGCAAAGATCCAGCTGTCTACGCTTGCGAGACAACGCAAGATCCCGGGCATTGTGGACTACGTCAAGTCTGGATCGCGGTTTACGATCTTGGTTCCCCGCGAGGGAGTCAAGCTTACCCTCGTGCTGGCCGGTATCAAGGCACCCCGACAGGGCCAGCCGTTCAGCCAGGAGGGCATGGACCTCGCCAACAAGCGGTGCAACCAGCGCGACTGCGAGATTGACGTGCACGATATCGACAAGGTCGGTGGGTTCATTGGCGACCTGTACGTGAACCGGGAGAACTTCTCCAAGATCCTTGTCGAGGAGGGCTTCGCGGAGGTGCACGAGTACTCTGCCGAGAAGACCGGCAATGCAGCTGAGCTGCTCGCTGCGCAGAAGAAGGCCAAGGAAGGGCGGAAGGGCATGTGGGCCGACTGGGACCCGTCGCAGGACGAGGTCGCCGAGGACCAGAACGGACACGGCGTGGCGGAGACCACCGCCGATCTCGGCAATCTGAGCCTGGACAAGCGGCCCGAGGACTACCGCGACATCGTCATCACCAACATCGACCCCGTGACCGGGCGGCTCAAGATCCAGGAGATTGGCAAGGGCACCGCCGCGCTGGAGACGCTGATGACGGAGTTCCGCAAGTGGCACGCCGACAGCAAGAACAACGTCTCGGTCAAGGACAGCGTCAAGGCGGGCGAGTACGTGTCGGCCAGGTTCAGCGAGGACGGGCAGTGGTACCGCGCACGCATCCGGTCCAACGACCGGGCTGCCAAGGTCGCGGAGGTGGTCTACATTGACTACGGCAACAGCGAGAAGCAGCCGTGGAGCAAGCTGCGTCCGCTCGACGAGAAGTTCTCGGTGCAGCGGCTGAAGGCCCAGGCCGTCGATGCGGCGCTGGCGTTCGTCCAGCTCCCCACGGCGCCGGACTACCTCGCCGAGGCGATCGGCTTCATCTACGACGTCACGGACGGCAAGCAGCTGGTGGGCAGCTTTGATTTCGTCGACGGCAAGGAGAACCTGAACTGGATCACCATCTTCGACCCCAAGGCCGAGGGGGCGGATAAGGTGACGCAGAGCGTCAACCGGGAGGTCATCCGGAACGGACACGGGATGGTGCCCCGGAAGCTGAGGCCGTGGGAGCGGACGAGGGCTTTCGAGGGCGTGCTGAAGAGCCTGAGGGAGGCGGAGACGCAGGCCAAGGAGGAGAGGCTGGGCATGTGGGAGTATGGTGACTTGACCGAGGATTAAGCTGTCATTTTTTTTGTTCCCCTCTATGAGCACTTCCTCAATTACTTTGGCCTATAAAAGTTCTGGGAGCGAAGCATTGAAGCATGGGCATATTTAAGCCTCGGAGAAGGCGGAAAAGGGGAAATGAGAGTTTGGGTTGAAGCATATTCTTCAGGTCTCGTGATGGATATAAGCTTCGTAGCCACCACATATCGGAGCAAATGAATCTCCTCTTAAACGCCTCACCTAGGTGTTCCTCGCTATATCCACGCCTGATGACAGATAGTATAATGAGTCGGTCCCTTTAATGGGCCAATTCGGCCGAGAACATATGTATGGCTATACTATGGCCAACGACAGAGCTACAGCCACGTGGGGGACACCAGGTGCTTTCAATGGTCTGAGTAAGGACCTCCTCGGGCGACATGGACCAG
The DNA here is from genome assembly GCA_021432605.1 of Coniochaeta sp. PMI_546. NCBI lineage: Eukaryota > Fungi > Ascomycota > Sordariomycetes > Coniochaetales > Coniochaetaceae > Coniochaeta > Coniochaeta sp. PMI_546. The sequence continues at coordinate 2,215,405 of MU271147.1, read as the reverse complement.
CCGGTAGATGATGACTGAGAGACTTAATGACTACGCATTAGAAAGACTTGACAATTCAATATCGTAGTATCGTGTCCGCGGAATCGACGGGTAGGGACGAAAGAAAGGGTCCGATTCGGAAGTACCGTCGCTGGAAATTTTGTTGAGATTTAGTAGCAGCTAGACATTGCAAGATTTACCATCTCCGCGCTCGATTTAACCAGACATTCTGGAAGATACGGTACTTCTAGCAAGATTATCTGGGGCGAAGCTTGGGGGGCGAAAAAAGTGCCTCAGTGAATGGCAACGGCGTTGAATTGGCGGAGAGATGTGGTCCGGCCCCGCCAGAGAATATTATGGGGATTGATTTGGGGGAGGAGGGAGCATAACATCATGTCATCGCCCCAAGGCCGAAATAAACTTGTCCCTTCATCATCTATCTGTTCTCTGAACTCTACAAAACACCACTATCAACTCTGTACTGTTAAATTGAACCTGACAATTCCCCAAAGTCGAATCATCTTTTTACATATACCCAACGCTCAAGTTAGTCCTTCACAATGCCCAACTCTCTCGATCAGCTCAAGGCCACTGGCACTGTAAGTTCCCATGTACCCCGCCAAACCCCTCATTGCGAAACTCGGAGCTGCCGCAAAGTTGAAGTTGAAGCTGTGGATGGAATCAAGATGCTGACCGAGTCGTTCCGCTGCTGAAAGGTCGTTGTCAGTGATTCTGGTGAGTCTGACTCTTCTAAGAAGGGAATCATCCGTTCGGCTGGTGAACAATGGCTAACCTCGTGGCCGTCTAGGTGACTTTGCCTGTCAGTATATACCCTCCTCAATCACCCCACCTGCGTCATTTGAAGCTCGACTTCGCCGCCGCCAACTACCCAACACCATGGTCCAGTATAGTACAACACCAACAGGACTGGATGACTGACTCGATGACTAGCAATCGCCAAGTACAAGCCCCAAGATGCCACCACCAACCCCTCTCTCATCCTTGCCGCGTCAAAGAAGCCCGACTATGCCGCTCTGATCGACAAGGCAGTCGAGTACGCCAAGAAGCACGGTGGCTCCAAGGAGGAGCAGGTCGATGCTGCCCTCGACCGCCTCCTCGTCGAGTTCGGCAAGGAGATTCTTAAGATCGTCCCCGGCAAGGTTTCAACAGAGGTCGACGCTCGGTTCTCATTCGACACCAAGGCTTCCGTTGACAAGGCTCTGCACATTATCGAGGTACGCATGCTTTTCCCCCCTCAGCACCACGGATAACAGCAGCACTAACAGTCTGCCGCAGCTCTACGAGAAGGAGGGCATCAGCAAGGACCGCGTCCTGATCAAGATCGCCTCGACATGGGAGGGCATCAAGGCGGCCGAGATCCTGCAGCGCGACCACGGCATCAACTGCAACCTGACGCTCATGTTCTCGCTGGTGCAGGCCATCGCCGCCGCCGAGGCCGGCGCCTTCCTCATCTCCCCCTTCGTCGGCCGCATCCTCGACTGGTACAAGGCCGCCAACAAGAGGGAGTACTCCAAGGAGGAGGACCCCGGCGTCGAGTCCGTCAAGAGCATCTACAACTACTACAAGAAGTTTGGCTACAAGACCATCGTCATGGGCGCCTCGTTCCGCAACATTGGCGAGATTACGGAGCTGGCTGGGTGCGATTACCTCACGATCTCGGTATGTTTGAAACTGTGTTTTCCATTCTGTGTTTTATCTTTTCTCTCTTTTCTTGTCCAGTGGACTAACTGTGTGTTGCAGCCCAATCTGCTCGAGGAGCTCATGAACCAGGAAGTTGCCGTGCCCAAGAAGCTGGATGCCAGCCAGGCCAGCTCGCTAGACATCCAGAAGAAGTCGTACATCAACGACGAGCCGCTGTTCCGCTTCGACTTCAACGAGGAACAGATGGCCGTCGAGAAGCTGCGCGAGGGTATCTCCAAGTTTGCCGCTGATGCCGTCACGCTCAAGGACATCCTGGCCGCCAAGCTCTGAGGGAATCTGTGGAGGTGAAAAGAGATTGAAATGATCAGCGACCTGAGCTGATGACGGGTATGGCCTGCGTCGTAGAAGAACCAAAATGATGCTACGCTTTCGGAGGACAGTCAGCAAGCTATAATGAATGATTCTCAAATAGAACGAATTTGCTTTCTGCAGTCCTGAGACACGAACTATCTATCTATTTGCGGATTCTTTCTTGCTTGACGTTCATTTCCACAGAGACATGTGCATCGATGCTGGGATTTGATTTGCTCCTCAGTGCCCGTGTAACATACCTACCTTGGTAAACTGTAGCCAAGGAGTGTGACTTTACCCGATTGTAAGTAACCAAATGCCGTTGAGGTGCACACGCATCAAGGTGTATGCTGGTCACGAAACGATCTCTTCACCACAAAAGTCCGGCGCCTCTTGAATGCATGTAACGCCAACATACATCACCGCCCAACTGTATATTAAATAAAGATCAACGCCGCCCAGGTACCCGGACGCCTAGGAACCAGTATGCCACCCTCCACAGGCGACCATACAAATACATACCTGACCCTTATATCCTCCAAACTCTATCTACAATACGAAGCTATGGTCTTCCCTCTCCTCCTCTTTTCCCACCCTGGGCTAAGATCTATAACGGGGGAGGGCTAAGAAGTAAATCACTTCTTCAGGTCAGCGGCCTTCTCACAATCGACCTGCACAATCCTGTGCCTCACCCCTCCATCCTCGCCCATCTCCAGCACCAGCGCCGTAAGCTGCTTGCCATATACGCACCCCGAGTCAAGTCCAAAAGCATATCTCTCAGCCTTCTTCTTCTCCTTCCCCGCCTCCCACCCCTTCGGCGATGTCTCCTCCTCCACGCCCTCAACCCTAAGTCCAGCCTTAGCATCATGCCCATACACAACCACAGTCCGGTCTCTCTCCTCCTCCGCCCCAGTCATATACCTCGACCAGACCTCGCTCCACGGCTCCCCGTCCCGTCCATCGACAGGGAACCACACCCGCCTGTCCATCTCCCTATCCCACCCCATCTCCCTCTCCAGCCGCCTCAGCTCGGCATCCACCTGCTCGTCCTTGATCTCCAGCTTCCCCACCACCTTCCTCCCCCTACTCGTCTTCTCAATCTTCGCCTTGAGGTCCTCCTCGAGCTGAGCCCGGACCTTGTCCCGCCTGACGCCCTCGGCCGGGTACACCAGACTCCTCATGTTCATCGCCGCCCGCAGATCCTGCTTCTCCAGCGGCACCCCCGGCACCAACCCCGCATGGACAACCGCTATCGTCCCCGCATTCCACGGCCTGGGACTCTGCTCCGGCAGCGGGCCCATCCTCAGTATGATAGGTAAGCCCGCAAGCCACTTCAGCTGCTTCTCGCTCAGCTGCGCAGCCACAGCCACCTCCGCCTCCGTCCCGGGGCTAGGCTCAGGCGTCCGCGGCTCCCCCGCCTCGGGCCCGGCCTGGGTGCCGAGAATGGAAGCCAGCCAGCCCACACTTTTTCCCCCGCCGGCTGACCGGGCCACCATCTCCCTGTGAGCAAGCAGGACCCTATCCTCGTGGTTGCCCCTCACCGCGCTCGCCCCCAGGTCCATGGCCAGCTGCACCACGCCGGCGCCGTCGGGCCCCTTGGCGACCATGTCCCCCGCCAGGACGAGGTGGTCCCTGGCCCTGTCGAAGCCGAGCTCGGAGAGCAGGGATTCCAGCGCGGACAGCTGGCCGTGCACGTCGCCCACGACCACCAGCCGCCTGTCCGGGTGGGTCGGGGAGGGCAGGTGCTTGTGCGGCAGGTCGGCCAGGGGGGAGGCCAGGCCGCCGAACCCGGGCCGGGAGGTGGTGTCGTAGGACATTGGGATTTCGGATATGAGCTTCTGGGCTGCGTCCTGGGAGGGCTGGAGGGGGGTGGGGTCTTCTTTTAGGAGGTCGGAGGCTTCTACCTCTATTACCTCCTCGGCGGGGGTCGGGGAGGGTTGCGGGGCGGAGTCTGGGGGGTTGGGGGCTTCGACTGGTAGGTCGGGGATGGCCTCGTCCATTGGTCTGCTGCCGGTGGCGGGGCTGTCTTCTGGGCTCATGATGCTGGTCAGGAGGTCGTCGCGCCGGGACATGGTGAGGTAGGTTGTGAGGGTGAGGAGGACGGCGGCGAGGACGTAGTTGCGGCGGCGGCGCAACCGCAGCATGACAGCTGCTATCATCGGGGTTTTTGCCAGTGCCCGGTCCGGGAAAAAGGGACGGGGGGTTAGTGGTAAACCTGGACTGTGGTGGTGGTTTTTGAGGATTGGGGATGACGGCAGTGTTCAAGACTATGTCATCTGGGCCATGCGGAAGCCAGGAAGCAGAGGTCCAGGTCTGGATGGCAGGGCGGATCTGGCAGTGAATCTGTCTAGGTCTAGCTGTTGGTTTCCTAGATGTCGTGGATTTCTCGTGAATCGTGAACCCGCGCCGTATCCGAGAATGCGCTGCTTCAATCAAGCAAGACAGAGCTGAACGTGACAGACTCAAGATTACAAGGTGAGCAATTGCGGACAAGACAGAAACGAAAGGAAAGACTCAAGTCTAATAAACATGAGCATCCGCAATAGAAACCCTATTTTTGCAATGTCTCTCTCTCTCTCTCTCTCTCTCTCTCGCACTCTCTTTCTCCCTCGAACTCTGCTCGCGTGCCTTGCTGTCGGTCTGACCAGGATTCGCACATGCACAACCCTTCCAAGCCCGCTTCGCCAAGTCCTCTCCCCCCACTACGGGGGGCTGATAGCGGGATCAGTATGGTTGATTATGAGGAAATAAGGCTGGTTAGTGGTTACACACGAGGCGCACCACTGCGATTGGAAGGTGGGCGCGTGCCCAGCTCTCATCTCAGATTGCCAGACTAGTGAGACCACCCTTGCGTGGCCGCATCAATCCTTTCGTCAAACTAATAAATCTCCAGATGCCCTCTCTCCGTCGAGTGATTTATTCCTCTAATCCTTTAAGATGCAGCGCGCGGGGGGTTGCATGTGGCGTTTTGACACTAAAGATTTAAGTTGACTAAGGCACCATTGCGCTTGATGGTTCTTATCTCGACTTCACTCTAGACTAAGGAGCCAGCCTATCTTTTCTGTACCCCTTGAAATGAAAAAAGACCCAACATCATGACGTTTGTGTGAGCAACAAGCCGGAAGTTCGGCATATTGTGGACAGGGTCGTTGTCAGGAGGTTGGCTTGGCGTTGGCTCGTCTGACGGCCCGCTGTGGTGCGGAAGGCCGTCATGGCTGTCATGCCCTGTATGCCAAGCTTCCTTTCCCTATTGACGTGCCAAGTCGTGCCAGAGGTTGGGATCGCCCCTAGCTCGGTGATACGAGGCTGTTTACCACGGTTCTAGCTCTGTTGAACTACCTTATGCAGTACCGGTGGTAACGGTGGTACGCTATGCACTGCCGTACCTTGTCCTTGAGATGGCCGTTTACCGACAGTTGAGGACTTGATAGAGCCGGTCCTAGAGTTTGGAGATGGTGCTTAAGGTATTCTAGCAAGTAACCCGTCGCGACATACTGTGTAGTTGTCATACAGCACATGTCCGCTCGCGCTTGATGATGACCCGAATAAGTATCGCACAATAACACCATACACCTTTAGGAGAGGTCTGCCATTTAAATGCCCAACCCGTAACGCCCCCCAAATGCTTCAACGAGTATGCGATAATCGTACACCTTATACAACAATTCACCCAGCACCTCGCAGGAGGGACCCATCACGACTTCCTATTCAGCGCCGCCAGCTCAGCCTGATACTTCTGGTTCTCCACCTCCCTCCAGTCGACCGGCGCCTTCTCGTTGCCGTCCGTCGAGTGGCTCGTGCCCCCAAAGGCGCTCTTGCCGGCGTACAGCTGGTATCCGTCGCCGGCCTCGGTGCTCTCGAGCTGCTTCACGGTGACGGGCTGGTTGCCGCGGAAGCGCTTGCGCATGTCGACCATGCCTCTCCTGCAGTCGCCGAACCCCTTCTTCAGCTGCTGACACCGCGTCGGTAGCTGCTCGGCGAGGGGGCTGCGGAGGCACTCGGCCGCTGTGTGTCGCTGTACCATGACGCATTCGGATTCCTGGAGGCATTGCGCCAGGGCCGCTCCTGGACAAGAGGGAATGGGGGTCAGCTTATCAGGGCCATATGGACGTAGAGGGCTGGGTCGGGAGGCATACTGATCTCTTTGCATGAGGACGGCATCGTGGCGGGTGTGAATGCGGTAACTTGTCGCCTAGGAGGGTGTATTTCGTGATCATGCCATGGACAAACGCGTGGAATTCTCAAAGTACAATCCGCACGGGCCAATTCTGAGATACCTTACCTGACCCAGTCCAGCGGCCAAAATGTGCCCTTTCCAAGGTACCTCTAGTCCCGGGTCAGGTCCGGACCCACTCTTCTTGCAGCAGCCAAACCATTCTTACTGACAGAACCGAGATACTAAGGTAGGTACCTCTACACAGTAACATCACGATATAAAGGTACAAAAGACGACGGATAGGTGAGTCGAGTGGTTGCGCCTCCATCTATTTTCCATGCCTGACTACCTTACACTAACTTGCCTGGGTTGCTTGCAGAGCACGAGCAAGTTCTTGACACACAAGGTAGCTGACTGGAGCTTCTGCTCCGGCCGATTGGAATCACCTAAACTGTTGGAACTGCGGTCTAGGCCTGGATAACATACCAGCCCGCTATGCCGCTTGTGTACCTTAAACATCGAGTCTACTATGATAGAGGAAGGTAGAGGTTATGTGCTGAGAGCAGCCACCATGGTCTCGTACGTAACAGGACCTGGACGTCCAGTACCGCGCACACGGACCAGTCAGAGGTCCGTCAGAGGTCCGGAATGTAGACATCCTTCTCCAAATCGCCCCAACATGCGAGCGAGCATTCCATCACCATCATTGTATAGTATAAGTTGATTCGCTGATCTCGCTCCGTCCCAGATTAGCGCATCTAGACCTCCCCCCCGATGCCCTAGTCTGAGACCCCGAGGGCGACTAGGCATCGATATCCGGCACCCGTCTGGGCAAAGCGACCAAGATCGAGCACTAAAAATGTCTCGCATCGTTCCAAGCCCCCTGCACTTGGGACTTCCAGAGCATCGTTTTCATCCTTTCTCGCATCCACGGGTTGCTGTAGTGGCCATCGTCACAATCCTTCCGTAAAGTATGATAGACCGTTTCCGGGAGGCTCATCACTGCGGGTTGTTCGGAGACCTCTGGTCTGCAATCTTTGTGTTTGTCTCTGATTCCCCCAAGTTGGGCATCTTAAAGATGTCCCAACTCCTCGACGGCTCGTTGGACTTTGGTCCTCTCCTCGCATCGAGTCGCCATCATCATAGCTGGCGCATAACATAACAATATCTGGAGTGTACCGTGATGGCGCCTCATCCAAGAGCCAAGTCCTCAGCGGGACTTGAGACTTCAACCCCCACTACTGGCTTGAGGAGGCCATCAGCTCGTCCTGGTGTCGAGATATTGGAGGGCGGACCTCTTTGGCCGGTGACAGAAGAGAATGCATCGGTTGATTCGAGTGAAGCACAGGACGTCCCTGCTGCCGAAAAAAGGGTTTGTGAAAGCATCAAGTCCAGATTGTCATGTCTTCGAACCACCTATCTGACGAGCGCAGCCGGCCAATGTTATCCAATGGAATCTTCCATTCGGAGCCGACGGCCGCGACAGCAGCGAGGCGTCGGCCGGTCCTGCAGCCCAAGGGTTCAGTGCCGCCCCGGACGACACCCGGAGAAGACACTCGAATTTCGTCAGGAGATCTTCAGCTATTGTCAGACGGTCCACGGTAGCCGTCGCCCAAGGCATCCAGGCACTAGATCCGCTCCGGCCGCGTGGTAACCCGCTTGATATCGAGGTAGACGAGATACGGCCCATCTCTGCCGACGGGTTTGCCCCCTGGGAAGCCTTCAACGCTCGACGATACTCCACCACTGGTCCGAAGCCAAGTACATCCTCCGCTGTCGCCTCCTTCAGGAAGGCATCCTCTGCCGCCTTTGTCCGACTGGGCATGAGCGAGAAGGAAGATGACTACATCATCGCCCGTCTTGCCAAGCAGGATGATATCGAGCGACTAACCCCTTGGAAGCGTTGGGTCTACCGACTCAGCGCCCCCTTGGCACTTGCCATGATCGGGGCGTACTGGATCTACTTTGTCCTGCGTATCTTGTACACCGTCGATGCCCAGCGCCAGGCCCACCAGACATACTGGATGGCGTGGATGTTCATCGTCGTCGAGATCCTCGTCGTCATTCCTAACCTAGGGCATCGACTATGGGCGCTGCACGCAATGGGCCTACGGATGAGGCCCAAACTGCGACTCCTCGGAGACAACGTGCCTTCGGCCGACGTCATCATCACCTGCTGCGGCGAAGACGACGATCTTGTCCTCGACACCGCCAAGGCCGCCTGCAACATCGACTACCCCCTAGCGAGATTCCGTGTCATTATCTGCGACGACGGGAAATCCGAGGGCCTCAGAAAGAAGGCCGAGCTCACGGCGCTGGAACAGTTTGACAATCTGTACTACCTGTCCCGGCCCAAGTATCCCGGTGTCCCCCATCACTTCAAGGCCGGGAACCTCAACTACGCACTTGAGGAGACCAAACGACTCCCCGGAGGAGCTGCCAACTTCTTTGCCGCCCTGGACGCGGACATGATCCCGGAGAAGGACTGGCTCCGTGCTTTGATTCCACACATGCTGATCAACCCCAAGTGCTCCATGACTTGTCCGCCTCAGGTACAGCGCCATTACCATCCCCTCTCCTCTCGCTTCTACTATTTCGCTGTCGCAAAGCTAACTCCGTGTGATGGGCAGCTCTTCTACAACGTCCCCAAGGAAGACCCCCTGGCCCAGACCCTGGACACCTTCGTCCACATCTCCGAGCCTCTCAAGGACTCCATGGGCGTCGCCTGGTGTACGGGGTCGGGCTATGTCGTCCGTCGCCAGGCACTGGAAGAGATCGGCGGGTTCCCGCTCGGCTCGCTTGCCGAGGACGTCTGCTGCTCGAGCCTGCTTCTGGGTGCCGGGTGGGACACGGCTTTCGTCCACGAGCCTCTGCAGTATGGTACCGTCCCGGACAGTCTTGCGAGCCATCTCAAGCAAAGGACGCGATGGGTACGTACTCCCCCTTTGATAGCAGTTGCTGTGTCCCAGTAGTTCTCAAGTCGTGTCGAAGCGATCGATTGCTAATGTCATTATCCTCACATGCAGACCATTGGAACCGTCCAGACGGCACTCAAACTCCGATTCTCGGTCTACGGACCCCTGGTTCGACACATGACGTTCCCCCAACGCCTCTGTGGATTTGTCTACACCACCTCGACTTTCTTCACCGTCTTTCTTGTCATATCCATGCTCACCTGCCCAATCGTGCTGTTGGCGGGTGGCAACCTTGTCCCCTTCGCCAACTATGCGCAGCTGAGGTGGCTCATACGGGCTCTCTTTGGATCGATGATCTTGACTCGCGCGAACGAAGTCGTGGCGTACCTTCCTTGCGGGTACCACACTGGCAGGAGGGACGACAGAGCCATGATGTGGATGGCGATTTGTGAGTTACCTAGAACCCACTCTCCCTTGCTATTCTACCTGTGGAAAAACAGGTTGCTCACAACTTCTTACCCAACTTTAGTCCACGCCGTAGCGATCATCCGCACCTTCATCCTCCCAAAATGGCTCGGCGGTAAAATCGCCGTCTTCACCTCATCCGGATCGCAGAAAGCCGAGCTCAACGAGCGAGACGCCCGGCTCCGGGCGCCGCTCTGGAGGCGCCTCAAGGTCACCTTATGGGACTGCAACTGCTACATGCACCTGGGTTACATCCTGCTGGTCGTGGCCGCCGTGGTGCTGGCGACGGTGCACAACTTCCGCGACACCCACACGACGGAGGACCTGCTGATCGCCCTGCTGACGCACGCGGCCTGGCCGCCGCTCATCTGGCTGACGTGCGCCATGTCGTGCGCCGTGCCCATCATCTACGCCATCTGGCCGCCCGACTGCCCCGACCGCGAGGACCTGCTGGACAGGGACCCCAAGACCGGAGTCGCGTATCCGAAGGAGGCGGCCAAGGAGATTGAGGCCGGGGTGGTTGCTTGGGCTCACGAAGCGCTGTATAGCTTGATTACTCTCTATACCACTGGTGTTTTTATTGTTTCGTTTTGGATTGTCTGAGGGGGGTTGTAATGGTCTGTTACGAGCACGGGTATCTGTGGCCGATGCTTAGGCTTGATTATGTCGGGGGGTTGAGACTTGCTGTCATGCTGTAATGTCTAGCCATTGAATAACATCCTGTTGTTCCATATCAAAGTCACTTGTCTGGTGGATGAAGGCTTGTGACTCCAATACTCACCTCATTGTGCGTTGCCAAAGGCTGCGTAGCCACCTGAGCATACCTTAGTACAGACTGCAGAGTCCCCTCTTTCTGCCATCTGTTGCTCTACTGGGTACAATCCGACCTTGACGTTAAATACCTGGTAGAAGGAGGTGTCGTAGCCCCCGGATTGGCTAGAGTATGGACGTAGGGTCTTACAGAGGCCTGAACACCCATAACATTTTTCTGATTGGCCAGTCTGCAACCATACCTGACATGGAAGACTTGAGTACCGAGTCGCCAATGCTTCGAATAGAAGGATATCGTGAAGTTATGTTGAAAGCGAGCCGCGTTTGGTATGCTGCAGCACTGCAAAAGTCCAGGCTGACATTATTTTGGCTATGGTCTAATAGAGTGAGCGCAACCTCCCAAGGCACGTTCCGTGGCAGCTGGTACAAGGCTGGTGGTGTGTGATGTGTGCTGGTGTATTTTAGACTTAGTGGGATCAGATTCGCATGTGACAGTGACATCAATGCGCCGGACTCAACTTCCGTCCTCCAACCCAACAATCGCGATAACATTCGAAACGCCCAACAAATTGTCGATTCCCATGATGGAGCTGCGGAAACACCTGCGATTGACTTTGGCCTGCGCTCTTGAATGACTGCTTCTTCCAATCACCATATATAGCATCCCGACGCGTGGCGATCGCCGCATCAATTCGCCGGAATGCCGGTGCCTTTTCTTGGACGCTTGAACATGTACGCCGCCCACTTCTCCCTCCATGTACATATACGGGCAATCGCTGACGTAGCCATTCTATCACAGCCCCGAGTACATCGCCCTCGTAGGCTCATTCTTTCTCGTCGGTTTTGAGGCCATCATCCGAGTCCTGACCCTCGCCTTGCGTACGATAACCCCCTGAACACGACCTACCAACGCAAATTGCGCACGAGCGATGATCACTAACCCCTGGGCAGCCACATCCCTCCTCAACCTCTTCTACCGGGCATCCAGACGACTGTTCAACAAGTTTACGTCGCCGGCAGAGAAACGAGCAGAACGGAGGAGGAAGCGTACGTCTCTGCATGCCCTGACCAGCCGACCTTATTCCTCGTTACTAACCTTGATGCGAAGCCATATCTGACGCCGTACGAGATGCTTCCGATTTCGTCGACCTCTGCGCGCTATTTGGGTACACCGCCGAGGAGCATGTAGTCCAGACCAAGGATGGCTTCCTCCTTGGCTTGCACCGGCTGGCGTGGAAGAAGGGCGAGGAGGATGTCAAGGTCAACAGCGGCCCACGGAGCCTCAAGAAGCGGGTTATCTACCTCCATCACGGCCTCCTGATGAACAGCGAGGTATGGGTGTGTCTCACTGACGCCCAGAGAGCACTGCCCTTCCTCCTGGTCGAAAAGGGCTTCGATGTCTGGGTAAGGATTGCGCGACCTCAGCACAGGCGACCATGATGATCATCACAGGCTAACCGCTGCTAGCTGGGTAACAATCGGGGCAACAAGTACTCAAAGAAATCGGTGCATCACTCGCCCACCACACTGGAATTCTGGAACTTCTCCATCGACGAGTTCGCCTTCCACGACATCCCCGACAGCATCGCCTACATCCTCGAGACGACCGGCCAGAAGTCTCTCTCCTACATCGGCTTCTCGCAAGGCACAGCCCAAGCATTCGGCAGTTTAGCCATCCACCCGAAGCTCAACACCCAGGTAAACGTCTTCATCGCCCTCGCTCCCGCCATGTCCCCGGCTGGGCTGCACAATGGCATCGTAGACGCCCTCGTCAAGGCATCGCCGCAAGTGCTCTTCCTCCTGTTCGGTCGGCGCTCCATCCTCAGCTCGGCCACCATGTGGCAAGAGATCATCTACCCGCCGCTCTTCACAAAGGTGATCGACCTCTCCCTCGCCTTCCTCTTCAACTGGCGCACCAAGAACATCAGCACCTCGCAGAAACTAGCCGCCTACCCACATCTCTACTCCTTCACCAGCACCAAATCCGTCGTGCATTGGTTCCAGATCATCCGCAACAAGTCCTTCCAGATGTACGACGACGACGTGCACCCGCCCATCTCGCTGTCGAGCAGCAGCAAGTACACCAAGGTCGCCAAGTACCCGACGCGCAACATCAAGACCCCGATCGTCCTGGTGTACGGCGGCAGCGACTCCCTGGTGGACATCAAGGTCATGCTCCGCGAGCTGCCGAAGCAGACCATCGCCACGGGGATCCCGCACTACGAGCACCTCGACTTCCTGTGGGCGCGCGACGTCGACACCATGGTGTTCCCGCACGTCTTCGACGCCCTCGAGAGCTTCACCGGCGCCGAGCACACCAAGGAGGAGTACGAGCGCTACCACGCCGCCAGGCACACGAGTCTGAGCGCCCACGCCAGCTTCAGCGTCCTCGTCGACGACGACGACAAGGCCCGCCGGAACAGCGTCAGCGACGTGGCCGACAGCGACGTCGCGACCAGCAAGGACGGCCAGGATACCGAAACGGAGGGCAGGGGGGTGGCGGCGGTGGCAGCGGGAAAGAACCCGCCGCCGGCGAACGGCTCCCAACCCGTCCGGAGCCAGAACATGGGCGCGCCGCGCCAGCAGCCGCCTCAGCATCAACAACAACAACAGCAGCAGCAGCAGAGCCAAATCCCCGTTCCGTCACCCCTGCCAGCACGGCTGTCCGGCCGCCGCCTCCACGGCAGGAACGGCAGCGTGGACGAGGGCTCGGGGTCGGATCAGCAGTCGTCGCCGGACCGGCCCGCGCACACGGACTACTCGGACGGACCGGGTCGCCGCACGCCGGAGACGCCGACGAGGCGGAGGAAGGCGGGCGGCGGGAGCGGGAGTGGCAGCGGGGCTGGAGACCGCGGCGCCGCCGGGCTGAGTCTGGACTCGTCTGTGCAGTCGATGCGGGAAGGTAAGGGGATTGCGCTGGGGGCCAGCCGGGCCGTGGGCGGGGTCGAGAGGGTGACTACCCAGCGGGCTGGGGAGGGGCTGTAGAGGGAAGTCTGGGCTTTTTGGCTCTGTTTGATGCTGTCAGGGGGTTTTCGTCGAGTGAAGATTGGGGTTAGAAGACCTAAGGCTGCTCCATGATGAGGTTCGGGATCTTGTCGGTGCCAACTTAATACAACTCTTGACCTCGCAGGGCGTTGAGCCATGAATTTTGAATCACACAATCTCAATATATGAGTTATTGATGTTGATGAAGGAGCCGTGGGTGTGTGGTCGACTACAAGCAATTTTTCTATACCGAGAGATAGATAACCTCCTGACATCTTCTCCATCGTCTCTGCTTCCTGATATGTTCAGAGATTCTAACAGCCTTCCCTATTATAAGCAAGCCGTGCTACCAGGCCATACGCCGCAGACACCACATCTGTCTGGTCCTGCGACGGTCCTAACAAAAGGGTATTCTACATCATCATCGCCTTCGAGACAAAACAGTACAGACTAAGACTCAGCTTGTAACTGCTCACTTGACGGGGCTGCATTGCGGTGTACTGTACAACATAGACGGCCGAGTTGCTGACCGTGTAGCGAGGCTAACAGTTGGAGAAGCCGTGCCCACGGTTCAGAGCCGACATATGCTGGCTGGTGGTTTGTAGCATGCGGCCTCGTTATGTAGGACCGTTTGGGGGGTCGAACGGGCGGGCAAACTGCCTCAGGATGGCGGTTGCAAGGGTTGGCGTGGAGCTTGCATTAACTGGAGGGAAGGAAGAAGCTTGAGGTAGGCCTGGTCAAGCGATTATACAGGGGCGGAGGAGAGTGTAGGTTGCGGACGCGGCATCCGAGGAGTTCAGTATGCGGTTTCTTAGATGGGAGAATAGGTTCGTATGCGAGGTGGGAGAGTTTGGGAGGCTAGGATCAGGATTAGGATTAGGACAGCTGTTGAGTTGCCATGGATTTGTATGGTTGTCACCGTGAGGTCTGGTGCGGTTGAGGCTGGGTGGAGGTATCGAAGAAATGACATAGGGAGCCAAGTCGGCCTCAAACCATAGAAAATGACGGCAGTAAGAGACAATAACATCAGAGGCAAGCCCTCGTGGACGCTTGCTTCAAGGGGCGATCCCCTCAAGAGAAAACGACATACTTCTCTAGTACGCTTGGCTACACGGGAGTGTCGTTACAAACTAGTGTAGGGGAGAACAAGGCAGGCTACGCGAAGACATTGCTTTCTCAGCACGCGTCGAGCGCGTTGAGGCGTCCCATCGCCTACACTCAGACCTCGAGAGTTCCTCTTGGATAGGTTCCTACGCGAACCCTCACAGCGCGAGTGTTTGGTGAAGAACAGCCGAATGGAGTGCAGTGGTCACACTTATCTTTTGTTGATGTGGTCATGACGTCCAGGACAGTAGGGATATCAATGGTCTCTCTGCAGTAGAGCCCATACTATTCGTGAGCCCTGCAACCATGTCTTACGCCCAGTCTGGTGGTTGACCGACACCCTCATGCACGGAAGCAGCTCAGCATCCACATCAACTCTTCTCCGATCCCCCGGGGGGTGGCTGGTCCCACCGATTCCAGCTCCGACGCCGTCGTAAAGCGAGGAACGATCTCTGGTTCTACAAACTTCGACATGGTTAGTATAAGGTTTTGAAGGAGGCGTATAAGTAGCGTGAGACGTGACCCGCGGGATCCTCCGCGGAACCCGGGTGGTTTCACGAGATGGGCTTTGTCCACAATGACAATGCACAAAATCTGTTACGAAGAGATATCATAGCGCTCGCATAGAAGTCCCTTTGCACACGTGACTTGGAGCGAGCATAAGGTACCGCACAACATAGTACGCAAGCATGCAGGGTCGAGGCGCAGACGGCATGGCCTACCGGTACAGGATATCCAGTACATACGATGTGTAGTAGGATTCGCTGCAACCACCCGTGGCTTGGTTTGAAACGTACGTAATCCTTCTCGGTCAATCAGCCGACTCTGTGGGCGTTCAATCCAGCCATCATAACGTGTCAACTCAAGCAAGAGGTAGTTTCATGCCATCAAACCATGATTATACATACATTGTAA
This sequence comes from Coniochaeta sp. PMI_546, assembly GCA_021432605.1. Classification (NCBI taxonomy): domain Eukaryota; kingdom Fungi; phylum Ascomycota; class Sordariomycetes; order Coniochaetales; family Coniochaetaceae; genus Coniochaeta; species Coniochaeta sp. PMI_546. The sequence goes on along the minus strand of MU271147.1, from coordinate 2,200,102 downwards.
TTTGAAGGGTGGCTCTTGAAACTGTTTTGATGGTAGGCAGGTCCCGAGTCTTGAAGTCGGTCCTCGGAGCGCCAAGGCCACCGTCTTCCCGCCGGAGTGAGTGGGGGTCATCCTCTCCAACTCCAGCGGGAAGTGACAATGGTAACGAAGCTTGTCGGACCCATGTTGCAAGCTAAGATACTGGATACCATAGTAATTGTACGAAGTACTTGCCGCTTTCGTTCGCATCTTCAAGCCACTGCTAGGTCCCGGACAGGCTAGAGTCCCTTACTCATCGATCCACCATCGCAGAATCCGTTGCTGAGAATCGACGCGCTATCTTACGTACTCCTCGCATTCGCATCATGAGATCGGGAAGAAACCAGTCCCTGGGAAGCTGCACTCGATAGGGCTACGCTTACCTCGAAGCACTCGAACGAAACAAGGCGCTTTGCACACGTGTAGTCACGCAACGTGCCAAGCCGAACAGAACCGCATTCTTGGGAGGTGTTTGCTGCTGTATGGTCAAGACCCTTAGGCGACACAGCCAATGGGAGTCGGAGATGTGCACCAGCTTGCGCGTCGTCGCTGTGCGCACTGCACACTGCAATAAGCTTACCCACAGGGGCGGAGCGATCATTGACCGACGACACGAGGGGGACCTCCTTGACACACCTCTGCTCGAGTTGTTGGGCTCGTGGCAGCACCTTTCGTCCGTTTGACGTGCAAGATTGGAGATCAGTCGATTGTGTTGTCAGACTCTTGTCCCGACTTCCATCCTGCCGCCAAGAATCAGCACTCGCAGGAAAGATGACGGCCAGGGAACGGCAACCAGGTCTATTTCGCCCTGTACCCAACTTACAAAGTCGCTGGGCTGGCTGAATATATATAAAACTGCATTATCAAGCAAGGCAGCCGTCAGAGCGGAGTGCTTTGATAATGCAATGTGCCTCCGAGAACGAGACCGAGCTTCGGGAACGGAGCTGGCGTCTCGGCTCAGCCCTGCTGCAGTACTGTGGTACCCAGAAGATCTAGCGAATGGGGCCAACCATTCGCGCCATGGTGCCGGATTGGGAAATAAAGTTGATGAGTGGCATTGGCATTCTGGTTATCTCGTTGCCCAACCTGTCAGGACATGCCGTGTCTGCCAGAGGAAAAGAATCAGGCCGTGCCAGGATACCGACACCGCAAGCCACAGGCCCTTATTCCTGTGGTACGAATCCTGCAGAGCATCCTGGGGGTTTCATACGATGAGGCCCGGGGCCTGGACGTTGCAAACGGTGATGACGCCGTGGAAACAAGCCTCTTTTTTTCACCTTACCTTAGTCCGCTCCACTCCCTCTCTAAGTCTAGAGCCTAGTCTCTGTGCCGTCTCCGGGCTCCTGCGGCTCCCTTAACTCCACTGCCTACCAGCTCTGACACCTCTTTTTGTTTTGGTACTCCAGATTCCTCCAGCTCGGGCAGATTTTTGATCTCATTCCATTCTTATTCACAACTTCGCTTGGCGCCTTACGTATATACACGCCCTTGCTCCCAGGGGCCTCGTAGCCTGCTTATTTACTTTCCTTCCTTCCCTTTCACAGCCGCACTCGTTGAGATATATAGATACCCACCTTTCCTTTTCCTTCCTGTCCGTGGGAGTAATTATCAGGCCGTTACAAGAGGCTACACTACTTCACACTCCGGGCTTCATCGTCTGGTCATCCGGCACTCCAGGACCACATAATATATACAAACCACCACCATACACATACACCACAGCAACCTCAAACATCCGCCACCATGTCGATAGTCATAGACGGGCAAAACGTCACCTGGACCCAGGTCGCAGACTTCTGCACCGACAACCCAAAGTACAAGGGCTGCGGCATGATCTGCGAGGCCTACCCGGACATGGACTTCTGCCAGAACGTCGACAGCTACTACAACTACCGCATCTCCCTGCCCGCCAACGCCGTCTTCCTGGCCCTCTTCTCCCTCTCCTTCCTCGGCTTCGCGGCCGTCTACGGCCTCACCCGCAAGGGGCTCGGCTTCACCGTCGCCATGCTGCTGGGCGTCGCCTGCGAGATCATCGGCTACGTCGGCCGCGTCATGAGCTGGAAGAACCAGTGGCAGGAGAACGGCTTCCTGATCCAGATCGTCTGCCTGACCATCGGCCCGGCCTTCCTGGCCGCCGGCGTCTATCTCTGCCTCAGGAGGATAGTCTACGCCTTTGGACCTGAGAACTCGCGCATCCCCCCGGAGTATTACACTCGCATCGTAAGTTTTGTACTCTCCTGGTCCGCTTTCTTGCTGGCACAGCCCCTCTCCCCCCTTAACTTTGACACTAAACAAAAAACAAAAAAACAGTTCATCCCCTGCGACGTGATCTCCCTCGTGCTGCAGGCCACAGGCGGCGGCATGGCCTCGGTAGCGTCGCACAACAACCAACCCGTCGCGACGGGCGACAACATCATGATCGCCGGCCTCTCCTTCCAGGTCCTGACCCTTCTGGTCTTCATCATCTGCTGCCTCGACTTCGCCATCCGCGCCTACGGCCGGTACAGGCGGCTCGGGGCCGCCGCCGCCTTCGACCAGGACCTGGCCGCCCAGAAGCTGCGCGGCAGCTGGCTCTTCCGCGGCTTCCTCCTGGCCCTGACCGTGGCGACCATCGGCATCTTCTGGCGCAGCGTCTACCGCGTCGCCGAGCTGAGCAAGGGGTGGAGCGGCCCGCTCATGTTCCGCCAGGACCTGTTCATCGGCTTCGAGGGCGTCATGATCGCCGTCGCGTGCCTGGTGCTCAATGTGTTCCATCCGAGCTTGTGCTTCAAGGAGCTGATGGACGGGAAGGGCGGGATTGGGAGTAAGAAGAGGGCGCGCAAGGCGGCGGAGGTGGTTGAGGCTAGGGAGGGGAAGAGCGAGCCTGTCAGTGATGTTGAGAGACAGAGTCTGTAGGACTAGAGCGTTGTGGGGCGAGGGCTTGAGGGATAGATGGGTTCGGTACTGGGTACAGGTTTCTTGGGGTATTCTCACGAAGCGGATAGAAGTGGTGTTTACGTCTGGGAAATGGTCGGTGGTTTTGGGTTTGCGTTCTGTCTTCATTCCATTTGTTGTTTATACCTGAGCCACGAGCTGATCTAGACACCATGGTATCTATCTTACGCAGGTACCGCCTTGAACACTCAACTTGATTCCTTATCACCGGCTTGACTTTTAAGATCTTTGTAGCCCACGGCATGCTTTGGCATCTGTAGAACGCGATTGTCCGCTCAACCAAGACCTCCATCTGTAGAGTATTCGGGGTGGTAATTCCAAGAGCCAAGTGAGTCAGGCTGCCACAAGGGCACTTGCCAACAACAGCGCCGCGATCCCGGCATTGCCCCTGCCACCATGAACCACCACGCCAACGGAATCAGCACGGCTGCTCGTCTCACACGTAAGACCAATCTAGCCGTACTCGTAACGACTCGGGCTCCGCGGGCGGTCCTTTTCGGACGCCCGGCCGGCACCGGAACATCCAGGCCTTGCACCTCGGAGAGCTTTCGACTACCAGTTGCAAAATCATCGACTGGCGTCCGCAAGAGACGATCGAGCGTTTTTGAGATTACTCTTGGCTTGGCCAATCCCATATATCGACAAGAAATCAAGAGAACAATCGAAGTGCTGGCTCGAGTACATAAATGGCACAATACGCTGGACCAATAGATCATTACCCCATGCTCTCTGTACCGTCAATGCCTCAGTCTCCATCGCCCTTGAAAGCCTACAGCACCATTGACCACGTTCAGATCGCTGACAACCATATACCTGTGCGCCCAAGACAATTCCACTTAGCGACGTTGCAATATGCCAGCAACAGAACAGACTCCGTGATGCGCAGCACCTGAGCCACTACCGCGATCCCATTCCCTCATGTCTTCAAACAGTCCACCGTGTCGTCAGCGTTAGTACCCGAGAGTTAGTTCATAGGGAGTCAGCTCCGCGTGGGAAAACGGATGCACAAATCGAATCCTCGTCTCTTGCTGATATAGATCGCAATGCGCCGGTCTATCCGACCCCCAAGGACCTTTCAACCAGTCGTGGCCTATGAGTGATAAGGATCTGTACCGCCTCACACTCTTCCGTGTCCCTGCAGGATGGACGCTTGCCGCAGGACACCGTCTCTACTCGTTGCTCACCGTTTGACAATCCGGGTGGCCCACGGATCCAGGTGGTTCCTTGAATGACCAGAGCCGTACACGCCCAGAGTCTCAACGCTGCTTGATGCTGCCGCCAACATATAATCTGCTTCACCGGAACCGACTGTCACGTACGACCATAGATATCTGAAAACTCGGGATCCCGTCCGCTCTCCCATAGATAAGCAGATAATCGCCAGACTAGTACTCGGGTGGGTGACCACCGGGGAATCCCTGGTGTTGTACGTTCTTTTTTTGGACTTTTCCCCCCTTTGATTAGAAGAAAATAGCTGCTTGATCTCGTCTTTCCAAGCTATGGATAATTCGGTCTGGGGATAATGGTGAGTCAGACTGTTCTCTTCATGCACTTTGTTGGAACGATGCGCGTTGCTGCGATGAGAATCGTCGTTGTGGGTCCTAAGAGGGTTTTCGAGGAGGGCCACGATTTGTGCAACATGGACCGTAATGGTTATGGTCTTGGGCAGGAAGTAAACGACGTGTCTGCTGATTTCACATCATTTGAGAGTGGAAGAGGCGGCATATTGCAGGTTGAGGATGAAGCATCGACCTTGCCCGAGTTTGCGGAAAGATTGGCACTTCGTCATTTTTCTGCCATGTCTCGCTGCTGTACCGCAGGTCATCTCATCAGTTCAAGGTACTCAATCGGTCTGCTTCTGAGCCACATGTGTTTGACAATCGCTCCTAAGGTGACCGACGCGGGAGAGTGTCGCACCACTCCCGAAACTTCCATGCCTCGATGGTGTCCTTCGACCGGCAAGGCGCCCGCCAGAGAGGAGAAGTCCCTATCAACGACTCGGCAATGACACCTTTCTGCGACATGTAGAAAGATGTCCTGTAGTCGTTCCCTTTGCTGGTCTCCTCCATGTTCGAGATGTAAGAACCGTGCTGCAGGATCTCGTCTTCCATGAGGAAGCGCTCCGAGACCGAGACCGATCCCATCAGCCTGGCCGAGATGATCTCGAAGAGGAGGGCGTTGGCAAGGGCGTCGAGTCTCTTGAACTTGTCGCTCACCGAGACGGCTGATGACGGTAGCTCGACGATGAGTTGCGTGTCAAAGCGGTTCCTGAACAGACGGATTTCTTTACGGAGTTGTCGGACCTCTTGCCGTACCCTTTCAAGGTCCTCAGCGGATGGGTTATCGCAACATACGACGTCGCCGACGCGCTTGCATGCTCCAGGCAGCCTCGTTATTAGGTTGCCCATCTCGATTGCAAAGGGGCTTCTATCGGAGAATAAGTCCGTTTCGTCCTTGCACGCAGCGACAGCCTGCTGCCACTCTGGCTCTTCCAGAAAGCATACTTGGTTTTGAAGGAACGTCTCGGTCGTCTGGAGGCAGTCAGTAACGTGTCAATGTTCACGTAACAAGATAGGGGGGCCTACTATGGAGGCGGCGAATGTTATAAGGAGAGCCTTTTCATAATCAGTCTTGAAATCATGTGGTCCCTTGAGTTGCATCATTCGCATGCAACCGGAAAGATGCTGTGACCATGTGTGTGCATTGCATGCTGCAGGATACAGAACCTGTGAGGGCATGTTTGATATCAGTATCTCATGCAGAGAAGGCAAGGATGGGAAGACATGGTGGGAAGGTAGACTGACGGAAAAGAGTTGCAGCATATGGGTCGCACATAGAGTATCGGGATTCGCCCACCCGTCCGGGTCGTTTATCGCCCTTTGGAGGCTCTTCAGGGCCGTGCCATACTGTCTGAGTATCACATCGCTGGAACTCCGGGACGACGGAGCGACGAGATCATGCGCAACCATGATAAGACAACGGATGGCATCATCCAAGCACGCGGAATGTCCATACCGACTGTACAAGTGCTCAAAGTAGGACCACTGACGGCAGGACAACAGGTCTCTAAGCTTGGCGGGCTGCATGGTGAAGAATGCACTGGCCACGGGGCCGAGATGGATCGACGTCAGAGCCGAGAGGTCCGCAGGTTGGATGCTGTAGTCCATCATGAAAAGCTCGAGGCCGGAAAAGAACATTGAAGAGCTCAACTTGGTCAGGGCCATGGCGATGGTTTCATCAGTGGTCCGAAATGCGATTTCCTGATTGGGATAATGGTCGTCGTCTCCTCCGCCATATGGGGGCCGCTTCTTGTGGACCTCGATGCGCTTGTCACAGTCTTTAACGGGTAAGGCTGCTGGTGACAGGTTTGAGTCTGTCTTGGTGTATGAAGTCGCGTGTTGGCGCAGGTTATGCTTGCCGTAGTGGCCGGTCTCTCGCCGTGCAGCTGCTACAGCCTTCATGGCCTGGCGTCTAATCTTTGTCTGAGTGCCCTTGGAAAAGGCCTTGTCCCCCTCTTGGACCACGAACTCGAAGCTGGTCGGTGCCATTCTGATACTCATTAACCTCATTAACAAGAATGCGGAAATTGGTTACTGGTGGTCGACGTTATTCTCAGCACAAGTGTCCACAACAAGACTCCGTGATCGCTTCGAAGAGCTGCTGACTGACGAGATTCAGGACGAGAGTCCCAGGGCTGCCCAAGAAAGTTGACTTCAAGGAAGTCATAGGGAGGACGAGACATCAGTCTCAAGCCGTCCTCCGAGGACCAGCAGGAGACCAATGAGAGGGAGCACATGATGCCAGGGTACCATTATCCTTTTCAGGGAAAGCGCAGGTTATGAGAGGCATCATTGGAGGATTGTGTTGGATTTGACCCACAATGGCATCCTACGGGCAGTACACGGCCGCGCCGCAAAGCTACATTTGACGACGACGCCAGACTCGGGTGCAGCGCCTTGACCTATCGGGCTTTCTACGGTATTGGATCTGGCGGTAGGAATTATCTACGCCTTAGGTATTGCATGTATATCGCGTTATTCTCAGCCCAAGTCAGAGTGGACTATGGCAATGTAGTCGTCCACATCGTCGCACGCTGACCACACCTTATGTCACTCTGTCACTAGGCAGTTGACTGTGAGTCTGCGGTACCAAGGGCGCTCCGGTGAAGTCATCCGACTCCGATATTCTGGTCACCATGTCTGCCCAAAGACGACTGTATCCAGTATTCGTGTGATGGTTACCAACTAGCTATTACCAATCGGACGGGTCGCGTCGGATGGTTTGGTTTCAGTTCGGAGGGTTTGGTCTCTACGGGAGTGACGGAAGACAACTTGACATCTACACTCTCTAGAACTGTTTTTCTTTGCTCTAGAGATGACAGTCAATGTATAAAACTAGCCATAGACGATGGGTGTCACCTCTATGTTATTCGATATCAGAGCCAAACCGAAGCATTTTCCAGACGTCTATTGTAAACCACCATACTCAGTGTTTACCGTAGTGTCTACCCCTTAGCCGAACAAACACACTCTAAAATGTCAAGTCACCGGCCAACACTCGACGAGTTGCTCGAGCGCAACAAGTAATGTCGATAGCAGGCAACCTCGCCTGGTCATCTAGCTAACCCTTCCCAGAATTGTGGCCCAAACCCACAAGGCACCTCCCAATAATATAGGATCCCTCCCCAAGGAAGCCAGGCCCGCGCCCGAGATCCTAGTCGGTGAGTGGCTCACATACTCGAGGACATAGCTTCTCATCCTGACCCATTGCCCCAGTGACATGCGCCGACGCTCGCTGTGAGCCAGCGTACTTCTTCGCCACCAGACCCGGGGAGATGGTTATCTTACGCAACTTGGGCGGACGCGTGGAGGCCAGCATGCCGGACATCCTCACACTAGATGTATTGATGGGCTTCAAGCACATCTATGTCATTCATCACACAGGTGAGCCTACTGACGAATCTGTGACATATCGAGCCATTACTTAAAAGAGCTGATACCTGAGTCAAACTCTCCAGATTGTGGCTCTACATGGGCATCTGAAGACACCGTCCGCCAGGAGTTAAAAAAGGTGCCTGGAACCGATCCGAGGGCAATTGACGCCCTTCCGCTTGCTATCTTTATCGAGTAAGCATAACTTCACTCCATGTTATAGTTGATGATGCTCATGTGTACTCTCCATAGCGATGAGGAGAGTGTCCGTGACGATGTGGCGTTCCTCAGGAACTCGCCACTGTTGCGGAAAGATCTGGCCGACTCAATACACGGGTTTTCGCTAGATATCGCGACTGGGTTGTTGAAGACGATCGTCTAAATGGTCTGGGTTTAGAAGTGAAAATGTACTCTTATAGAGTTCAGCTCTCCTCTCAGAAATGCTATACATGGTATGCTTTGATATCTTGTGACGCCTTCCTGGTTCTCCTGAGCGGGCGGGCAGCGTAGACAGATGGAAGATAGATTTTGCAGTATTCTTGCCCACGAATATCTCATAGTGTCTCCAAACAGAACTCGCAGTAGGTGTTCCAAGGTGACTTGCCGTCCATGCCATTCATACTTCTCATACCACCTTTTATACCTCAAACTATCGCAGCGGGGAAAATGCGAAGTGTCAGATCCCATGAGCACTCTTGAACAATATCAAGCGCAGGTCTTTTTTGGCTATTGGCTTCATTGTTAAGAGCTGCATTACAGCTGGTTGTGTGTAAACGCAACCAACATAATAAGAGCTCCGTCCTTCAAGACCATGGCAATCAGAGCCAGGAAGATATGCGAGAAACATCCACTTGCGATGACTCTCCTAACAGGAACAATGTGACGTCGTCATACTCGTCTAGAGTTCATGGGCGCTAGTCGCATTGAGAGAGCGACGAGATATCATGGGGCAACTGAATGCCTGGTGCTTGCTGGACGTCCATACAGACGCAGCGTAGAACATATACCACTCCGAGCGTCTCTTTTTTTTGCACTATCTGAAAGGGAACAGGATTGATATAAGGGAGGCGAGTTGGCACTTGAGGTTGTTTGTCCATCGTCGCCCCCGACTTTAATGACGAGGTTGAAATAACGTTGCGGCATCGGGCCGCTTATCGACGAGCTACCATACCGTCACTTCGATGACAAGATTGAGCACCTCCAGATCTTACTATTCAAGTAGGAAATGTTGAAGCTATTGACGGGACGAGCATGGTATTTACAAATCCAGAGAGATGCAGTTTGCTTCTGTGGTACAGCAATGTACGCCTGACCCACATCACGCACCTCGTGGTTTCTGCCTACAGGCAGGTGCATCCCGAGGCAGACACACTGTCATGTTCACATAAAAAGATCGTCAACACAGTAAAGTCCCATCTCATCTAATCCTCTTACGTCGACTGCCCTCCAACCTTTTCCCTTTCATCCTCGAGGTCAGGCACAATCCACAACGTCAGCTATGTCCTCACCGGCTCCCATCCCGAACATCAAGACCCGCATCCTCATGATCTCAGACACCCACGGCCTCACCCCCTCGCCATCAACCGAAGAAGAACTGCACTACGACAGCGACGGCACCCTCTCCTCCACCTCCAGCAACGCCTACCCACCCATCTCCTCGACCTCAGACCTGGTCTTCATCTCCGCCTTCCGCCACCCCCTGCCCTCAGCCGACGTAGCCATCCACTGCGGCGACCTGACAAAGGGCTCGGGACTGCGCGAGTACAGCGCCACCTTCTCCCTCCTCGCCTCCCTAGACGCCCCGCTCAAGATCGCCATCCCCGGCAACCACGACATGGCGCTCGACCCGGTGTACTGGGTCAACAGGTACCTGCGGTGGGAGCCGGAAGGGGAACTAAAGCAGAGGAGAAAAGGGTACCCCGCTGTTGTGAGGGGGATGATCGCCGATGCGCGGAAGGCCGGGGTGCGTGTGCTCGTCGAGGAGGGAACCTATGATTTTGTCCTGGGCAATGGGGCGCGGTTGAAGGTGTACGCTAGTCCCTGGACGCCTTCTTATGGGGGGTGGCCGTTCCAGTACCACGGTCGTCATGTCTTTGGGATCGAGGAGGGGACGGATGTGGCTGTCACTCATGGTCCGCCGAAGGGCGTGCTGGACAAGACGCTTTTTGGGGAGAGGGCGGGGTGCAGGTATCTGCTTGAGGCTGTGGCGAGGGCCCGGCCTAGGGTGCATTGCTTCGGCCACATTCATGAGGGATGGGGAGCGAAGCTTCAGCGGTGGAGGGTCGAAGGTGAACTCGTCGGTATGGATGAGGAGAACTCGGTGGTGGTTGAGGATCTGGAGACTCTCGAAGGAACGGGCACGGACAGTCCGAAGACCAGAACGGAGAAGGTGGCTAGACGGAACGAGTGGGCGGAGAGACGTGCCCGAATCGTGGATCTATGTCTACCTAGGGAAGGCGAGGGCTCGAGCACGGACTGTTCCAAGCTTCCCAGGCCGTTCGAGCATGGCAAGGATACGCTTTTCGTCAACAGCGCCATTGTCAACATTGCCTACGAGCCCCGGCATATCCCGTGGCTGGTCGACCTGGAGCTGCCTCCGGCGACCGATGACGATGCTAGGCGAGCCAGCGCGACCGCAGCTGTCCTCGAACAGGCTGCAAACAGGGCGGAGTCGCTGGCAGTGGCAGTTAGTGGCGGTCCATCACCCGCGGACAGGTGGGCATGACGATATGGGCACGGCGAATTCGAATCGACAATACCACGAATGATGAGAAACATGATGACCGCGGGGATAACATGGCTTGGTCTGCTTTTGGAGCGACGGGCACCAGAGGACCGTATGTTCAATTCCACTAATTCTCTCACTGTGTAGCTGGTGGTAATCATAATATCCAGTAGGCCAGAACCAAATGACACGGAGAAAGGGAACGCAATCTCAGGCTCGAGCCCAGGCAATGTCTTTTTGAACTTTTGCTCCGGATTGTCGTGCGGTAGCTACCGACATGGATGGCTAAATACCGACCTGCTTTACTGCTGCGGAGTGGTCTAGTGACTGATGCTACCAGTCCCACGAAGCTCCCTCAGCGACGATGATGAACTACCAGGCAGGCTGGCAGGTCATCTGTTCGGCTTGCAAATAGCCGACCATAACCTGGACAGCGAGGCAGTAGCTACCAACGCGAACAAGATGAGCTCAGTCAAGCCGAGCGTCACATCACAACACCAACTCATCTGGCACAGTGGTCTGGAATAAATCGATTACAATGGGCACACCTAAGAAGTAAATCTCCTAGAAGAGACAACTTCTACATTATCCTGAACAGGAACAAACACGCAAATGATATCGCTTTCATTTCCAAACAAGGTCGTATACTTTTCCCGGTTGCGACAACAAAGTCCAAATGCTCGCAGGGCGTATTTTCCTACAAAGCAGCCACAACACCCATCACAGCCGCCAGCGCACCGAAAAAGACTGGCGTAGCAGCCGCCGCCAGGTTACCGCTCACCGTTGAAGCCCTCGTGCTGGTACTGGTGGTAGAAGCCGCGGCGCCGGTACCGCTCGAGCTCCCTGAGCTGGAAGTTTTGCTGCTTGACGTGGTGGAGGGGCTGCTCGTCACCGTGCTGGTGGAAGTCGACTCGCTGGAGCTCGAGGAAGTGCTGGTGCTGGTGCTGGTGCTGACGCTGGTGGTGGTGATGACCATGGTGCTGGAGGGGCTGCCTGAAGACGTGGTGGTGGCGGAAGCGAGGCCCGAGCTATAGATAGCGCATAGCTTGGAGCCAACGGTCGCCGCGATGATGAGATCTGAGGCGGCGCAGGCTCCGATCAGGCAAGGCGCAGCCAGGGAACCGATTGCGCTGTCGGCACGAGTTAGTAAGTAGCCGGCCAGTCTCTGTGATGATGGTTACCTTTGAGTGGGGCCGCATTGGCAGGCCTGGTCGTCCAGTTTACAGCCGGCCTTGCTTATGGCACTTGAAAGACACGAGGTCTATGAACTGTTTAGCTGAGCGTTGCTGAGGGGAGACGTCAAAACAAGTACTGCGATGCTTACCGCGCATGCTGGCTCTCCCGAAAGGTTCTGGCCAGCAACCAGACCAGCGACAGCAAGGATAATAGCGGCCTTCATTGTGCTGATGGTGGAGGATGAACAGTTGTAGATGTTGAAAGGGACCGAAACTGGAGTGAGAAGAGATGCCAAGCACGAAGGTCCTGGGGGAAAGAAGGGACAGGCTATTTATTGGTTCATTTAGGGTGTCAATAGCTCCAATAGCTCCAATAGCTTCCGGGGTAGCTCCCGTTTCCATGGATTCGGATCAGCTCCGATAAGCAACTGAAATGACTGTGCCCAAGCCTCTTCTGAATGGGGACCCACAATAAAGTTTCTCGCCCAATGTTCTCGACATGGGACGCAAAATGCAGACATCGACAGACTCGAGGCTCGATATCAAGATCACAGAGATTGGATGAAACTTTTCTTATATTAGACTATCTTTCCACTCAGGGTCTAGTTCAAATTCAACTTCACATCATTCTTCACAGGCTACGCAACGCAGGTCCCTTCTACGAGTGACGGCTGCCGCTACTTCTGAGCAGGATCTCATAGAGGATCCCCGAGAGGATCACACCAAGGGCTGGGATGTTGGACGAAAAGTTTATCTCGTCCATCTGTGGACCGGCACTGTCGAACACTACCGCTATCGCCAAGGATGTCGGCATCTGGACGCAGGTTCTGAGCCCAAGCTATTCCGTGACCGGTGCCTTTAAGAAAAGTTCAGTTCCAGTGAACTGCATTGCCGTCAATGACACACACGTGTACGCCGCCCAGCACGAGAAAGCCTATGTGCATGTCTACTCCCGGCAACGCGGTAACCAGGAGGCTTTCGTGGCTTTTCCGGAGAGGATTCGATGTTTGACGTTAGCCGGTGACGTACTCGTTGCAGGTACTGCGGAAGGACGGCTCATGCTTTGGGAGGTAAGTGGAAAAACCTGTAGACGTCGTTTAATCGCTCCAGCTAACTTGGTCATAGACTACTACGGGTAGACTAGTGTCAACACCACCAAGGCACGTTCAAGCTGTGTCATGTGTGGTGGCGACACCCTATCACATTATCTCAGGATCTGACGATTCAGACATCCACGTATGGTCGCTGGCTCAGCTCCTAGATCTCGACGCAGGGGAAGACCACGAACCAGAACGCAGTCTGCCCAACCACAGAGCGGCCATTACTTCCCTTGCTGCCAGCAAGGACTCCAACCCGGACACGAGCATCTGTGTCTCTGCCAGCAAGGACAAGTCCTGTATCATCTGGAACTATCGATCTGGCGATGTGCTCCGATCTCTGCTTTTCCCAAGCTTCCCTCTTTGCGTGGCTTTGGATCCCGCCTCTAGGGCCCTATTCAGCTCATGCGAGGATGGCTCTCTGTACCTCGTCGAGTTCTTCGCCGAGAAGCCTCTGCTAGGACCTAGTGCAGAGGATCCTTCGACCGTTGTGCAGGTATCCTCTCCTTTTGGAGCTATGCCTTCAGATGCCGGCCCGGCGTCGTGCCTCGCCGTGAGCTATGATGGCACCCAGCTACTCACTGGCCATCCCAAGGGCCAGATCCTGAAGTGGGATGTGGCCGACAACAAGACGCCCGTCGAGATTGCAAACCTCAACGCTGCCGTCACAAATATCGTCTTTCTCTCACCGTTTCCAGAAACCAAGCTCATTGTGGCTCCGACCATTATCAAGCCTAATCAGGCAGAGCGAACTTATACCCTTGCAGCCCAGTTTACCTCCGATATAAGTGCGCAGACGAGGTTCAACGCCCTCTTAAATACCCCAGGGTTCTCACAAACTGTACTTGAAGATGCTGTCGCAGCGTTGCAGCAACCGACAGCCGAAAGCGGAAGGGAGCAGGAATTGGCAAAGGAAAATGAGGAGCTATGGGAAATCATTAATGAGCAGCGAGCCCTACAGAAGCAAACGCTCCAGCTTCAACTATCAAAATCGGCTCACACCTAGGAGGTGTTTCAGCTTCGATCGGGATGTTCAGAGCTTGGTCCGCCCGGCGGATTCGTCGTCTCAGGGTACGAGTCTTACCCCCCACCCGGAAAAGACCCGACAACCGAGTCGAACAGAATAAAGAATTCGCAACGTCCATCCTTCCGGTGACAATGATCAGATTGAGCATACTCGCAACGCTGGATATCTCCCATCTTTGCATTCGCATTGAAGTTGTTATCTGCATTGACGGTGGATGTTTTGTGGAGACAGCGCCTGAAGTCAGCAGCATGGAATACCTGAGCGTCGAAGTGTTTGATGCTCTTCGCAATGCCATGCCGTGTGGCATCAACAAGTAAAAAGATACGAACAGCCTCGATATAATTCGTTGTATGTGTTCGCTTAGACTAGGGGATGGCGTTTGTCGACGTTTGTCTCCGCCAGTATGGACAACTAGACCTTCATGAGAGACCCGAGTTATTGTGCTTCCCTATGGTCAATAGGACAACCTAGCTGATGCTCACAAATCTTACTGGATCTTACTCGACCCGAACCTGCGGCTCCATATCGTGATGAAACCGGTTTCAAGTTTTTTCGTGATCGTTCCGAAGAGGCTATACCTTCCTTTCTTCTTCCGTGTGGGGGTTTCCCTCAGTCTGGTATGGACTATGTGGCCCATAACAGGGCGACATTTCCGACTCAGATGCTGAGGAGTCGTTGATGTCGTGTCGGTGACGGAAACCTTGGCGAAGCTGGAGTGAGACACCAGCCAAGATGCGGCTCAGTACGTTCCTCGGTCTTCTAGCTACCCTGGCGGTAGCTGTCGAAGCCAAGCCGCTGAGGAGGGCCACCAAGCATGTCGTCCACGAGGAGAAGCCAGTTGCCCGGAGGAACTGGTTCAAGACAAGTCGACTCCAGCGGTCCAAGATTCTGCCAGTCCGGATTGGCCTCACGCAAAGGAACCTCGACCGGGCGGAGGAGTTCATCTACGATGTCTCCCATCCGGACTCCGACTCGTACGGCAAGCACTGGTCGCCAGAGAAGGTTGTGGAGATGTTCTCTCCAAAGCAAGAGTCTGTCGATCTGGTGATGGAATGGCTAGAGGCCGAGGGCATCCAGCCGAGCCGGGCTAAGTTGTCGAGCTCCAAGACTTGGATCACCCTGAATGCAACAGTTGCAGAGGTCGAGAGGCTTCTCAAAACCGAGTACCACGTCTATAAACACGACACACTCGGCCACCACCACCTAGCGTGCGACAAGTATCACGTCCCGGACCACCTGGTGGAGCACATCGACCTGATCACGCCAACCGTCCACTTCGACCAGCGTCTCGGGCACGACAGGACGAACAAGAACGTTCCTCTCTCGGAGGATCAAGACGGCGAACTCAAGAAACGGATGGTCCAGCGGCGGCAGATCCCCGAGCACGGCATCCTGGGCAGCCCCAACAGCGGCTTTGGTCCGAAGCAGGGCGCAACCATCACCAATGCGCTGGTGAGCCTTGCAGAATGCGATCAGATGATCACACCAGCCTGCCTCCGGGCCCTCTACGCTACGCCGCCCGGCTCCCTTGCTGCGTCAAACAACACGCTGGGCATCGTCGAGTACACGCCCCAAGCCTTCCTCCAAAAAGACCTCGACATCTTCTTCGAGCAGTTCGAGCCGTCGCTAGTCGGGCAGGCGCCCATCGTCAACCTAGTCGACAACGGAGTCCTCCAGACCCAGAACCAAAGCTTCAACTTCAACGGCGAGTCCGCCCTCGACCTCGAATTCGCCATGGCCCTCATCTACCCTCAGCGCGCCACCCTGTACCAGGTAGGCGACCTAGTGCAAGGCGCCAGCTTCAACAACTTCCTCGACTCCATCGACGCCTCGTACTGCACCTTCGAGGGCGGCAACAGCAAAGACCCCAACGTCGACAGCCAGTACCCCAGCTCCGTCGGCTGCGGCGGCTTCGCCGCCACCAAGGTCATCTCCACCTCCTACGGCTACAACGAGGCCGACCTCGGCGCGCGCTACGAGCAGAGGCAGTGCAACGAGTACATGAAGCTCGGCCTCATGGGTGTCACCACGGTCTACTCCTCGGGCGACTATGGCGTGGCCGGCAACGGCGGGCAGTGCATCGACCCCCTGAGCCTGGCCTTCAACAACGGCACCGACGGCATCTTCAACCCTTCCTTCCCGGGCACGTGCCCCTACGTCACCTCCGTCGGCGCCACGCAGATTCTCAACGGCTCTTCGGTGCGCACCCCCGAGAGCGCCTGCCAGGACGTCATCTTCAGCGGCGGCGGGTTCTCCAACGTCTTCGCCCTGCCGGACTACCAGAAGGCTGCCGTCGATGCATATTTCGAACAGAGCGCCCCGCCTTACGGGGCCGAGAGGTTCAACAATAGCCGCCTGGTGCGCGGATTCCCGGACGTGTCTGCCAATGGGGCCAATTATCTGACGGCGGTGAATGACAAGTTTAGTCTGAGCTTTGGGACGTCGGCGAGCGCGCCGGTGTTTGCGAGCTTGATCAGCTTGATTAACGAGAAGAGAATTGCGGCTGGGAAAGGGCCGGTTGGGTTTATTAGTATGTTTGGAGTGATACTGGCTGGTCTCGGGCGCGCTTTCTGCTTTTATCGTTACTGACGCGGAGATCTAGATCCGACTTTGTATGCGAACCCGCAGGTGCTGAACGACGTTACGAATGGGAACAATCCTGGTTGCGGGACGGATGGGTTCTCCGCCGTGGAGGGTTGGGATCCGTTGACTGGTCTCGGGTGAGTCTGGTTGTTCCCGTGGACTTGATACTGAGACTGGGGATATCTGACATGTGCTACAGAACTCCGAATTACCCAGCAATGGAAGCTCTTTTCCTCTCCTTGCCGTAATCGTTGGGGGCAGAGAGTGTAGGTCACGATAATGACATGAAGGAGGTCCGGGCCAAGGCGTTGTGCATCTAGGCACTTGACAAATCTGTCGGTTGTTGGAATGTAGGAGTCTATGTAAGGTATATTCTTGGGTATTTAGGGGCGTCTATCCGCCTTATGATCATAACGCCATGTCCTTTGCTCTACTTCCGGCCCTGCCGCTGGAGTCCCACGAAGGTCCAGCTTCCCCGCAACGCCTCAACTCCCCAAAGACAAGCTCGCCCCAAGAAAGGAGAAAAAAATATCAGTCACTGAAACTGAACTGCCTTATCGAAAGGCCGTTTCTCCCCAACCCGGCCCCCAACCTGCCCTTTCTCAGCCCAATCATCCATCCCAGTATATCCACTGAAATCACTGCTCCCCGGCCAACTACCCGTCCTCACATCTTCCTCCTCCCCGTCCTCGCCCTTCTTAACCGGATAAGGCGGGTCGCCCTTAACCCCGTCTATCGCCTTCCTCTTTTCCCCCTCGTCCCCGTCCGGTAGCACCGCAGCCACCCGCCCGTTCATGCGATACCCCTTCGCATGCGCGTTGCTCAGCGCCAGCAAGCCGGCAGAGAGGAGCAGCAGGGCCATGAAGATCAGCGCCCCGACCTGCGTCATGTTGCCGCTCAGACAGGCGACGAGATAGACGATCAGCTTGGCGGCTGCCTCGAGGTAGCCCTCCACGTGCGTCTTGGCCCGCAGCCAGGCCTGGGAGGTGATGGCTGCCAGATCGTCCGGTGTGCCCCTCAGGCGGATCTTGGCGGGAGAGGAGGAGTCCAGGGAGATGAGGTACTCGGTCAGCCGGTGCGAGGGGTCGGGGGACCTGTCCGGGGAGGAAGAGGTGGTGGATGACGGGGGTTGTGGGTGGGGGTGATGAGGGGGTGCTGGCCGAGAGCGCTGCTTGATGACCCATATGTTGAGCACGCGGGCGAGCATTAGGCCTACTAGGCTGGCGAGACTCCACCCTGGAGTGCGTTAGTGAAGAGGTACACGAAAAGGAGTCAAACAGGTGCCTCACAGTCCCTCAACACCACCATAAACGCAAACGCCACGAGCGTCAATACTGGCGAGGCCAGATACAGAGCGTGGCTCACCCATCCTAGGTCGGGCATGTCGTCGTCCGCATACAGCGTGGCATGCTTTCCGCTCTGGCTCCTCTTGAGCCGGAACCTCGACCTTGCGTTCGGCAGGCAGCCCACGTCCAGCGTGACCGTCTGGCCCGGACGGGCGATGCGGCGGATGTAGTTGGCCGTCGCGGCATTGCGGATGGGAAAGGTCAGGGACTGGCCGTCTTGCAGCGTCTCGACGGCGCTGAGGAGTGAAGGGGGGGTGTTTCCGGTCAGCTGGTCTGCCGCTTGGTTGTAGTGCAGACCTGGGACGAGGACGATGCTGTCGAGCCAGCTGGAGCCGCCGGCTATGGCGGTGCGTTGGGCTATGGTGGAGAGGTCGGCGAGGGCGAGCAGGCCGCCGGCGCTGAGGGAGACGCCGGGGATGGGCTCAACTGTCCAGTTTGGGAAGCCCATCATTGAAATTGGTGACTGCTGGCAGACCTGCTGCTTTGGTAAGAGTAAGGCTGGCCTTCACCGCTTGGTGTAGCTCATCAATTGGGCAATTGACGCTTCCTCCGAAATCCCCCAACTTTAAGGGTTCCAATATGAAAATGCCAGGATGCTTTCATGCCATTGTAGAGAACGGTATCAAATATGAAGCCAGTCAAGCTACACAGAATGACGCAAAGAGAGGGTGACAGTTAAAGATGAGAGTGCAATGATATGTTGGCTCGGCAACAAAACTGTGCATCACTGCACCCACGCGCATCCCACGCCGGCAAGGCGAATCAGCGCATGGCGTTTCGGGGCACATGGTCAGAATAATATGCGAAGTGCAACCTCAACGAGCAGATTCAGGGTGTGGCGTGGATCAAGTATGACGCCTGCCTGCAATCCGTTATCGCCGTGCAGTGTTTGTAAGGGACTGGTTTGAGACTGAAATTGTATGGCAGAAGCAGGCTATGCTTTGGAGGTCGAGATGGCTCCTTTCCCAGATCACGACAATTGAATTGGCAGGCTTGGATCGACAGTACTATGTAGACAGTGGTGGGCAAGAACGGCTATGATGTAAGCGCCACAGCACGCCACCAGCAACTTCACTGTGGTGATTTGGCTTTCCACCTTGAGACACCGCAGAAGTTAAGTTACAGACGGTATTGGAAAGAAATTTGGATCAACAAAATAGAATCAATCGTCGCTTCATTACGTGCTTTACATACCTGACTTCGGAGTAACCATCACTATGGCCGTCCTCGTCGTCGGAGCGACACGCGGCCTCGGGGCAGCCCTCGCCACGCAATACGCTGAGGAAGGCAAGGTAGTCTATGCCACCGCTCGCGATACCAAAGAACCTCAAGGGTTTCCTGACAGCATCCGATGGACCACCGGAATAGATCTGATGGATGAGCGAGTGGGAAGCAAGCTTGTCTCCGAACTGCGCAGCAAGGCTGAATTCGACAAGAATAAAATCGAGACTTTGGTACGCTTATGACTCCAGCATAAAGTAAAGGAGCATTTTACCAACTGCACTAGATCATCACGGCCGGCTACTTCGGTAAGGAAGAGCCCGGATCCAAGGACAACCCTCCAGACTGGCAAAAGGAACATCGCATGTACACGACCAGCGCCATTGCCCCGGTCTTCATCGTCAACGAGCTGGTCTCGGCCGGAGCGTTTGCGACGGGGACCCCAAGAATCGTGCTGGTGTCGAGCGAGGCCGGCAGCATCGCGCTCCGCCACCCGACAGAAGGCGGCGGCAACTACGGCCACCACGCGAGCAAAGCCGCCCTCAACATGGTCGGAAAACTGCTCAGCATGGACCTCGAACCAAAGGGCATCATCGTCTCGATCGTGCATCCCGGCTTCATGCGGACGGAGATGACGAAGGGTGTCGGGTTTGACCAGTTCTGGGACAGCGGCGGTGCCGTCACGCCGGACGAGGCGGCGAAATCGCTGGTTCAGTGGACCAAAGGTCTGGAGATGAAGCATTCAGGGCAGTTCTGGGCTCCGCGCGGGAGCAGGGATATCGGTACGGCGCCGCACGTGCTGGGCGACAATATCCCCGAGGGACCACTTCAGCTACCTTGGTAGGGACTTGAGATAGACTCAAATCTGGCGACAAGATGCGAACAGTCTACACGTGGAGGGTTTCCTATGGTACTGCACCACGGTAATTGGTGGCTGGACTATCGGTGGTGATGAACAACAATTAGACGCGTGTACCGCCTGTACTGTGACAGTATTATGCTTATAGTGTGGCTTTGAACTTTCTTCATCAGTTCATCCAGACCGCATCCATCAAATTTGACAAACCTTAACTGCCCTTAGCTTCCCCGCAGGCGGGTCCAGGGGTGCTCTCCTGCAACGGCTAGCAAGACTCACTCCTTCCTTCACCGCCGCTCCAACGGGAGTCATTGCTCCGGGAGAACTGCACCGACACAACCTGGATCTTTCTGGACCCTAGCACGTGACTGTAGAATACAGTATCAATGCAGAACTGGTCGAGATGACTGGATGTTGAGATACTTGACCTGACAGCAGCAAGCGATTCAGACAAGACTTGGAGGTCACGAAGCTCCCGCGATGCGTCGAGTGTGGCCCAGGCTGCCCAGCTTGCATTTAAACATGTGGAGCCAAGAAGACCCCTAGAACGGAATGACGGTCGAGTGCGGGGACGGATCTTAGCGGGGTAAAGTCGGCCTCGCCTGTCAGGGAAGTCGCCCTGACGAAGACACGCGCATAACACACGTGGTGCAGCATACGACGGTATTTGGATGAGGAGGATTGCCAGAGTAAATACCGAGATAATGTCGATGTTGAATTAGTGTGGCGTTCCCAGATAGAGAGGATGCCCTTGAACCTCGGAGAAGGTCGTTCGTTGTCCAGCTCTACCCGACATTTCTGACGGGGAATTTGGATCGGCCAGAAAACACGAGGAGCTCAGGGAGCTGCAGGTTATCATGCAGGAAAGAGCGGCCAGGGACCAGGATTGGCAGTGATTGGGGCCCTTTCCGCTTCGGCTCAGGTTTAGCTTTTCAGGAACACAGCGACAATCATCGGGGGTCGGAATTCCAGCCAGCGTGTGGGAAAATTCTTTGATTGGGGTTTGTGTACGACGATGCGACAGGTGTGTGTACCATAGTATATGGGGGAGACATGAGGTTGTTTTTGCTCATGTGGCTTTTGTTGCTTTCGAGCTAAATAAACATGTGTCAGGTACCTTACAATATAACACATTCAGCTCTCGAAGCAAGCCCTTCCCCCCTTTTCCATCAATAACTGTAAGATCACGGTCACCACGGTGTCAGACTGGTGCCTCTTGATAATTATTAGACTCGCTGCCTCAGTGGCTCAGTTTGTCTCTCGGTCGTCCGATTGTCGGCACAAGCATAAATCTGCTCCCTGTCGCTTTCGGTTCCCGTCATACTGTGGTACCTAGAGGTCGTCCTCACCGTTCGCCATCTGCAATCCCAATTAATATTTCCACTCCATCTTCGACATCGCCCTTCGTTCCTCCGGCAGCTTCTTCTGTCTTGTTCCACTCAACAGGAGAGCTCAGGCGTCTTACCATTTCACATACGCCAGATACGAGGGAGTCACAGAGGTCCCCTGGATTGTTGAGAAGCTCAGCAGGTGACCCACACATCTGAAGCCGCAGCAGATCCACACACAAGACGAGGCTCTAACGTCATATCCGCCAAAGGGCCCATTCCTTTTACCCTACCGTATTTCTTCTCTCTCCGGCTGTCAGTCAGTCAGTCAGTCAGTCTCTCTTCTCAATGAAAGTCCCGATCTCCAGTGTCCCCAAACCATCCCGCGACAGCTGTGGAGAACAACTCGGAAGAAAGAAGACATTCTCCTGAATATCACTGAACAACTGTTACTACACTACCTGCTACCCGGGAATCCCTTTCGCTATCTTCCCTACCTTTGGTGCTACATAGTACGTCCCGCAACAAAGACACTGCCTTGGCTCCGCAAAACCTTGATTCGTGGCACTCCCGCAGTCGTTTCCAAGTCGTTTCCGAGACGTAGCGGCCCGCTAGACCATCGCGCCAGCGGATTCACCATTCTTCTACCGCCCTGCGAACCTGGAAGTCAGCCTATCTGGCCTGGCTTGCGATAACCTCGCGGCACATCCTCCGACCCCTGAACCACCAAACCCAATCAACTAGACGACGACGACGCGCGCGTTGCATACAACCCGCACTGCACTGCAGCATTTTACCTGAAATACCCATCTTTTAACTTCCCTACCCTTATCATATCTCATCAACCAACCATGGCTACCGACGGAGCAGGTAAGAAGAAACATGATGACGATCATCCCAGCACCCTCGCCGCAACTTCCAAGTTTTCACCCCGTCCTAGCCCTCTCCCTATCTACACGCGGCCTGGGCACCGCTCCACCCGTCCAGTCCAGTCTGTTGTGTCATGTAAAAGAGATTGCTGTTTCATCCACCTTCTCGCAGTCGTCATTCTGCATGCACGCCGCCGTTTTGTCCTTGGGCTGACTGTTTGCTCCGGTACAGCAGACCAAGCATCTGCCGGGTTGCTGCTCAACCTATCGTCCAACAACCCATTCCGCAACCGTGCTGTGTCACCTAGCCTCCAGAGCCCGGCCTCGCCTTTTGACGACCCCTCCCCTCGACCCGTGTCGCGAAATCCATTCCTCGATCCAAACACCACTCGAAGTCTGCAGAATCTACGATCGCCCGACAACAACATGGCGTCCACCGAGAAGAAGTCACCCACCGCTGAGGATCTGTTTGTACGTAGTCTACCTTCACGTCACCCGCCGCAATTTTAGGACTCGGGCGCTAATACTTTGCAAAAAGGATGCCCTGACCCTCGACGAGCAGTCGGCACCGCTCATCAAAGGGCTGGACGCTCCCGCACCACCTCGGCCAGATGCGGCCAAACCGCCAGCCAGGCGGGGTCCCCCTCCGAACAGAGAAAACATGCCTCCTCCCGGCGCGCGCAGAGGACCGCCTCCCGGTCATCGCCCTAGCAGATCGCAAGAGGAGGCAATGAAGGCCCGGCGCGCGCAAGGAAGCGGGCAACCGCAAGACTCTCGGTCGCCGCAGCGGCGTTCGGAGCGCCGGCCGCGCAGGAACTCCGACTCGTCAGCTATCGACGCAGAGAAGAAGCCCATGACGGACGAGGAGAAGAAGGAACGCGAAGCTAGGCGCCGCGAGCGAGAGCGCAGGCATCGTGAGGCGAAGGACAAGAAACCCACCAGCCGCAAACTCGACATCATCGACCAACTTGACGCCACGAGCATCTTTGGCACTGGCCGTAAGTATTGTCGCATCTGTGCGCTGGTTTTCCCGTCAGGCGATGAGACTAATTATCCATTTCTATAGTGTTCCATCACGACGGTCCTTTCGACGCTGTCAATCCGCACCGGAATCGGCCTGGTAGCCGTCGCGCCCCCATGCAGGCGTTCCCCAAGGACTCCCTGAACAACGTCATTGGAGGCTCCGGTCCTCTGAATGCCAGACCCGACCACGCTACCTTCCTCGGGCAAAACAACGACGAGGCTTTTCTGGACTACTCCAACCAAGCAGGAACCAAAGGGCGAAGCGGGTCTGCCTCGTACGCCGATGCTGCTGTCCCTCGTCCCAAGGGCGACATCCCTGTCTTCGATCCAACCGCCAGAGGTAGCATCCTGCACGGCGACGAGTCGCTTGGCCTGGGTACTTCAACTTTCCTCGAGGGAACGCCCGCGGCACGCACGGCCATCCAGAAGCGCGAGGAGGAGCGTGCGGCGGACATCATGGACGGCGGCCTCCAGCGCAAGAAGTCGCTCGCACAGCGCATCCGCGGCATCAACAGACCGCCACGGGGCTTCGAACCCTCGGGGAGGATGACCAACCCCGAGGGCGTCTACGCGAGCCGCCGTTCTCCGAGCGGATCGTACGCGCCGGCCACGGCCCGCATCGGCGACGAACGCAACCCCTTCTTCCAGGAGTACGAGGCCGGCGGCAGCAAGGGCGAGGAGAGCATCTCGGTGCGGAGGGCGGACGAGAAGGGCGAGCCCACGTCTCCGAGGTATAGCCCCCTGGAGCGGAGGGCAACCCACGACGCGGCCGGCAGCGAGAGGGACGAGGGCCAGAGCAAGCCGAGCGGCCTGCTTGCGCGCGTCAAGAGCTTGAAGGGCGGGAAGCGGAGCAGGCCGACACCCCCGAGCGCCACGCCACAGGGACCGCCGGGGCAGGCGGTCTAGAAACCCGTCTGGCCTTCGCTCCGGGTCAGGGCCTCGTCCATGGTCCTCCGGAAGCGAATTGAGTTGTGATCAGGCCGTTTAATCAGCAAGGAGTGTTTCGTTAATTTTTTCCGTAAAAAAAAAACATATGAATTCGCGCAACTACTGCCCGGCTCAGGGGTGCATCGTCACGTCAAAAGGGACCGCAGAGATGGGACGGCCAAAATACCTTCGAGTGCAGGGTCTTTTTTTCTTTTTGGAGTACGGTTACGGCTCATCGCTAAAGAAAGTTACGCCCTCCCTGAATGGGGCTCGAAAAGGAATACAGTTTATTCTTTCGCTGCTTAGTTTTTTTTTTTTTTTACTTGTTGATCATCTTTGGTAACCCTTTCGAGGTGCTAGGCAGCTTCGAAAGCGGAAGAAGGCAGGGGGGAAGCGATGTGATGAGGCAGGGCGGACGAGGAGTTGGGCTTAGCAGCTCTACCTAGCCAGTTCTATAGATCGAATGAAGCATGATGATGATACTATGTGGTGTTGTGATGGTTCTGCGATTCTTGCCGCCTATGCGCCGAGAAACTGACCTCCGTGCTGACCGTAGAGGCCCCGTATACAGCCCCTTATACAGCCCCTTATAGAGTCTTCACTGCAATTTTCAACGCCACGGAGGCCAACTTGGGATCACGTGAGGCTTCACGTGAATTCTTTGCGACGTGGATGGGCGATGAGTCGATGACATCCGCTTCTGTCGACCTGAAGACAGGTATAGAGAAAGGACCTGGCTTCGTTTGTTCGTCATTACATGTCCCCATCTGATTCTCAGTAGAAAAAGTCCCGAACTGCCAGTCTTCGTTCCCGTTCCGATAGCCATGACCTCTGTTGCCCAGATGTCTCTCCAACTTCCGCCAGCCAACCACCCTTGCCTACCCTTCTTATTCTTGTCGCAACGGTAGTCTTGACTCTGTGTGCTGTTTGTCCTTTTCTCTGGGATACATTCGGACGTGTTGGTTACGATGGACGTCGAACCCAGCGACACGTCGTCCGAGGCGAGTTATTTCGAGCAGGAACCTGTCTCCGGAGCCGTGCTGCTGGATCAGGAATTACTCCATCGAGAGGCCTGCGCGGAAAGAGGCAATATTCTCACTGGTTGCGAAGAGCTGGATAATCACGTTCTACTTGGGGGCCTCGCACGCGGCGGTGTCGTGGGCTTGAGTGCGGAGGAGGATTCGTTCGGGCTGCTTGTGAGACTACTTCAGCCATATATGTGTGGGAAACATGTTTCTAATAGATGTATAGTTCGGACTACAGGTCATTGCCCGGCTCTTAGTTGTGGGAGAAGCACCGCGTGATGCGCCACAACGTCCTTCGGCGATGATCATCACCACTCTATCCCATGCTGATCTCTTGCCGACACTGCGAAGTGTAGTCAAGGGACAAGTGAAGGCACAACATGGCGAGGGAGATCTGAACGGCCGGATCAAGGATGCTCTTGAACGCATATCTATTTCGCGCATATTCGACTTTGACGGCTTGCGCGAAACCCTCGATGAGCTAGACTTGCCTGCTGAGGCTGCTCCCTTGGAAGGGCAAGGCGAAGTACCAGCGCAAGAGCCTGACGACGCACGCGCGAAGCCCCAGTCGCCCACCAGGCATCAAACAGATTTGGAAATACGAGATAGCGAGGACGAAGACGAAGCTTCCTCGCCCGGTTTGTCAGCCAGCCTCGCACAGCCGTCATCCCCAGCAAAGCTACCAGACCCGGAGCATCCGCCAAACCCTCCGCTGGGAACCAGCCAAGCCCAACAACCATACCCAACCCCAGACATGGTCCTAATAACCAACTTACCCACCCTGATAACAAGCCTCTACACCACCCGCGACAGGAAACACGCCCACCGGATGCTGCGCCACCTGTCCTCCCGCCTGCGCTACCTAACCCGCAGTCCCTCCCACGGCGGACCACTGTTCATACTCCTCAACTCCACAACCTCAAAGCCCCCTTCCAAACCCGCCCATCCCGCCGGTGAAGACCAGCAGCAAGACCAGCCCCTCTTCTCATCAGCACCGTCAACGCCCCTATCCCAATCACCCCCCTCCTCATCCTCCCCTCCTCACTCGCCGTCCGACAAACTCCCCCTCCCCGCCGCAGAAGAAGAAGAAGAAGAAGAAGAAGACCCAACCTCACGACAAAGGAGAGAGCGAGAAGCAGACCTCGACGCGATCCGATCGGTCTTCAACCCCCCGGCCCCAAATCCCGGGGAGGAGATGGGCGAGGTAGACGAGTACGGCTACGCGCGCCACCCGAACCCGGACTTCGACCTGCTCGCCCGCCTGTCGCGGCGGAACAGGCCCTTCTTCGGCCTGAGGTTCGGCGGGATGGTGGATGTGCATTTGCTCGCCACCCGGGTGCCGAGGACGGATGGGGATGCGGAGGTTTTTTGGGGCGGGCTCGGGGCGGATGGGTTGGGGGAGGTTGTGGCGGAGGGGGTGGGGTTGGTTTGGGTTGTTGAGGTGCTGGGTGATGGGGTCGGGGTTTGGGTTGAGGATCCTGAGGTTGGAGAGGAGGTGGAGGAAATGTGGCTGGATGAGGGAGAGGGGAGGGAGGGGAGGTGGGAGGGAAGGATGGGGAGGAGGTTTAACCGCGAGCAGAGGTGGGCTGGTGTTGAGGTCAGGGAGGATGGGGGAGGAATGAGGATTGTTGATGCCCCCCGAGGTTGAGAGGATGGATGGTCGGGTTGGATGCGTATAAGGACTGGCTTTGAGGAGCCAGAGGAGCAGGCTTCTGTTCACCACCAGACTGAGACTGTCCTGAGAATGTGGTTTGGAAAGGATTGGCTACGACGTGAATTATCAAGAACAATCCGTCTCATGCTAGAATGGTAGAAACAAGAAACAATTCAAGGAAAGACATCTTACCCTGAACAGATTAGAAATGTAGAAGCACTATTGAAAGATCCAATATCACAAGTAAATGTCCTTGAGGGCTGTCGAAGTAGAGCGAAATAGACCGTCTCAGCACTCGGTGATCGAACATGGGCTTGCATTTCTCTTACTAAGTCTCAAATGACCAGCCAGACAAGCCCAATGCGCCACTCCAGCTTGACACGACTCGGGATATCATCATTGACGATGGGAGATCAGATCGGGAGATAGATTTAAGAGGCGGTTCCGCTCTTCTGTGTATGGAGTGAGGAACACATTCTTGGACTATAAAGCTGACGGGCAGCTCCTTTGGCCTCTGCCAACTACCTCTTCTGTCCCCTCTGCTTCCCCCCGCCACTCTTTCCATTCTTCCCCGAACCACCCGACTTCCCCCCTCCGCCACCTCCCTTGGCAGCCCCCGCACTTCCCCCAGCAAGCATGACCCTCACCGTCCGTACCGGCACACAGTTATACGCCTCCTCCGTCTTCAGTCCCTTGATCAGCTCCACCTCCCTGGGCCACATCCTCTCCGGGTCCTGTGCCGTCTCGTCCACCACCCCCTTCTTGAGCGCCGCAGCCCTCCACCGCTCCACAATCTCCTTGACCGCCTTGCCCTTCTTCTGGCTACCGGGCTGCATCTTGGCCTTATACTTGCACTTGCCCAGGGCGCTCCACGGCGCGCACACGGGGACGATCTCCAGTATCTCGTCGCCCGGCAGCGGAGTGCCGACCAGCCCGTCGACGATCCCCACCTGGTCCGCCTCGGCCTCGTCGAGGACCTCGACGCCCTCCTCCAGCATGACGCGGCGCACCTCCTCGTGCTCGGCCGCCTGCCGCAGCCGGCGCTCTTCCGCCTGTTTTTTGCGCTCGAGAGCGGCGGCTGCTTCCGCCGCCCGGGCGGCCTTGGCCGCGGCTTCTTCTTCTGCCCGCCGGCGGGCGACGGCCGTGCCGGTGAGGGCTTCGCGGAGGGCGCGGTCTTCTTCGTCTTCGTACTTGTACTTGGCCGCTAGCTTCTTGGCTTTGGAGCGCTTGCCGCGGGGTAGAGGCGTTTTCTTTTGCTGGGTGGATGGGGTATGGGTGCCGGACGCTGTCTGGGGGCTTGATGTGTGAGCCGGGGATGAATCATCTTCTTCTGCCTCGTCGTCGTGGTCATCTTGTTCGTCCTCTTGCTCCGCTGGCTTGTCTTCTGTCTGTGCGTTGTCTACTATGTCCAGGTCGGCGAGCTTTTCTGACGGTGGATCCGACGTCTCTTGGTGTGTTCCCTGATCACCCTCCTGATGGTCTTCTGCATCGTGTGCCTCTGTTGACTGCAGAGGATTCGAGCGTTGTTGTGATTCCACATCATCATCCCCAGAGTCGGACCCAGAATCACTGCCCTCGTCCGCTTGGTCTGCCTCAGCCCCGTCGTCTGCACCCTTTCCCTTGGACTCAACGCCCTCGTATATCCTGTGCTTCACATGTTTCGCAGTGCTCTCTTCGCTAAGCCTGAACATAAGTGCAAAGCCCAGGATCAGCTGCGCCGGCGGCAGAAAGTTCTTCTCTCCGCGGACCATAAAGCTGCCAGTCGGCAGGAACTGCCCGGTCGGCGCAGACTTGGACACCTGCTCGGCTCTGACCCACCAGGCAGACATGCCAGCCCGCGATTCCCACGCACTGGAGGAACAGACGGACATGGTACCTGCCTGCGACAGGGTCGATGGAGGTATAGGTGCATCGGGCGTCTTGGGGTTGTTCTTGATAATGACGCTCGACGCTCCGTGGAGGTCGGCATGGACGTACACGTCTCCCTTGCGAAGGTAGCGCTTGTAAATCATTTCGTTCTGTGTCGCGTCGCGACCGCCGAGGACCAGATAGCCGTCCGATGATATGAACCAAATAAACTTCTCGAACCACATCTGCCGCCGAACTGGTTGCAGAATGGCCTTCTCCTGCTTCAAGCCCTTCTTCAGGTCCTCGCCGATCTTGTGCTCGGCGTTCTTCAAAGCAATGGTTGACTGCTGTAGTGTCTTCTCGTGTTTGACAGCCGCTGTCCGCTTCTGATCATAGTACTCTCTCGCATTAGCCCACGGCGATATACCAAGCTTGATGTCTACCTCGAGTCGCTTCTCTGCCGGTTTAGGCTTCCCGTCTTCTGTCGCGGCGTACTCATCATCATCAGAGACATCCGAATCCGTCTCGTAGTTGAAGTCGGGCCCCTCTTCCTCATCCTCCTCTTCCTCGCCAATGTCTAGAGTGATGATGTTCTCGGCAAGGTTCATGGGCAGCTTAATGATCTGTGCGACCGGGTTGCCCATCTTCTTTTCTCTCTCGACCAGCTTATTAATGTCGACCCAGTCCATGCCTTGTTGGAGCAAGCCGTTGACGGCGTCCATCGCTTCCTGGACTCTCTCGGCATTGGCTTCGATGGCAGCAGCTTTCCGTTCATTGAGCAGCTGTGCCTCCTGGAGGCCTTCCAAGCGTTTCGCTTGGTCTTGTCGGGCCGCGTCTAGCTTTCTTTTCGCCGCCGCTTCGCGCTCGGTAAGCTTGGACTCCAGTCTTTGTCCCTCCAGCGAGGAGAAGAATTCATCCACGGTCTTGTTGAAGCCATCAAAGGTGAGAACTTTGTATTCCGGGCTTTCCTCCGCAAACTGCTTGGGCAGGAATGGGTGAAAGTCCTCATACATCAAGTCTTTGGTTTTATCTTCGGAGCCCTCCGCAGTTTCCGACTTCGTGGCTCCGGATCTGCGCTTGGCAATGATATACCCCTTCGATGTCGGTGCGCTGGTCACCTCTTCGACTATGCTGCGAGCCTTTTCTAGTGAGTGGAACAGAGCGTCGAGTAGGTCCTCGTTCTCCAGGATATCGCTCGGGCTCGACGTCGAATCAAAATTCGTGACTTTGAAAGCATGCTCGACGAGCATCGGCGGTAGTTCGGTGATGGTCGTTGCTAGACCCCTCCTGAGGTCCTCGCCCGGCTTTTTCTTCCCCTTCTTTCCAGTCGGCTGCGGCGCGGCCGCCTTCTCAACGGTCGTCTTGAGGGCATTGCGCAGTCTCTCCTTGGTCAAGGGCGGTATACCACTGTAGTTCTGCCGGTTGTCTAAACTGTAAGTAGAGCCGACCTTTTGGGGCTCTTGTCCTTCACCTTCCGGCACGGTGCGCATCAAGGTCAGAATCTTGAGCTCCTTGTCGGTGAGGATGACATTGCCGCTGGCAAAGAACTCGAGATATAGTCTATACTGTCCATCGCTAAACTGGAACTCGATGATCCTGTCGGTGCCGATCTGGGAGACGGATGTGCACCTCCTCGTCTTGAGGAACTTGCGAAGGCGGGCGAC
Source organism: Coniochaeta sp. PMI_546 (assembly GCA_021432605.1). Lineage (NCBI taxonomy): Eukaryota > Fungi > Ascomycota > Sordariomycetes > Coniochaetales > Coniochaetaceae > Coniochaeta > Coniochaeta sp. PMI_546. The sequence continues at coordinate 2,169,851 of MU271147.1, read as the reverse complement.
GAATGGACTCGGTGCTGCGGCAGTCGTGCGCGCGAACTCGGTTAGGTGACATCGGAAACCGGACTCGATCAGGAGTTGCTTCTTGTTGTCGGGTTTGGCGAACTTGAGCAGCAGGATCTTGGAGTTGAGGTCGTAGATGTTGGAGAGGCGCAAAGTGACCAGAGCCTCCGAGAGCTCATGGGCGATGACCTGGGATGTATATGTTAGACGCTGTCACACGAGACGAGGGCGATCGTAACTGCAATGCTCACCTTGACGTCCAAGGACGAGAATCTTTGCTTCATGTTGACGTGTAAGCTTTCGGACGTGAGTGCAGCTTGCAATGAGAACTGTAGACCTGCTGTGACAAATTCTTGAGCTCTACCACAGCGCAGTAAATGCTACAGCTTTGCCTCCGCTGTCGTCACTTCGTCATATCAGGGCATTGGCGGGGCAGTTTTAGTGGGGGTTCCCCAGCTCCATTCGGCTTTAGTCAGCCCCGAGGATGCTGCAGCAAGGGGGGCCAACGAGTTCAGGTTCGGGACGAGAGGGCGGATATTATCAAGTCATCTCCCTCTCTCTCTCCGAGCGAGTTCGATACCAGTGAATGGCGCAGTAGACACAGGCAAAGGCAAGAATAGCAGCCATAACACCAATGATCAGTGAGAAGACGACCTGGCTTGTTTGGCCATCATCACCGCGAACTTGCAAGTGATGAAATGTCGACGGCATCGTGGCATGAGCGGAAGACGTGTTTTTGATATCCAGGGTGATATATCCTCTGGATTATGGGTTCTGACGCTGCTAAATATCCAGTCCTCACAGCAGAAAGTGAATGAGAGTTGACGTTACGAATGCCTTGTCCTACGTGGTACATGGCTCGATATGCGAGACTCGACAGGCTCAACCTGGCTGCCGGACGTTATACAGCCGTTGGTGTCACTGATTTCTCAGGTACCTGGTTACCTTACTGTCCACGGCATTTGCATCCGGTCGTAATACGCCGAAGAATGTGATCTACGGAAACGTTGGTGATAATTTTAATATGTAATTGAAGGATCCGAATCCCGGCGTCGACCATGGTCTAAATACGAAGAGCAACAAATATCGGTGAGGGCATACTATGATAAATAAGTATGTCTTCTGACCTCACGCTACAACCTGGGGACGTAGACATTCGAGGACACCTCGCATCAACAAGATGGGTACAACGTGGTCTCAGTTCTTCCCGCCTGATCCAACATTCACAGAGAATGAGTTGCCTAGCCAGAAAGGCAAGGTCTTTGTCATCACCGGCGGAGGATCTGGGGCCGGGCTCGAGCTCGCCAAGATACTGTACGGCGCCGGCGGCAACGTCGTCATCACATCCCGCACCGAGACCAAGGCGAAGCTGGCGATAGAGTCGATCAAGACTTCAACCACGAGCGAGACAGCAGGAAAAGTAGACTTTGTCGTCCTGGACTACGCAGACTTAACTACTGTCAAGGCATCGGCTGAACAGGTGCTCGACAAATGCGGTGGTTACATCGACGTCCTGTGGAACAACGCGGGCATCTCCCTCAGCGCTCCGCACGGCTCAAAGTCCGCGCAAGGCCACGACCTCATCACATCGACCAACTGCCTCGGCCCACTGCTGTTCACGCGCTGCGTCTTGCCCGCCCTGGAAGCAAGAGCAGCGCAAGTCGCCGCCGCCGGCTCCGTACGCATCATCTGGACGGCGTCCTTCAGCGTCGACGGCGAGACACCCAAAGGCGGATTCAAGATGGAGGACGTCAAGAAACCCAAGGGTCGTGACGCCATCTATGCCATCACCAAGACGGGCAACTGGTTTCTCTCCAGCGAGCTGGGCAGGGAGCTCGCGCCCAAGGGCATCCTGAGCCTGGCGCAGAGTCCGGGCAACATGGATACGCCGCTTCTGAAGGATCTCGAGTGGTGGCGATCGTGGGCTCGGCTGCTGCTTCACCCGCCTAAGCTGGGGGCGTACACGGAGTTGTACGCTGGATTGTCGGACGAGGTCGGCATGGAAGACGTGGGTGGTCTTATCCTTCCTTGGGGCAGGAAGCATCCGGCTCCGAGAAAGGACCTCTTGAAATGTATGAAGACCAAGGAGGAGGGAGGAACTGGGTTGGCCAAGGACTTTGTGGGTTGGTGTGAGGAGCAGATTGCCCCTTTCTTGAGAGCATGATGTCGTCGTTTATATTCATCCACATTCTAGCCCTCCCATTTTTATTTTTCCACAATGCTCGTTTGAGCATAGCTTTTTGCATTTTCGTCGTACACGTGTCGTGTATCACAGCTCAGCCATAGACTCCATACTTTTCCTTCTCATCAATAGCATCATTTCGTCTCTCGTGTGGCATGTGATATCAGAGATTGGAGTTCGGCTGGCGGTACGAGTACGTAACATTCCCGAGGCGGGATCGTTCCGGGTGGACCCGCTTGTCTGGGCTTAGCACCGCATGTCGATCAGGGGTTGGCGAGGAGCGTCGTCATGGCAACAAGACAGTCACATGGACGTGCCGATATTCAAACTATCGGTAGGGTGTTTTCGCTGGCAAATCCCACACCCTTTCTCGTAGACGTGAGGCATCCATCCCGTCAGGAGCCGCGGTAATGATAGCCAATGGAAAGGCGATTGTCGGCTTGCTGGTTAAGCCCCGATGTCGAGTAGCGGAAAGTTATGTTTGGGCTGCGCTTATGTTCCATCCATTCAAGATCATTCAAGCCTATATTTCTCGTGGACCTTATTATCACCCGGAGCACGCTGCTATTGGAGTCTCTTCTTCTCCTCCTCTGATGGGGGCCGCCCCGTGTCGGTCATCCCGACAACCTTCCACTCTCCGTTGGTTCCAGAGGAATCCGTCAGATGCTTCGCCAGCGTGAAGCAGTTTGTCCCAACGTGCGTCAAGCTCCCATTACGCTTGAACCAGAAAGGTGTCCATACCATGGCGATATCGTGGTCCACGAGCACGACCACTTGCCTTCCGCCCTCGCCATCGTCAATGCCCTCCTCAAGCTTGTCTTTTGAGTCCCAGGGTATGCGGTTAGGAAACTCTTCTTCGTTCTTTTCGTAAGTGATTATCCGCGGCGGTCCAGAGGGATGCTGGGTTGGACGCGCGTGGCAAGCTTGACCTCCCGGAGCCAGCGCGGAAACGAATTGGGCCTTGCCTTCTGGGCCCAAGACCATCAACGAATCTAGGAGCTTTTGGCAGATTGCGAGTGCAGCCTGGCCGTCAGGAGAAAGCGCTGCCATGTTGTCGTCCAGATCAGTCACCTGTAGGGAGAGGGTCAAGAATACATTGTAGAGTCTTAGAAATGAGTAGGATCAATGGGAAAGTAGTTCTCTGCTTGAGTAAGCGTCAGCCCCGTTTCAACGGCGCTGACCGGAACCAGTCCCTCTGCATGGAATTGAGAGACCAAAATCTTACTACGACTCGGAGCAAGACACACCCAATATTTGGCGGACTGGGCTGGATTCTTGATGGATGTTCGTTGTTAAGGTCTCGACACAGAGACTTACCTTCGTACTGACTGCGGCCCAATGGGAGATGCATCATCTCGACCAATCCTATAGTCCCACGAAGGTGACAGTGCCGGCCTTCACCACTTCACCAGCCATCGATCGGTCTCGGCACCGGAGGGGCTGGGAGCAAAGAGGCATAGGAGCTTACTACTCAGGTTCTCTACCATACTGAAGTCATCGCTCACCACCCTTCCAGCCATCTGAACAACATGATTCTACAGAACTCGCAGTCCACCATGCAAAAGTGCTGCAACTCTGCAGCATGTGCGTCCCCAACTGAGACGGTTTCACCGCTGTCACTGGTCGTTTGCGGCCAGCCTTTCAGCACAAGAGGACGCCCGTGGCGCTGTCAGATGTCCTTTCATTGGACTGAGCTTTGGTGCCACGGAAATTGGAGATCGACCAACGCGTCTGCAGTCTGGAGTGGGGCACTGAGACGTGGGAGCACCAGCCAGCTGGCAGTTTGGGTACAGGTACACTAAAAGGTACCTAACCAAGCACGTCTCGGAAGGGAAGGGACGACCCGGAAGCGCTGTCTCGCTGTCTTGGACAAATCGACATTCCAGACGAAAAAAGATCAATTCAACTTCAACTATCCAACATCTTCAACCGCAAATTCACGCCTCAATTGCAAGTTTTGTTGCTTCTCTGCCATCACGACGCGCTGTTCGTATGCTCTCAGCTCTGACCGGGGCAAAGCTCCCTAGCTTGTCACTGACGAGACGCGCCAATGTCGCTAGCACTGCAACCAGAGTGGACGGGGCCTGATGGCTTGTTGGCTGCCCGCAGCAACCCAGCAAGGGTGCCGAGCTTGGGAAGCAATTGACAGGGGGCTGGAGAAGCCGAGCTCGTCTTCCCCAGCAAATCATCGAAAAGCTGGAGGAGCTAAAATCGGGTCAGCTATGCCACTTTGAGACCCTATAAACACGACAGACTCCAGTGTCAACAAATGACACCCTTGTCTCGACGCTGCCGCATGCTGGACATGGCTGGACATGGCTGGAGTCTGAGGGCGATTGGGCAACACTCCAGCACCCGGTCAACAACGCTAGCCACTCCATGCACCTCTGGGCTGACCCTTTTCCCCAGTCCCAGCTCCCTATTTCTGCCCATCCTCCCTCCCGATTCCTTCTTTTCCATCTTCTCCTCCAGTCACATTCCAACACAAATCATAAAGCTCCAATCTTCTCTTCCCTCTCTCTCTCCCCAGCCCAAGGCTTCTTCTTCGACTTCTTCTAAGGAATAGAAGCAAGAGCAATCTTCCTCATCTTCCTTTCGATCAGTCATCGGAAGGTCGTCGAGGAGAATTACTCTAGCTGCCTTGAAAGGTCGCCAATCTGGATTTTGAAGCTCGAGTACCGGTTCCCTTCAGCATCTTCCCGTCTTCTTACAAAGAAGACGCCACACCCGCCGCTGAGACCACCACCAAGGTTCACGAAGAGCTAGAGATCAAACTCCCCCAGAAAGCCGGACGGGAAGGTCAATACTCTTCTTACCAACCCAGCCAAGAAGAGGTCCACATTACTCGTGAAGAGGATATCTACCGCCGTCCCGGTGTTCATCGTCAAGAGTACATTCGTGAAGAGCGCAGGTCAGTTTGTTTATTTTGCTCTTTTCTGTTTCTGTTGTGTTATGATCAGCCCTGTGGGGACCTCGGTCCAAACTCCGGGGTTGGTCATTTCGGGCTGCTAGGCATGTACTAGTGCCCCTGGTTCATGTCGAGCACATGGAAACAAGAGATTTCCACAAGGACCCAACGCTGACAATCTTGACTCCTAGACCTCAATCTACCTACTCCGAGACCCACGTTGAATACGACACCAAGTCACGTAACCACCACCACACCCCCATCGACCTCGCCGAGCGTGAATACCGCGCCCGTTTCCAGCCCAACTACCGCGAGGAGTCCCGCGTAGGCATCACCGTCGACGCCCCAGCCCGCCGTCCCGCTTTCAAGGAGACTGTCCGTATCGAGGAGACAGTTGACGCTCCCCGCTTCCAGAACTACCAGCCATCCGCTTCCGTTGTTGACGCGACCACCGTCGACCCGCCCCGTGCTCCTTCGGTCTACCGTAAGGACGTGACTGTCATCGACGAGACCGTCGACTACCCCAAGAAGCACCACCACCACCACCACAAATCCAAGATGGGTTACTACGACGACGACGGTAAGCTCACCTCACCTTTTCCTTCATCATGTACACCCCTGAATCCATGTATGCCCACATACTGAGACAACCCGTCAAAGGCCACTACCACTCCTTCCGTGCTGGTGTGCACAAGATGGCTGACCGCATCCTTCACCCAGAGGGCCACGCTCACCATCATACAGAGTACACCGAGGTCCGGGAGTCCCGCCCCCGTAGCCGCGTCAGCGCCTCGGCCGACGATGTCGCCCCCAACACTGTCACCATCCCCTGCCACCACATCCGCCTGGGCGACATCCTCATCCTGCAGGGCCGCCCCTGCCAGGTCATCCGCATCTCCACCTCGGCCGCCACCGGCCAGCACCGCTACCTCGGCGTCGACCTCTTCACCAAGCAGCTGCACGAGGAGTCCTCCTCGGTCTCGCACCCCGCCCCCAGCGTAGTTGTCCAGACCATGCTCGGCCCCGTCTTCAAGCAGTACCGCGTTCTCGACATCCAGGACGGCTCCATCGTCGCCATGACCGAGACCGGCGACGTCAAGCAGAGCCTCCCCGTCATCGAGCAGAGCAACCTGTGGTCGCGTCTGCAGAGCGCTTTTGAGACCGGCCGCGGCAGCGTCCGTGTCCTCGTCGTCAGCGACCGTGGCCGCGAGCTGGCTGTTGACATGAAGGTTGTTCACGGCTCGCGCCTCTAAAACTGCCACAAGCCTTTGGCGCCCCTTTGCCCGCCCGTGATGTCAAGATGCTACAGTGTGTATAGATCATGTGTTGGGTTAGAGACTTGGGGATATTATTTTGAGACTGGACAAGATTGAGCATTTGGGCTGGTTGGATTAAAGTTGGAATGGAGGGACATTGGATGGAGTCGATCTTCAGACATTCCGTAGATTAGTGCCCGCCATGTACATGACATGTAATGGAGATGGTGTGTTACGCTTTGTTTTGACTTATTTGATGTGTTTCATTGACGTGAGTTAATCGTGTATAGGTAACTATATCATATCCGAGCTACGGGCATGTGTACTGCAGTTTGTTGGTGACTTCCCAAGCTGGTATTCCAACTTCCTTTCCCAGTTCCTTATCTTCAACCTACACATCATCAAGATCCTCAGGCATAGCATTGTTATTAACTCTGTGTGAAGCTATCAGCACAAGGACTGTCCTTCCCTATCTGTGTCGTCTCTTATATACATTATATACTGGACTTTTGGTTCCAACCAAGCAACTGTCATCGTAACAGGCAACTCCGATGGGCGACTATTAATGCAGCCAGACGCACGTATGTCGCGGAGGGATAAGCTGCCGCACGAACAATGGTCTATCCTCGGTCGCCTGTGCTCCATCAACCTGGACAGTGGACAAGAAAGACGCCCCTAGGCGACCATTATAGGCATGCGGACCCAGCCGCCAGAGTGAAAGACTAGCATGTTCCCAAGCAGTTGCTGAACCGCTCACTCGGACGTTCAATCATCTCCGACGTCTCTCGGTGACAGACTACTCTCCAAATCCACAACCAGGATGTCTTCGGCATCCACATTCCCCTCGCGGGTGATAGATGTAACTATACCAGCGTTCTTCCGAGCGATGCTTGCTCTCCGCTAGCACCAGCATCTTCCGCGTTGCGGTGATGCGAAAGTACAACCCTTGCCCTCCTTCGAGTTTAGCCAGGCATACCTGTTTATCTGGAATAATCTTTGAAAACATCAAGTGGTTCTTGGAGCAGATACTGGACATCACGAGAGAGAAACTGGTTGGGAGTCACCCGGTGACAGCGGTCACTGAACATGGTGTAGAAGCTGGTGGAGAAGTACGGGCATAGGCCGCAAGCTCCTTACTTGGAACACTGCAAAGGACACATAGCGGGGCGAGGTGGAACAGTCTTGTGCTTAGGTGAACTGAGAGAGTGCACGCTTATACTGCTGGAGAGTGTCAAGAGGGAGCAAGGAGGTGAGTGTTGAGATTGGCAGAGACAAGAACACAAGAACGATGAAGGAGATTCATACGACCTTGACGCTGACACTCAGCCGGTGGCCGAGGGCGGACGAGGAGTTTGTGTAGCATTTTGTTGACATGGAAGGCAAGGCGCGGACGGTGAGGTCTACGCCGAGAACTTTGCGAGAGATATTGAGACGGATGAGAAGGGATCTGGCGGGGAGAGGAAGGTGCAGGACCATGGGGGAGGGGAGACCGGAGATGCTGAGCCTTGCTCATGGCCCGGCACATGACAAGCTTGCTCGTTTGAGTGTGGAAAGGTGGACGGGCTTGTTGTTGGTGGACGGGTGGTGAGGTATGTGAACATCGATATGACCACGCTCAAGGCTGCGTGTGTGAAGTAGTTGGAGGCGAGGATAACGATGTTCCTTGGGTGTCATGTGGGGAAGTTTAGTGATGGTGATGGGTGGTTCATGGATCTGGATCTGCTTGATTGGGAGTTTGGGTTTGATATCCCAGTGCTGCGTAGAGGTGAGGAGAAGAAGGCGGAGAGGTTGAGGAGCGGAGAGGGTCAAATGACGCATGCAATGGCTCTGACCGCTGTGTACATCGAGGATGGGGACTCGGTTCGATGGAGGATACAGAACAGTTGGGCCGAGACGGGGGGGAAGAAGGGGTGGTTCGTCAGAGGTCATGCTTGGTTGGATGAGTGTACCTATCAGGCTGTCATTCACCCGCGAGTTGTTGGCAGCAAGGTCAAGGATGTGTCGAACATGGAGCCGGGTTTGTTGCCACTGTAAGATCCCGTGGGATGTTGGCCCGAGGGAAGCCCCGGCCGTACAGATAGTCTGTAAAGGAGGTTCCTCGTCATGATCAACGTATTGCAAATCCCGACAGATGAATAACTCTGGTGTATGAAGTTCAAATGGGAGCCACGGTGATATGGTACGAGTAGTGAGAGACATTTGAGAAGATACAGAACGTAGTTACGACTTTATGGTATCAAGGCGAGATGATGGCAATATCTAGTACATTCGACAATTGCCTCACAGCTTTTCAACTTAGCAAACCCTCGCTTATAAGGCTCCAATACTGCTTTGAGGTCCTGATGCTTAAGATGGCAATGTTCCTTCGATATCAACCACAAGGGCTATCACGTCCTGGACCTACCTGCAGGCTCTGTACCGAGATCATCACACGCTTTCAACTCGGATGGAAAGGTGCAGAAGTAAGGCTAAGCCAGGTCGCAAAAAGATGTCGTCGACAGCCTTGTTAGGCAGATCACAGCATGTCAGGAGACACAAACTTAGGCACCAAGTGATACGACGGTGAGCTTTATCAGGGCACTCTCGGCAACTCGCAGCATCCTTGAACCTACTTCAACAAGATACCGTGTCTTCCGCATGTCCAGCTTGTGTCTTTCGCCGCTGAGGGTGATCGTTGCCCCCCCGAGCTGCGACGATCAGCCAGGTGGTTTAACCGGCGGTGTGCCGACGTGGCAGGAGGGAGAATTGGCGCCTTCTCTGACATTGTCGTTGATGCCCTGCCGAGGACGAATATGAAACGAAAAACGAGGTACGAGCTCTCGAGACTTGGACCGAGATGTTGACATGTTGACGGAGGCTTCGGGGATTTATGTGGTGCGTCCTCGCCACTCGGCGGCACTTACAGCTGTCCAACGTGGCCAAGATATTCTTCCGCCCTCTCGGCTCCTGCCTTCTGGCACACGCCGCGGAAGAGACTACCCGGAAAGCAGAGCGGGCGTCAGTATCAGGGAGTAAAGCGGAAGTCTACGCCATGCCGCGGCCTGTACAAGGCTAGGTGCAGGATCTTGGACAGCGAGATATGTCGTGCGTAGAACGTCGACACAGGATACGATAGCTTGGTCTGACAATCAACGGGACACCGCGTGGGCTCGGACCCGTCTCCGTAGCCTCATTGTCGTCGAGAGGATCCAACACGTCGGGCAAGAACACTAGTGTCAGTGGATCATTTGGCGCTGACGAGTTCTGTTGGGTCGAAGCAAGTGGAAAGATCTGCGACATCTCTCGTGATTCTCGGACTACTATGGTAGGACCTCAAGAGCCGGCTGCAATAGCTCTCCGTCGGACTTTGTGACCATCCCAATCGGAAGTGCGCTTTCCCGTAATCAATGCCGAAATGGGTCAAAGATGGAGAAGGAGCACGGCTACCGGCGCCAGGGATTGGCGGGCATTGGGCTGCCACGCTCTTGGTATTTCGACCCAATCCCACGATGTCGCGGCAAAACCAGGAATTCAGGAGTTAGACTCGAGGGTAGGACTCCGGACAACCTGTTGATCGTCGTTGTCGTTGTCGTGCCACTGGAACTGCTGGGTGCCACAGAAGGTGTTCGGTGAATAGTGGATATGGAGGAATGAAGTTACTGACACAGTAACATTGGATAAGGTTTCGTGATTGTCACCCGATGTCGTCTCGGTTTCTGTGTCCTTGAAGCACAAACCACGTGCTCGGTGAGCCGGGAGACGGAGCATGATGAGATCAGGTGGACGACCATTGCCAGACTCCTCTTGTTTCTGTTGTACGATGGGAGGCAAGCGAGGTGAGATTCAGTAGACGAGACAGCCCTCCCTTCCTTCCCTGGGTCGGGTCATGGTATGTACATAGTGCCGTCTTAAACACAATACATTGTATAAATCAAATCTCCATCATCCGTCCAATATCGATCGAGTTTTATTTGGTGTCAGTGACTGACCACGCAGACGGCTCGCTGCATGCAGGATCGCGAACGACCGGGAACCCTGCAGCGCCATGGAACCATTACATAGTACTGTGTAAGGTAGGACTTCTAGAGCCTAGAGTCCAGTTAGCCCTGTTCCTGCCTCTCCTAAGGTGGTCCCGTCAGGTCATGATAGTTATTACTGCTTAGTACCGCAGTGTTGTTCAGATGGAATACAATTCCTCGTCTACGTGTAAAGCGAACCTCGAACTTGGGGAGACCCTGAATTTCCTCGCTCTCGTGGTTGTGGAGACGGTCCAACGTCATCGAGGTCACAGGCACAGCTTTCCAAGCTTCAACAGCTCGGGCAAAGTGGAGCGGGACTGACCATGCAAATCCGGCACTCGATTGCCCCTCCAAATGAAGGCTACTCTACCTACACTACTATGTAAAATCCTCGTCTAAAAAAAAAAAAAAAAATCGAACAAAAATGCATCAATGGTCCAGTGGCCGAGCAAGGTGAGGAATTCTTGTTCAACTGGAGAAATAGAAAGGTACTGTGCGGTGGCACCTTTGAAGAGGACGAATCGTACCATCATCACTCGTCATCCATAGTACATAGTACCTCCGTTCGGACCCCCCTCCATTCCAATCCCTTCTCGTTGTCTCCAATCCTAGTTTACTTGGTAGTCGTCAACAAACAACAACATAAGCTACCCTATGAGGGTTATCTGCCGATCTGTCTTGAAGATCGCGGTCGTGTTCAACCACATCCCAAGAACAAGGCTTCGATTTCTGATTCGAACCTGCAGCTGCCCGGTTGGGCTCCGTTTCTACTCTCTTGACACCGGAAACACACTCCACCCCAAGAGTCAAGTCAAGGGTCCCCTAGTTTGAGTAGCTGTCCACCTCAGGTTATGTCTGTAGACATACCTCTACATTCGCATAACCTAGAAGAGAGTTGCCTTATATATCATCACTCCGTCCTCTTTCCCACACCGACGCTTCGTTGGATGCTTTGGTCCTAGACACGACACTCCGCACTGCTTGTCCCGTCGTTTATACGAAAGACCCACGACGAACCGGCACAGCCTCCGTCGAGGATCCATCTCGAGTTCTCAGCGGTTCTTCAACTTCCAAGGTTCCAGGTTGACTTAACCTTACATTGCCCTTCTTTCTTTTCAAAACGCCGTCAAGAACACTCGATTAATTCTCAGTCACACCATTGGACACCTCCCCTGTACGCATCTGCTCACATTTTCCTGGCTGCCATAATAAGCCGACCCCCTGGCTCATTAGCTCATCACCCTGCAGGGAAACAGACGGCAACCCGAGCAGTAAGACGGCGAAGCTGATAACGACCACCGAATCAACCCCGCAATCCGTCCATCAATTTCTCCCGCTTTGTCAACCAGGCTGGAGCTGAAGCATCCCTCCCGCTCCCACTCCCTCTGTGCGCTCACTGGGGTCACCTCACGTGGGCCTCGTCTCGACTCTCGAGTTGCCCAAGGCTCCCTTGCCAACCAATCTTTCTCCATCCTCTCGTCGCCACACCCGTAAACCACCTGGAGGATTGACGTTCCCTCCGCTCTGCCAATACAGCCTGCCATGACCGATTCTTCTAGGTATTCCGGCCGATATGCGCCTGCCTCTGGAAGGCGCTCCCCGATCCTCTACAACCCTGGCCGGGCCTCCGTGCCAGTGGGAGTTAACTACGTCCCTTACGGCGGAGAGCAGTACGCTCCGGATCCCTATGGCGGGGACATCCATGTCTTGCCCATATCACACCATGACGGTATAATTGCTGGTCGGTCCGCTGGTGACTATCGTACCAACTCCATTCCCGTCACCACTACCACCTATGCCGTCCGGAAAGACCGAGATCCTGGTGTCTCCAGGAGCACCAGCGTCAGGGACGGCGCAACTAGTGGTCGCCCGCACCGATCCTCCACCATCGACTCCTCGTCTAAACGACCACCCATCATTATTACAACGAAACATGCCCCTTCAACCTCAGGTTCTCATGCCGCATCCAACGCAAGATCCGACAGCCCGACTCGCGATCCTTACCGGTCGAGCGAGGAGCAATACTACACACAACCGGGCACGTCCGTTCATCGTGCCCGCAGCACAACCCGCGCACCGTACAGCGCCGCTCCCTTGAGCAACGACGACTATGCACGACTGCGCGAACGTACCGGTGACGAGAGACTCCGCCCTGCCGACCCGTATCGGCCCCCAAGACAGGGAGCATTATATCCCTACGAGCCTCGTCACTCGGCCGCCATCGACTACGGCAATGAGGGATACGAATACACAAAGCCTAGCGACTTGGCACGATATGATTTGGATACTACCAGGCCAACTCGGACCAGCCGCCGTGATAGCTTCGATCGGGGCTACTATCGGCCGAGCGTGAGCGTCAGCACCGATATTGGCGGCCATTCATACGAGTCGAATGAGAGGCGCCCTCGCGGGCCCCCGCCGACAAGCCGCGGCTTAGATAGGCTCAATCGCGGCGCCGCGGCCGGTATCTATGACCCTCCCGGAATCCGCATGCCGGTCCCTCCGCCTGCGCCGCTCGCACCACCCCGCCATCTAGGTGTTCCGGGCAGCCCCACATCCGAGCGACGAGGTACTTCGAGGACACGTCCTGTGTCGCTCTATCAAGACTCGTATGGTTATATGCAACCGGATGACCCGTCCCGTAGCCACAATGATCATCGTGACTCGCGGGACCGCGACTACTTCCACGACGACGTCACTACCCGCGGGTTTGGTCTACGCATTGACCCCAAGGACGTGGACGACCCACGGCGTGAACTAGATGCAAGATACCGAGATGACCGCAAAGATCGGCGCGAACCGCGCATCGATGACCGCGAGCCGCGGCGAAGATCCGATGAGGACTTCGAGCCGGCCAAGAAGAGGGACGAGCGTAAAGAACACGTTGATGTGGAACCATCCTCTCGAAAGGACGACCGCAGAGCATACGAAGACCGTGATCCAACCTCAAGACGCCGGTCCGACGAGGAGTGGGAATTTGTCCCAAGGAAAGAAGATCGGAAACAACAGAAGGGCTCCCTGAGCCCTCCGGGCATCAAAGTGATTGAAGATGACGCAGAACCCAGAAGCAGGCGTGATGACGCCCGTGATCGGAAGGAAAGCAAGGAGAAGGATCGAAGCGACCGCGTCGACGACGAACGCGAGCGCGAGCGCGACAGCAAGAAGGACAAGATCAAGGACAAGGTCGCGACGGGGCTTGGCATTGCTGCGGCCTCCATCGGGCTGGGCTCCGCACTCAAGGACAAGGATGGCAAGGACGACAAGAAGGATCGGCCGTCGAACAGGCACAGCCGCGATAGCGATGATCTACGTTCGTGGGAATCCGGTGAGGAAGATCCGAGATTCTCTGACCGGCACAGATCAAGCCGCAGAGATGTCGACGACAAGAAGCGCTCCAGTCGAGACGATCCGGAACTTATTGAACCACCGCGCGACCAGCGCGACCGGGATGGCGAACGCCCCCGGAAGGAGCGGTTGGCCGAAAGCACGGCAGAATCCCGTGACCGCAACCGGCGAGAGGCCGAGGCGGCCCTCACGGGAGAGCCGGTTGAGAAAGCATCTCGCGACACATCAACGTCATCGGTCGACGAAAAATCGTCTCGACCGAGAAGGAAACTGCATCCTGCCGTCTTCGACCCGAACGACGCTGCCGCCCTGTCTGCCCTGAAAGAGGAATTGGCAGCCAGCGAGAAGAAGGATAGATCACCCCCCAACTCGGCCGCCAATGAGCCCTCTCCCGAGCGGAGGGTCTCGCCCTCCAGCGCAGACCGAGACGACCCGTCCTACGCGACGGCCCTGGTTCCCGTGCCCAAAGACGAGGACGACCGAGGCCGCGAACTAGTCCCGAGTTCAGAAGAGCGGCAAGTCCGCGTCGTCTCTCCTCCCCGCGCCAAGGACGAGAAGAAGCCCGTCAAGGGCATCCTCAAGCAGCCCAAGCCGCAGTTCCCCGAGGAGCCGAACCCGGTCCGCGAAGGCGTCGCGCCGCACAAGGACGACAAGAAGAAGGCCGACGTCCCGCCTGGTGCGCGGTGGACCAAGATCAACCGCGCGCTCGTCAACCCGGAGGCTCTGACCATCGGGAAGGAGCGGTTTGAGGTCCGGGACGACTTTGTCATTGTGCTGAGGGTCTTGAGTAAGGAGGAGATTCAGGCTTATGCTACTGCTACGGCTCAGTTGAGAGGTGGGTTACTTCCCTTGCTCTTTTTGATTTGACAGACTTCCCCAGGCCTTCTCCCAAAGGTCACTGCCCAGCATGGAAATGGAACACAGGCATGATGCTAACAAAAACCCGATCCACAGAGCGGAGAAGACTTGAGTACGAGCGAAGCCAAAAGGAGGCCGAATACGAGCCAGAGAGAGATGACGACGACGACCGGCGCCGGCGCTCTAAGCACCGTCACCGCGACAGGGAAGACGATTACCTTGACGAGCGGAGAGAGCGCGACCATGACCGCGACCGGGAAGACAGGGATAGAGATCGGGACGGGCACCGCCGGCGCCGTCACCGGGATGCGGACTACGAGTATGATGATGTTGAGGAGAGACCCAAGGCTATTGAGTATCATGGTCATGGCCATGAGCATAAGCATCACCGGTCGCATCGGGTTGGGGAGTGATTACCCATGGGATTTCTCCTAGCAGGGACTTTTTGGAGGAGACTGAATCTTGATATTGACAGCATGTTGGCCTTGTGTATGGGTGATTTGGATGATTTGGTCAGGTTGCAAGTTTACATATCTCCTTGATGTAGGGCCTGATTTAGCAAGGGGTTAGGAAAATGCGATCATGATTGGGAGGCGTCTGTTTTTTGCCTTTGTTGACTTCAGTGTCAGAATTACCTCGACGTGTGATCCTTCTACGCATCCGTTTGCTGCCAATATTCGACATAGTGCTTTCCCGCTACTATGTCACCACTGCTGTCGAGAGTTATTGCTGGTCCAATCGGCTTGCTACAGGCCTGGGAGATAAGAGACGAGCTATGGATCATGGGGAGTTATAGCTCTGGTTCATTCATATTGCCTGATTCAAAGTATGTTTATGCATGAACGCGGCGTAGTTTCCTGTGCGGGATGTTTCCGGGACGACGGAATTATGACACAACAATCACGCTGCTTCGTGCTGGAGAAGTGATTCGTATTTCTTTGGCGAGTGCCCATCTGCAGTACTGCCTTACGACCTCGCTATCAACTTAAGGACCAGAGACTACGAGATCACACTTGAAGATACCTCCATCACTATCATCTGTGTCGTAAATCAGTTATTATCCTCCACGTACCCGCATCTAGAGTTCTGTCTCACTTACATCCGTCTCTTCTCCGCTCGAATCCCTCCATAGCAGCCCATCCCCAAACTCCCAAGAAAAATGGCAGCCACCGCAGCCCTGACCCCTCAGTCCTACCACCCTCCGAGTCCGCAGTCCCCGTACCTTTCCGTCAGATTCGCCAACGCCGGCAACAACAACTCATCGTCTACCAGCCCCCTCTGGCCGGCGACTAGTCTCCAGCTGTCCTTCCGAGCGGGCGAGAAAGAGGCGTTCACGGAGCGGCTCACTCTGCGGGACCTGGTGCCGGAGGATGACGGGGGTTTCAGCGTTCGGGTCGGGGAGAGGGGTATACCGCGCTTTAGTCCTCGGCCGGACCATGTGGTGGTCACGGCGTATGCTTGGAAGGGGGAGAGGTTTATGGGGCTTTGGGAAGTTGGGAGGATGTGAAGTTGGTGGAGGGCGTGAGAGGGGGTTGCGTCTGTTTGTACGGGTTAAGGAGGAGGATGGAAGGGTTTGGATGCCGGGGGGAGACAGGGGGAAGTATGTGGGATGATCGGATGAAGTTTGGATGACTTTTACTACGGAAGAGGGGCGTGAACCTTGAGACGTCTGTCACGCATGCAAGACTGGCATTGGAGCCGCGCTATATCAGATGAGGAGGGCGTCACCGTCTGATGGTCTCGGGGGTTGAAATAAACAGAATTTGACCTAGCATCAAGCAAAGCATCGACGGGCCGCAAGTTTAATTCTACTGAGGCAGGATGTAGCAAGGAAACAACACGAAACGAAACAGTGGCCTTTGAACGATTGTCGTCCGATGGGCTTCAACCAACGACCAAGCCCTCTGGATCTATGTTACTTTACGCTGTCAGGCACGGGGCCAGCTCGCCTTGTCCAGGAAGTTGCTCCTTATAGCATAGGTGACAAACTCCAAATGGCCCCTGGTCCGACGGCTCTGGGGAGTGCAAGGAACTACTTGTGTTGGTGTTCCCCGTGGGCCACTCCGTCCTATTCATTGTGGATCACGCGGGAAGAAGGATATCTTGGGACGACACCGAGGTAGTGTAAGTTTGATGGCGAGCGATGTGTATAGACTATCAATAAAGAGGCAGTGCCCACAAGTGTACGTCCACGCTTATATGAAGATGTGATGTGTAGAACGAGTCTGTCAACCAATTCCTTTCCAAGTCGATTGTTGGTCTTGATATCCGTCATGGCAGAGTACGTATTGTGCGCAGTATCCAATAAGCGTTACCTCGAGATACACCATTTACAAACAATGACACCTGGTCTAAGGACTATGTCTATTGATTCGC
Organism: Coniochaeta sp. PMI_546; assembly: GCA_021432605.1. Lineage (NCBI taxonomy): Eukaryota > Fungi > Ascomycota > Sordariomycetes > Coniochaetales > Coniochaetaceae > Coniochaeta > Coniochaeta sp. PMI_546. The sequence continues at coordinate 2,152,928 of MU271147.1, read as the reverse complement.
CGGGCAGGCTTACTCGCCTGTCGCCTGCCCGGCTAGGAGTAAAAGTAGACGACAGCTACACATGGCCGCAATGCCTTCCTACCAGACTCCTGCGGGCCAGGAGCAGCGATTCATATTAGAAGATATCAGACTTTCAGATACCAACGTTATCCCTAGCTCTCGTCCCCCGAGTGTACCTCACGACTGGCTCAACTGTCATTCCCAACAATTTGAGCCTGAGGCTTTCAACGGCTCCAGGTCCCCAGATAATGTCAGGTGCTGACCACAGTCTCTGCTCCAGCCCGTCGGGAATCTAGCGACAAAGTCGACGCACCTCAGGCCGCTCCAGCCGAGGCAGGCCGAAGGATGACTCAAAGATCAAGCCACTACGGACTTTGGCCGAGAGACAGACAACGTGTAAAACATTATTTGGACCCGGAGTGACTGCTCTACGATGACCGCCGTGACCTTGAAAGTCTGTCTCACTCCGAGATCAGAGTCATAAGCCGGGTGGGTAAGGGCACCGCAAAAGTCGGTCTCTGGATGGGATGGAGCTCGACCGGAGGCACGCGAGAGGGACTTGACTTCACCGCTATCTGGGGTCAGGTCTAGCCTATCGGACACAAGCTTGCTGGTAAAGATCCGAGGAGATGTACAGAGAAAGACAAGTCCAATCTGGACAGGTTTTATGGGGTTGTTCCGTCAGGTGCTGAAGGACAGGGCTGTCGAGTTCGATGGGTTGTCATTCTGATATCACGTCCCTCACCTGATGTGTACCGAGCTCGAGCGTTGCGAATTCCTCAGCCAGAGGAGAATAGACTCCCTGCTTCCCGAATTGCCTCCGGCTTTGCCTCCCCGGTTACAGGATCTGACCGGGAGGATGACAAGCCTTATTGTGAAGATAAGGCGGGAATCACCGGCTGCCTGCCGGTCGGCGGCCGGTTGCTTCACGGCACGTAGCAGTATAAGGGAGTGTGAGCATTAAACTTCAAGATCTGCCGTCACTTGCCTCCAAGAGCCCACTTGTAAAAGCAAGTTGACGGCTTCTTCCTATTGGTAAGAAGGTGCGGTGAGAAGGAGCTACAGCATGAAATGGAGCCACATGCGGATGGTTGCTTTCCTTGCTGCAAAGCTTACAGGCCATGGCTCAATATGAGGAGACTCCAGGATAGTGTATGCAAGTGGTTGGAGTGGTGTGTGACTTGGCCAAGTTGATGTCTTTGGACGGTTGCTCTTACTGTTTGGCGAGGAACGATACAGGATATTGACACACGTGAGAGTCTCGATGTTCCTGGCAGACTCACTGCAAAGGCCGTTTCCCTAAATGGGATCCGTCATCTCCAACTTTGTTCTCATAGTCCATCATACGTCGTATTGACTCAGGGGCATTGTTCTTCCCAGGAAGCTGAACTACTACATAGTATAGTATACGATTCTACGTTGGATGATGCATGCGTACCCCTAGCAGCAGATCACCGGGTTCTCCTCACTGCCCACCCACCTCCAAATGATGCCAGCATGGGTATCCAGGTGTGAGAGGCATTTATTCAGTGGATCCTGCACTGAAGTTGATGGTACTGCCGGGGCCCTTGCACTCTTGGACGTTGTTTAGAAGTACAGCGGTAAGGCTAGCTATCCGAGCGACCCTCATTCACGTTTTGGTCCACCACCGCAACAACCTGTATGTAGTCTTTCGGTACCGAACCCGACAGCAGGTATTTCTGTCCAGCTTGAGACCCATCACCTAGATCACCCTATTCATCCGTAGATGAAGGCACAGCGCCATAGAGACCGAGTACTGGCGAGGTAGCGGTGAATATTATGGGCCAGATGGGGACTGCGTATGTTTGAAACAGGGGAAGATCGTCCACTTCCCGTGACATGCTGTGGTCGGCTTCTGATGCCGAACCGTACCATAGTAGGCTCTTGGCTCGGGTTGGCAGAAGAAACAGGGTGGATAATTAATAGCAACGCCGTGTTAAGAATGCACTTGTTCAAGAAGCCCCGTTGGGTGCATCAACGAGACTTTTTATCCGAAATCATGTCATTTTGCGGTCAGTCAAGGTCAGAGATGACGGCTCGATATGCCATTCAACGCTCACCGCGTTTCTCGATCGAGGCATGCTACCTCGACGCCGCGACCCAAGGGAAGTCGATGGCTGGGGCAAGGTCGTTATTCCTGCTGCCTAGAACGCGCTGCGGAGGATGACACCGCATGCGACCTTGACGCACTGATGTTTCCTCAAATTCATGCTCTGTCATGCTCGATTGACGGAGGGAGGTCTCATCACTAACAATATGGAAATGACACAATGAGACCTCTCTTCTGTGTGATTTGGGTATCTTCTCCTGTCGGCAGACGCTCTCGCTGTCCAATGGCTGCGGGTCTTGATATTGGAGGGAGTTGATGAAGCGCGAGGGCTGTTTCGTCACCCCGGAACAGTACCCTTCTGGGCATTGGCGTCAAGTGCGGACGTTATGGGCGTTATGTAACACATCGCGCGCCCGCCGGCCGTTGGGCACCGAATGGGAAAGCATCCGAGTACACACGTCTGCAGCGTCATCGTCAACCTGAATGGTGGAACATCTGAGCTTGTGAAGTCGATTGCAGTCGAGACTTCTGACACTTTGCCAACATCGACAGAGTTTGCGGAGGAGAAGAAGGGGCACCCCTGTTGTAGAAGCCGGAAGGATCTCTCCAGTAACTTTGAACGATTCGTTAGGATGTCACGCTACTCGCCCGCACGCTACTTGTTGTCTGCTGCGATGTGGCAGCGTTGAGTATCGCATTTGTGTCGACGACATGCACAGGACGGCTGTGCTTTAGATATCTCCACGCCAGCTTGCCTCTCTTGTCGTGACAAAGAACCCCGTACCTGTCTAGCAAGGCGATAGGGCGGCTCGTAAGGCAGGGTCATGTTCGACAGATGATAAGTGCTAGCAAAGAGCGGTCTTCCCTGTTTCTGTGCGTCTAGCTTGGGGGACCTCTTGACAAGTTCTACAGCCTATCTACCATAGTAGTGTTGCCCCGGAAGAATCTTCCGGTCAACGAACTAGTCAGTCTAGTCCCAAGGATGTTTGCACGTGCAGTGGCGTCTTCTCAGGCTCGCCAGCAATTCGTCCACACGAGTCGCAGGGGGGGATGATGGCTAGCGCGCTCTGTCCCGTGGAGGCTGGATGAGGGAACTTTGTCAAGGACTCTTCCCAGGTGAAAACCGTTTACCACACACAACATACCATAGTAATACTGGATGGGAACAGGAAATGAGCGCACGCTTATGGCGAGCTTCCAAAAGTCCCAAAACTTGGAGTCACTTCTGATTATACACCATTGCACTCGATTTCGAAGAATACTTGGATAAGAGAGGTTTCCTTGCCTTCGGGATTCAGTGTGTCAAGGGCAACGTCGAGGTTTAGCTCAACTGAATACCTGAGGTACCTACCTACCTTACCTACATAAGGTATCTGAAGATTTATTGTTTCTCTTCCCCACCTACCGTTCTTTGTCTGCAACCACTAGCGTCACACCTCCGGTCACCCTGGATATTGGCAGGGTTCCTTCCGCCGGGCTTCCCACTAGCCGAACACTCCCACATTCCATGGTTGGGAAGGCCGTGGGACGCCTGTGTGGGACGATCTGTCATCCTGGTTGAGTACCATAGTAAGGTAGGTACGTGTACTGCGGTACGAAAGTGAGGAAAAGGGGCTTATCCACGCAAGTGACTGATTGACCACAAGTTCCACATCCTACACGACACTAATAACTGAACTGGTGCGCCAGCTTCACCCTCGAAATTTGCTTGAGCTAGCCGTATGGTCGTTAGCGCTTTTCGGGATATTGACGCAGCCAGGAGACCCATAACTGAACTCAACAGCTGCAAAGTCGTGCTTCCTCCTGCATGTGCTGACGAGGTCGATGCCACTCTGTGAAATTACTGCTCAAAAGAGAGTTTCAAGAAGGCAATATTGACGCGACCATCAGGCTTCACAGTAGTCGTCCCCAGGAATCTCACCAGTCCACCATTGCATTCACAGTTTTGATGGTGTTCGCCCCAATTGGACAGCACAACAAGCGCAATATCATACAAGGTATCTTGACGTGGAATGTAGGGATTGTCCTGTCTCTGGGATTGCCAGATCCTCGGGAAGGCTAAAGACGAGATCTGTGATGAATCCGTGTCGATGGAGTCGTCGCTAAAGACGGTCCCCTGTAAATATCCTTGGTTGGCTTTGCCTGAACCACGTCTGTCGGCAAATCTCCGAACGAGGGAGTACGAGACAGGGAAGAGCGGGGACAAGGATGGCGGGAACGCTTGGGACGGTCGCCTAGGGGGCTCAGGTACAGAAACCATGTTTGTGCAGGGGACCCCGCAGACCTGGATTGAGTCGACCACCCAGGTAATTACACTACACGTACGAGGCGTACCAGTACTGCTGGATTGGTTGATTGACTTTGGAGCGACTGGCAATGGGCGATATCAGTCTCAAACATGTCGTTCCCTTCTGATCAGACGGCCAAGCGCCATGATTTGCCTGTCGAGTTTCGAACTCGCTGGAGACTACAAGGTGGAAATGTCGCTACCGATGACGTGGGACCACGGTCGAGGCAGGATACTCGGCTCGAGTCACTAATGAACCTGCGTCTACGATCTTGGAGTGCAATCCAGATCTCCTGTCCAAGGATCAACTGCATCTAGGGCTCGCTGCAATGCTGCATTGCTGCAGCGCCGTTAATCGACAAGCCGTGCGCGAACGCATCGCACGAGCACCATGGTGCGCCTGGGGGAGCAAGGCACTGCAGCCCGAAATAGCAGGGCGATCGCCCAACTTCATGCGTGGGTGTTTTCGAGTAGTCAACGCTTCGTTGAGAGTCAAGAGCGTGCCGCAATAAATTGCACCGGAGCCTGTACAGAAGTGTGATTTCGAAACACCCAACCAGCGCCATTTCGCAATCCGACCCGCACCCCGAGGTTGGGTACCTATCTAGCACATAACAGAACGGATCTATCTCAAGGCTATTAATAGCTGTACCGTTTTAGGTAAACTGGACTTTGGCTCTGCTCGGCATCAGTTGCGAAGCTGTGGGAGAATCACTGTGTCCAAACAAGTCTTCTCCGCAGCCCATCTTAGCGCTGTCATTACTTGATGAAACTCGAGCGTGAGACACGGAAAATGAGCCGCTCAAGAGTGAAAACGAGGCCGGCCGACTTGAAGATCCAAGTCTCAGGGTGCGGTTTGCCGGTTGGCTGATCGGCCCTATTTTCTGGGAGGTTGAGAGAAAGTCGCAGAACGAATGTGTGGACTTTGGAATGTACACTCCACGTACACTACACCGGCCACTTTTGCAAGGCGCGCCAACAAGCACGTTGCAGCTGGCGAATGCATGGCGTCAGCCAGTTCTCCCCTTGCAATATCAAAACCCCTGGTAGTGTCCCCATTTTCTCACTTTGACCCTAGTGTAGCTTGAAGCAGTGCCGGAACACTCTCCGTGCGGTGAAAGGTCAACTTCGAAAGCATCATCACGATCGGCAAAACGCCCGTTTCCACTCCCACTCGGTGAACCTCATTATGCAATTCATCTCACCGCTGTGGAGGTCTGCTCGGAGCTGCCAAGTGCCAACTCTCGAGCTGATTTCCAGGTGGGGCCTTGCTTATGCTGTCTGTAGTGTTCTATAGTAGGTAAAATTTCATAGATTCAACCATTGTTTATGCAACGTGCAATGCCGACAGCCGCATCGTTGAAGTTTGGATCACTAATGGTCGATGCAACGTCACGAGCAAGTCTCTTTTTTGCTGACCGTGACAGTGCTGCAGGCATATCTCCCGCCCATGCGCCGCGCTTGCAGTGTGCAGCATCAAAGACAAAAACCAGGCCATGTGCGCGATGCTTGCTGCTGGGTCTCGGGACTGACCTTGGACGAATAACGACGTCGTTACTTTTTGTTGAGATAGTTCGTACTCGCGACGTTATGGTCCAGCGAACAGAAGGGGAACAAAATACCTCAATAATCCTAAGGTGAGCACCCGCTCGAGCTCTGGCGGCAGCTGAGTCGTGATGGAACCAACAGTTCGAAGCCTGTGTCTCAGGTAGAAACAAGTACCATCACGCCAACGTTGGGGTGCTACGTCCCGATGAGTTCTAGCTCCAAAGTCTATAGACACCTCTCATATTGCCGAGGTGAGATCGGTCGGCATGAGGAAGTCTCGCCTGGCACTAGAGAGGATTTGCTTCGATTACTACGCCGCTCGTTGTTTTTTCCTTTGTTGCAAACAATCGTATACATACCATACATTGCCTACAAAAGTTTTCAAAGGTCCATATCTACATATGGGTCGCATCAACGGACTAAACCTGGACATACATCCATTCGCGTCTCGGGAACTGCGAACCCATGTTGTCCGTTCCCGTTTCGTTCTCGAATGGCCAAGGGATTCCTTCGAAGCACGTGCCGTACCCGGCAGACGGAGCCTTGCAAATTCCGCTAGTCTCTAGCTGGGGCCTTACTGCGTAGTGCACCATCTGATTCATCGCCTGCTGCTGGCGTAATTACAGGGCCCCTATTCAACCTCCACTCGTCGCAAGTAGCACTTGAACCTCACTGGTGGAAACAAGTGCGTGTGGATTCAGTTGTGGATTGGGAGGATGACAGAGGATGCGCTCCGACATGGTCCGTCTTGAAGGCTTGAACGATCGACGAGAATCGCAGGCCGACTGGATGTGCAGTTACGGTCGAGATGTTTATAGCATATCTGTCGTCGTGGTTTCGTATCCTGCTTCTCCTCCTGCCTTGTCACTCATGCTGTTGCAAGCGAAGTCCATATCTGTATGGTGTAGTGTTTCGACATTGTATCGATCCTCGACCCTCTCTGGTCCGACCCATTTGATGGTTGAGACGATCCGACGTGATTGGACGATCTCCTGGTACATTCGCCTACATTGCAGCCACCGCAGATAAGGCGCAATGGACGTTCGTACTGCGTATCAAAGCGTGACGGATAGTGGTCGACGGCAGGGACCGGATTCGCTGGAAAGTACACTCGTCTCGCCTCTGTCACTGGTCCAGTTCCTCCAGTCTTCCTCACCGACGCGCTGTTGCTGTGTCCCGCCCATGTTTTAAGAGGAGCTATCCGCCCCAATTTACGGCACTCCTTGCTTTGCTTCCTCTTCCACAGTTGGGTCAGATCTTTGGTCTCATCATTGACCATAACAAGTCTTGTCAACTTGCATTTCCGTGACGTCGGGTTGCCGCTAGAGCACCCCCTGGTCGGTGTGTGGGAGAGCTGTCAGCCACCAAAAAGCCTCCCAACCGAGTTTACTCGACGACAGTCCTCCCTGTCTCCCCCAAATTTTAGTCGTCTTCCTCCTACCCGTCGGATCCCAGTAGATTGCCAGGGGCCAAGGTCCAACACACCGGGCTTTAAAAGCAGCCCCCAAGAACCCACCACCACAACACCCCAGCTCGTCCTCTTCCTCCCTGCAAGGGCTCCTGCACCCAAAACCGTCGCTCCACTCTCCCTGCCCGGCTCAACGGTCGACAGACCAGATCATCCTTGTCTGTGACATCCTTGCGTTCCCGTCAACGACTTGCTTGCCGCTCTGCATCCGTCGCAACAAGCTTCGACTTTTGTCCTCGAAAAGCGCCATTAGACACAATCATCGTCGTCCCTTTAGCTTCTACGCCAGACAGCCGGCTCCGACAACACTTGGCTGGCTTGCGACACGTGTTCTTCCGTCCTCGGCCACCGTCTTAGCTTTGAGCACCATTCAGTCGCGGTAAGAGCGCTCAAGTTTGGAGGAGAGAAGCGTTGAAGGCTTGTTGTGCAAGTAAGTTTTCGATTTCGATTGCGCTTGCCGGACTTCTCCTATGAACGGACCAATGCTCGTTGATGGAATTATCTCCGGTCTACACTTTCAAAGTCTCCCGTCGCGTTCTTTTGCATTTTGGAGGCTAGCAGTGCTAGAAGCTCTGGCCCCCCCATGTCGTACGTTCCATCCTAATTTCGGCAGGAGCAACCCAGCGGAACCTCTGAGGTCGCACCTGCCATGATAGCTTTGGCCCTGTTTCACTCCGCACCCGACTTCGCGCCTCCACGTGCGAGGCTTGTACTTAATCCTTGTACCTCCCCTGCGCGCCCCCCAAGTCGCAACTTAACCGTGTGCGACGGAAAAGTTCATCAAAACATTCTTCACTTTTCCTCCTTCAGTACCAACAACACTAAATCCTCACCGGCGGTACTGACACCTATCAAAGTCCATTGCGACAGCTCGGTGTTGTACATCCTTCAGCCCTGCACTCAGGCAACTTTTAGCCTACGTGCTGCAGGTACGTGCTCCTTGACGTTCCACGCGTTGCTTTCCCCTGCTCTGCTGACGTGCCTGCCACCTTCAGAGACTCGATAAACTCTTTCCCTGTTGACCTCTGGACAACAACCGGTCTACACCTCCTACTGATCGCAGGCTTTGTACCTGCTCGGGTTGCTTGCATTGTTGGTAAGTGAATGTTTCCTTTGAGACTGGGGTATCTGCTTGCGTCTTTACCTGTTGCCTTTTCCCGTCGGACCTGGATCAAACGTCGCGCCTCACGCGTCATAAATTGCCCGCCGCGTGTTACCGAAATTTCACGCCCGATTTTGCCATCGTGCGTATCAAGACTTCGAATCATAACTCCCGGTCCCCGTCCGAAGCTCATTTGGGAGACTGGCCGCCAACTACTAGTTCACCGTGTCGCGTCGGCATGTACTTCGTCAATGTCAGCCGTAGACATTTGACGCCGAGACCAGCAACTGTCGCCTGAGCCTACTGAGAAGCAACTCGTGCCGCCCTAGATGCCGGAAGCATGAGATTCTTTATAACGAGACTATCGAGTTACTGCTGTGCCATCTGAAGCTTTCGCGCCGCCACTTTCGCGCAGATACGCTTTGAGTCAACGGACTCGTTGATACTTGGCCTTTTGGGTTCTGGGATCGGCCCTCTCACGAATATCGGCTCCCCGAAGTCTTCGGCCGCACGGGTCGGATGCTATTGATCCTTGATCCTGGATTTGATTGCTCAGTCGAGGGCCCCATCGTCCGACCAGAGATCTGGGCGATTTCCGAAGGTTAAATAAACATTGTGCATGTGCCACAGTACGCTATCGGTTACACGGTCGGCGTAGGACCAAGAAGGCAGCTATCAAGACAACCATGCGGGATCAGAAAAATTCGGCTCCTTTCAGGAGGCTAGGCGTTATGACCGCATTTGGGATAACACCAGCTGACATTGATATTTCGACTCCGCAGGGCGATCGCATTGCGACGAAATCGGGACTTGGCCTTGCAGGGACAGAACCGCGTTGGAAAGTGAGTGGATATTCAAGCTCGTTCCTATCAGAATCTTTAGCACAGGAATCATCATCCAAAAGGCCGCAGTCAGGGTGTCCCCCTCCTGGTTCGCGCCAGCTTCGGACGCGCTGGCGCCGTGGCTTCAAAGACATCCAGAGTCGAAAAGTGGCAACACAGGCCCTTGGCTTCGGCAGAAACATGTGGTTGGGGCTGCATCTGCAACCTTCTGTGTTGGCGTTGCAAAACAATCATGCATGCTGCGCTCGAGGCACGCTACATTCGCCATTCAGCTGCGCTCGATTCCAAAGACACCCTTTTGCTTCATTTCTCCGGCACTAGCTGGCGATCGCGGATTTATGCGCCTCATGCCTCTCTCATTGAGAAGGCGTATACAGGAAAAGCCAGACTAACATATCACCAGCGTGTTGTTCTAGGGCTTACGGCTCATATCTCGGAATCACCGCGTCGAGGGACGTTAACGGTATGTCTTTTTTGTCTCTACGGGCACCTCGTCGACTGCAGGCTATTGCATCAAGTGACGACCTCAAGAGAACAAGCGAATGCAGTCACTTCTTGCAACGGAGCAATGTTGGCAAGAATTCTTGTGCTGCGTTCTGGCTTCCCAGCTGCCGTCTACACGGAACCTTGACAGCGAGGGCGAAACTAATACCGCCACAGGGTATTACACAAAGTGAGGACGGAATAGGGCTGCCTACAAGATCTTATTGGAGGGTCTGCGGTACGTACTCGTTCATCCTCTACAGCTTCCATTTGTTTGTACCAGACCGCCTCATCAATTTCTGCGTTTGGTGCCATCGTGTTGAGGCGGATCGCATCCAAAAGAGCAGTTGCTCTTTGAGGCGCTCGCAGCTTCGGGACTTTCCAGACATGGGTGTCGCGTCGTGGCCCGTTTCAATCTCGGCAACGTTCCACACTAAGGCCCGTTATGGTATCGCATGAATTTTGGGAAATTCTGCGTGGAGTGATGACACCCCTAACAACGTGCGAGAACTTGTTGTCTGATTGCCAATCGGTGCTGCTATTTTTAAAGCGCGAGTTTCTCGAGGCAGCGTTGAGAGATCTCTCTTGAAACCGTGGGCGAAGTCGCATTGAAGTTTCGTTCGATCCAAAGACTGCACAAAACTACAAACAAAACACGGAGCCAGGGCTGTCCTCAATCAGACATATGCTAACCTAGGTACTGCTTAAAGATAGCATTGCCCGTGCCACTTCGACCAAGGGTGCCTGAGTTGCTTCACCCTAGCACTCTCTACCTGGTCGAGAAATCGAGTTACTGCAGGAACCACAAAGCTGCACTCGGGGACGACAACCGCAGAGCAGTTGACACCCTCTCAATCGGGGCTGACCAGGGCAAGCATTGGTGAGTCTGACCGGCAAACATACCCCGACGCGGTCCCCAATTCCCATTCCTGACCACCAACTGCATGTTTGCATACTTTTGCTGTTACACCTGGTTCATCCGGTTTTCGTCCGTGCACGCAGCATTAGACTGGGAAAACCTGGTTTGCGCCAGCACATCCTGGCCAAGATTTTCGGGACGGAAAGCAGCACATCCAGTCGCGTTGATCAGCCCTTGAGATTGGGCGCAGATATAACTTCAATTGGAACAACCTAGCTAACTGCAGAGCGACAGCAGAAATTCATCGGCTTCAACCGCGATTTTATCTATGGGACTCGCTATGGCTCAGCATCGTAAGGCTCCTGAGCCGGTTGACTCGGTGAGTTGCCATATTTCCTCTTATCGTTCTGCTTGGTCTCTTCCCCCCCTCCCTCTTGCACTTGTCACCTACTTGGCCTTTTATTTCTTCCCAATGCACGACATGTGATGGACAAGCTTTGAGACAGGCTTCGTCTGCGATTGCTCGTTTATTTTCAAGCTAGCATTCGAACTTCGACACTGCTCGAAATGCCGTTGCGCGTGTGGCAGGCCTGGCTCCGCGCCAGAGTCAAGCCTCCAACGTTAGGATTTGATTGTGTCATTTCCAGCATTTGTTCCAGAATGATGCGTTCTGCCGCAAGCCTGTCCCGACTGGACCAACATGGGCCCTAATTTTGGTCGCTCGGAATTGCAGGGGAGCTGCTGTTTCACCAGTCGCAAGGGTTGCAGTAACGTCCGACAGGGGAGGCGTCTGGGTCAAATCTGTTGCGTTAGTGCGCACACAGTACCTAGCACACGCGAAAGCTTGTTGGTCGATTGCCATTTTGACTTTCAAGCTATTCCCCTCCATCCTTCACTTCAGATCCCCTTGCTGAGTGCATTACGCTCCATAATACCTTGCCTAGACCACCCCTTCTCTCTTCACCTCGTGGTTATGACGATATCTCATGTTCGAGAGCAAAGTCGCTTTCTCGTTAGCCGCTAGATGCTCAAGCGGCGAAGCGGGCATTTTGAGCTACGGACTGAAGTCTAGTGGGGTCGATGGCCTCTTCTCCGAGTCGTCACTAGCTAGTCATAGGCTCTTTGGCAATTGCCGTGTCGTTGCTCTACCTACATGGCATATCAACGGCTATCGGAGTTGATGAGAGCCATTGTTGGTGGTCGTTAATTTTTTGCAAGTCGCAAAAATGAACATCAGGGTCTTCCAAGATCTTTGGGGCAATCGCAAATCTTGCACATAGACTTCGACGCCACTAGCATGCACTTCAGCATATCCTACCTTGGTCTTAAAAATCAGACTCTCGATGTCTGATGCTGCACGATCGGAGCATACAGAGTACCGGCCCTGTTGGTAACCAGAACCCCATGGATACGACAGGGTGAGGTGCTGGGCGTGGAGCTCACGGGGGACTTGGTCGTACTCGGGACTCGCTAAGGCACAAGGATTCTCCAGACCGTGCCACACAGACTGGGACATGGACGGTCTGTTGGAGACGGCATGGGTCCCATGTTCCTCCACCCCCCCTCTGCCCCTCTGCCCCTCCCACCGCTCCACACCGCCTTCCAACGTTCTTTCCTCGAAGACTGGAAAGCCTCCAAAAAGTCTTCTCCAAAGAAGCGGCTCCACCTGCGGGTCCACTTGGAGCCCACGAGTCTAAGGCTAGCACACATCGTTAGCCCCTCATTGGTCGACTGATGTGTGTCGCTGTCTCCTCCGAGGCATGCCGCCATTGGCCATTTCATCTAAAATGCAGTCCGTCCCCCTGTTCACGTTTCTACAATGCGTTGTCGCACTCCATTCCTTGATCCATTCACACCCACCTCTCACCGGATCCCTCGTTTTTTTTTTCTCCCACTGCGCAAGTCCCCCTATAAACCAGGGCTTCAGAAGGTTTACTTCTTGCTCGATTATAGCCTTGGTTGAGATTTGCGTCGCGTCTGAGCTATATCAGATCCGTCGAGTGTTATCATCCCATCGCGCCCAGCATACAGTGTCTCTTATCTGATCCGACTTCCTGGTACTTATTTATCTTCCGCACATGGTTACCCCCTACCTCGCTTTCCTACAATAAGCTGGTCCATCTGCATCTGCCCTACCGGTCTTGCTCTGCCGTCTATCACCGAATTATATTGCTCATTGCCCCCCTTTCAACTCACTTATTCATCCTTGCCTTGCACTGGTAGCATCCTGACATTCTTGCGGGGGCCCCCTACATTGGTCAGTTCCGCTGCACATGTCGAGCTGTTCCCGTTGAGAGCATAAAAACTTGATTGATGTTCAATCTTGATGCGTGGATTATCTAGACTGGGAGTCTAGTCGGCTCTCAAGTCTGGCTTGTGGTCGTGGTAGTCCCCTGCCAATGCTTATGGATGCACGTGTGTGCGAAAATTGCTTCAAGGGACCCAAGGCTGGCCCGCATCAGCCGTCGATCTTCATCCTTGATCAGGGGATGGCGATAGAGCTAGCTAGCTAGTCCCTGCTCCCACCCCGGCATTTTCTTTGAGGAGCCTGGGGAGGAACGCACCTCACTTGCTGTGGCATATCTTCATCTTCTATCCCAAATGACAAAATGCCATTCCGTGCCATATAGACCACTAACATAGTTCTTGATGCAGCACCATTCTCATCATCCGCAACACCAACCGGGCCAAGGGCCTCCGCATCACTTGCACCGACCATCTAGCATCGTTCATCAGCAGCAGCATCATCCCCAGGCTCAGTCTCAGCAGCAGCACCCCGGCTATCCGTCTAGCCACCCTGTCTACCAGGAGCAGTCCCAGGTGGGGAGCGCACAACACGGGTCACAGTTGCCCTATTACGCTCAGTCAAGCTCATACAGCACCCCTGGGGCGTCTTCCGCATATACGACTAGTGGTGAGCTTTTTGGTAGCTGCTTAGATGACGAGAAGGTGACTAACTCCTTCTCAACTAGATACGTCGGATATGATTGCCACAACCATGCAGAGACCAACTTACCCCCCGATGTCCTATCATACGCCGCAGTCGAACTCGCCTGCCTCTGTTAACTCGCCTTCCGGTCACGATCAGCAGAGGAGTATCTACGGGCAACCGGCGCAGCATATGCATCAACCTTCATTGTACTATGGCGGCCCGGCACAATCGCAGTATCCCTCAATTACTGCACAAACGGCACCTTCGCCGTATGGCCAGCACGCTCAACCGCCCCAGCAGTCCATGACATCACAGCCCAACATGATGATGTCCCACACGAACCCCCAGCATCACTTGGCCCACCAGGCAAGTCAGCATGCACAGGCGGGAATGGCAGGAAGTCCAAGACACACCAAGATCGAGGCTCACAGCATGAAGATCGAGCCGCATACCATGACCCCCCAGATGGCACAAAGGGCGCCCGCACCTGGGTCCCTCGGAGTCGGCACACCTTCTCAGAGTTCTCAGAACGGCACAGCTCTCTCTACACCGACTGGCTCGAACGCTGGAGCTAACCCCAACGCTGCACCCGGCCCAATTCCAGCAACAACGCCGCTGGTCGTTAGGCAAGATCAAAATGGAGTGCAGTGGATAGCATTTGAGTACTCTCGCGATCGTGTCAAGATGGAGTACACAATACGCTGCGATGTGGAGTCTGTGAATACCGACGAGCTTTCGCAAGACTTCAAGACGGAGAACTGCGTCTACCCGCGTGCCTGCTGCCCCAAAGAGAACTATCGGGGCAACCGGTTGCAGTATGAGACGGAATGCAACACGGTTGGATGGGCCTTGGCTCAGCTGAACCCGCCACTTCGGCAGAAGCGAGGACTGATTCAGCGTGCTGTGGATAGTTGGCGGAACAGCAACCAAGATCCGCGGCTGCGGAGCCGACGTGTGCGGAGGATGGCGAAGATGAACAACCGAAAGAATGTCCAGGCGTCTCCACATCCTTCGCACATGCCTGGCGTCAATGGCCAGCAGGGCATGCCGGCCCCCGGAGCAATGGGGCCCGGAGGTGCACCAGCCATGGGCAAGCCCGGAATGAACGGCATGGGTCATATGCAGCATCACCAGGGACACCATGACGGAAACACTCAGGGAGGAGGAGATGAAGTCGGTATGTTTCACCAGATGGCCTAATGCGCTTGTGTTGTGTGATTATGTGCGATACCTTTTCGAGCCGCTTACCTATTATACCTTGTGCCTGCCTTGTCGTTCTGGTCATGTTTTCCTTTGGAACTTTTGGGGAAATAGTCGTCGTCGTCTTTTCTTTCTTTTTTATACCGGCTCGTGGCGAAGCATCTCTCGAGCTCTTGGCCTGTACGACGCAGGAACCTGGCACAAAGATCTTGTACATTACCATAGTCGCCTTTTGCCGCGTTGTTAGTTTGTCTGCTGGTTTTCGGTCGTCGTTCAGTCGTCTGGCTACTGGCTGCTGGCAAAAAGTCGCATTGCACTGCGGTTTACCATCACCATCACTACTTACAGACATGGGCATCCCCGCATACCCTCTTGCCTCACGGCCCTCTCGACATGGCTGAAAATGCGGTGCATGAGGGGGCTTTCCAGCTTGTGTTTGGCTGGCCTCCACTATTGCAGCATGTCTATTTTGTCTTGTATTTGCGCAGAAGTTGTTGCTGCTAAATCCTCCTAAGAGTTCGAGTTGACTCGGTCCCTTGCTGTCGAATCGGTTGATCTGAGGAAGATATGAAACCAGGACGAGGCCGGCTGAATAAGTCGCTATGCATTCCTGATCTGGTCAAGTTCGCTAACGATATTTTCTACCAACCCAGATGATGTGTACATGGACGATGATACACATCACCATCATCACGCCCCCAGCGGTGCTCGCGCCAACTCACACGGTCAAGCTTACGCCGACTATGGCGCAACGTACAACCGGGCTACTCCCACCGCGTCCGGTCATGAGCAGCGCCGTGCCTCGACCGCATCGATAAACGCAAGCGACGCCCGAAACGATATTCCCGGCCTCTTCCCACCGCAGGATCTCCTCGCCAAAAACCGCAAGTTCATCCTCGTCCAGGACCCGGAGCGTCTCGACAAGGACGCCAAGGTCCGCATCCGCGTCACGCTCAACGGGGTCGACACGCGCGAGATCCCGGACAGCTTCCGCAAGTCGGCCTCGGTGTTCGAGCGCAGCTACTTCCCGCGCGAGATGCAGAGCCCCCCGCCCAGCCCGACGGGCAGCACCTTCTTCGCCAACGATCTGGGGAGCGCGCCGGACGACGACGGGGGCGTGCAGACTGACGGTCGGGGATTGGCGTCTAGTCGCCGGGACCGTCTGGTCGTCATGGTCAAGGTGCCGCTGCCGAACGGCGATGAGACGGAGCTGCCTGTGCCGAGAACAAAGAAGGCCTTCCGTGAGAAGGAGGTCCGTATCAATGACTTGGGATATCGCCTGTCCTGGCTCCAGAGCCGGACGTTTCATCAGCGGAAGACTTATTTGCAAAAAGCTTGTACGTCGCCTTGTCTCCCCCATTTTTTTGTGTATATCCCACTGTTCTAGGGGTAACCGGTAGATGATGTTGCTGTTGGAGATTCACGATGCTGACTGTGCTCGCGATATAGTGGACGGATATCGGTCCAGGATTGCCTCAGACCTGACCGGCCATCGGGACATCCGGTCAGTGGCTCCGCACTTTGAGGTCCGGGCTGGAAAGCGCAGGTGGAACGATCGGATGGAAAAATCTGAGCGACGTAACGACTAAACGCACATTCTACTGATGTCCTGAACATCGTTCATATCCACAAGACGGAAGTTGCATTTAACATCGCCCATTTCACGGAGCGGAATAGGAATTTCGCAGGTGTTACTCGGCGCTGCTGTCGGCTTTGGTCGTTCAGATACCACTTGCTCGCATACTACTTTTTCATCCGCAGCCCAGAAGACACGACTCATCGTTCAGGTGAAGGGACATCTTGAGCCGGCTAGACTTGCTGAGGCCTGGTCATTGATGAATTTTTGATTCAGCATTCTTCTTACACACTTTAGGGGTTGAAGGCCGCGTTCAGGTCGGGTAAAGGTATATGGCTCATGCCCACCGCTGGGCAATACGGAAAATATGTGATCGTCTGCGATGTGGACGCTATAGAAAAAAAATATGTGAGCCTAGGGACATAGGGGCAAAGGGCTGTTGGTTAGAATGGGTTCTCGGACAAGTCTGCAAGGGCAAAGGGGTTACGGAGTGTTTCTATGCGTTTTCTTCTCTTTCTCTTAGAAATTCACCTCATCGCACTCCTTCTAACGGAGTGATATGGGGCCGGGTGGGGATTTGGCAGGGCACTCGCTTTTGTATGTTGCCCGATTAGCTGTTTCGACGGAGGGTACTCTTCGTAGCCAGGATCGGGCTAGTTGTTGA
This sequence comes from Coniochaeta sp. PMI_546, assembly GCA_021432605.1. Lineage (NCBI taxonomy): Eukaryota > Fungi > Ascomycota > Sordariomycetes > Coniochaetales > Coniochaetaceae > Coniochaeta > Coniochaeta sp. PMI_546. Next base: position 2,135,896 of record MU271147.1, on the reverse strand, counting down.
TTTGGTTCAAAGTACATGGCAATTATATCCAGGGGTTTCATCGTCTGCACGCGGTGCATATGCCAGGATGTCCATCCACCGGTCCTTCCTTGACTTATCGAACCCAGGGCCGGCGGGCCAGCCCGAGCCTGCCGTGACCTGCAAGTCTTATGCCTTGGCCATTAAACGTGTTGGCTTAATCACATACTGGCCACCATATATGACCACCACTGCGTTCTTCCGTTCTGAGAATACACGGGCCGACATGTCGTCTGATCTGCCGTCCCAGCATCTGTCGTCCACTCACCCCGGCAAACTGGACTACTCCTCCGTCCCGTGCAAACTAGTCGAAGCTTTGCCATTCACCTTCGAAGACGGATCTCCACACCAACTCAGGACGGAGAGAACGTCTTCTCAACGACCAATAGTCCTGAGACGGCAAGCGTACCTCTACTGCCATTGAGGACAGACGCCCTGCTTAATGTCGTTCTGAATCAAGCATACGTGTTCACTGAACTTAACGAGGCCCGCGCCCTCATCGATCACAACCCGGACATTCATAGCTCATATGTCACCTGCTCGAAACTGAATGCTCAACCCTAACCCTGCCACGCCGGTATCCAAAAGGTTTTGCCAATCTCGTCCACTTGCGCACTGGAGGCGGCGAGGAACGCAAAAGCAAAAGGAATGGTCTTGTCTGTAGACAGACAACATCAGGAATTGAGCCCGATGCGGGGGTCGAACCCGCAACCTTGAGATTAAGAGTCTCACGCTCTACCGATTGAGCTAACCGGGCCTTTAGAGCAAATTGTTGGGGGTTGATGGGGAGGCGAGGCGGTATCATGACTCAGGAGCCGCGGGTCCCGTCGGTCATGATGGTCAGAACATGCCTACGCTTCTATTCGGTGTGTCTAGGGTCTGGCGGAGGGCTTGAAGGAAAGAAAGCCGCTCTGCTTGGTGGTAAGACATGAAGGCTGCCCACAGAAATGAGTGCGTGCGTGCGTTGACCTGGTGCTTGGGTGGTTTGGTGGTTGCACCAGACGGAATCAGAAAGCACAGTTCAAGGATGCAGGATATTGAGGGATAACGATTCCTGCCACAGGCAGGCGAGTCTGCTTAGATGCGGTGATGATGTTCAAGGCTAAGCCGGTTCTGTTTGCTGCGGCGCACGCTCGCCTCGTTGGAAGACGAAGAGAGCCTCGTCCTTCCCTGCAAAACTCGGCAACGGAATCTGAACAATCTTGACCCAGTCCCGTTGCTCCTTCTCCATGTATTCGGCCATTGTCATGCCCTTGAAGCCCGTGTAGCCATTGTGATTCTGGGTTCCGACAACAGCCACGGTATCGCCCTTGTACGCCGCCAGCAGATTTCGGGTGAAGCCCCCCTCGACACCTCCTGCAACCCCACCGCCCACGATGGGGTACACCATGAGCAAGACCATCTCCTTGCCGCCCTTGTTCTCCTTCCGGGAAAGCCACTTGACACCGTCCGAGATAACAGTGTCGTCTATCCAGTTCACGCGCCACTCGCTCTGGGCGTTGTCAACCGCCACGACGTCGAGCTTGTGCTGCCGCAGCATGAAGGTCCAATAGCCGTTCCCAGAACCGACGTCGGCAACCGCTCTGCCGTCAGCTACGACCCTGAGTATCTCAAGCGCCTCGTAGCTGGGGACCACACAGCCGAAGTGGTGCATGAAGATGGGCAGCACGTGGTGGCTCTTCATCTTCCGCTCGGACTCGGGACACGGACCGCACCATTCCAAGTTGCGTGACGACCAGGCCCAGAAGTCGAAGTAGGGGTTTGGCGGCGGTTTCTTGGCTTTGGGGATGCTGAGTTTGGCGGTTAGGGCAGGGTGCAGATATCTCTTGGCTTGGAGATGGTTGGCGACTGAGAGACGGACAGAGCCCTTCTTAGCGTTAGAGGCGAAACCTTTCAGTGAGGCGGTTGTGTTGGTGCTGGATAGGAAGATGTTGATGTAGGCTTCTATGTCTTGCGGTGATGGCGGCGGAAGCTTGCGAATGTATCAGCAATGGCTGAGCCAGTAGATGATGAAAGGGGGGGACAAGCTCACAGCTGCACCAGCCTCATCCTGGTACCAGTCATGGAGACCGTTGTCTCTTCCTCTGTCCACGATATCCTGCACCTGAGCCAACAGAACACTTGTTATGGCATGGTAAACGTAATTGTCGGTCTTCGGCAATCTGAACCAGGAGGAGATGGCGTCGCGGAACTCATCTTTCTGCAGATGTGTGAGCGCTTCCTCCCGAGCTGCCGCATCGGGAACTCGCTCGTCCGGGTCAAACCCTGGGCTGCCCACGCACCCTTTCTTTGGCCCTCCTTTACTGGCCATCTGTTGAGTCTGGAAGAAATAAAACAATTCGAGACGCTTGAGGACGTCATATTGAGACCAGCAGTATGGAGCGGCAGGGCCGTGACACGATGGATCCTAGCATGTCACCCATGTGGGGCTGACTTAGCATACAACTTGGACTTCCTTAAGGTAGTACACCTGTGTCTCCTTTGGGTAAACGGTCAACATTCTTCTCACAACAAGGAACTGAGGTAGACTCACATGTCTCCAGTTCACTCGCCATGTCACTCATGGAGACGTTCTCAAGCAATTTCCAAATGAACACTGGATCATTTCCCTGAAGCTGGTTGAGTAAAGCCAGACCATCGGAGGCTTTCGGAGGATAATGGATTGAGGAAAAGCGACACGAAGCGCATTCTACACGCTGACTGTCGGCCCTTCAATAGCAGATTCCATCCGATCTGACCCGGCATCACGACTCTGGAAATTGTATATTTAAGCTGCTACAGTCTTCTAGCTTATGGATGACGCGTTTGCGTTTTGAGCAATCAACTTTTTCATCGTCTCGTCTGAACAATAAAGCATGATGAGTGTCTTGGGCTTCATCCGCAGCCAATCTCGACTCATCACTACCGTTGTCTCCGTCAGTGCTGCCGGTGCGCTGACAGCCGCGTATCTAGGCAAGCGCAAGCTCGATCAAACATGTCCCACAGTGCCCATCACGGCTCTTCCGAAGTCAAGCGCCTGCCGCCACCTTATTGAGAGAGAAGGAGAGACGATCGCGCAGCCGGCATGGGGACTGGAGAAGTCGGCTCTACTCTCCTCATGGTCGCGTAGCGAGGAGGATAAGACACACTGGATTCCTTCCTTCGCAGCAATACAAGTTACTGTGCCCGTGTCACTTCTCACGGGATATCGAACTTTCCGCGGCGTTGACGCCGACGGAGAGGCCGACGACGCATATCGTTTGATGGAAAATCTGGTCGCCGCCTTTCTCGACGCCCGAGCAGCCAGTCCTGAAGCCTGGTTTCTGGATCAGGACGTGCCCCCATTGTCCTTCACCCCCGCAACTCCTTTGTTCGGACGAACATCGGGCCTTGGAGCCTTCATGCTTGGCGCATGGAGTTCAGCACGTCAAGAGTTCGTCGGCCAGCCTCTTGAGCTGCCTGAAGACGCCCCTCAACAGCCTGTCTCCGAGTTCCCCTCGAACAGAGACGAAGTCATCCATAGCGGTCCAGGCGACAGGGCCGGTGCAGTCATGTACTGGACTTTTCCAGCCGGGCAAGTCAGGATGATGGACAAGGCGGCGTCATATGGCCTCCCGTGGCGGTTAATGGAGGGTGGATTTCAGGAGTACATCGTTGAGAAGGTATCCAATGATACGGCGCGCGTGACATATGTATCCGTCGAAGCAGCTCATCTACACCCTCTGGACCAATCTGCGAGAGATTTCAAGCGGATGCCCTGGTTGGCCTACCAGCTTCACGTCTTGTACGCGCAATACCTCCTGTATAATACTTTGAAACGACTCCGGCAGTCCTCGAAGGCGACCGGATAGGCCTGTATAAGTGCGATTTCATACCTTTTTACCAGTCCGAAGACGTCTGGGTACATATTCCGGACGAGGAGCCCGAACCCAACGGTACGGAATCACTTGATTCCGTATAGTTCGATGTGGCAAAATCACTCGAACCCTGCGATGTGACCGTGGAGGCTGTTCCAAAAGCCTCATTCGCGGTGAACGGCCTCCATATGGGGAGAGAAGGTCTGCATACTAGCACCGAGACGCAACGACGCATGCATATCTGATTGCGCCGTCGGACCAAGTCCATACCGTCCGCCCTCTACCGTGCTCGTCATTACTTATACTTGACACATTCCAGCATCAAATTGAGGCATTAGGTGGGCTGCAGCCCATTTCCTGTGGCGCGTCTCTGTCTTTTGGCGTAGGAACCTTCCCGCTGGCAATATGAGGGCTGCGGGCCAGCCGTCGACGCCGACAGTAAGCACAGCCGGCTTAGCATTACAGCCATCGCGACGAGGACGAGCGTCGCTCGTTGCGTGTCGTTGCCACGGGTCAGGTCTAGCTGAAATAAGTCACCATGCAGCTGCTCTTTGTGGTGGCGAAGGAAGTGCCGTTGTCCGTTTGAACCTCTAATCGTCGACGTAGCTAGGTGCATTGCTAACCACGATGGCAAATCAGGCGAATACAGTTCATATGTTGGCCACGAAGTATACAAAGTGTTGGAAGAACATGATGTTTGCAGAAGCACAGGCTTTGTAAACAAGGAGACCGTAAAATATGCCGTCGCCCGATTAACTACGATTGTCCTTGAGTTTAGGTTTGATGAGGGCAGCGTTGATTAGACCGAAGCATGAGATCTGGTGACACAGGAGCTTCGAGTCCGAGCCCCAACTATTCAATTAGATCTGGGTCCAGACCACTGAGACCAGGCAGGTACAATCTGCAGCGTGCCTGTCTCGGCGATGAAGCATTCAAAGCGGGCCTCGACGACAGGTTGACCCGCTACTAGTAGCTGAAAAGTCTCCATCCAGCAGACGAACCTGAAGATGCAACTGTACGCGAGCCGACGTACTGAGCCGGCTGGATACAAGATCCTCGATATCGTATTCATGGGTCAATCGAATACTCAAGGTGATTACGTAGTACTTCTGTGCGTAACGACCTATCAACATGATTAATCGCCCTTTCCGCCGAGCCCTGAAGACCCAAGACCAAAAATATGTTGGACTTTTGCTTTTTTACCAAAGTGGAACATGCTGAGACCTGAGCTGTCACCCAAACAACGCTGTGTGGTAGCATCACTAGCCCCGAATGCTTGACGCCAAGGCGTGGGCGAAGCAGGGGACGTTCTGGACAACAGCCCCGATTCAGCACATCATAACCGGCCGTGTGACGGTGGCGCACTTTTGACTCGCTTCATCTTTGCTTCAGCGGCATTGCTTCACCGTAGCGGTATTTAGCAACTTCTATCTGGAGCTTTATCGCCGTCGAGGTTCCTGTCTGCTTGTTGGAGTATGCAAAAGGTTTCTTGACCACGGTCTGAACAGCCAAGTTGTCCTGGCCGTCGCTATTGTACGACATTGCATTGCTCAGCATCTTCGGAACGGTTTGGTGGGCTTGAAATCCGCGGAATTGTCGTTGCGCGGGGAAAAGTTGTGGCTTGGACTGGCCATCTGCAATTGAGAGTCCTGAGATTTGCAGATTTTGAGTCGGGAATATGGACATCAAGAGCCTGCTAGAAAAGCCCGAAAGCGGGGACCTCGTCACGAAGGCGGCCGCGGACGATGAGCGTGCGCAAACTGAACAGGATCAGATTGGCAATCCGTTGAAAACATACGAAGGCCCCTTGGAAATTCGGACAGCAACCCCGCCGCAGGCCGCATCTCAGAACGATGCTGGGGTGGCAAGTTCTGTCGGGCAGGAGAGCGCTCGCACTCAACAGCAACATGTACAACCCCCAAGCGCCGATTCGGAACCTAGGGAGGAGATCAGCGCACCATCTACCACTCCGTCTCTGATGTCTGGCTCAACCGCAACCCTAACATCACAACCTCTGGACACGCCGCCACAACAGGCCAGCGAAACCTCTAACTACACAATCGACAGCAACCGCCAGCCAGACCATGACCAGCCACCGCAACAAACAGGCCAAACCTCATACCCGGCCGACGACCCGGACACGCAAGAAGACATAGAGGCTGTCGCGCAAGCAGAAGAAGGCGGCAGCATCGCAGTGGACAGCGACGACGTGGGCACGGATGCGGGCTACGAGAGCGACGCCCGCACATCCGCCTCTACTTCCATGGCCAGCAGCGTCCGGGACTATGCCTTCGAGAACGGGCGGCGGTACCACAAGTTCCGCGAAGGGCGGTACAACTTCCCCAACGATGACGTCGAGCAGGAGCGCGAGGACATGAAGCACGCCATGGTCAAGATGCTGTGCCAGCAGCTGCATTTCGCGCCCATCGGCAGCCATCCCCAGGAGATTCTGGACATCGGGACGGGCACAGGGATCTGGGCTATCGAGAGTGAGTTTTCCTGCTTCTACTTTCCCGCGCAGATATCAAGTCGAGATGGACTAAAAGCGTGCAACAGTGGGTGATCAGTACGAGTCCGCCAACGTGCTAGGCATAGACCTGTCCCCCATACAACCAGACTGGGTGCCACCCAACGTCAAGTTCATGGTCGACGATGTCGAGAGCCCGTGGCTGCACCCGCGCAACCACTTCGACTACATCCACAGCCGGCACACCGTCATGGCAATCAAGGACTGGCCCAAACTCTTCCGTCGGTCCCTCGAGCACTTGCGCCCGGGCGGCTGGATAGAGCTGCAAGAAGTCCACCATTTCCCGTCCTCGGCAGATGGCTCCATGCCCGCCGACCATCCCGTCGCGCAGTACTGGGCGCTCATCAACCAGGGCCTGACGAACCTCGGGGTCGACTTCCAGGCCACGGCCCAGGGACGGCTGGCGAACATGATGAGGGAGTGCGGGTACGTGAATGTCTCGGAGAAGGTATTTCACATACCCATCGGGACGTGGCCCAAGAACAGGGTTCTGAAGACCGTCGGACTCTACTGGAGGACCATCTTGTTGGACGGCATACAGGCCATCGCGCTGGGGCCGCTGACGAGGGGGTGCGGGTGGGCGAGGGAGGATATCGAGCTGTTTCTTGTGCAGGTCAGGAAGGCGTATCATGACAATAGCTGTCTGATGTATATGCCGCTGCATATTGTTTACGGGCAGCGGCCAGAGACGGCCTACTAGAGTCTCAGGTATTGCTGAGGTATTTTGGTGTCATGGAGTAACAAAGTTGGTTGGATGGTACAGTTCCTAGTTGCTCGGCATGTTGTCGGGTGGCTTTTCATAAACCGGACCTTACGTATATAGCATGCCTCTGAATCATTCCCTTTTTTTCTTTCCAAAGGAATGATCAACGGGTTTCTTTCCAAAGGAACGATCAACGGATTTCTTTCCAAAGGAATGATCAACGGACATAAGATTACTTGAGGTTAGGCCTACCTTGTGGTATATGTAGTTGTAATGGAGGGTCGCATTACTGTCTTGAGCCTCAATCCTTCCCGCGCCAGCATTGCCGGTTCCAGTTCCTTGGAACCGTAATTTGTGACTATACTTGCTGACCACCAGCAGGGGCCGTCCTGACAAGCTCGGTCCCGTGGAAAACAGGTCGATTGTTTCACAAGACAGCGGCATGACCCCAAAGGTTTGTGGAGATAGTTTCACATCCAGAGCCCATATCGGCGAGTGATGGCTCGGGACTGACGCATCGGACTCAGGTCTCCCATCTGGCAGCCCGCGATCTGTTTCTACTGTGGTACAGCAGGACACGTGGTTTGATCGAGTCTTTGTCGTCTGGTGTATCACGCACAAAGTCAGACGGGCCGTTCCGTAGCCTTATCACCAAACCCAGACAGCCGTGACCATGATTGGGTTCCGCCGTATATGTACGGGCAACGGTTGCGTTCTAGCGCTTGTCGTTCGACCTGTTGCCTTACCTCGTCCTCCAAAAAAAAAACAAGTTTGCTCGTGCCACTGCTCACAAGGTCGAGACCCGTCGGCCACGAGATGGCCACGTTTGAATACCACAGTCCCACAGTAAGTAGCGATTGATCAGTGGTTCAAGCTAAACTGCAGCTTTAGCATGGGAATCCCAGCATATTTCTTCGGGAGGGAATCTTGCTAGAATCTGACCCCGCCGACTGGCCGTTCAGTCTGTCGGACAGGAACGGGCGGAAGGTGCGACCAGGGCCGGGGATGCTGCAATTGGCGGGAGCGGGGCGATGCGTCGACAGGGGGACTCGGGAGTGGTCAGGGCCCCCGCTCCTTCTTAACCACAGTACGTAGTGTACACAGTAAACGCTACTGCGTACTTTGAAGTTCAACCCGCTGGAGAAATGTTCAGATCGGTCTGGAGATGCAGAGATGCATGTTTGCGACAGAATATGGCAGGCAGTGGTACTGGTCCCGATTGGGTGGCTCGTCAGGTTCAACGACGCATGCGTACTGTTCGGTAAACTCGCCAATTCCTCTCCCGTATCCTCGGTTCGAGGTGCCTATTCTAGTGGAGCTAGTCCTGCAGAGCTTCATATCCCACCAGGCCACCGCCATCTAAAAACCGGGCTAATGCATGCGTTGCCGAGTGACAGGTGCAGGAAGGGCTTCATTGCCAGTGCGAGTTGCAGCCAAGGGTTGAGCTGCAAAAGACAGGTCGCTCAATGAACCAGGAGGTGCCAATTCTTGAGCCCTGACTGGTAGTTTTGTCCGAATGGCTTGGCCGAAATGGTTGTTCGCCGGAGCTGGATAAGGTTGGACTGTCCGTCCCGAGGGTTCGTGGCCTCTGTGTCTGCCAGTCTGACCCACCCTCGGACCGGCAGCTTGATGGATGCTTGTCGGGTCGAATCCGTGAATCCGACGTCGACCGTTTCGTTTACTCGAAAAACCTAAAAGGATCATGTACGACGTCGGGACTACGATAATCATAGTAAACGAGGCGCCCTGCTGATACATATCTTTCTGGAGACAAGGCGGATATGGCCAACCATCAAGCACGGACACAATTGACCAAGGTAGGCATCAAAGTTAATATGAGCCTCGATAGGCAAGGGCGAGATCAATAAAGAGGGAAAAGAAAGGGGCGAGATCAACAAAGAGGAAAAGAAAAGGGGCAAGGACAAAAATTAGGTATTATGGCGACAAGCTGGCTCGTTGGAGATCGGACAATGGGGCCGTACCTTCCTCTTGAACCCTGATCACCTCAACCTCAAGTTCGAAACAAAACAACAAACCTTGAGATCTTCTCTACCTTGCTTAAAAGATCACTGACCAGCTCGCGGATTTCTTTTCGTTCTTCTTCATCAACACTTCTAAACATTCTTCGACAAACCACCAGCTTATATCATCTCAATATGTCGGAAAGCTCTGTCGCTGCGGCCGTGTCCGAAGCCGCGATCATAGCATCCCTTGACGCTGCTCACCTTCTCTCCTCTGGCCTCCTTCGGCCCGGCCAGCCAGGACATTGGCGACTTCATAAGCGCCGTCTCAACCGATCTAGCGAGGAAGAGTATCGAGATCTTCCAATCAACATAACGGGTAGTAATGAGCTGCCCGATGACCTTTTCGCGATGATTCCAACGCTCCTCGTCTCTCATGAAACTCTCCAATATGTTGGACTCAATGAGACTACCGCAGCCAAGTTGTGGGCAGATTGGAACAACTGGCCGAGCACTGGACCGCGTCGTGAAGTTGATGAGGATGATGGTGGGCTGGTCGTGACGTTTCTCGATTACATCCTGGGCGCTTTTGAGAGACATCGAGACTGCACACATCAGGACGATCAGGAGTGTCACGAATGCCTAAGCGACCTGGGCCTCGACGCAGGGACAATCTCGGCCATTCTAGACGGGAAGTTCAGGTACTTGCGCATGACACAGCCTTGCATCTACTGGGCTATCGACACCATCCACATGCGGTACGCCGGACTCCAGGACATCCAAAGAGCATCGAGGGAGCGGGAGATACATTTGCGCAGAGCTACAACACGACTATCAGAGTCTAAGGGTAAGCAGCCCGAGAATCCTATAACAGATCCTCCGGCTTCAGAGACCACGACTAGCAGCATACCGTGATCAGTATCTGGACAACAGCAAGCCACTACGCCGGGCATGATGGGACATGGTGGCGATCAAGTCAGACGAGTGCTCTTTGTTTATGAATAGCGAGTAGTAATACAAAGGTAGCTAACAATGCCAAAAGTATTGAATTAAATGTGAGGATAAGAAGTGAGCAAGTCGACCGTACAGTGATCTTGCATGTCGTGCCTATCATAAAGCCGCTCCCAGGGGTTGCCGCGTTAAATAATGAAATTCTATATTATAATACGAGTTTAAGAATTCCGGGGAGTGAATTTTCGAAAACAATCCTGATACGATCTTTAAAGGACTCTACTTGACTCAAAAGAAAGGAGTCGCACGCGGAGAGAGCTTGGCTATAATCAGAGGCTATCCTCTGTACGACCTACACCCCATTGGGCAGTCAATGTCTTCTGCATGCGATGTTGCCAAGTCTTGGGGTCCCATTTTTCTTGACCCGGCAGGCCATGGTCCCTGCAGGGGGTTGTAGGTGTTCGGGGGGTCAAAAAAGCTGGCAGGGGGTCCTCTGTCGGCCGTATTAAACCACACGTCTGCTGTTCTCCCGCGGGCTCGAGCATTTGATTGCCTCTCGTCCAGTCTCGCTCCTGGAATCCGTCAATTGACATCTTTGGCTTCCGTTCTACTGCCGATCCAATTCAAACGAACCGCGCTTTTACGCTGCACGCGGCAAGCTGCATCACGACAGCTGAACCCAAACCCCATCAACCCATCAACTAACACCTCGGCGCCCAAAGGCAATTACCCGTCTGTCGTATCACCGTCCCTTGCACCCAGTTCTGTACCAAATCAGGCCAGAAGACGCGGTTCATTGACCAGACTCCCGGAATCTGGGCAACCCTGCATATCCGTTCCGTCGGGATCACCATCTTGGATACACATACACGAGTGCTCTCAAGGCGGGAGCTCCAGTTTTTGGTCGGTAAGGGCTTCATACCTTATCTTCCGTTGCACGCGCCCCTGAGCTCTAGCGATGAGTGATCGACACACTATTTCTGCCCAATATGAAGCTTTATAGTAGATGCCATGCTTGCTTTGAATGGTGTTACCGTCGTGCCAACCACATGTTTTTCCTGTTTATACTGCTTGTTTGTTGGCGGCTTCGGGTGAAGTGATCTCATTAAAAGTCATGTTTGAGTGGATAACAGCGAAACAATGGCTAATTCTGGCCATAGATACTTTCACTTTAGGGTTGCATATAAGAAACCAGGTTGTTGTTCAAGTGAACAATCAAATCATCTGAGACACATACAAAGTCATATTTATATAGCGTTGATCAGATATTCAACCAAGTCATCACACGGGAATCAGGCAAACGTCGGACAGACACCCGCCAAGATGGTCAAGTTCAAGCTCAGCTCCCTGCTGAACGGCAGCTCCTCCTCCAACAGCAAGGAGACCACAACGGCCGAAACCAAGAAGCAGAACCGCCGCTCCTTCTCCGGCTTCCTGGACTCTAAATCGCCAGCTGCTAGACCCAAGGAAGAGCCCAAGACCAACGGCACCTCCACACCCGCCACCTCGGCCGAGCCACCCTCCCGTATGGCCTACCTCGCCCAAAAGATCGCCACAGAAACAGCAGCCCTCGAAGCCTCCCTCAAGGAAGCCAACCTTCCCCTCCCCTCCTTCGACGTCGACGCGGACCCAGACTACGCCTCCAAGCTGCCCGAGTCCGCCCGCCGCTCCCGGCAAGAGATCATCCACGCCACGAAGGAACTCCGTGACCTGGCGATCGGTCCGCGCGAGTCGGTCCGCTGGCAGACCTGGGGCCATCTCGACGTGCTCGCCCTCCAGACCGTCAACGCGTTCGGCATCGCCAAGCTGTTCCCCTTCAACGAAACCATCACCCTCGAGGAACTGACCTCCCGGTCCAAGCTCGACAAGGTGAACCTCGCCCGGCTGGTCAGGTACGCCGCCACCAACAACGTCTTCCGCGAGGTCTCGCCGGGAGTGATAGCGCACACCGCCGCGTCGCGGGTCCTGGCCGAGGACGAGGACATGCAGGCCTGGGTGGGCTTCAACACGGAGGACATCTTCCCGGCCTCGGCGCACGTCCTGCAGGCGCTGCGCACGTATCCCGAGGCCGTGCATCTCACCCAGACCGGGTTCAACTTTGCCTTCAACACCGTCGACAAGGAGCCCATGTTTGTCACCTTCGGCAAGGACCCGGTTCGCGCCAAGCGCATGGGCAGGGCCATGGCGAGCTTGACTGGTGGTGAGGGGTATGAGGTGAAGCACCTCGTGGACGGGTACGACTTTGCCGAGATTGATGCCCGGGAGGGGACGTTTGTCGACGTCGGCGGGAGCCACGGGTTTGTGTGTGTTGATGTGGCGGGGAAGTATAAGAAGATGAGGTTTGTGGTACAGGACCTGCCTAAGACGGTAGAGAGTGCGCCAAAGCCGATCTGCGAAGATGTTCAGGTGGCTGAGAGGATCCGGCTGGAGGCGCATGATTTCTTCACTGAGCAGTCGGAGAAGGGGGCTGATGGTGAGTTTCTTCGTTGATCCGGGTGCAGAATTTCACGTCGCTAATGATGGGTGCAGTCTACTTCTTCCGATGGATTATGCACAACTACTCCACGCCGTACGCTATCAAGATAATCAAGAACCTGGTCCCGGCACTGAAGCCGGGCGCGAGGATCCTGATTATGGATCACTGTCTTTCCGAGCCGGGTACGCAGAATCCGTGGGACGAGAAGCAGATCCGTGCTATGGACTTGATCATGCTGGCGCTGCTGAACGCGCAGGAGAGGACGGAGCAGGAGTTCAAGGAGCTGTTTGCTGCGGCTGACGAGGGATTTGTTTTCAAGGTTCGTCTCTACATCCGATGTGTATCACTTGGGAATGACTCACTGACATGAGTGAACAGGGCGTCATCCGGCCTCCAGGTGCAAAGACCGGTATCATCGAAGCTGTGTGGAAGCCAGAAGAGGAGGCCAAGGAAGCAGTTGTTGCTGCGCCAGCAGAGGTGGAGGGTGTCAAAGCTGTGCTGGCTGGCGAGACCGACGATGCCAAGGTTGTACCAGCTGAACCGAAGGCTGACAACGACACGCCGGCTGCGAAAGAGGAGGCCCAGGCTACGGCTTCCAAAGTTGACGAGCCGAAAGCTGGTGATGCTTGATGGCACATTCTCGAGGCAAATAGCTGGATTGGAAGATGATCCTGGCCGTGTGAAAGAGGCGATCTTGGCAATGTATTCTTGCGGCAAAAGAGGCGAATGTCACTTTGATTGCCTGCCTGTGTGATACCCCCTAATCAGGTACATATTGTTGGACACGAATGTTTTTTTTTTGGAAACTATAACCATAATACATGTTTCTTCTCTGCAATGTCAGTGGTGCTCTTTCTCATCGTCTTTGGAGTACAGTGTCAATCAGCGAGTAATCTCAACACACCGAGCTGGGATTATGAAGGATGCATATTACGGAGAAAATGCGAGTGACTCGACTGGAAATCAAGTGTGTTTTTCTGACACTGTTGGCAGCAGGGCTTGTCTCGCGCTGTTTGGCTATTGAGTCTTGATCTGCGTGTGAGTCTGCGAGGGCAGTCGGCAGCCTGAAGCAGGCGGAGGAGGCTTATGGTTCAAGACGGCAGAAACGCCTGTCACCTGGCCTCGTTTCAGACAGATAAAAAAAAACCTAGAGCTCGAACGACTAGTGACAGGAAGATGGAAGGTGACTACTTGGATGTTGTTCAGGGAAAGGCTCTGGGAGAAAGTGGGCAGCGGCGGTTGGTTAAGAAGGAACCAAACGCGTACGTTCCTGAACACACTGTCGCGAATTCTGGATACACGTTGCCTCGAAACATACAGTCCCGATTGCATCAGTCTTCTAAGACATCACGACGTTGTTGTCAAGGCCAACAGTCAACCAAATCTGCCACGGTAGCCAAGGAGGAGCTTTTGTCTTGGAGACAAGATTCAGGATTCAAGGCTGTGATCAAGACTTGAGAGAGGCATCTCCAGCATGCAGGACAAGCAGTGAAGACTCCCACATTTTCAACAGTTCTTGAGTTCGGTGATTAGCTGATGGGCAATCACCGTGTCTCTTCGCATCACGGCTCAAAGACCTGATCAAGACAAGGTCGGCTACCTTAGCTCCATGTCCAAGACCGGTATAAACAAAGGAACACAGAAATAAGACTGTATAGAATTGGTTTAACAAGTTTACCCTGATATCTTTGTTTTCTAAAGTTAGTAACTCCCTTGATACTCCCATACAAGTCACGCACTGTCGACAGACATATTGAACCGGCGTCCTGGTTCTGCCGTGCTGAAGAGGGTGAGTTTCGGGAGTCTTTCTTACCTAGATATGCAAATCATTGCTATAGAACGTATTATCTTTCAAGTTGATAGCGTCAGCTGAGCTTCCTTCAAGCTTCCGCAAGAGATATCCATACTTCATTCAAGTCCGACCACTTCACTAAAAAGCAACAAGGTAGGTCTTCGTCTTGTCACGGCTCAAGGCCATGAGCAGGATGAAAACTGTGACATCTCTGAAGAGAATGAAATCAAAAATTGTAGGTCACAAACGACGACGATCGTCGAATGCCTGTGAACTGAATCACAATGGGTCGCCCGCCCGAGCGCCCACCTTGCCACCGCTGCCCGGCGCCAGCATAGGAAAGGAAAAAAAAGAAAAGGAGGAGGAGATGGCTATGGGAGCCGTTGTTATATATATGATGGAGTTGGTCCGTGCGTAGTTGCAGTTATGGAAGGTTGTTGCAGGAGCAATGGTGACCGCCTGGGAGTGAGAGGCAGGTGCGAGGACATTCTAACGCCTCTCGCTATCTTAGGTTCCTGCCGCATAGCCCATAAGGCTGTTCCCACTCTTGACATGACACCGCGGAAGTGCTTTCACACGAGAGGGGAGTATGAACAGTGACTGGTCGTCATGCTGCTTCTCACAATCTTTCCACAAGCAGGACATCCGATACGCATCTCCCTCTCTTGACTTTTGTAGTGAGGTCCTCTTCCAAGAATGAACATTATCCAGAACAGTCTTTCATCACCAAAGACATCATACTCAAGTAGGACTTCAGTCTACCGTGTAAAAGAGATCCAGGCTGTCAAACCACCCAATGTTTTCAGAACACCACGACTGCCACATCAGCAGTAGCACTATCAACATAACCATCTCAAGGTAGTTTACCGCCCTGTCTAGTCGCTTGTCCAACCTCGCTCTGTGTGGTATCCTCGGCATATCTCTTATAAATAGGAATGTACTCCCCCTCGTCACTTGCCGTCTCCCTGACACTCTTTCTCTCCAGCGCGGCCGCAAGCCATTTATCCCATCTACCCCAAACGTCCTCATCATCACCCCTCTCCCCCTTCTTGGGAATGCTCACACCACCCGGCTTATAATGATCAATAAGCCACAGTCTTTGCGCCCATGGGGCAAGTGCTACATCAACCAGGCTGAATCGGTCGCCCAAAAACCATGGGCCGTTGCTCCCTTGGTCTAACATCTCCTTCGCAAAAGCCTTCAGATGCTTATGCAGCCCCTCCCTCGCCTCCTGGATACTATACGGCTTGTCGTCCCTGTGTTGCATCAGCTTATACCAAGCCGGCACGATTCTTGATCCGACATGATCGATCCATATCCTACATCTCGCCCGCTCATAAGGATCGCCCTCCGGCAGCAACCGCGGTCCAGAATCTGGGTAGGCTTCCTCGAGATACTCGCAGATGACTGTACTCTCGTACAGAGGTCGTAGATCCTTCCTGTCGCCTGACACGTGCACGGCAAGAGTGGGCACCAGGCCGCGCGGGTTGAGGGCCAGAAATTCCGGGGACTTGTCGTAGGGATTTATCTCTATGTACTGGTAGGGGAGGTTCTTTTCCTCGAGCACAATCCAGGCGCGTTGGACAAAGGGGCAGAACCAACCGGCGTAGAGCTTGAGGGGCGCTGCAGCCGAGTGCGCTTGAACGAGCTGCAAGGCTCGCCCTGTTGCGGACGGTTGGGGGTTGTCAACGTTGGACTTGGACATATTTTCGCTGGTGCTAAGGTATGTACTTTAGCAGAATATTGATATTCTTGCTGCAAGTTGGGTTGCTCGTTTGGAACTCGGCGAGGCCTGTGTTGTGAGGCAGAAGCCGAGGTCAAATGACGTGCGCGATGTGGGACATCAAACGTCTGAAGATATTTACAGTTATTTACACTGCGAGCCTGCGCCCATCCATTTATACAGTATACGTTCATCCCTCGCATCTGGACTCGTGCAGAACTCAACTCAGTCCTCGTTTAGCTATTAACGCAGCATGCCATTGACAGGGTCGAGCTGCGAGGAGAAATGGTCCCACGAGGCCAACAAGATGAGCCAGCTTTCAGTCTCCGGCCGGCTTCAGCGAAGCCCGTCAAGATCTGATTCTCAACCGGGTGGAAAAGCTACACTACACGTGTTTGGGGTTGCATGCAGAAGCAAGCGATCTCGATCACAATTGGTATCAAATCCGGCTCAACCAGCCTTTACACCCACAAGTGATGCTTAAGAGTGTCAATATGAACAGTGTCATCTCACATTGATATGTGGATCTCGAGCTATGATGTCCTCTGCCAATTCCGTCGATGTACCTGACTGCCGGAATTCAAACATCATCACCACTACACAGTATGTACCTTGTTCAATACAGCATATTGACAGAGACCCTTCGCTTGTGGCTTAGCTGTGGTCGATCCGTGACGTCTTCCACAGCAGCCACAGACCCCTCCCAAATGTCGGTCCGCCCGCCTGATCTGCTCCCCAAATGCCTGCACCCGATCCGCTTCCCAGGCTCTTTGTGCCGTAGTGGAGCCAATGCAAACGAATTAGGCCCGATACAGGAAAGTGCGTGCTTGGCAAAGTTAATCTGGTCTGTGCTTCGAGCTGATAGTGGAGAGCTGTGGGCTCCCTTTGCGTCATCTCATGACATGCCATCACAAGCTCTGCTCGTGACTTCTCCCATCTTCTCCACGGTCGACGTGGATGCAAGTGAACAATAACTGGCCTCCACCGCCCAATCCGCTGATATTTCTTGTTTGCTGTTCCATCCTGACCTTCTCTTTCCCTAATTCTTTGCCCTGAACCGTGCATAAGGTATATCACCAGACGGATATAATAATACCTAATTGACAATATCGGCGAGTCCTGTCCCACGCAACGATAAAACATTCCAGCTGGAGTGAGCTGCGTCGACCACCTCGAAACCAAACAAAAACGCCTTGTCACACATCTGACGGTGTTATCTCCTGCGCCTGTCGCAGTGCTGACGTGAAACACTTGACACCTGTGGTATGTACACCTCGGCCGTCCAATCGCTCGCCCTGTCTCTGTACAATGTTACTATTCGGATGCCTCAATGTTTGATACAATGTACTGATTTAATCTGGCATACGCAGGCCTGCTTGACTCGTCAAACAGTCGCTGCGCTCATAAGGACCAGTCCTCTTGAGCTGCCATTTCCGCCGTCCGACTTTACTTCATCCAACCTAATATTCCAGAGCCGAAAATGGCGGTAGCACGTGAGTTGTCAAACGCCAACATCGAAACCTATAGAATCAACAACTAACACTGCATCATAGGTCCTTCCCTAAGCCTAGCAGCCCTAATACTCCTCGCCGGCAGCTTAGTGCTTCTGTGGTTCGTCATCCTCTCAGGTGTGGTGCACACCACGCCCTTAGACAAGACATACTTCCTCCGCGCCGACACATCAGGCATAACCGGGGCCCGGCCAATCTCGCAATGGACCTACTTTTACGTCTGCGGCGACGACAATCTCGACTGCGGCGGCGCCTCACCCGACCCGCCATTTGGTAAGGCCTGGGGATCAAACCCGTCCAATGCACCGGACGAGCTCGTCGGTAGTCATGGCGGCGACACGACCAGCTCGAAGTTCTTCTTCATGTGGCGCTTCGGCTGGGTGTTCTACCTGCTTGCCCTGTTCTTCTCGACCATCACGTTCTTCGCTGGTTTCCTGGCCTGCTTCGGACGCCTGGGTGCTGCTATCAGTGGGCTGATGTCAATAATTTCGCTGGTCTTCTTCACTGTCGGTGTCAGTCTTATGACGTAAGTACTATTCCCCGTTGTTTATGTCCCCGTTGGGGCTGCGCAATACTAACACGCAACAGCGCAACCTTCGTCATGGCCCGCGACGCCTTCAACCAGGCAGGCCGCGACGCCTCGATCGGCCGCTGGGCGTTCGGCTTCAGCTGGGGATCGTGGTTTGCCCTGCTGCTCGCCTCGATCCTGTTCTGCATGGCCATGGGCCGCAAGGACAACCATACCGGCGTTGCTACCGGCAGCCGCTGGGGACGGAGGAGGAGCACGCGCTCGCGCATGTCGTACGACGTCGGTGGCAGGAGGGTCAAGGACGAGTACTCGTAGGGAAATGCTTGGAGACCTGTGCGTCCGCCTGCCGCGGTCCGCTTAGCTTGGTTACGAAAGGACGGACGGACGTTGGCTAGGCGATGAGGAGTAATACCTGCTTGATTTTTATCACATCGGGTGTGTATGAGTTTAATGTATGGTGGGAATCAGCGAGGCCTTGGCCCATATGACATGCCATAGGTAGCGCAAGGGGTAAGATCTGGCTCGGAGCCAGGAGTACGGTAATACTGCGCCTCTTTACGCTTTGAGAGTTAAGCGAATGCATCTTATGTTAATGGTCATTCTGTCTGTCACTTGATGGTGGTTGTTTACACAGTGCCAACAGAGGCATCTCAACAAGCAAACCTAGACCTTGTCAAGCCCACCTGCAAGTATTCGCTGGGCAGCACCAAGGATAGTGTGTACCGCTGCGCCTTAAGTTGAACATCTTATATTTCATCCTATTTGAGCCGTCATGGTGGTGCTGCACTACACTCTCTTCCCCTGCTCTTGCTGCTAGAAAGCTTCAGACCTCCTCAAGATCTCGTGAAGAAGTCATATGAGGGGCAATGCATCATTGCGCTCTTTCCATACATTCCACAACATCCAAGTCTTTCTACAGGACCTCAAACCCGTTATTCTCCGGACCATCCTACTACACTGACAGGATTCTTCTTCTCACAACATCATCAAGTGTGATCAATACTGGACTTGAGTCTCCCCGAGTGAACGTGAAAGGCACCATTTCCATATGTAATGTTACAATCTCTATGTCCGTGGCAGCCCGCAGCCAAGAAACTGATCCTTTCGACAGCGGTTTACAGTTTTTTTTGTGTATGTACCTTGAGTCCGTCACGGCCAACCTGATCCCTTTCCATGTTACCCATACAATCGCTTGTTGTGAATCAGCTAATGCTTCCATCTAACTTTGTTTGCTTGTTTGTGTTCCCTTGTTCCAGTTCTCTTCCCTTCGCAAGTAGGAATTGCCCTAAACGCCACGCCTGCATGCCGGTTGCGCCAAAGAATAAGGGGACAAATGACCGTCGTGCGTAAGAGATGGTGATGTACTATATTTACACGTGGCCGTTCAATACTGAGGCCGGTATGCTTGATGGAAGTGACTGTGACAAAGGAGAGTGCCGTAGGCTGCGCTGTCGCGAGACGCACGCTCGGCTGAGAAGAGGTTTTACTTGGCCCACTCGACTACCTCGAGAGCACACATCACCAGGATGAGCGTCGAGGGGAGGATCCTAGGGAATGAAGTCAGCACATGGATTCCCATTACGAATGGTCGCACTAGAAAGTGCAACACAGCGCAACTTACCAGATGACATAGCTCTGGAAAAGGATCTTGCTCATCACATCTTCAAACACGCCATTGATCTGGCAAATCTGCGCCAGCTGCAACGCACTCGGTGCTCCCGTCAGAAGGAAGCAGACAATGACAAAGATAGGGTCGTCCAGGATGCTGACAGGCACATATTTGGCAAAGACTGCCAAGATCGGAGCCATGATCAGAGTAGGGAGCAGCATCCGGCAGATCAGCGAGGCCACCAGAAGCTTCGTCCCAATCAACTTCTCCTCCACGTCCCCGGCATCGCCGCGCTTCTGGGTGTTGCGCGCAAGGTTTGCACCGAGCACGACTAGGATCAAGGGCACGGCGACGCCGGCCGACTGCGTGACGGCGCTGGTGACGCTGTTCTTGATGAAGGAGCCTTCTTGGAAGAAGAGCTTCTGGAGGTCCGGTACCGAGGCGACGATGATGGCGAAGAGCATGGCCCAGAGGGGTGGGTTCATGAACTCCCACATGAAGCTGTAGAATTTGAGCCAGCCGCGAAAGCAAGCCGCCAGGGAGATCTGCAGAGGGCGCGGAAGTGCAGCAAATGTGCGGCGGCCGAGGGAGGCGAAGTAGTCGGCTGTGCGGTTCTTGACCCGCTTGGTATAGAGCTTGGCCCGCACCTTGTAGCCCTTGAAGCCTGGAGGGATTTCCGGCTCATCGGCATTACGAATGCGCGGGAAAGACAAAATGCCATCCAAGGAGTCTTCTGGGATTTCAGCGTGGTGGCCGTTCACGCTCTCGTAGCCGTTCTGGTAGAATTTGCCGTTGCGCTTGGTTGGGGAGTCGTGCTCGTCCTCCGACTCTGCCCGGGAGGTACTGGCCACTGGCGTCCGCCCGGCAGGTTCGTAGCCTTCCGAGTCATCGGTGTGCGTGTTGGCCCGGGAACGAATGACGTTGCCCTCCTCGCCGACTTCATTGACGATATCGATGCCTTCGATGAGACCTTCGACTTCCTCTTGGTTGTGTATCTGTTCGCCGGCAAACCTCCCTTCCTCGGCCACCGCATCGTTGTATTCCTCGTACTTGTCCTTCGGGGCCAGAAGGACGTGGTATCCCCAGCTCCACCGCACCAGCTGTCCGAGTTGTTGGAAGATCATCAGATATAGAATGCCACGGGCGGCTACCTCGTCGTCGTTGTCGCCTGGAATCTTGTCCCAGTGAAGGCCCTTCAGAGTCGCAGACAGGGAGATGACGAGTGAGATGGGCAGAGAGTTCGAATTGCCAAAGACGCCCATGGCTGTAACGAAGTTGGAGGCTCGCTTGTTGAAGCCGAAGCATCGTGATACGATCCTCGCGACGAGGAAGGACACCAGCGTCTGGATAACGAAGATGACGGGAATGACGCCTAGCTCGACTAGTTTGTCTGCGTTAAGCTGCGAAGCGAGTTTCGTAAAGACTGCACGTCTCGTCAGCAGTTTTCTCCGAAGTTATCGTTCGATCAGTTCCGACATACTCAGACAAGGCGTGAACAGCATGACGTTCAGGTTGGCCAGGAACTTCTGCTTGTCGGCGTCAAACTCGCCCATGGAAGCGATGATATAACCGGGCAAGCTGACACAGACGACCTCCATGACAGCTTCGAACACGAGTAAGATTAGGTGGTCGATCGATGGGTGCGCATCATGTGGTTTCTTCTTGAATACCACAAATGGCGATGTCGACCTGATTGTCGCCGGGTCGAACGCAGCTCCCATGTCGGCCATGGTGAGCCGGAATGACGTCGGCGACCGGAAGTCGAGGTAGCCCATCACTCCTGAGTTGTGCGGTGGTTTGATAACTGTATGTATTGTAGGCGATGTTGAGTCGTCAGACGGTCAAGTATGGACAGCCGACCGAACAGCAGACTTGGACAACCCAAGAGACCTGGAGGTCTTGAGGCTGGATGATGGGAAGGCGGTTTAAGGTTTGGGTGCTTTGTCCGATCGCCAGACTTGTTGGTTCAGACTTAAAAGTGGGTATACACGTAGGCCCCGTGTGCGACCAACGATGACGAAGTCAGGCCAGCCGCTGGATCAAACGAGCACAATCACAGCACAATCTGTCGAGCATCAAGTTCACGAGAGTTATTGAGTCCAGACACCCAAGGAAGGCTCTTTGAGGCAAATTGAGTATCGAGCTCATGTGTCGGGTGAGATAGAAGCTGCGCGACGAAGCCAAAAGACCGCAGTGGAAATGCGTGAAGAAATGGTCCGTATCTGTTAGGACAGGACTTCGCCATCATTGGGCAACGCAAACTTGAGGGTGCGGTGCTTAATTGGAAGCACGTTTCTGTTCGCAGAAGTCGGAGCAAGAGTCAACGAGGCGATTCGGGAGGTACGTACTTCTCTAACGTGCTGGTTTCTTCGCAAGCCAAACATCCCAGACTAATCGATGGCGAACGCAAGACAACTCAGCGATGACGAAGTCGCTGAGCTGCAAGAGCGCGAAAGAGTGGTGGACGACGTGTCGGTCAACAGCATCAAACGAATGGAATATGATGAGAAGACGAGGCGCGCCGCTGCCACTTGCAACCAGCCGCTGCGAATAAGATACTATACAATATTCGATTTGTAGAGCGCACACTTGGCCGGCCCTTCTACACCTCCACACCTGTGTTCTGTTCCTGCATTCTCATTTGCGCGGGGCCTTCTCCGTGCCAAGCCTTCGAACCCTTGACTCGTTCATCTACACATATGTGTAAATGTACTCTTCGTGCAAGAAATAAAAGAATAAGTCTCGCACCGCCATCCCTCCCTGTGCACTCCAGATTCAACGATAGAGATCCATGTGAGGCTGTTGTGAATGGTTCTTGCTCGGCTCGGCTCGATCGGCTTTCCGCAGGTGCGTAGCACAATGATGCGCAATAAATAATAAGTGGTGTGTTTTGGCATCCTTGAAAAGCTTCGAGGTTGCTGCTGTTCCTAGCAGTCTTTACGCTCCGCTATCTTACCACTACACTGTACGCAGTTGCAATAGGCCGTCCACGACAGTGCGCCGGCATGAGCGACGAACAATTGTTCGCAATGAAGGATAGTTCGTCAAAGTCACGGCCTTGCCGTCCAAGGGTGGCGATTTTGATGGCTACCTCTAGCTCGAGGAATGTACATGAAAAGGAACAGTAATGAGGTGTGCGTGGGGTCTAAGGGCACGTTTACCACCGTAATGTATGTTCTCCAGTTTTTGACAAGGTCACGGATCAGGGACCAGACCCTTCAGAAAGATCCCTTGGTGGCTTGAAAACATAAATCCTTCAAAAGAATTCAGGGTCGCGAGCTGCAACAGGAAAGGTAGTCCCACACAGCTCGGCAGGTCCTTGGGGTCCTGGGTCCTGGATAGCTGCCACGGCTCAGTAGCCAAGGTCGAGGTCAGGATGATGTAACGTGAGGTAGGTTATTCAAGGCACATATAGTATACTGTGTTAGTGTACACATAGTTCTGCATCTCGGTAGCGTAGCCAAAATGCCGCCATGCACATCTTTGTCCTCTTGCGCTTCGGCTGTCGTATGCAATCTGACGTGGGCGGGATGGGAGGGTATCTGGCCAGCAGAGCAGCTGTCTGGAATTTCCTAGCTGCGGCTTCGTTTCAGGTTGGACCGGAAAGCTGAGCTAGGGGCCCAAAGAGGCTTATGATCGACCTGATGGGCAGATCATACGGCCATGGTGTTCTGGGTGTGCGTCCACACAACGATGCAAAAGCAGGATGGCGATGGCAGAATGTGAAATGTTGATATCACTGGCACTCACAAGCGCAAAATCCCATGTTCGCGCTAACCGACCTTGTCCTTCACGTCGACCACCCCGGTGTCTGGTGAACTTTGAGGACTACAGGATTGTCCTTGACTGCCATGGAGATGGGCAACCACCAAAAATTGAAAGAAAAGAGCAGAGTGACGATGTACCTGCTACGCTAGCTTAGCGTAGGTATACCGAGAGAAAGCTGCCAAAACGTCACTTCCCGTGGTAATTAAACATCAGGATGTGCCGTCTTTCGCTGCGAGTCAAGCCACAGTGCCGACGTCATCGAGTTGTCCTGGTCTTGCACGTTGGTCTGAGCTGGTGAATCCACTACGCCTTCGTCCAATCAGCAGAGAGTAAGGTAGCATTGCGCATGAGCTGCCGGCAGGTATCTCAAAGTCTCTTTTCTAACTTGTACCGGTCTCGCAATATCGGACACTAGGTATCTATTATCGAAGTGTTGGTCTTGGTCTTCCGCCACCTAGCACAGCGGAGTGAAGATTGCCCTTCTTCTCGAATTGATAAGAGCAAGGTATCTACCACAGTACCCAAGGTACCTGGACGTTCGGCATGGAAGAGTCCCTCTCGGGTGAAATGGCGGGGCTGCTTTGTACTATGTACAGCAAATTTTGGCCACGAACGTGCTCTGTTGCAAGGCTCAGGATTGGGCCGGTGTGCACTAATGACACACGGATCGAGGGGTGATAAACACCACCTGCCTGCAAGAGTGCTCTCAGTTGCGAGCCGAATAGATGTACCTTGAGCGGTAGTGCGAGACGTGCCCAGGATGGCCCTGGGGATGAATAGACATCACACAGACAACCAACTACACGTGTAGTGTACTATTTCTCTGCGGATTTGTACCAAGGAAGATCTGCAGGACAACGTCGCTCGGTTGCTCGGCGTCTCTCCCAGAGGCACTAGCAGATCTCCAGCCACACTTCGCCTTCATTCGGCGCGGACCAGGAGCAGACGTCCCTGACATCGTCGTTTCCCATCAATGTCACCTCCGCATGGACTGGGGGGTGTTGCTACTCGTTTAAGCTACTTTTGCCTCAACCGTTCGAGACTTACGCACACCCCGTACATAGTTGGGTCATGTCTGAGATACCAAGGTATCTTAGGTACCTACAAGTACATACCTTACCGCAGTGGGCGTATCTCTTGGGGACCCTGACCGTTGTTGAATCCTCCGTTCAACATCTGCCCCACAAATTCTGACGCACTTGTGTCTCTCAGCACCTTTTTTGCCCCGGTTTGCATCCCTCACTCACTCTACGTTAGGTTACCCGAGCACACAGACGCCTCCTCCAACAACCTGCAAAAGTGGCTTGCTTTCAGGTACCTGGGTATTACCGCTAACCGAGTCAAGCCTGGGGGACATCTTCCATCTCTTCAATATCTCGTCCACCCTTCGCTCCTGTTAATCTGACCCTGCCCCGACCTGCTCTGCTCCAACTCCTGCGCGTCTCTTCTCTCAACATCCGTTAACCCACTCTCAACCTTCCTCTCTCTCGGCATTGTCTTACCCAAGAAAACCTCGCCCTGTCACTTTGGACAGTGCCGAGCTAAGAGGGAGACCTCACTCGAGTAGATCTACACTTGACCCTGGACGAGAAGAACAGTCACTACCTACGGTGTATGCAACGTCGCTCTGTTTCAGCGGGAGAAAGGAAGCCTGCCACCGACGCAGAGACTCGGCTGGCGCCTCGGTACCTCTGAAGAGAGCGTATGCGAACCCCCGCTTCTTCTTCAGAAAGAATCCCTCGCTCTGCCACGATCCAGCTCAAGCCCGACTTTGACCTTTCGCGAAACCACAGAATCCTGGGCCGGCTGTTGAGTGCGGTTGAAACTTGCAGTGAGTGCTTTTGGGGCGCAGAAACGGACGAGCCGAGAGCTTGACACGATTACGCCTTGTTGAGCACACGCTGCTCCGATCATTACCTGTCGAGAGTGCCGTTCTTCCCGTCCCCTCCGAATAGTGACGCGGGCAAGACACTCTGCAAGCTCCACCGAGACCAGACCACATAGCAATCCATATTTCGAACGGCCACTATGTCATACGAACAAGATCCAGACTCCGTACCGGCCACGCCGGATGAGTTCCTCGATAGCAACCCGGCCTCTCCCGGCTCCGTCGACGAATCGTCCGAGGCCAGCACACCATATGATCCCATCAGTTCTGGATCCGATATGATGCCGTCCCCACTAGGCTCTGGCCTGCCTGCCGTGCAGAGCGACTCGCCCCGAAGAGTACCGTCACTTCGCACCGTGTCAGACCCCCAGAACAGCACCCTCTTAATGTCGAGCTCAAGCGTCACCGGCGCGCTAAGCAATGCAAGACGGCCTTCGCCAAGCGCCAACTCTCTGCCCATGGATATCATGCAGAAGGCTCGCGCACTACAACAGCAGCGGATGGGTATGCCGACTCGGCCTTCGTTGGCCTCGCAGTCCAGCGGCGGAAGCGGCATGGGAGACGGCACGTCATCGCCGTTACACGGGTCCATGAATATGAATTTGGGACCCGGCTTACCAGGCGGCGTCCCCGGCAACCTGAGGTTACCACCTGGGATGGGTGGCCGTCCTCTACCGAAAGCGTTTCCAAGGTCGGCTCCCGTGGTACCGAGCCTAGGCAGGAAAGCACCAAGCTTAAGTGAGCGGAGGGCGATGAAGCTTGGCGGTCTTCCGGGCGGTTCGCCGGGGGGGAATACACCTAAGCTGTCTGACATACAAGGCAGCGGTGGTGGCCAGGAGCAAGCAATCAATGGAGAGGGCAGAGGGTCGAAACTTAGCGACTTCAAGAACTACATCGACTCCGAAAAGGGGTGGATCACGTTCGACGGAGCTGCAACGATCACTCGGGAAGGCGTCAACTTTGCCAACGGCGCCACGTTCTCCATCTCGCTAGACCAAGTTGAAGTGCTGGACGAGCTAGGTAAAGGCAACTACGGCACCGTGTACAAGGTGCGGCATTGCAAGCCGCAAGTACCTCGGTTCGGTCAGGGCTTGAGCGGCTACAAGACCATTTCGAGGCAGTCTTCCATGTCCGACAAGGACGGCTCAAGTGTGGACCAGTCTCCGACGTCGCCAGAATCAGCGGGCAGCCCAGCTACCTCGGGCGTGGTCATGGCGATGAAGGAGATTCGGCTAGAGTTAGACGAGTCAAAATTCACCACCATCCTCAAAGAGTTGGTGATCCTACACGAGTGCGTCTCACCGTACATTATCGACTTTTACGGCGCTTTCTTCCAAGAAGGCGCCGTGTACATGTGCATCGAGTACATGGACGGGGGGAGCATCGACAAGCTGTACGTCGGCGGTATCCCGGAGCCGGTCCTGCGCAAGATAACGTATGCGACGATAATGGGTCTGAAGACGTTGAAGGATGACCACAACATCATCCACCGCGACGTCAAGCCAACAAACATTCTCGTCAACAGCCGTGGACAAGTCAAGATCTGCGATTTTGGCGTCTCCGGTAATCTTGTGGCCAGCATCGCCAAGACAAACATTGGGTGCCAGAGCTACATGGCCCCGGAGCGCATCAGCGGAGGTGGCATGTCTGCCGCCGGCGCGGCAGGAGGCACGTACAGTGTGCAGAGCGATATCTGGAGTCTGGGTTTGACCATCATCGAGTGCGCCATGGGGAGATACCCATACCCACCTGAAGTGTCTAGCACGATCTTCAGCCAACTCAGTGTAAGCCAGCCAATGAACACACACACCCTAGCAGAACTCTTTATTAACACTCAAAACAGGCAATCGTGGAGGGCGATCCCCCAGACCTCCCGACCGAAGGCTATTCTGCCGTAGCCCGGGACTTCGTCAAATCCTGCCTCAACAAGGAGCCGCGCAAGCGGCACACGTACCCCATGCTGCTCGCCCACCCCTGGCTCAAGCCCCTCACGAAACCGGACACCATCGCCGAAGACATCGAGGCAGAAGCTGCAGAAGACGCCCTCGCTGACGCTACCGGCCGCCTCGACCTCAACAACGCGGGCATATCTGCGGGTGGCGACGGCAGCGGCGACAGCGAGGTGGCGGAGTGGGTGCGTGCCGTGCTGGAGAAGAAGCGCGGCGGATTGTTGGGCGATGGCATCCAGAAACCGGCGCTACATGCTGCACCGCTGGACTCGGTTAGTCCTGTCAGCAGCCCTCTGGTGCCGGCCTAAGTGGCATTGTCACGCGGAGAAATGAAATGGTGGTTGGGAGTCGTGGTCCACGGTGTATTGAGGAGAGAAGGAGTCTGGCACTTCTTCACCCTCCATAGACCAGGGGAAAGGTGGAACGACTCGTGATATGACGGTTACGAAAAGACAGTCATAAGCAATGCAAAAGAGGGAGTATGACGTGCATTTCAGAGGGGTCTTTTCCCGCGGGCCTTTTTCGAGCTGCGGCTTTTCCTTACGTTTTACTTGTCATGATGAAACTTATTGCATGGCGGAGGTGTTGGGGCTCCCTTGTACACGATTTATTGGGAAGGCCTAGAATGGGTTTCGGTATCTTTGTTTTCCTCTTGCAGCTTCCTTTTTCTATTCTCCCACACGGACCGGACGCAGGAAACATGGGGTCATAGTACATATACGGGGGGTTTCTCGTTGGGCGTTGTAGGGACGCGCACGGAGGGGGTGCTGTGGACAGGTAGAGCATATCCAGACGAGACGGGCAGACGGACGCTGGAGAAATAACATTGCAATACTTGCTCCTGTCGCTCTAGAGCTTGCACCTTGTGCATGCCCATTACATTGCGTTGAAATAGCCCGCATTTGAGCCTGTGGCACGTGAAAGCTGAAGTACCTTAATGTCCTTGGGCGATGGCGAAAGCGACTCAAATCTGGACAAGAAGTCTCGGAAACTAGCAAGACAGTTACGCTCAATTATATGTCACATAACAAACACGTAGTTCGTACTCTTTTCCTCGCCACCTCTGAGACAGGTCAGTGTCAGGATGCAACGCCTTGATGGTATACGCCACAAATAAGCTAAGACCATATTCTAGTCTCACGTTACTCTTTCCCTGACGCAGCTTCGGCCTCCTCCTCGAACAAGACCAGGACTGTGCCGGCTTTGCAAATATCCTGTGATTGTGTCAGTAACAGAAACTTATCAGGAGTGTAGCTATGACTTACCCCTTCCTTATGAGCTAATCTCTTGATGACGCCCTTCTGCGGCGATCTGATGACTGTCTCCATTTTCATGGACTCGATCCTGTTGTCACCAACTGTTAGTTCATGTCATGCACCAAGAAAGATCTTTGTACGGGGGTTAGGTCGGTAAAACTCACACTACCAGCGGCGCTCCCTTCTCCACCTCTTGGCCCTCGGAAACCTCATTCTTGAGGATCTTGCAAGGCATAGGTGCCACGACACTCGAGGCTGCCTCCTTGAGCCCGAGAGCCTTCTCGAACCAGGCCGGAGGTAAGAGATCCAGCTCAGTCTTGGTCCCATGTTGGAAGATGGTCACCTTCTCGCTGTAGGCCGGGTCTTGTATCACCGTCGATTCGATCCGTGTTGCAGGGTAGAATGTCGTCAAGGTCGTTTTCGTTGTCGACGGTGTCTTGGTCTCAGACACAATGTTCTCCAGCACTTGAGGATCGGCACCTCTGCGCGACACCTTCGCGTCATATAGACTAGTTGACTTCTGCGTGAGGCTCACCTCCACAACATCGCCCTCGCCTTCAGCCGCGTCGTCGCGGACGCGGAAGGCGAACTTCCTCTCGCCCAGTGTGGTGGCTTCACCGAAACCGAGCGTCGCGCCATGGAGTGTGCCTGGCCGCGTTGATGCATTTCCAGCTTCCTTGCCCAACAACGCCAGGGCCGCCTGAACGAAAACCTCGTCTTCGGTCTGTCTAGGCTGGAACAGCTCAGACCTCCACTTATCAATGAATCCAGTCTCGACATCACCCTCGATGAAGGCCTTGCTGCGACAGAGTTTCTTGAGGAACTCGATGTTCGTGCTCAGCCCGACAACCTCATACTCCCTCAGCGCAAGCTCCATCCTCCTGATCGCTGTCTCGCGGTCTTTGCCCCTGACAATCAGCTTTGCAATCATACCGTCGTAAGCCTCCGAGACGGTGTCTCCCTCCACGAAACCGGCATCAATCCTGACATCCTCGTCCGTCCTTGGCGTAGCCAGGTGCACCAGCTTCCCCGAATCGGGGAAGAAGCCCTTGTCCGGGTTCTCAGCATATATTCTCGCCTCGATCGCCGCGCCTCTCTCCCTGATCCTCTCCTCAATCTCATCCTGCGTCATCGGCAGCTTCTCGCCAGCAGCAACCCGAAACTGCCACTCCACCAGGTCGGTCCCCGTCACCATCTCGCTGACCGGATGCTCGACCTGTAGCCGAGTGTTCATCTCCATAAAGTAGAACTCGCCCGAGTCCCTATCCAGAATAAACTCGACCGTCCCGGCGCCCACATACCCCACCGCCAGCGCGGCCGTCCTCGCCTTGTCCCACAGGTCATGCCTGGTCTCGTCATCCAGCAACGGCGCGGGCGACTCCTCCAGGATCTTCTGATGTCTCCTCTGCACACTGCAATCCCTCTCGCCCAATGCGACACAGTTGCCATACCGATCAGCAAAGACCTGCACCTCGACATGTCTCGGCCTCACAATATACTTCTCCACAAGCATGACCTCTCCTCCCTCGCCGAAGCTAGCCCTGGCTTCCTGCCTCGCACTCCGCAACTGCGCCTCGAACTCATCCTCGCTCTTCACAATCCTCATCCCCTTGCCTCCGCCCCCCTTGACGCTCTTCAGCAGCACGGGAAACCTGATCTCCCTCGCCCGTGCCTTCAACTCCTCCACGCTCTGCTCCGAGCCGTGGTATCCCGGCACGCACGGCACGCCGGCGGCGGTCATGATCTCCTTGCTCCGCGCCTTATCGCCCATGTCGGCCATGGCCTGCGGGGGCGGGCCGACGAACACGATCCCCTCCTCGGAGCAGCGCTTGGCGAACGCCGCGTTCTCGGACAGGAAGCCATACCCCGGGTGGAGGGCCTGGATGTTGTGCTTCCGGGCCAGGGAGATGATGGCCTCGCCGTCGAGGTAGGAGGGGAGGGCTAGGGATGAGGGGGACGAGCGGGCGTGCTGGGAGGCGGCGTCGACGGGGGTGTAGAGGGTGGTTGTCGCTATGCCCATGCGCGAGGCGGTGCGGGCAATGCGCAGGGCGATCTCGCCGCGGTTGGCTATCAGGAGGGAGGTTATGGGGGTGGTAGAGGCTGGTTTGTCTGAGGAAGATGAGGTTGTGATTGCCGCGGTGGTTTGGGTTGCTGGGGGAGGGAGGATCCGTGGTGCTGAGGAAGGTCGCAGGGGCAGAGATGCCCGGAGGCGGTGGTGGGTGCGTTTGAGGGACCGCATTATGGGATTGCTGTCTTGGAGAGGAGTTGAAGGCTTCTTCGAGATGCTCACAGTCCTCAGAAACAAAGATCGTGGAAGAAAAAAAAGGGGAAGAAGAAGAGGTCGAGGTTTGAAGGTATTCGCATGTCAATTCCTGGTCTGGGGTAAACTGGGGTAACCGACGATAACCGCCTACGGTCAATGCCGCCTTAACCCGCATGTGTATGTGCCGTCATAGGTGGACAGGGATCAAGGTGTTCCCCGCATAACCCCTCCTTAGTCATCCGTCAACCGGTCCTGTGGGACACAACGGACAGCTCCGGATCCATGTTTCGCGTAAAGTTGGAATCGTTCGTTACATAGTAAACCTCAAAGTAAGGTACACATACTGACTGAGGTGAGCAATGCCATTATCGTGCTAAGTAACCGCGTTCAACCAAAGAGCCCAACTCGATAAGACACAGCTCGACTTCTTCTCCGCTGCTGAGAACGAGACACAAGCATTTGCCATCCATCGCTGTCCTCGAACAGAGGTGAAGCTCTCTCAAGACTTCTCCATTCGAATCCAAGGATCACGACCTTGCGACACAAGGAGCGAGGAAAACACTCCATCTCTCCCAAAGATCTAGCAATCTCAAGACCGTCAACAATGGACCACATCCCCCTTAGCCACGAAGCCTCAGCCGGCGACTGCCACAAGCAGACAACCTCGACTCTCCCACCCGAGGTCGACAACTGTCTGGTCAACGCCCGCTTCGTAAGCATCCCTCTCCAGCTTCTCTTCTTCTGAGCCCGACTGACATCGTCCAGCTCCACCTAGCAACCTGCACAAACAACACCCCACACGTCTCCCTCATGAACTACACCTACCTCCGCCCCAACAGCAGCCCCTACTCCTCCCAACCCCTAATAATCATGACGACCAACCCCTCCTCCAAGAAGTGGACCAACCTCTCCTCCAACCCATCCGTCTCCCTGCTCGTGCACGACTGGGTCTCCCACCGCCCGCCTACATCCGGCCGGCGCCTCTCGGGCGGCTCGCCGGGGCCGGAGCACAGGTCGTCCCTCGCCTCGCTGCTGCTGAACCTGAACACCCAAGCCGTGAGCAGCATCTCGGCCACCATTAGCGGGGAGGCGAAGCTGGTCGAGCCCGGAACCGAGGAGGAGAAGTTCTACCGCGAGGCGCACCTGGAGAACAACACCTTCGAGGGGGAAGGGCCGAGCTTTGCCACCAGGAGGGACAGTGTGGCGCCCAGACAAGCAGGGGAGGAGAGAGGGGCGGACGAGGATGAGGACGTGAGGGTGATTGTTGTAGCAATACGGGATGTGAGGATCAGCGACTGGAAGGGTGCGGTCTCGGACTATGTCCTGGTAGCCCCCGGCGAGAATAATGGCGCAAGGGTCAACGGGATATAGTTGTATGTTTTGGAAAGTTGTCACACGAGGAATAGGGCTGACTGGCTCTACGCTCACGACAGGACATATTTGTGGATTTAATGTGGTTGGGGACTAGGAAGGACCTGTCAACTTTGTGCAAAGTAATTCGTCTTAATAGAGACATGGTACTACCAGCCATACTCTGGTGACGCTTCTGAACCTAGGGCTGGGGTCTGACATCACCAGGTTGCGGATATCATCCTCGTTCTGGCTGTTTGGGTATCTTATATCCTTGCCATTAGTTTCACTATCTCAAGTTATGCATCCATAAGAAGAGTATGTAGTATGGGCTCACCGAGCAGCACCCTTGCAGGAGGTGTTCGGATAGGAAAGCGATTATGGGTAACTCTCAACCAAATCATGTCTTCGAAGTCGACCTATTTACCAGATCCACAATGCGCCATAGGCATTTCCGTGCGGTTAGAGGACTGATACGTTATGTCGACCTGTACGACACCTGAAAATGGCCAGGACACGGCAAGGCAATATGGGACGATGATGAAGATCTCGAGTTTGGATTCTTGTCATAGATGTTGAGCTTGACTCCCACTACCCTTCACTCCATGGCCGCGATACCAGGAGCAACAAAATCATCCAGGTCCAATCCCCTGAACCCATCCTCAACACGCCAGCTCCGGCCTTTCTGAGGGGTATACAGCGCCTCACAAGCCCTCCCAACGACCAGCAATCCCGGAGGCCGACTCCCCTCCTGCTCGATAGCCTCTTCCACATACCTAAGCGTCGTCCTAATAACCCTCTGATCCGGACAGCTCGCCCTCTCAACAACGGCACACGGGGTATCAAGCGGCCACAACCTCCTCCCCTGCTCCCTCTCCCCACCACCCTCGACCCTCCGCGTCAGTTCCCCGACCAAGCCCCCAATCCGATGCAACGCCATCAGAAACACCACCGTCCTGCTCTCCACCCACTCGGGCGGGGCAGGCGGCACGCCCTTCTTCCCCGTCCCCGTGCACACGAGCAGCTGGTCAGCCACATCCCGCTGCGTGACCGGCACGCCCGCGAACAGCGGCGCGGAGAGGGCACTAGTCACGCCGGGCAGGACGACGACCCGGCCCGCCATCCCTTCCCTCCTGAAGAACTCCACCTCCTCCCCGCCCCTCCCGTAGACGAACGGGTCGCCCTGTTTCAACCTCAGCACCGTCTTCCCCTCGCGCACGGCCGCCAGGGCCAGGGACAGCAGCTCCTCCTGCGCCCGGTCCGCGTTGCCGGGGAACTTGCGCGCGATGTGCACCGTCGTCCGCCGGGGGATGAGGTCGAGCACGCCCGAGGGGACGAGTTTGTCCGCCAGTATGACGTCCGCAGACATGATGGCCTTGTGCGTCGCCCGGGTGAGGAGGTCCGGGTGGCCCGGCCCGGAGCCGGCCAGGATGATGCGGCCCAGCCTCGCGCTGGGCGATTGCCGGCCGTCGTGTAGCGGCGATGCTGCTGCTGCTGCGTCCACCGTGTCGTGGTACGACTGCAGCACGGCATCCACGTCGGCGTCGTTGATGGTTGCAAGCCGTTTGAGGGGCCAGTACTCGCACACTTGCGACAGCCACCTCATCCGCCTTGTCTTGGCGGCGTCGAGGTCGGCGTCCGTGACGAGCTTGTTGAATGCCGAGGTTTGGTCCAGGGAGTCGTCTATCCCTTCGTCTGCGACGTCTGCATCCGCTGCCGGCCTCTCGTCCGTGCCGTTCCTGGCGAGACGATCCTCCTCCTGAATTCGTCTCCTGACGTCCCCCAGCCGGGCGCAGGCGTCGCCTAACCCAGTGGGTAGGGCGGCGGCCACCTCTCTCCTGATCCGGCTGGCGAGCTTGCAGCCGCGTCCGTTGGTGGTGACGCCTATCTGCAGTGGCCCGTCGACGTGCGTGCTCAGCAGCGTGAATGTGCACAGTGCCGGGGCGTCGACTACATTGACCGGTACGCGGTGCCGTCTGCACAAGGCAGACACCCGTCTGCTGAAATCCACATCTCCCGTGCAAGTGAGGAAGACGGCGTCGACGACACGGCCGATCTCTTCCCTGCCAAGTGCGAGGATGTCCTCATCTTCGAAGCGCCGGGGTAGCCATGCTAGAGAACCGGCGTCGATGTGTTTCTGTAGGCTGTAGTGAAGTGGTGTGTCTGGTGGTGGTGGCGGTGCGATGAGGATGGGCTTTGCGCCTGCTGCTAGTGACTGTGCTGTCCTTGTTGCGGCTAGGGAGTTGGTGCCGAGGATGAGGTGGATGTGATCCCTGCTGTCTATTGCTGTGAGGAGAGAGGTGTGGTATGTGGGCTGTGAGGGGACCGGAGCTGAAGCCGGTAGGCAGTCTGAGGTCGTCATGGTGAGCAGACAATCTTGATCATGAGCTCCAATGGTGACTCAGGATGAATGATGGTGGTTATGTGAGATAAAATGAGGTAAGATGCTTCAGATATAAAATGCAGCTAGCATCGCATCATCGAGAACCTTGTCGTCTGGACTTCCAGGTTTGAGGAGACCGTTAC
The DNA here is from genome assembly GCA_021432605.1 of Coniochaeta sp. PMI_546. NCBI lineage: Eukaryota > Fungi > Ascomycota > Sordariomycetes > Coniochaetales > Coniochaetaceae > Coniochaeta > Coniochaeta sp. PMI_546. The sequence goes on along the minus strand of MU271147.1, from coordinate 2,101,260 downwards.
TAGACCTGAGTCACAGAATACAGACGCAGACTGGAGAAAGTGAAGCAATATATGAGAGAATTAGGATAGAGATATAGGAGATGCTCACTTCCGATTACGGTAGTGAGAATATGGCCTTGATTCAACAAAGATACCTTTGCCTTTTTTGCACCACCGCGGGAGCTAAATCGATGGAGTGTCGTCCACACTGTCGTCCACTTGAGGCCAGCCATTGCGTTGTGTAAGACGAAGGGATTGGCCACTCACAGGCCAGCTGTTCACGCCTTACAAAATCTTGGGAGCAGAGATTTACGGGGCCCCATTTGACGCCATCCCGATTGCCGGCAAGACTTATCGCCCCAATCACGATTCCGGCATTGCGTTATCGACCACTTCCGCGGAGGCGGTCCGGAGGAGCACCGCACGCTTGACTGCACCGGAGATCTATCTCTGTATCTCTCTCTGTTTGTCGCTCTCTATGTTGATATGCATTATCTTTTCTGGCTTGATACTCTTTTTCGACAACTGGGATTTGACTTGATTACAGGAGCAATAGACTATGTAGTCCTCCTCACGCAGGCTACCATATCATATCGATACTATGCCACAGCTTTCATTCCACTTCAAGAGCATTCCGGCCACGATATTGATCACGGCTAGTCCGGAATTATCCCTCTCAGCTCAAGAAAAAGCCCAGTAAACAAGTTCTGCCTCAATGACCCCAATCACCGTCGCGAACAGCGGATGCTTGCATGCTGTAGACGCCACCACGCCAACTCGCTTCAAAACTCCATTAAGAACATTTTAAGTGACCGTGACCGGCTAAAAGACTCCATGTCCGATATACAATAACAACAAAGAAAATACTGACTGCCCGTAACCTCTGCTATGTTGAGAACCAGACAAGTCTGAAGCGCCTAAACTGTCTGGGAATTATGAACTCCGGCGCGAGTCGGGTGTCGCAAGGTTTCCGTAACGATATGTGCAAGAAAGGGATGAGTAATATGTACAACCAAGGCGAAGATGCCTAGGTTCAAAAATCCGGCGGCTGGCAATCATCTGGTGGTATCTCGACTCGGCTGTAAGCTCGTCCGTGCTGTTGGGGGAAACGGCATGGTGAGAATGTGTTGCATGCCGCCAGGATCTGGAGGAGGAGGAGCCTGGTAGCCCGAGATATCGACCTGTCCGTGCTGCTCTGCACTCCCGGTAACCTGCTCTTGCTTTCCCGTGGGTGCAGCGTCGGCGCTCTGTCTGTGGCCGACACATCCACCCGGTATGAATATAAACTCCTTGCTCCCGAAGTCGCAAATCCGCCGCAGACACCTGGGTATCATCGTGACAACTGCGTCCGCACACTACATAACGCAGCATTTTGACTCGTCGCGGTCTTTCTTGACGCCAAGCGCCACTCGGGCCGCCTCGGTGAACGCCTCGTTGACGCCCCTATTGCGCATGGCCGAGCACTCGAGGTATCTCGAAGCGCTGATGCGGCGTGCCACTTCGAGACCCTGGTCGTAGTTGATCATCGGCTTCTTTTCCTTTGGGCCGTTGATGCCGTCGGCGCCGCTGGCCGCACCATCTTCGTCGTCCTCCGTGTTCTCGCGCAGGTCGCACTTGAGCGCTACCAGCACAAGCTTGACACCCGGGCAGTTATCTGCTATCTCGCCGACCCATTTACTCTCGACGTTCTCGAGCGAATCCTTGCTGTCGACTGAATAGCAGAGCATGATCAAGTCGGTGTCATCTGCAAGCACATGTCAGTTGGCTTGGACAATGAGGCCAACCCCTTGGCCGGGCATCTATCGTAGAAGACAGAGTAGAGTGATGCAGAGATGGGCACGCACCGTAGGAGAGGCTTCGTAACCTATCGAATTCCTCCTGCCCTGCCGTATCCCAAAGAGACAGCTCGATGTGTACATTGTCCACGAAGATATCTGGAGCGAGAAAAATCAGTGGTCTGAGTCGCGTGTCATCATCGGCAGGCGTACGCACCGTGGACGTAGTTCTCGAACACTGTCGGTTCGTAGACCGTCGGAAAGTAGCTAGTGGCGGGTTTAGTTGCCCGAGATCTGTGTATACGTCTGGTGCGCCGTGTGGCTTACCCTCTAGTAAAGACGTTCAGTAACGAGGTCTTGCCGCAAGCACCGTCGCCCCTGGACAGACAATTCAGTTAGCAGCGCGGTTTCGTTATGTTGCGTGTTTGACCGGTTGGCAAAGGTAGCGGTGGAAGACTCACAGCAAGACAAGCTTGCGCTGGACGGTTTTGTTGCCGCCGATGCCACAAGGCATTGCAAGAGTGTCCGATGATGTCTCTTTTGATGATTTAAAGCGAGGGTGGTAATCACAATCGCGGTGGATTGACGGAGTTGGTGGATGAACGCCGCGAAAGGTTGGCAGAGTGCTGCTGTCGTCGACGAAAGGTTGTTAGAGGCTGCGCAGTGGCGTGGAGAACTGACGAAGACACGGGGCGTTTGGGTCGAGGGTGATTGCGAAATGCGTCAGGTCCACTACACGTGTAGTTGTTGGCTGCCGGTGCGCGGATAACTAGTGGTACGGATACCGTAGACGTCTAGCTGGTGACACCGAGAGAGTAGAGTGAGACCCGCAACGGGGTGTGTCTTGAATGCCAGGGCGGACGGAGATGAGGTCGTTGAAATTGGACTGATAGAATGGTTTAGGAGCGGTCCAGCGCACTGTCCCCACAGATCACTGCTGCAGGTTTGGTCCTTGCACCGACACAGCAGGGGTTCCAGGATCTCGCTCTGGGGTCTCGGCCACTAGTCTGGCAGGTGGATCTTCGATAAAGAGCACTATATTTGGTTAAAGATTGCTCTTTAGTTGGCGCAGTACAGCGCCGCTTCAGAGCCTCCTTTACTACTTCGGGACTATATTGAAATGCTGATTTTTTTTGCAAGGCCTTCACTCCCACGTCTTTCAACACCAAAAGGTGGCGGGAGGCAAACTTATTTCGTGAAGCAGCTAATGAAGCCGTTATTGTTCGAGACTTGTAGCACTGGCACTAACGAAACTTTAAGCGTCCGCCCTTCACTCCTTCCAAGTTTTGCCAATCTACAACTTAATGCGGGAAGGTACGTCACCATAGATCGTGGATAAGGAAAGAGCACATGAAATCCCCGAATAGCCGAGTAAGCCACGACCCGCGCCCTCCACAAACACCATCGTGGCTTGTACTTGCAGTAAGGGATCACACGGACTGCTGCAATCGCCTGCCCCTGCCTCTGGCTGTAAAAGCTCACGTCACATGAAATAATGAGAACCAAAGTGTCAAGGTTGGCGGCTGCAATGTACATCGACATTACTCTAGATTCCAGACATTCGATAAATGATCAACACTTGGAACGTAGATCTGGGCACCTCAACTGAGGTGGTAACAAGATCTTCTAGACTCGGCTGTCGCCGTCCCAGCAGTGACTTTCGGCTTGCATTCTCCAAGTGCCACTAGGAGGAGGTTGCATTTCCAGCTTCCCGGACGAGGAAGCCGCCAAATGAGGGTGCCGTCGTATACGTCGTCCACTGGGCAGCACCTCGCTGAGTCTACCTTAGGTTGGCATCACATCAGATTTGGTAAGAAGGTCAGCATCAAGACAGCCACGTATCAACAGGACAATCAAAACCACGAAGGATTGGTGTCTGTCAGTTCAGCACATGTACGCAGTGCACTGCATTTAGAAGGTACGTATTCCGAATACGCACATTTGTACATTGCCATTCTCTGCCGGGTATCGACCAATCTATCATGTAAACGCCAACCTCAATCCTCATCCCGCACTAGGCCCTTCTTCCCACGTCCAATGCGCTCAGCCAGATCCATATCGCCAGCCTTGAGCTGCAGCCCGTTCATGAAGTGTCGGTCACCACCAATCTTGGAAGACCTCTGCCGGGCCTTATCTTCCGCTTCGCGAGCCGCCCGTTCGGCCTCTTCCAGCGCTTTCAGTCGGCGCTCGCGATCAACATCCAGCTCCGACGCTGCAGCCTGCATCTCGGCAAGCTTCCGCGCGCGGCGCTCCTCGTCGTTGTCCGACTTCTCTGGCCGCGAGTAGTCACCATCGAGCTTTCCACCGCCGTTCCGTGGCTTTTCTTGGTAGTAACCTCCTCCTCGTGGCTTGTACGAGTTGCGTCCATTTTGGTCATCCCTCCTCCGGTATGTGTCCTTTCGATCGAACCGATCGCGGGTGTCTTCTTCGTCTCGCCGTTTCCGTGGAGGCGACCGAGACCGGCTTGCCTCTCGCCGCCTGCTGTCCCGGCTGGTCGTATAGTCCCTCTCCTCTCTAGATCTTGGCGAGTATGAGCGCCTCTCAGGTGAATGCCGCTTTGACCGACGATCCCCGCCAGGGCTCTGCCTCCTGGCCCTCCTCCGCCGGTCGTCATCTTCAGAATCGTACTTCCTGGGGCTCCGTGACCTGTCTCGCGAATCTGACCTCCGCCTCTTCCTCGAGCTCCTGTCCTCCTCAGATCCGGAGTCACGTCGATGCCGGTGATGATGTCTGTGCTTATGCCTCCTCTCTTCCTTATCCTTGCTCTTGCCCGATTTAGACTTCGAATCATCAATCCCCATCTGCGCCAACAGCTGCCTCCTCTTGATGGGGTCATTCATGACCGCCTCATACGCTTGCTGCTCCTGTCTCTTGATAGCCAGCAGCGGATCCTCGCGGATCTTCGTAGCCGTGTCCCGGACACTCGCGACCTTTTGCACGGCGGCAAAACTCTCCAAGCTCGCCTGCTTCGACAGCTTCTTGGCCTCCTGGTCCTGCAGAAGGTTGTTGAGAGATCGCTTGCCCAACAGGTACGCCTCGTTGGCGGCCGAGTCGCCGTTCGTCCCGTCGCTGGGACCGCCGCTGTACATCCATTCCACGCGCTCCTGGACGACCTTTCCGGTCGTGGCGGCAAGTTGTTTCTGGATCTCTTCTTTCTTGCGCTCTTCGCGGATCTCGGCCAGGCGCGCGGCGGTCTTTTTGCGCTCTTCGATCGCTGCTGCTTCGGCTTTGGCTGTGGCGGTGATGTTGGCCGCCCGTCCGACGTGCCAACTCTTTTTGAGGTTGAGATCGGAAGAACCCATGTTGGCGACCCTATAGTTCAGTGCCGGGTGAAGATTCGGTTGAGTGGACGTGTTGTTGCTTGATGAAGATGATGATGGAGGGTAGAATATGGTAGTGTAATTGCATGTGGCAAAAGCAACCCTGCCGCCTTCAATATGCTTAAAAAGCGACTGCTTCTTCTGATTATCGCATGTGGGGCCAAGTCATGCAATTAAAGGTAGGTAAGCTAGTTTCCCCCAGTTTGGTTGCATCTGATCTCGCGATTTCAAAGACATATACTGTAACCTGAGGAACAGAAACATTTGATTTGCCCTCTAAATCTCAGCTCTTGAATTACCATCGGACATGCTCGTAATGTGACTGCGGTCATACTTGTTACGAAGGGTCTTTACCCTAAAGTGACGGTCTTTTACGCCTGTTGATGTGCAACTAAACCCTACCAACCCCGCAATTGTAGCGGAACATCAACCGTCCAACCCACCAACGAATCACTCAGAGCTTCACCTCATTCAGCCTTATAACAAACACTCAACCTCATTTACCTGAACCACATCACAATTCTGCTACAGCCTCGGGTTAAGCCTCACAGTATACGTCCTTTTTACCAACACGTATTTTCTCCCCCTTCGATTCTTCTTCAAAATGTCGGACGACGACTTCATGCAAGCCTCAGATGAGGAGTATGACTTTGAGTACGAAGATGAGGATGATGAGGACTCGGGCGATGTTGATATCGAGAACAAGTACTACAACGCCAAGCAGCTCAAGTCAAGTGATCCAGAAGAGGCAGTCGATGAGTTTCTAGCAATACCAGCCTTGGAGCAGGAGAAATCGGAATGGGGGTTCAAGGGTCTTAAGCAAGCTATAAAGCTGGAGTTCAAGCTCGAGCGATATGACAAGGTTGGTCATCTCATATATGAGATAGCAAGTCACGATCATGCAGAGACTGACACCGCCTACACCAGGCAATAGAACACTACGAGGAACTCCTCACATACGTCAAATCCGCTGTGACGCGGAACTACTCCGAAAAGTCAATCGACAACATGCTCAACTTCATCGAGAAGAACTCCACCGGGCCGGCGTCCTCGCAGTGCCTTGAGAAGTTCTACTCCCTGACCCTGCAGTGCTTCCAGGCGACCAACAACGAGCGTCTCTGGCTCAAGACTAACATCAAGCTTTCCAAACTGCTCTTGGACCGCAAGGACTACAACACCCTCGGCCGCAAGCTGCGCGACCTGCACAAGGCCTGCCAGAAGGAGGACGGCACCGACGATCCCAGCAAGGGCACCTACTCTCTGGAGATCTACGCCCTCGAGATCCAGATGTACGTCGAGACCAAGAACAACAAGCTGCTCAAACGACTCTACCAGCGCGCCCTACAGGTCCGCTCCGCCGTGCCCCACCCCAAGATCATGGGCGTCATCCGCGAGTGCGGCGGCAAGATGCACATGTCCGAGGAGAGCTGGAAGCAGGCCCAGAAGGACTTCTTCGAGTCCTTCAAGAGCTACGACGAGGCGGGCGACGTGCGCCGCATCCAGGTGCTCAAGTATTTACTCCTGACCACCATGCTGACGGACGACGAGATCAACCCGTTCGACAGCCAGGAGACGAAGCCGTACAAGAACGACCCGCGCATCACCGCCATGACGGACCTGGTCGAGGCCTACCAGCGAGACGACATCCGCCGGTACGAGGAGGTCCTGTCGTCGGCCGACAGGGCGGGCGGCGAGGACAGGCTGCTGGCGGACCCGTTCATCGCCGAGAACATCGACGAGGTCACGCGCAACATGCGCACCAAGGCCGTGCTCAAGCTCGTGGCGCCGTACACCCGCATGCGGATCCAGTGGATCGCGGACCAGCTGCAGATCGCCGTGGATGAGGTGCTGGACATTGTGGGGTTCCTGATTGTCGACGGTCGGGTGGCGGGCAAGATTGACCAGGCGGCCGGCACGCTGGAGATGGAGAGCGGCGCTGACGCGGCGCATACCGCTGCGCTGTCGGGGCTTGCGGACTCGGTGGGGCAGCTGTACAGGGCCGTGTTCAAGGATGGAGAGGGGTTCAGGAGTAGTGCTACTAACGAGATGATGAGCCTGTACGGAGGGGCTGGAGATAGTTCTGAGGTCGGTATCTCCGATATCTTTGATAGGAGGGGGGCGCCGAGGGGTGCTGGTCGGTCGAGGAGAGGGAAGGGTATCTTCGCCCACTGAGAGAGTGGTTGCGAAGCGGCCATAGCAGTGGTCGTGTCGGTCAAGTCTGCGTTTCTGTATGGCGGATAGACTCGTGCAGAGGGATGCGCTGGGATTGGTAGCATGCGTTTCTAGCATTTGCTTAGTTGTTGCGCGGAGCACAAGGATAGGGCACCGGCGTCATAGACAAATTACGGCAAACAGAAGTATCACTTGTCCGATTCAGTCATATTTCGGACTCTATAATATGTGACAGTAGTGGAGCATATTTACGATCTATAACGTCGAGCGAAAAGGGGCATGTGTCTAAGAAAGAAGCGCCGAATGACATTCTCGTATACGACAGCACATCGGGTTCAGTCTCATCGCATATCACTTCGTCTGAGGGAGACAACCTACCCAATTCCTGAGTACATACGACACAAGTCACAGCAATGAAAGGGATCACTTGCGGTAAGAGCCTATACGCTACATCTTCGACGATCTGTATATAGACCAGCGTGTTACCGCAGAGTCTCCCGTCACGCCGTTAGAATCTCAGGACTGACTGGCCGGAGTTTGTGTCCGGAACTTAGTCGCCTGCAGGAAGAAGTTTCTCGTCAGTCTGCCAAACAAATCGAGGCAGCTAGGCCAATGGCTAATTTAGGGCTGTTTGATGGGAAAGGCAGGTAGAAAGGTCATCTGGTATCACAATGAGCCGTCTTCCAGTGGAGAGCAGGTAGCTCCCTGTCGTCCAAGGCGGGAGATCTTGTCATCCGCTGACAGTGTCCACTATGGACCCGAGCGGCCCATAATTCGGCCTATCTACCGGTGTTTCGGGCACTCTGTCGACGTCGAACTCCGGGGGCTCAACATACGGGGTAGGTGATGTCCAGAATCAGTGCGTCTAGAATGTTGTGCGCTGATAGGCGCGATGCAAGCTACGGCAACCCGCAGCGATGCTACAGGGAGTAGAGCCGGCGACATTAGGCGCGGCCATGGAAGTTGTGCAAAAGCGACGACAGCAAGGATCAGGGCTTGAGTCGTCCTTGACCGAGGTTATTCCAGTAGTGGCAGATCTGTTACGATCTCGTGAACTGGTGGCCAACGAGAAGACAGGACACCACGAAGATAGCAACATGCGTCATGAAACTAGTATTTAACGACCCGTATGAGGTCTGGAAAAGACCGTCCGTTCAAGATTACCGGTGAGCACGGCCGGTAGTCTGAGGATCTAGACTCTAGCGATATGTGGCCAGGGCGGGCCGGAATACGACCGTAATAATTCTCGCCCAATGCTAGCACGGGCAGGACTGCACCAGATACTCGCAATATCGAGCTGTGCTGCAGCGAGGCTAGCGAGGGCGGGATCTCTGTGACGACAGCGCTGGTCTGCCGGGATAGTGAGCTATCGAGCATCTGCTTCGCAGTAACAGGCAAGATGTGGGCGGTCATGCTGGAGCCATCCGCCGACGGTAGATGGCGTCCGTTCAAGCCAGGTGTATGGCCTCTTCAGCTTTGTCAAGTTTTGAATTTGCAGTCAGGGACTGAGCTGTCAATTTCCATGTTAGCAAGCGGCGGCATCATGGTCATACAAGTGTGCCCTGAATGCAGGTATCCGCTGGGCGGACGCAAAAATTGTTTGAACAGGCAAGAGGTATAGGAAAGGAGAGAAAGATCCTAGACACCATGGTGAGCTTGCAGCTACCAGGTTACTCATGCGATCTCCTTGGAAGTAGAGCAGCCAAGACTATGTATCGATCTTGAGGCTGCCATCTCGTTGATCAAAGGAGACGTATCTTCGGCTACAGCCATGAAAAAATCGCTGGCAAAGGCCACTCTAGTGAACGATGGTAACAATGACTCGAAGAGAGTGCTGGTGAGTATACGGCACATAGAATCAGCGCCACTTCCACTTCACATATTACCGTGTATGAAGGGCTCGAGCGGGATGCTACATACAGCATGTATGACCGACATGATGTAGCGAGCTGCAACAAGCATGGAAACAGCCCAGTTCTGCGTGTATTAACATTTCAGCGCTGCTGCCGCAAGCGACGTTTTGCCCTTGCGTATATCGCCAACAGAACCACACTCGCGATTTGACGATCTCCTTTCCCGCATGAGATCATGTTGCTGAATCCTCCAGCTGCGCTTCTCGTTAGTCAATGGACTGCAACGGTGAAGAAAGCAAGACATCCTAGACATGCATAACTGACGTTCCGGATTTCCAAACTGAGGTCACACTCCCGGATCGCTTAAGCCGGCCCATCACGGCCACAACGTCGTCTTGCTTCTTGTTGGTCGTACGGGAACATAGCATGAGACTTAGCTGTTGGACTGCTTTCCCTGTTTTTGCCATGTTAAGCAACCTGCAAACGCGGGTTTTCCACATTAAACGTTCACATCTTCAACTAGCGTGTTCCCTGTCTTGCAGTCCACGGAGAACCGACTCCAGTGCGGCTATCGTGGAGTTGATAAAGTTGCCTGTTCTGGGGGGAAGAAAGAAGTACTCTCCGATTCGTTGGGTGACTTCTTGTACCAGATAAGCTCAGTCGTCATTGGACAAGGGACCTGCGCCTTCGTTCACTTTGCAGACCAGGCCTGAACATCGCTCATGACACTTCAATCTCAGCTTTGCTAGCTTTGACAGTCACGAATGATACACGAGTCTCGATAGATAAGGAAGGCTTTTACTTGAAGTGTTATGATCAGTGACATTCATAGGAGACAAGCTGTCTCCTGACCAATTGTACAATGTACATGTCGCCATTCCGGCAGATTTGCAACGATTTGACGCAGCAAAAGCGCAGAGCTATTGTCGACCCCGCCCCAAGACCATGTCAAACTCTTTGGGAGTTGGAGTCCGATGAGGGATCGTGGAGTACGAGGGTGCTGGAGAAGGAGCTGGGACTGTAATAGGACTTCCAACTCAGGGCATCCCGGTAGACAGGGAATCGCCTTACAGCTGTGCCGTATCCTAGCGTCGAGCGACGCCGTGGATGCCACCCTGTTCAGAGAAGTACTTCAAATCGGAACCAACCTTGGATGGTGGCATCCAATACCGCGATGCATTTGTCCCTCCCCACGGCCTCCCACGATGTTGATCAAGCAAGCAGAATCTGAAAGCTGGGGAAGGATGATCAGAACGACTCTTGATTGGATTTGCTCGCCTGCATTTGTCGGACTGTTGGCATTCACCGACTCATCTGCCGGATTGCACTTGCCTCTGTAGAATCGGTCGAATCATGTAGTGGACAAAGCCGTGCTCACGAACCATCCGTCCGAGAGCCGGGGACGCCAAGCGTATCGGCCCATCAATCTCATCGGACTGAATCTTGAGGGATGATGATTGTGACTTGATGGGATGGGATGATGACCTGCGTTGTCTAGAATCCATCCTCGTTTCTCCACTTCTGATCCGCCAGCTCGGGACCAACCGCAACAACCGCAACTCAAATCACGAAATCGACATCCTTTATCCTCATGCGAACCTCTTCCCTTATCAAGTTGCTGGTACACTTGGACGCCTCATATAGGATCCTTCAAAGTGTACGGTACGTACGCTGACGCCGGACAGCATGCGCTGCGTCTTGCCGAGCTCCCATCGAGGCTTGACAAACATCCGCTGACTGACAACACGGATGGCAAATACGTAACCGGCTGAAAGGTCTACAAAGTCACGAACTACCGAAGGCTTACCGGCAGTATAATGATTCTCATGATGAACCCGCCTCGATGCTTTCTCCTGCCATTCGAGTCCTAGCCTTATCGATGATTTTCATCGACTACTGAAGCTAAGACGTGGTCGCCAAGCTATCACAGTAGACGGGCTGGCTCTGATATGAACTGCTGCGCTAGCAATGTCCTGGTAGTCCCAAGTCCGTGCCACCCGGCGACATCATACATGTCGACGACAAAATGCCTTGTCACTTGTGCATACTCACAAGCCGCTAATGAAGACTGATGCAAAGTGGCTGGTCGACCCCATGATTCTCGCTCGAACCATTCACAACACGCGGCGTCCAAAAGTCCACTAAGAAGCCCATGATCGGTGTTGTGTAACGTGAGACGGCGATACCGGTGCTACCTGTGTGCTTCTGTTTTTACTTGGATCGACTGAGCTGGTCGGACTACGCTGCACCGCTTGTAGCTGTCTGTGTCTTTCCTGCTGGTAGTTAGGGAGGACGAGCAAGTTCCATGATGCTCGATAATGTTGACCAAGGGCTATGGGCAAATCGAGGTCAGTATGTTTTGTACATTATGCAGACCAATATTCCTGTGCTTGCTGGTGGATTACGCATGTTAGTGTGGTGCCTCGAATACTCTACTTCGGCGGGCTCTTCTCCAACATTGCATGATGTACTATTTCAGTGGTCCACAGGGTAATCAATGAGACCAGAAATCCGAACAAATACTTGGACGATCACACAACTGCCATACTGTTGCTGTAGTATACAAGCGACGACAGACGACCAATCGATGAGACCCTTGAATCTACTTGAATGCGCATGTGTGCATCGAAGGGCGGCCCCCCAAAGTCACTGTGCTAACAAGGCGTAATCCTACCACATGTGTCATTCGACAAGATATTCGAGAGGACAAGTCGCAACCACACGCACGCTCCCGGACCTCCAGACTCCATCAAACATACATGGTGCTGCATACGATCAAGACTCTCCCATCGTCGACGAGAAGCTAGCAGATAGGCTAGCAGGCTTGATCCACGATTTCCCCTCATCGATCAATCAAACTAGCGTCCCTAACCATGGTGCCTTTGCTTCACCCGCCGCGGGTTTAGTCCCACATAGGATGCACGAAACGATGATGATGATGGTTGATGCTACATGGCCTCGACGCTACTGACATGTATCCAGACCACCGTGCCCCCTCCCGTGGGACGGTGGGAAAGGGGAGACGGCAAAAAAGGTGTGGCCAACCACGGTGGATACACACGCAGTTGTATTGCACAGACATGCCGTTATCCATCACGTCACCCAACGAAACGGATATGTGTACAGCATCTGATATGATTGATGTTTTGGATTCAGACCGGATCAGAGGGCAAATCTGGACACACACACACACACACACACAGCATGGCCATATAGCCCCGTCTTCTGCTGTGATGCGTCGACAAGTAGTATAAGAATCGATCTTAGCATATCTATTATGCATACCATTGCCACATCATCTTTGCCCGTAGCCTGGTCGATGTCGAGCTGCCCGGCTCCCCGGCGACAGGGAATCGTCCTCCTCAACATGCCACTGCGCACTTTTGTTCAGGTTGTTCAAGAATGTGGAGGAAGGACCGGGGAGAGAAAGCTGGCGTCAGTGCACCACTCCACCACTACGTGTACGCTACCGTGGTACCACAGTATGCACTACATAAGGTAAGGTAGTACTAGTGTAGGTACTCACCCCTGGCTACCGGGGGAGCGCCAAGACCACACCAAGATCAACCTCTCTGCTAATCTTAGCCTCGTAATCATTGACCCAAGATTGAATGGGAGGAAAGCCGGGGCCTCGCCAAAACGTCATTCTTCACGTACACGTATGTAGTGTAGGTATACCACAGTACATATGAAAACGCGAACAGACCACCTCCAACTGCAGGTCAAACGAGACTTTTCACTGCACTTCAATTGCTTGATGATGAAAGGCATAGACCGGGGTGCAACGGAGTACGTCAAGCAAAGCATTGAGACATCTTTTCTCCAGTCGCAGATGGTGATCAGGAAGCCGCAGATCACAGCCAACCGGGACAGGATCGGAGCGGTCGCGCAAGGTACAACGCCGCCGAGTACCTGAGCAAGACCGTACCGTATCTTTCTCCAACATCTGCCCTGGTTTACTGCTGGCGACAGCGGTCTGGCCCCCCTCCTTGCAGTCCCGTCGGTAGGCCGGGAAGACCCCAGCAGTGTGGAGATCGTGCAGCAGCAGCCGTCCTTTGAGTAGCAGCGACCAAACCTAGCCAGCAAGGACACGACAGTAGCAGCCAGCCCGTGCCAATGCAATGGTGGTGCTGGCGGGCCAGTGCGTTCGTGTGTGCTTGGCTCGAGGAAAAATCTCATATTCTGTTTCCTCTCCGTTTCGGTTCGGTAGTGTTGCGAGCTGGTTGCTTGCTGCAGTGCCTATGCCTAAAATACTCCCGTACCTCGTACTGCTGGCTGTAGCAGTAGGTAGGGCAATGTCAGGGTAGTGTAGTAGCGGCAGTAATAAGGAAAAGGAATTAAGATGGCGGGCTTGCCCAGTCCATCGTAACCTGGAAGTGCATCCTCCCACTTATTTACCTTCTCTCTCTCTCATCCTGTTCCTCCCGTCTGCATCTCTTGTCCTTTCGATTGTCATCCCTCTTCCCGCCTACTGTCGCTTGGCCGGCTCCCTCCTTGTTGTCCTCCAGTCTTCTTATGTCGTGTTGATGTAGCACTGTTCTTCGGACTTCCCTCTGGCTGTTGTTGCTGTTACTGCTGCTGCTGCTGATGCTGGCGTCGCCCCCTTGTGCTGAAGTGCCAAACTCTAGCACGATTCTGGGACTTCACTTTCACTTGAGTAGTATCTTCACGAGTTCGAAACGTGGTAATAAGTGCGAGATCGCTACCTAGCTGCATTGGTGGATCGTGACGCGTCTCGTCTGCCCTCTGGTTGTCGTCCAACAGGCCACATTACGCAAAATAATCAGACGGAGTCTGGGCATAGTACACGAGCAGGCTCCCGGAGACGAAAAGCATTTCCATTTGCAGTGCGTCTATTCCAGCGCCTTCGTCCACGGCTTTTGGATCCCGAAACATCGAAACAATCCATGACGAGACAAGGGAATAGGCCAGGACCCAGCAATCTTTGCATCGCAACTTAACTCTTTGTCACATTGCGAAACAGCGCTCGGGTAGCGCGCCAGCCCGCCAAACCTTAACTTTATTCACTGGCGCAACCCGCCTTTACAGGCTACCCTTGCCCTACAGTTACCACTGAGACAGCACGCAAAGCACCCAGACTCAAGGTTCAAAGGCATGTTCCAGCCGCAACCGACGCCATATGCCACGTTCTATGGCATGGGATCTGGCCTCCCAGGCTACGCATACAATCAGCAATCGCACCTAATACCAGGTACATATCTTGGCTGCGGGGAACAAGAAGCTGGCAACCAAGGACTGCAGCAGGTCGGCGGTGCTGGTGGCGGCGGCAGAGGAAGCTACGGGCCGGGCAGTGGACTGCCACTTGTTGGTCTTGGAACAATTGGGGCGTTTGGCACAGGAGCCACCGGCGTTACTGCTGGCGTTACTGCTGCGGCTAGCGGGCCGGCAGGTGCGACCTCGTTGATTCTCACCTCACCTGCGTTTAATAACCACAACGCCGCCCAACACGCCCATCACAGCGGTGCCGAGTCCGGAGCCTTCCATTCGTCCTTCAACACCAACAACAATCATCTGCATCGTCGACATCCAGCCAAAGCCCCAAGATCAAACCACCATCGCAGCCGGCCCAACATCAAGATGGAATCGGATCTCAATGCTGATCTCGCTGCACAAGAAGCCGCAGCCAGGGATTACCAGCCACATCTTGAAGTGAGATAACGCTTCATTTATTTTGTTAACATTTGTCTTCAACCCCCCCCGTCGTGCTCCAAACCGACCGGCATGACTGACGTGAGCTCGAATACTGAGTTTTGAACTGAACTGACTTTCGCCTTGCGCGGTAAATAGGGACTGCTTGTTGGTGCCAGAACACCAAGTCATGTCATCACCGAGGAGTACGCCAAGGCCGATCCCGTCTATGTCCAGAAGACACTTGTAGGTCACCTTTTGCCCTCCTTGGCCGCAAGTGCCAACCCTCTCAACCCCACTCGCTGACCGTGGCTATCACAAGGCCTTACCTCAAACCTACTCGCATTACCGGCCTGTACAAGGTGACGGCAACTGCGGATGGCGCGGTGAGTCCTACCAATCTAGTAGTCAATTCTTGCTTTTCCAACCCGGATACAGCGCATGTTTCCATGGTTCCACGCAAGCACGCTACTATTCATACAACTTGATATTGAGAATGATGAGTTACCACAACAAAGCTTCCCTCTGCCTTCTCGTCCAGCGCTTGCGAATATGTCCAATTCGAACATGCGCTGACAAACATCTCTAGCCATTGGATTCGGCTATTTTGAGGCACTAATACGTACCGGCGATGCGTCGCTCGTCGCTGCCGAGCGTGACCGACTCACGCAGTACCCCATTCTGGACCATAGTGAAATGGTCTACGAGGACATGCGCGATGAGGTAGCAATCCTCATGAACGACATTGCAGCGGCTCTGCCCAACCAAGAGGCGGCGGTTGATGTGCTCGTCCAGAAGTTCAATGACCTGGACGTGGCCAATCATATTCTCTACTATCTACGTCTCCTGGCCAGCTCATGGCTCAAAGGCGATCCTAACGCGAATGAGTATCTCGGATTCATCCCGGAGGAAATCGGCATCATCGGCTACTGCCAGAACTATCTGGAGCTTCCCGGCCGTGAGATCGAGCATCTGGGCATCATGCTGCTCTACAACGTGCTGCTCAAGCCCTGCGGAATGGTTATTGAGATTGCCTATCTAGACCGCACTCCTGGTCCTGCAGTCAACACTTACCGCTTCCCGGCGGAAGCGAACGGGCGTGATCCGTCGACTTTAGGCCCCATCATATATCTACTCTTTCGCCCGGACCACTACGACATCCTCTATCCGCACCCTCCTCCTGCCGCTCCTCTCGATATCCAGGTCAACCGAGCATCGTCTTTCTCGCATGAACATCAGATCACGCCCAACATGCAGAATTTACAAAACTTCAGCGAGGTCGACTTGAGCGCGCTGTCACTGATACCAGGGTTGGGCCTTAACCCCGGCGTTCCACCCATGTCAGTGCCGACTGCGTCATCCATAGAGTCGTACTCTCCGAGCCCCCAGTCCCCTTGGATGCCGACACCATTCATAGACACTCTACCCATCCGCCAGCAGCAACCGCAGCTGAAACAAGAGCAGTCGACGCCATCATTACGAGCGGTGTCTGTCCTCCCGCAACCGGCACGCAGGCAGACGCCCCCTCTCCGCTTCAGCGAATACTGCCATCCGCAGCTGGTCGAGAATTACGCGTCACGAGAGCCCTGCTTTACCACAAACACGTTCAAGAATTCGCACTTTAACACGGCCCACTACAACAATCCGAACTTCCAGCCAGAAGAGTACAAACCGGAGCTGGATGACAGCTTTTACGAGGTAGTCAGACCTGCCGGCAAGAGGAGGTCTCATTGATGCCGGCCGGTTCTGGAGCGCGGGAGGACTCGAGAAGACGGCATTGGTCCTAATCGGGGAATTACGGAATTACGAAATGGATTTACGGAGGCATGAACACTTGACGACACGTGGTTTGGAGGACAGCTTCTGTGATAGGGCGTGGCATGGAATTAATACAATGTTTGCAGGTGACGGCCCAGGATTGCATGGGCTTGGGTTACCCTCAGGACCCGGTCTTCTCTTACTCCTTTCTTTGTTCTTGGTCCCTAATATCGATGGCATCGCAGGGGCGAGACTGGAACGCGACAGCGCATGTGGTTGGGCAACGTGAAATATGCGCCAATGACTTTCCTACGACGTACCGAGAAGATAAATCAACGCAGGAGCTTTGTCGCATTACCATGGCGATAACTAGATGGCAGCACTTTCTCTGGACGATAAGACAATGCGCAGCTAGCCTCAGGTTTCTCGGTCACCTTACCCTGGATTTCTTGCGGAGAGGGGGCAGGTTTGGGGGTCCCAAAAGTTGATATGCAAGCATTTACGGAGGGGGATTGAAGTGAGGACCAGGACTCTTGCATGCATCAGCTAGATGGAGGAGAAACGGGGTCAAGATAGGGTCCCCCAAAAAACCCGTTTGCCTGCCATGACACAAGGGGGGATTGGCAGCCAGGGATGAGAGTGTGTCGTCCCCGTCACCGAGTCTCGGACAGATTGACCTGTCTCACCGCTGTATGGATGGATAGACGGATAGACTCGATGTTTGTGACGGTCCTCAATTCATAGTACAGGAGTTTTCGTTGTTGAAGATTGTGTGTCCATCGCTCCGCTTTTTGTATTGTTATATGTATCGTGAGATGCTGTCTTTATCATCGAACTACAGACTGTTGTTCGCCCAGATGCCGACCACTGTGTCGCTTAGCAGCGACTGGAGGCTTGTTTTGTCGTACTCCTCTCATTGTATATAAACAGGTGCGTGTGCAATTTACCAACACGGTTGGTTGGGAATTGGAACACGGTACAACATTGTTACACCCCTTTGCCTCTCCTAACCACCGCACAAATAATCGCCATAAGCCCCAAAGATCAGCATCATCAACTCTTCTCCTCCTCACCAAACAGACCCTCAACCCCCAAAGCCTCAAGCTCCTCTGCCGTGACCTGATCCCTCTGCACGCCCTCAACCCCGATCCTCCGAGCAAACTCCTCCGCCCAGGCCCGCGCCATCGCCTCCTCGCACCTGACACTAATCACCCCGGCCCTCGCGCCAACCAACCCCTCCACCTCCCTGGCAACGCTCGTAGCCTCCTTCCCTTCCAGGCCGCACGGCACGAACCTCGCCCAGGGATCCACCTCCTCCCGGCCGCCCTCAGCCGCCTCCGCAGCAGCAGTAGCAGCAGTAGCAGCAGTAGTAGCCCCACCTGGGAAATCCAGGTTGACAGCCGTGCCCAGCGAGGTGACATGGCGCCTCAGATGCACGCCCACAGCGGCGACTTTCCGCTCGACCCCGTCCCAGGCGGAGCGGACCCAGACGCCCGGGTCCTGGGTGGTGAAGCCTTCCAGCGCATCGCCGAACAGGGCTCCCAGGGCGGAGATGGTGGTCCTCTCCAGCAGGCAGGCGTAGCTCCTGACGGTGAAGTTGCGGTAGGCCGGGGACCTGATGTCGACCACTGGCCAGACGACGAGCTGGCCTGGGCCGTGGTAGGTGGTCAGGCCGCCCCTGGGGGACGGGATGAGGTCCGGGCGGAAGATGCCGTGCCGAGTTGTCAGTGGCGCCCTTAGGCGGGAGATGTCCTGTGGGGACAGGGGGGTGGTGGTCTGGCGGCGGCCGAGGGTGTAGGTTGGTGGAGGGGTGAAGGTTAGCAGGGTCGGGGACGGGGGTGGGCGAGTAGGGGAGTCTTTTGCCGAGAGGAGGGTGCGGCGGAGGTGCTCTTGGACCTGGCTGGCGAAGGGGTAGGGGGTGAGGTCGGGGAGGTGGATGTGTCGGAGTTGCATCTTTTTGTGGGACCTGGTCGGCGAGAGAGAGAGAGAGAGAGCGAGAGACAGAGAGGTGGACAAAGTCCAGGTAGACAGGGGTTGGTGTGTTGTTGTGTTGTTTATGTTATCTCTGTCTTAATCCTGGTTTATGAGAGAACTAGTAGGTTCGAAGGGGCTGGCTGATGGCCGGCAGATGCAGGCATGACAAACTGGCGCGCTGTCACTCGTCTGTGGTGTCTAGACTAGTGTGGTGGTGATATGAAGGGTATAAAGAAAGCGTATCGGCGACGAGCTAAAATATCGCCAAATGTAACGGCGCAGCTTCACCGAAGGGGGGGCGGCATTTGCACCGCGATAGGTACATCTTAGTGTACTGTAACAGTGATTATACACTACAGGTACACTAGCCTGACTAGTACACCAGGGCGGGCCATAGCGGGCTTCCAGTGGTCAATGTCATATGTCATAGCATAAAGCTTGGCAGTCGATCAGCGCCAAAAAGCCCGGGCACGGGCGGGGGGGAAGCGGCTTGTACCGTTCGGAGCTGCAAGGGCGGACCCATGGCTTGCTTGCGCTGCGTCCGGGGAACATGTGTGCTCGTTTCATCTGCCGGGGAGTTTTGTTCTGTAATTCCGCATCAAGGCGGCCCCCGGTGACAATCCTGGTTGGCATCTTGTGTAGTGTACACTATTTAAGTCGACACTTGTACGTGTATACCTTTAGTAACGGGAATACATAATTTGAGACACCCATCCAGGCCATGACCCTAACCCTCGTCTTCTTGCATGTCGGCGACATCATCCATACCTACTAGCTATCATCCCCGGTACATCCCGGAACTACCCCGGCGCACCAAGAAGGTGCTATGAGACAGGATGGTCTATCAAGGGCCGTCTCGTGGCTGCAACTCATGTAGACACAGACGGAAAAAGGTCCGTGCTATTCTCTAGTCGCCGTGACCATATGCTGATCTCACCGGCCAGTGTGACGAGACTCGTCCTGTGCGTGCAA
Source organism: Coniochaeta sp. PMI_546 (assembly GCA_021432605.1). Lineage (NCBI taxonomy): Eukaryota > Fungi > Ascomycota > Sordariomycetes > Coniochaetales > Coniochaetaceae > Coniochaeta > Coniochaeta sp. PMI_546. The sequence continues at coordinate 2,081,808 of MU271147.1, read as the reverse complement.
ACACACCCCAGTGGATATGATCCTATCCGAGCAGTGGAGAGCTTGGAGCCGCCTGGAACGTGACTGACTCTCTTCTCGTGGCGCTAGTCGTGCCTGAGATGTATCACTGCCGGCCGTACATGCGGCGGCTACGAAGACACCGCCGCATCTGCATATCACCGGTCAGAAGTACAACGTGCCGACTCATCACCGTTTGTATCAATAGCACGGAAATGCTCCCTGCCACCACGTTTCCCTATACCGGGCACCGATCTCCTCCAGGACGACGTCATTCCCGCTGAAACGTCGCAGGCCGAGAGCAACAGCCTCTCTCTAAGAGCCTTCCTCTATGATTTCTGCGTCATCTCAGCAAACCAGGATCTATCCAAGGGATACCTCTCCGGGTTGGAGATGATGGTACGTCGGTCGGGACTCGACTCCGACCTCGCCAAGGCTTGCCAAGCTGTATCCTTTGCGTTGCATGGCAAGCCGCTGAACAGGCCGAAAATGGTGCACAAGGCTGCTTCCTTCTACCACGACCTACTCGGCTCTATGGCAAGGACCATACAAAGTCCCGGCGTGGCGGATACTAACGAGTCAAGGATCGTTGTCATGCTACTGGGGCTTTATCAGGTACATGCTCGCTGCAACTACTGGTCATCGTGGACGAAAGGGTCTCTAACTCATTACAGATGGTTATGGCCAGCGAGGTAGACAGTGGCTGTCATGGCACTCACGCCAAAGGTCTGGCTGCGCTGATGGGGATCGGGAGTTCTCATTTGAATCTCCTGGGCAAGGTTCGACTCCGATTCATGTTTACATCCTCATCATCTGCAACACATCGGCTGGTACTGACACTAAACGTCAGTAGACATGCGGAGTCTTCTCCATACCGGCTTTAGGCGATGGGGACCAGAGTCTAGATGACTTACTGCTCAGCCTCGACCGACTAGCCACCAAGTCCGAGACCGCTTCTGCGCCCGAAGACGTCGAGAGACTGAGAAACGACTGCATGGCCCTCGATCGACATTTTGCAATCTGGCAAACCACCCGTATCCCAGGATTCAATCCTACTGTGGTAGGGCAGACAGGCAAGACTGACTCCGGGTCAATTCCTAGGGTGGGATACTGGCCTGGGAGCGTTCACACCTACTTCGATCTGTACGTCGCTGGCGTCTGGAACATCTTCCGTGCAGCTCGTCTGTCGCTACTTGCATTGATCGCCAAGCTATCCGAGGCACGTGGCGAAAGCTCCTCGCACCATGTCCGTGTCGCTACCTGCGTAGTGGACGATATCATCGCCTCAGTCCCCTATCACCTGACGGAGAGCCTGCCTGCTTTCATCCGTCAGCTGGAGTCGGGCACGGACATACGGGTCCCTGGCCGATTTCTAGGAGGCCTGCTTCTTATGCACCCGCTCCATGTTGCTTCGCAGTTGCAGTTCCTGCCGGCCGATATGCGACAGTATCTGCGAGCTTGTCTCCTGTGGATCGGCTCTAATATGGGCATCGGCCAAGCCACTGTGCTCGCGAATGTGAGCAAATCCTTCTTTAGACAGCAATGAGAGTGAAGCTAACTCCTGATCAGGCCACTAACGTCAACAGCGACTATCTATCTAGTGGCTGTATGATCGTATGGGCGGGTTTCCTGTGGTGATGTATGAGTTCCCGATACTGAACCACGTAAATACGAGGCGCAACGCTAACCTGATTGGGAACTGCTGTGCTCCGCATAACTGCGCTACAGATCCTTTACACGGGCCATATCGGGTTAGCGTTGCGCGGCCATAAGGTCGTTCCTCGGGTCTAAAGCTCGTTTCCCGGGCGTAAAGTCATTAACGACTCCCTACGGCCAAGGACACGGCCAACACCATGAGGTAGCTCATGATTCCGGCTTAGAGATTCACAGACTTCGGGACAGAAAGCTCTTGATGCGACATGGTATCCCCGAGCAGCTGCTATGGCTATAAAGCTAGCCTTTGGCCGCCTCTTCGACATGCTCAAACCTCGTCTCAATGCGTATCACCACACGTCTACCCAGGAACGCTCCTCAGTTGGCCTTGCCGTCATCTGTTCGGTTTCGATTCTCACAAGTCACTAGCAGACGTTCCACATTCCAGCGTCTTGTATTAGCTCGCCGTCAACACACAATGGCGCCTGTCACCTTATCCAACACCGCTGCCTGGCTCATGGCGCCCAAGGCCAGACCCTTCGAAATCAAGCCCGCTGCCGTGGGAACTCCACGCGAGAACCAGATCCTCATCAGAAACCACGCCATTGCCATCAACCCGATCGACGTCAAGATACAACAGGGTGTCCCGTACCCGTTGGACTATCCTGCCATTCTCGGGCAAGACGTCGCCGGCGAAGTGGTCGCGGTCGGACCAAACGTCACGCGGTTCAAGGAAGGCGACCGCGTCACGGGCGCTGCGGCAGGATTCTTCACAAAGCGGAACGAGGAAAAGGCCTTTCAGACCTACACCGTGCTCGAGACGAACCTGACCTGCCACATACCGGACAGCATGTCCTTCGAGCAGGCAGTCGTCATCCCGCTGGGCCTGGCGACTGCCGCCTGTGCACTCTTCTCGAGCAACTTGCTCGGCCTCCAGCTGCCCACCGAGCCCGCGCGGAAGCCAACCGGCAGGGTCCTGCTAGTCTGGGGCGGGGCGTCGAGCGTGGGTCTCAACGCCATCCAGCTGGCCATTGCGGCCGGATATGAAGTCGTGACCACCTCATCCCCCAAGAACTTCGAGTACGTCAAGCAGTTCGGCCCGACGCACGTGTTCGACTACAACAGTCCTAGCGTGGTGTCGGACCTCGTCGACGCGGTAAAGGGCAAGACCACGGTCGGCGCGTTCGATGCCGTCGGCGGCCACGCGCCCAGCGTCGAGTTCGTGCAGAGGACGGCGGGGGCGAAATTCGTGGCCACCGCCGTCCGTGGGTTCGCGGACCCTCCTGAGGGGGTGGGGATGGCGCAGTGCCAGTCGCTGACCATCAAGGACACTCCTGTCGGAAAGGCCGTCTGGGAGGATTTCCTCCCCAGGGCGCTCGAGCGGGGGACCTTCGTTCCTGCTCCGGGCCCGCTGGTTGCTGGGAAGGGGTTGGAGGCTCTGCAGGGTGCTATTGATCTCAAGCGTGAGGGCGTGTCCGCCAAGGAGAAGGTGGTGGTGGTGCTTTGATCCTTCTCCCTGTCTGCTGACCTGGTTTTTTTTTTCTCCGGTGTCCGGCGACTATTGCTACTATGGGATGAAAGTTCAGGGGTCTGCGCGATGTAGCTGGTATTAGCTAGGTACAATGGCAACATGTCAACCCTGATGCCAAAATATCACCGCCATCTTATGACAGTCCGTGAACTCACAACACACACCTCCACCATTCCAGCTGACTTCAACCTCGCCCACCAGCCATGAATAGATGCTAGCTATCATCTCGTGCAACGCACACTTGCAAGCCACCATCTGCAGGAGCCCTGTCAACCGGATGTTCGCAGCCGCCGAACCGACTCGCAAACATTCCCGTCAAATGCCATAGTTTGAGAGGGGGGTAGTGGGAGACAGATGATGCAACTGCAGGTCTGTCAATAATAACAGCCCCGAGGCTCCAATCATGAGACAGGGAGATATCTCCTGCCTGCTGCAATGCAGGGCATTGTTTTTTCCTTTTCAGCAGGATCCAGGGACCCCAAGGACCCCGTATTCGACACGCTAAGAAGGAAGAGGCTAGGGAGTCGTACCCGGCGCCGACAACCTGCATGATCCCCTCATCCCACAGGGGAGGGGGACCTGACAAAGCAACATACATTATGCAGATCGGCTCCTTGGCAGCAGGTTTGTGCATTGTCGGTTTCGTTATGTTGTGTCACGTCAACTTGAGACCGAAAGGAAAGGTGTGTGCTGCAAAGAATCCTACTATTGAAGGGGGCCAAATGCAGGGTTCCTCGAGCCCAGACCTGGACTTACATACCAGCTGTACGAGGCTCTCCGTTTTGCTGTCCTGCGATAGCTCACGTTTGGACGCACGCATCAGCTTCCACCGTTACGAGTGCTGTTGATGATGCGTTCCAGATCGATTGGGGGACACCATCATTCTCTGACCCGATGAATCCACCATGAGGCTGGCCAGTTCTCGACCTCATCGGTACATCCAGCTCGGTCTTCCCTGGAGGCTGCAACGATGTCCTCTGTCATACCTGAGCTCCTTGTCAAGTGAGAAAGCCAACCAAATAGTAGAGACTATCAATGCTTCAAGATCCATCATCACAATATTGAACAATCTATGTCTTCCCAAGCCGAAGTGTTTTTCCCAGTCCCATATGCGTACACCCATTCCATCCAGGGAGATGTCCATCCTGTACCGAATCCATATACACATACACGCCCAATACACAATCTTACAGCCTCGCCAACCTCAGTAGAGCCTCCTCACTCAAGCCCCTGGCCCTTCCTCCCCTTCCCCTTCCCCTTATTCCTCTTGATGCCCATAATCTCATCAAACTCCTCATCAATCTCCTCGTCCTCATGCATCCCCAACTCCTCAAGCAGATCCTCGACCCTCCTCGTCCGTCCCCCCTTAGTCCTCCGGCCAGGATCAACCCGTCCCTTCTCCCTGGCCCCAACCACCCCCCTACCAGGCTCAACAGTCAGCTCGACGACCTTGTCCCTCTTGGCCCCCTTGGCCCCAAACATATCGCTCCCCTTCTTCTTCTTCTTCATCATCTTCCCTTGCGCCTCCCCCGCCCCCTCCCCGGCCTTCTCCTTCTTACCCACCCTCACCTCCCGCCTCACCCTCGTCTTGGCGCCCAGGGCCCACAGGTCCCCCCACCGCGCCTTGCGCGCGTCGTGGTACGCCTGCCTGCTGAAGCTCTTGGGTATGGTCCACCGCTCGATCGCGCCGGCGGGCGTGCACAGGTCCAGCGTCACGTGGCCGCGGCGCTTGAGCGGCGGGAGGATGTTGCGCGGCAGGGAGAGGGGGTGGGGTGACGGCGGCGGCGGCGGCGCGCCAGGATGAGAGGTTGAGGTAGTTGGCTGCTTCTCGTACCCGGCGAAGGCGAGGTCCGTCGCCTCGACGCCCTGGAGGAAGGGTGGCGATGATGATGATGGTCCCTTCTCCGTGTCCGGGGGGGAGATGAGCGAGGCCGGGTGCTCGCCCCGCCGCACGGCGAGGAAGCTGAACTTGATGTCCTCGTGGCTGCGGTGGCTGGCGCCCACGACGCGTTGGAGGAAGGGCGGGCGTATGAAGCGCTGGCTGAAGTGGCAGAAGTCCTTGCGGCCCGGGGACAGGCCCGGGGTGTGGTACATGGGGCACTTGGTGTGGTTCGTGCACGGGGCGATGATCATGCCGGGCTCTTTGGTTGTTGTTGTTGTTGTTGCGTGCGCCTCGGTGGTGGGTGCCGGCTGCGGACCGGGCGGGATGATGTACTCGTCCAGCATGCGCTCGCGCACGTCGGCTACGGCCTCGAACCCGCGCGGGTGGCCTTTCTCGAGCACGATCAGGACGCCGCCTTGCGGGTTGAGCATGGTCCAGAGGTTGTCGATTAGCTCCTTGCGCTTGTGGGGTTTGTCGAGCGGGAGGAGGGCGTGGGAGGCGATGATTAGGTCGAAGGTCTTGCGGGGTTGGGGAGAAGGGGTTGCGTCCAGGAGGGTGCCGGCTGCTTCGCCGGAGTGGAGGTAGTCGGGCAGACGCGGGAGGAAGGTGGTGTTGTTCAGGAAGGTTGAGATGCGGTGGCGGAGGTTGTCTGAGCCGACGACGACCGTCTTCCTGCCTGGCGGCTCGCGCGCGGAGACTTCGCCGCGTTCGCGGAGCACGTCCCATTCCGCCTGTAGAACCCCCTGCCATGCTGCCAGGGCGGCTCCACCGCCACCGACGTCGAGGACGCGGGGGCCGGTCTCTGAGCTCAACATGTCCTTGATCCAGCTTGAGCCGAGCCGCTTGCGGACTTCGACCAGGGTGCTCATGGCAGTGGCGTACAAGCCTGGCAGGACCGTGGCGATAAAGGTGTCGGCGTCGATCTCGGACATGCGGTGGAAGCCAGCTTCCATCTGGATGGGTTTCATGGGTAGGTTCTTCTTTGACTCCGGCGTGGCGGGGGAGTAGGGCAGGCCGGGACCTCCAAAGACCTTCTCTGCCGCTTGGCGGATGTGCGTGGTGTCTGTCCTGTTCAGCAACTTTGCGATTGGCTCGGTGAAGTCGGCGTGAGGCAGGAAGACGGTGCTGGGGTCCGTCTTGAACTGTCCGGCGACGGTATGCTGGTGCAAACGCGGGCCGAACGGCTCTTCAGTGCGGACTTGGAATTGGGCTCCCGGCTCGCCTTCGTCATCTTCATAGTCTTCGTCTTCCTCTTCTTCCTCCTCCTCCTCCTCTTCTGGCTCGTCGATGTCTTCCTCCTCCTCAAGCGGCATGGCACGCGTCACGTCGTAGTCTCTCTGCAACTTGGCTAACGCATTGTACTCCCGCTCGTTGTTCGCTGTGATGTTGAGGTAGTGCAGCTGGGCCGCTGTTAGAGGCGGTGGTTCTGCGACGGCCTCGTCCGCCCCGAGTTTCAGCTCGACCTCCGGTGCGGCAGGAGCCTCAGGGATGTAGTCGACCTCTTCCAGTGTGCCCAGCTCTGTCTCTCGAAAGAGTACTCGCTTGTTCTCTGCCGCCGCATCATTCTCCGCAGGAATCAGGTGGATTCCGACATCCTCTGGCCGCGTGCCCCTCACAGGCGGTCCGTATAGGCGTTCGTACACGACGTACTCCTCCTCGGTCAGAAAGTCTTCTGGCAGGGTGTGGCCGAATGTCTGCCTCGCTTGTCGGACCAATGTCTCTATGTCTTGCGCTGTTCCGGCTGCGGTCAGGTGGACGACATGCTCAGCCTTCCCAGCCGTTGGTACCGATTCCACATCTTGCAGAACCCGCCTTGTGGAAGAGAAGCTCCTAGCAGACCTTTGCTGGGTAGATAACCGAGAAATGGTAGGCCTCGAGGTCGCAAATGGACCGGGGCTGCGCGCTGGAGCAGCAGGAAGAAGGTGCCTATATCCAGACTCGTAGAACTTCAGTATCTGGGACCTGCATTGCGGGCAGGCAGTCCTGGCAGGAAGCATGACGGGCTTCCCTTTTTTAGTGGAATTGTTACGTTGGTATTGAGTGCTTGCAAAGAACAAGTCTTGGGGGAGAGTCGTCAAGAATCTTTTTAAAGTTTGAGATGTCGAAGTTTACTGCCATAGTTACTGTGATAAGGTACCTGCGGCCCGTGCACGATAGCTGGGATTATAGTGAAGGATGGCTCAGTGGCGACATGGCCATCCACACACCACATCCACCAAGACCACCTCTCACACAGTCAGAACAATACAGAACTCGTACGGTCCACGGAGTTATCAAAGGACAGTAGACTTGGAAGTAGAAGACATCAATAAAAGCAGAGCAAAAGCCACGTAACATGCTAAAGAACCAAAAAAGGAGACCATCCTAACGCCAGTGTCTGAAACAACATCACCCTAAACCCCGAATCAGCTGCTGCCCAGATCCGCCAACGTCTTGAAGCCAGGCCTCGCAGCTGCTGGCTTGGATGCAGGTCCAGTTCCAGCAGCCCTCCGCGGCGGTGGAGGGTTCTTCTTGTTGAACTGCGAGTTCTCTGCTGCCTTGTACGGGTCGAACTGCATATGGACATTACATTAGCACAGAGAGACAAACTATACCATGCACGTCAATCAGTCGTTATGAAGCTGTTAAAACTTACCGAGAACAACGACACAAAGTAAAGCCCAAAGAACGTAACAATAGCATCAATCAACTTCCTCAAGTCCCACGCAACAGGCCGGCCGAGCGACCTCCCAGCCCCCGGCGCAACACCGCTGCCGCCCAACCTCTGCCCTCCACTGCCAAACGCCGGGCCGGCCGCGGCACCAGCGAGCTTGACGGCCTTCTCGACGGCGGCGGCGAGGGCGGGCGGGTTGGCGCCCTGCACGGTCTGGACGACGGAGCCGTTGTGGAGGACGAGGAAGGTGGGCATGGCGCGGACGGAGTACATCTGGGCGACGGCCTGCTGGTTATCGACGTCGACCTTGCAGAAGGTGATCTTCTTGGGCTTGGAGTATTTGGTCGAGAGGGACTCGAAGGTGGGTGCTATCATCTTGCAGGGGCCGCACCAGTCTGCGTAGACTTTTCAGGGGCACAAGGTTAGCGAGGCGGGAGAGGGGATGTGCATGCCTGGATGTGGGAGGGAGGGGGACGTACAATCTGCGATGACGACGGTGGAGGTGCTGAGGATCTGGCGCCATTGCGCTTGCGAGGTTATGTGGACTGTCGCGCTCATCTTGAGAATATGTGTATGTCCCCTAGGTAGACAGATACTGAAAAGTTTGGTGGTGTTTGTAAGTGAGGTGAGGAAGATTTATCCGGGTGGGCGATGGTGATGTGGTGATTGTTAATTGAAGCTCTCAATGACACGGCGATAAGATAAAGCTGGCCAGATCTCCATGTCTCTCTGCAGGGGCCCGGGGGTCTGAAAAAGGAAGGCGGTCAAAGGGCCGTTCCTCGCTTGAAGTACACGATTTTCTGGCAGTACTGTGTAGGTACCTTTCCATAGTACCAATGCAGTACCGGATGCCCCGCCATGGATATCGTCCTCGGCTCAAAAGTTTAAAAAAAAAAAAAAAAAAACAAATTACAAGCAGTTGAGGGAGTGAATCGAGATATATACGTGCTGTACTGTCTTGATTCTTGACTTTTCAAGTTGACTTTCAAGGCCCCTAATCTATCCTCGAGCTTAACAAAAAATGAAGGACTCATATGTGCTGCCCGCTGCGGCGGACATGCACGTCCACCTCCGTGACGGCGACATGAGCAAGGCCGTCACGCCAACAATCCGCTCGGGCGGCGTTGACACGGTCTATGTGATGCCGTAAGTGACCACTTACACCAAGCGCGTGGGAGTCGTCATCAATTCAATCGTTATCTGTGATATCTTGTATCATAAGGTGATTATACGGTAGGCTGATAGAGAGAAAAACAATATAGAAACCTGGTACCACCAGTCACAACCGTCCAAATGGCATTAGACTACAAGAAGCGTCTGCAAGCCATTGACCCAGACATCAACTATCTCATGACACTGTACCTGCATGAGAGCATGATCGAGAACCCAGACATCATCCGAGAGGCAAAGGAAGCAGGCATCGCCGGAGTTAAGAGCTACCCAGCGGGCGTGACAACCAACAGCTCATCGGGAGTCCTGTCCTACGAGCCCTTCTATCCTGTCTTTGAGATCATGCAAGAGGTCGGCCTGGTACTCAACCTGCACGGCGAGGTGCCCAGTGACAAGAAGGAGATCACAGTCCTGAATGCCGAGCCCAAGTTCCTACCTACCTTCTTGGACCTGCACAAGAGGTTTCCCCGGCTCAAGATCGTCTTGGAACATGTCACGACGGCAGACGCTGTTGAGGCAGTACGGTCTTGCGGGGACACCGTTGTGGGAACCATTACCGCTCACCATCTGTCGTTGCTTGTTGATAACTGGGCCGGTGATGTGGTGAGTACCTTTGTTTCTTGACAATGACATTACCAATATAATAATGCTAACAACGGCATAGTTCTGCTTCTGCAAACCTGTTGCCAAGACCCCCGCCGACCGCCGTGCTCTGTTAGACGCGGCAGTCCACAGCAATGGGAAGTTCTTCCTCGGTACGGACAGTGCACGTAGGTTTCGCCCCATTCCATCAGCTCGAATGAGGCCGTACTGACTGCGACGCAATGAATAGCTCACGATATAAGCGCCAAGAAGGGTAAAGGAAGTGCAGCAGCTGGCGTCTTTACGCAGCCCTATGCCTGCCAGTACATCCTTACCGCTTTAGAAGAGGCAATTGAGAGAGGGGACATCAAAGACGAGGACGTCACGGAGGACATGCTCAGGGGCTTCCTGGGCGAATGGGGACGTCGGTTCTACGGTGTCGAGAGCAGTCGGAATAAAATCCTGTTGAAGAAGGGGAAGGAGGTGATCCCAGAATCCGTCAAGGCTGCAGGCGTTGAGGTCGTCCTCTTTAGGAAAGGGGAGACTACCTGGACGGTTGAATGGCAGTAGTGTCGTTGCATCGGGATGTGGTGTGCCACGGGGTGCATGCTTGATCTCAGGACGGAGGAGGCTGGGACTGAGCCATTCTGGCTCCGGCGAACTGATTTAAGATTATTATGTACCAAGAGTAGATAAAAGCAATACATTCTCAGGATAGCTTCATAATTAGCAATTCATGTAAAAATGAGAAGAACAACCATGATAATAAGGTACGATTGCTGCCCCTCGTTCCACATTGTGACCCGGAGAGAGCTCCGTGCTTAGTCATCTGGCGAAAAGTGAGTTGCAAATTCTGGTGGGAAATTCATCGACATCGACCTGCCTGTGGAAACGAATATACTTTGACGAATATACCCAACCAAAGTACATATTTGTGTTGAGACGCCAAACATCTCAGCATAAACAACAACATAATGCCTCCTTCAAATGAGCATACGGCCAAGGTAAGTTCTGTCTCTGGGCTCGTCTTTCTCATCTTGGGTGTCAGCCTTTGATGTCTGCATCTCATCTGAGGAACTCCATCCTTACTTTTAGCCTTGTGTTTAGATGAGACTGCTCCTCGGATTACGCTGTTCACCTTGAACATGTTCACTAACATGCATATCAGAGACGCCGGTTAGACAACGATGGCGAAACAGAGACTCAGCAAATGGACACCACATCTTTCAAGCCCTCAGCCCGGTTCAAGCCAACTGAGCCAAGAGACTGGACCGTCTCAGTCGCAGTGCCCACCAGCGTCATCACAGAGTAAACCTGACAACCCCATCCCTCATTCTGGACAAGCATTCACTAACACTTCACCTAGCTGCGCCACCCGCGAGCAGCGCACCACCTACGCCGGCCGCATCGCCCGCGCCCTAGCCGTCTTCTCCATCGACGAGATCGTCATCTTCGACGACTCGCCCCTCGACTCGCGGCCGCGCGACGTCGACGTGGACGCCTTCACCGGCGACGTCGACCCGGCCCACTTCCTCACCCACCTGCTGTCCTACCTCGAGGCCCCGCCCTTCATGCGCAAGAGCCTGTTCCCCCTGCACCCCAACCTGCGCAGCCAGGGCCTGCTGCCGAGCCTGGACATGCCCCACCACCCGCACAAGGACGAGTGGCTCCCCTACCGGGAGGGCATGACCGTGTCCGGCAAGACGAAAGCCGGCAAGGGCACCCTCGTGGACATCGGCATGCGCGAGCCCGTCGCCATATCCGAGTCCATCCCGCCCAAGACGCGCCTGACCCTCAAGCTCCCCGAGCCCGGCACCACCGGCAAGGGTGCCGAGCCGGAGCCCGTCCACCCCACCGCGCCCCGCACCGAGGCCGGCTACTACTGGGGCTACAGCGTGCGCAAGGCCGGCTCGCTGTCCCAGGTCTTCACCGAGTCGGCCTTCGAGGACGGCTACGATATGTCCATCGGCACCTCGGAGAGGGGGCTGGCGCTGAGCAAGGTCTTCCCGGACTCGGACTCGACGGCCGACTTCAAGCACCTGCTGGTCGTCTTCGGCGGGCCCAGGGGCCTGGAGTACGCGGCCATGAACGACCCGGAGCTGGCGGACAGCCTGGGCGCGGGGAGGATTAGGGACCTGTTCGACCACTGGGTCAATGTGCTGCCCAACCAGGGGAGTCGGACGATCAGGACGGACGAGGCTATGCTGATTGCGCTGACGGGGTTGAGGAAGTTGTGGGATCTGAGCTAGGCGGGTGGAACATTCCCATGAGGGGAGGTGCTTGATGTTGATTTTTTGTGTTGTGGATGGATGGCTTGATAGTATGGGGATGGTCTGAGCTAACCTCTCTTCCTCCGCCGAGTTTGCTGGTTACTTTGCTTTGCTGGAGTTCGGCTATAAAAAGGGAGCAGGTTTGAGTCTGGCTGGTAACGCGCACCGTACCATGGAGCTTATGAGAGGATATCCTAGCTAGAATCTAGTGACTTTGCGGAGGCAAGACGGGCCATACGCGTGCAGGCAGTACTTTTTGCAGAGGTCTTTCTTACTTGTGCGTTCGATATTGTGCAAATGTTGGGCGTGAGGAGACTCCACCTAATTCTAAAATGTAGCATAGTGTTGTAGCTTAGCTGTGCTCTTACCGCTCGATCTATGCGAAGTTTCGGACAATGAGAACATTCTTGTTTCATTAGAGAGTCTCTATGGTCAGAGAGGGTGACTTTGCTGCTGGAGATGACCGCTCAGTGGACGACTGTAGGTTTCAATACTTTGATTCTGCTTGCTTGTTCACTTGCTTGCAGTTTTTCTTTCATTGATCCGTGGCACAGGTTGGAAATGCTCTCCGTCGTAAGTACATTATCTCTTTTTTGATGCGCCATCCCTCTCAAAGCAACCCTTATATACACACGTAATCGCTACATGCCGGTTTAACAAGACACCTGTTGTAGTAGCCGTAGCCCATGTTGCAAAGTGAGCGGCGATATCTCCTGCTCCCGCAATCGGCTTATTCATCGTTCCGCTTGGGGAAAGGTGCTCGGTATGCCTGGGCAGCCATGATGAGTGGCCGCCTCCTCGACAGCGCGTATGCCTGTTCGACGATGGGAGACGAGTCGGACCGGATGACGCTGCCGATAGACATGAAGAATCTGCAGCGACAGACGGTCAGCTTCGAGTTTGCAGGCAGATTGATTGCATTTTGCCAGAGGAGTGTTCTCTTACCCGAACGTTGCGCCGGATCCCAGCATGAACTGTCCCAGGGTCCGCATGATTCCGTTGGGGCCTGCGCCGTACCGGAAGATGTTGACTGTGCCGAATATGAAGCCGATGATGACACCGACACTGCCGCCCATCATTGCGCCCATCTTGACTGCGGCATTGTCAGCTTTCTTTCTAGCTCGATTTGCGGTGGGTTTGCAACAGAGTAGGCGTACGCTTGTCGAATGTCGAGGGGCCAGCAAGGCCATGGCTGGGTGGAGGAGGCATTCTGGGTGGGTGAGTCTGGGGTTTAGGGTGTCTGTGAGGCAAGGTTTGCTTGCTGTGCAGATAGAGACTGGTTGACAGGGCGAAATGCTCCGACGTTCAAAGCTCTGGCTCAGCCTTGTCCGCCTCGGCTCACAAGAATTGCAATCGCGCGGCTTATCAGGTGGTCGTGCACAGACCAAAATACACTATATCATGGAGCTTCCCATCATGGGAGCACGGGCCGCTAGGTACAGTACTGAGGTACTTAGATTGTCGCGTGACACAGCGGCAGTCGTGCCTGGAATATCGAGTCGCGATCTCTAGATTCTGGAAGAATACAGGTGAATTACCTCTAGAGTCTACCTAGTTGGTGTAGCCATGAGCTGAAGACAATCTTGAATCAGTTACTTCTAAGCATAGGTTGGTGGTCAATCTATCGTGCTTCCCTTACGCATCCCTCCGCATCCAAGAAGCAGCCGGCCATAATTGCATACAGGCAGTCGATATGCTGCAAGAGGAAGCACCAAACAACTACCATCGTACAAGTAATGCACCAGAGCAGTGTCAGCCCTGACCTTGGTATTAAATGCAGACTGTTAAGACGCTAGCATACTATGTAAAGTAGTAACCATCTGCCCGGCGCGTGCCCATTGTTCTCGTACAGTGTAGATCGATCACTCCTTGGTCCAATCGTCCAATGGTGGAATGGTGCCTCATCCGCTCAGTCAGTCAATCACGCTAGTAAGCGCCTAAGCGAGACGGGGCGCAGAATCGTCGATGGTCCTTGGTGGACAGACAGGGACGGTGGTGGTCGACGAGTTGCTGAGGAGAAACTCGAAAACTTGCCAGATTCAGCGTCAATCTGTCCCCTCTGCTGAACCAACAACCCCTTGAAGCTACCTTGTGTAGACCTTTAAACCCCAGTCTGGTCGGTATTCGAGTAGCTTCTGGTGTTCGTGACAGTGTTTGGTCCAACTTCCGGTCCGAGTGCCCCTTTCCGCTCTGGTCGGCACACCGCCGCATATCCTGGCGCTGCGGCTGGAATAGTTGGTGGACTGTGCACCCCGTACAAGGCATTCCAGAATCAACATTCACTGTGCCAAAACTTACCGTCAACTATTTTCAATCAGTCCACCACAAATCTCTATCTGCGACCACGACACGATCCGCATGAGCTAGACTTATTGCCTCTGATTGTTTCGACGACGACGGCGATCTCGATTTTCGATAACCCGACTTACCATAAACGTTGCAAGGCGCCCCGCGACGACGCTCGAGCGCGCTGACGGCGTGCACTCCGCTCGTCAACTCGTCACTCGTCGCTCCTCTGGTCTCCACCTGGTCATTCCCTATACTTTATCCATCCGCCATATCCTCCACTCGCAAATCTCACACGCGACGGCTTTTCTAAATGACGGCTGTAGCCAACCCTCCTAGCTTCTCGAACTTGAGCCGGCCGTCATGGGGTGTTAACGGCGGGCAAACCATCAACTCGATGAATGCCCCCCACGTGAGGAACGAGATGCTTCGACGATCCAACTCGGCGTCTTCGATAGCTTCGACTTCGTCCACCTCCTCCGCCTCCTCCACCTCTACTGTGTCCTCCACGCCCCAGACAAATGGCAATTCACTCCAAAGTCTCGGCGATGCCAACAACTGGTCCAACCCCCAGCCTAACGCCCGTAAAAGGCCCCAACCAAAAGGTCCATGGCCTGTAGGGAAGCTAGAGGGGCCGCCCGATTTTCAACGACCGCCTGCTGGACGACCACTGGTACCGAATGGAATGAACGGCATGCCGCCCATGAACCAGCCCTCTTCCATCCTGAATTCGCAAAGCCAGATAATGTCTCACCAAAACGCCATGCCTCGACCCGGCACCGAGGGCCTCGCGGTCGGTGGCCAACCTGTGCTATATCTGTTGTCTCTCAATGGAACGTTTGAGAGGAAAACGATATCAGTTCCCTTCTACCCGGACACTTTGAGGATCGGCCGTCAGACAAATGCAAAGACTGTCCCCACGCCCGTCAACGGCTTCTTCGATAGCAAAGTGCTTTCCAGGCAGCATGCTGAGATATGGGCAGATCGGAATGGCAAGATTTGGATCCGAGACATCAAGTCGTCCAACGGCACCTTCGTCAACGGCGCTCGCCTGTCCCAAGAAAACAGAGAGTCCGAGCCTCATGAACTGCAGACCCAGGATCACCTCGAACTTGGTATCGACATTGTTAACGAGGATCAGAAGACTGTGGTTCATCACAAAGTCGCAGCAAAGGTAGAACACGCCGGATTCGTGAGCCCCTCCAACAGTATACTCGATATGGGCTTTCCAGAATTAGATCCGGCCGGCAACGGGATGATGCCTCTTGCCGGCACTCCCTTCCGGCCGAGGACGGGCAGCCAAGCCTCCGCGAATGGACGCATGACTCCCGCCGCTGCCGCGATCGCCGGTGCCCAGCCTAACGGACCGGTACAACCACGGCAGTTCTGGCTAAATCCTATAACGACGGAGCACATAGTCAAGAGACTCCATGTACGTGACGAAGAAGCTACACTACCTACTCTGGGATACTGCTGACACACATGATAGAATGAGATGCGCAATGCTCGCCTACAAAACCAAGACCTCGCACGGACAGGCCAGTTCATCAGCGCTTTACTCTCCAAAGAAGACATCAAGAACCCAGACAAGCCAGATGCCGCCGAGGCACCCAAAGCTCACATGGCCAACGGCAGCAACGGTCTGTCCTTCCGATCAGACGGCGGCAAAAACAGATTCTCGGATCCCCCTGCCCCACCTCCGTCACAGCCCCTACCCGAGAAGCCCGATATCGCCAGACCTCACGGCGCAGAGAATCCGTCCTTGAAGAGGGTCGCGACCGAAAAGCCCAAGACGCAGAATAGAAGCACGTCGCCCGCCCGCCAGGAGAACCTCAGCCAGATCCTGCAGCTCACCGAGGCCCTCAGCAACGCAAAGAAGGAGATCGACAGCCACAGTGCCCGGGTCCGCGAGCTAGAAGAGATGTTCCAAAAAGAACGTGAGGCTCGGCTCATGGCGGAGGACCTGGCCCGGAAGATCGAGGAGTCCAACGCGGCCAAGGCAAACGGTTCCGCCGAGCCAGATGCTGCACAACCGCAGCTGGATTCGGAACTGGATAGAGCATTCGACCTCGCTACGGAGAGGCCGTCGACACCAGAACCTGGCATGGTGGCCAAGGAGCCGGAGGAGGCGGATCCGCAACCACGACCAGACCCGTTTGAGGCCGCCACGGCCGTCTTCCAGTCGCGGATAGACTCGATGGTGAGCGAGATGGTCGGCTTGAGAGAGCAGCTCGAGGCCTTTAGGGAGCGGGCTGAGAAGGCCGAGGCAGAGAGGGACGAGGACCGGAAGACGTTGGCGGAGATGGTGATGCAGATAAGGCGGCGCGACGAGGAAGACAAGCAGCGTGCGGCCGAGCGGAAGTCCAGGTCGCCACGCAGGAGCAGATCCCGGCCAGGCAGCCGTGGCGTGGAGAAGAAGCAGGGCGAGAACGCGTCCGTTCCGAACGGCGCGGTGGTCGGCGAGACCTCAGACGAGGTACCGGTTGCCGAAGATGACCAGGAGATTCCGACTCTGTCCCGAACCAACACGATAACGCCGAGCAACAAGGAGCTCGGGAAGCCCGGTCAGGACCCAGCCTTGTTAATGCAGGGCCTGCCTTACGCCTCCATGATTGGCGTGGTGCTGCTTGGGATCGGTATGATGGCTTATATCAACGGGTGGCAACCACACCCGCGCCTGGACCGGTAGAGACGACTACGGACATACTTTCGACAGAGACGCGGCTGTGCTTTCTTGGCCATCCGTCACGACGGACAATCCCACTGAGTGCCGCGTTCTGATGATGGGATACATATTTTTCCTTTGTACTTATTATACGACAACACACCATCCTACCTTTACCTTACTTCATAAATCATTCGTTTACTTGTATGAACTCACAACTCGCGAACTACCGGCGTTTCAGTCCTTCGGTTACGGGCCGGAGTTACAAGACTGCTCGGTTTTGGAAAGTCAGGAGGCTCTGAAAAAGGCCTCCGTATCCACCGTCTGTCAAGAATGGTCGGTCTGGTCACGCCCTTTCTTCTCGCAGGAACAGACGGACCTTGCGGTGTACAGGAGGGCCAACTATCGGCGAATACGCAACACGAGAACGACGACTTTTACTCACGCAACAACGAACTACGATCAGCTGCGCCCGGCTTTCTCGTCACCGTCACTCTCTTGATTCATGGGGGACGGGTTGGTGGGCAGGAAGGAGGAGGGAGAGGCATAGCGCGACAGCATTGAAGCCTGGGGGGGAGTGGTTACTGGAAGCGAGCGAGATGAAATTGGGGATTCAGGCGGCCGTGTTTTTTCGCGTCTCTGTCTCTGGCCAAGATGGTTTTCAATGGGGAGTTTGCATGGCGAATGTATCACAGTATCAAGAAGAGCGGTGTCTTTCTCTGTCTCTCCCTTTATCTCTCTCTCTCTGTCTGGTCGGTGACTCGAGGGCGTGTGTTTGCATAAAAATACCTTTGTGGTCTTTTTCGCTCTGTAAACTTTTTTTGGGTCCGGACGACGGTGAGTTTCAATGGGTATTAACTCGAGGTGTCCAAGTCTTTGTGGCTTCTCTGATGGTGCAAACATGCGTATCCGGCCGGTTCGTTGTGTTACCAACACGTTGCCAAAATAAGATGCGTGATATAACACGACATATTGGTAGTACATGTGGTCTGGAAAATGTTGGGGAAGGATGCAAGGTTGGTCGAGGTGTCCAATGGGCGGCATGATGTCGTTGGACGGGTGTCTGGATGCTCGTACCAAGTCGCAAACATGGTCATACCTTTACCTTTTGCCCGTACATAGTAGAGTTGCAACGAACTACCGGTATAAAGGAAACTGGTGGTCATACGTCACGGACGGAAATCTCGAGCCGGGCAGGGCATGTTTGGAAACAGAAAGATACCTATCTCTAGCCAAGTCCAAAGGTACCATCATCAGGTTGCCTAAGGTACGGGTACCTCGAAAAGTCATGCGTTCACGTCAGATGCGCTGCACCATGCATCATCCGTTTTCCCTCTGCCCAAATGCAAATGAAAATCACGAAAGTGAACAGGTGTATCATTTGTGTGTAGCTGTCTCATGATATAGTGTGCAGTTGTAACACGTACCCTTTAAGTGAAGCTGGATGTCGATCCGGGTCTTGTCCCATTCCCAAGCTGATATACGCGTAAAAAAGGTTGTAACACAATACTGTACTGTGGTGCAGTGCCTAAGGTAGAAAGTACCTTGTCGAGGTCTAGGTTCCTTGGCGCTGACTGTCGCTGTTGCTGTTGCTGGATGACACCTAAGGTACCCCGGAATGGTAAAAGTAATTACGCACTTCGACCTCAGCGCCAGAATGGGCCCGGACTTTTTCTTGAACTGCATCAAATCTCCCCCCCGTCAGCAACAAGGCTGCCCGGCATGGTCCCCCATCCTTCGAGCTGATTAGTAGCTTGATAATAACACTGTCACAACCTTCCCCCTTTAGTCAAGCTGAGCATCTAATTGAATCACTCTCCGATTGTCCTTGGGCGAGTGAGCTCTCCCTACTACCAAGGAGGCTCCACGTTGCATCAACACAGACGGAGAGACTCGGATTCAACTCGCACGACCCGCTCCAGACACTTTCGCTGCGCGTAGGGTTCGCTCCGCTCCTGCTGCCTTTGATGCGTGCCTGAGAAAAGACCCTGCGCTCTCGCTGTCACTCAGCATGAACGCGATCCAGCAGCGGTGCCGCCCGAAGCACCAGGTCCTGGTCCTCAAATGTTACCCGCGCACCACCAAGGGCGCCGTCGACGTCAAGCCCAACTCGAGCGAGCTCAGCTACCTCTTGTTCTACGCCCAGTCGCGCCGCACCAAGATACAGAAGGTTGGCAATTTCTTGGAGAAGAAGACAGCCAGCGACGTCTACCGCATGCGGATAGGGTACGTCCATTCCGACCTCTTCCGGTCCAGAGCGTGGTTGACGCTCCACGCTCCTTCTCGCTGTTGCTTGTCTCCTAACCTCTTCATTTGTCTACAGGAACGTCCAAGTCACCCTCCAGATCCTGACAGCTCTGATCGAGAAATCACCCAAGGACCTCCCTCTCATCGCGCCATGCGTGCTCAAGATCCTCGACCAGATCCTCCGCTCCAACGACATCACCTTAGTCGAGTCTTCCCTCCCGACGTTTGAGGCATTCTGCGAACACCACGATGCCGCGTCTCTGCTCGCAGACCAGGCTTATCTACGACAATACGAATCCATAGTCCGCCACTATGCCGCACTGGCCTCCACTCGCTCATCGCCCGGCAAAGTCCAGCCGAGCAAGCCCGTGTCGATGAGATGGCGCAACGCAGGACTGGTAGCGATCAAGAGCGTCGCCTCGTCCGATGCTCTGTCGACCGCTTCTGGCAGGCAGTACGACGTTATCGTACCCATGATTCTGGAGAATCTGTGGACCGACAACGAGGACTTTCTCGAGGTGCTGCTGCACCGGTCCCACATGGAGGAGAAGGTGGACGCCGGCGGACTGCTCAAGAGGAGGACTAGTATCGCCACGGTCCGCACAGCTGACACGGCGGGCGACACGAATCCCATTGCCCTGTCCGGATCCGCCCTCGATGTGGATAAGTTGGCTGAGGAGGATATCGGTGTGCTGGCGATGCAGTGTCTCAAGCAGATATTTGTCGTGCCGAACCGGACGCAGATCTATGCCGCGACTCTTGCTCTGCTCAGTTTTATCGAGGAGAGGGTAAGCCAAGGCGAGGTCGTGGTCAAGACGCACCCGAACAGCGGAAGGGATTCGGGGTGGGCGATCAAGATGTTCAGCCTCGTCTCGCAATGGGCACCCGTGCAGGATCGGTATACGATACTGGTCACGACACTGGACAACCTCGTCAAGCGACCGCTGGTGGACGAGAATCTGCAGCAACATATTGTCCTTGCGGCCATGCTCGGGTCGCTGTTGCGGTCCGACGTCAACCTGATCGGCCTCAGCGTCATGGACGTCCTGTTAAATCTCATCACCCACATGAGGAGACTGGTGCAGATGCCGGGAGACCCAAATACCATGAGGAGCGAGGGACCGGGACCGGGACAGCCTGATCTCAGGTCGCCCACAGCGCTGCAGTTCGCCGAGCAAGCTGAAAGAATTTCCTCGCAGCGTAAGGAACTGTTGGGGAGGCTGCAGCACTGCATCGGAGACCTGGCGACGCATGTCTACTACGCCGATCAGATCTCGGACATGATCACGACGATACTGCAGAAGCTCAGACCTTCACGGTCGGGCAACACTGCGAATAACTCACCACAGGGCGAGAAGGCAGATGTGAACGGCGGACCGTCAGGATCGGTGACATCGGTGGAGGACTCGCACCTCGACTCCCTCTTCTCGCTCACCATCGCCAAGGTGGCCGCTCTGAAGGCTATCAAGTCGATCCTGCTGGTTGCCAACCCCAAGTCGAAAATGGCCGGGAACGTCAGCCTCTCCCGCAACCGCACCCCAATCCAAGTCTGGGAAGGCACGCAGTGGCTCCTCCGCGACGCCGACGGCCACGTCCGCAAGGCCTACGTGGACGCCATCATCACCTGGCTGGACCGGGAAACCACAAAGGACGACCTCAAGGCGCGAGACGAGACGGTCCGCAACCATCGCAAGCCCACCCGCGAGCTGTCCGGCGTCAACCTCGCCAAACGCGCGGCCTCCAGCGCCTCCGCCCGCGAGAAGCCGACAAAGACACCACGTTCGCACTTCCTCCAACTCCTGCACGTCGCAATCTACGACAACGCCCTCCAATTCGTCGACTACGAGACAGATATTGTCCTCCTGCACGTGCTCCTCGCGAAGCTCGTCAGCCGGCTCGGCGTCAACGCCGTCCGCTACGGCGTGCCGATGGTCTTCCGCCTGCAGGAGGACATCCAGGACGCCGAGACGCCCATCGCCAAGGTCCGGCTCGGCAGCCTGTGCCACGGCTACTTCTGGATCCTCACAGAAAAGTTCAACTTTGAGGGCACGGTTGTGGGGCGCGCCATCCACAACGAGATCGTCCGCCGGCGGAGCAAGCACTTCTGGGTCGAGGGCGTGCACGTGCCGCCCCCGCTCCTCGAACTGGTCGGCACGCCGGGCATGGCGCGCCCGCAGCCGCGCCTGCCGCTCAAGGAGATCGAGTTCGAGGCCCTCCTGCCGTTCGACGACCGGACGTCGCTGGTGGAGTGCGTGTGCATAGGCTACCAGGAGACCACGGCCTCTCCTCCCGCCAGCCCGGGCGGCACGCCGGGGCGGAGCTTCACGCACCCGATCCTGGGCTCGACCATGAGCTCGATCCCGGCCGTCGAGGTGGAGCACGAGATACCGACGCAGTTCAGGGAGCAGATGCTGACGGACTGGTCGCGGGAGATGGCCATGGCGGCCATCGAGGCGGGGAGCAAGTCGGCCTCGCTCAACGGCAGCCGGACGGGGACGACGGGGACGAACCAGGCTGCTGCTGCTGCCAGGGCGGCGGCGCGGTTGGCCGTCAATGGTGGGGCGAACGGCGGCGGCGCGGGGTTCGGGTCCGGATTCGGGTACGCGAGCAGCCCGCACGGGAGCCAGAGCAACCTCAGGCCGGGGTCCAGTCCCGTGGGGGGAAATCTGGCCGTGCAGAACAGCAAGTTGCGGAAGACTAGCGTGCGGAGCAATGTCTCGCCTGCGCCGAGCGGCAGGTCCGGGCTCGGGGTGGCCGTGACGAGCGTGGACCAGCTCAAGGCCGCGCTGTCGGGGCAGCTGAGGCCGTCTACTACGACGGCGGCGACGACGACGCGGGCTGGGGCGGACGGGGACGGGGATAGCAGCGGTGACAGCATGGTCAGCTACGAGATGACGCCTAGCGAGCTGAGTTTCAACCCGGCTGCTGCTGGGCAGGAGGGCGGGATGCCCCGTCCTGTCGGGCCGGCGGTGGATGAGAGGCCGGTGTCGAGCCAGAAGGAGAGGAGGGGTAGTGGCCCGCTCAATTCGCACCCTCCCGAGGGAGAAGTGGATGTCGTGCAGGAGGCGGAGGAGGAGGAGGTGCCGCCCGTGCCGCCTCTGCCGAGGGAGCTGGGAGAGCCGCAGCTGAGTGCGACTCTGCCGAGGCCGAATACGGGGGGGCGCAAGGGGCTCAGGAGCCGGGGAGGGGATAGCGTGCTCTCTGCCTCTTGGGCTGCTGTGCCGGGCGAGGAGGGGGCCAAGGCGAACGGGAGGGTGGAGAATATGGATCTGGATCTGCTGCTTCGGGGGATCGATGCCAGGGCTGAAGCTGGGGGGCTTGGGGGCGTTGGACGGCCGCCTTATTGAGTTATTCTTGGGGGCTGGGGAGAGAATGACGCGCGGTTGCGGTGGTAATACTGGTGTGTGGTGGGTGGTGAATGGAGGAGACGGGTTCTTAGATGGTTTCTTTCTTTCATGCTTGTATACCACCACCTTTTTGGCATACTGCTTATAAATTAGGAGGCAAAGACCAAGAGCCAGAAAAGCATCGTTTGAGTTAGAGGTCAGGGGAAGGGATAAAGATGGAGGCAACTCTGATCATCATGGGGTTGTATTATGTGGTTTATTTTGTTCTGTAGTCTATAGCGAGCCGGCTGCCAAAGGAGCGTTGATTGATACTAGCGTATAGCTGCACAATGAATTAGGTCAAGCTGATGTGCACGACACCACAGTCACTTTGCATTCTCGTGCTTGTGTGTATTTCGGTAGAAGCCCCTTTTAACTGGTGCTCTCCTCGGGGACGAGGCTGACTTTTACAGGGGTCAATCCTGATGTCATGCTAACGCCATCATCCAATCGGAGTGGTTTCCATAGCAGAGCGCATAGTGGACTCTTTTCCGCCTCGCCAAAAGTTCCAGACGTTGTTGAGCTTTGCTCCCGTCACATAAGTCGGCATTCCTCGACAACTCTTCCATCCAAGTCTTTTATACACCGAGTGTGCACGCCAAAATGAAGCCCTCACCAAGGATATCCCTCCTCGCCCTGCGCGACTGCCTGTCCCGCCCGTCCACCTCCTCCTTCACAACCCGACAAATCCACACCAAACCCGCCCAGCAAGCCGATGTCGTCCCCGTCTACGGCACCGGTCCTCCCCCGGAGCCACCGACACCCACAACCTCGGCCTCGGACCCGCGCGTCGCCCGGCGCAAGCGGCAAGCCGAGATGCTCAAGCAGGCCAAAGAGCTCCGCTCAGCAGCCAACAAGTCCGCCTCCGGCAAACCCTCCTCTCCGCTTAAGAAGCGCTTCTGGACCCACGTCCACGTACAACAGACCGACGACAACCAGCTCCAGATCTCGCTCGACGCCCGCCCTCTACGACACCCGACCACCAAGCAAGCCATCCTGCTACCAGCCTCCAAGCCCCACCTGGCAGCCGCCGTGGCCCTCGAGTGGGACCTGCTCACCAGCGCCCAGCAGGCGACGAAGCAGCACCTCATCCCGCTGACCAGCCTGGTGTGCCGGGCCCTGGACATCGGAGCCGACGACGCGGCGGCGGACGACGGCCTGGGCCAGATCAGGAAGGGGGTCGTGGAGGTCCTGCTGCGGTACCTGGACACTGACTCGCTGTTGTGTCTCGCCCCGCCGCCGGACCCCAACAACCCCGTGCTGCAGTCGAGCACCATCAATGATCATGGGGAGAGCCTGAGGGAGGTCCAGGAGAGGGTGACGGTGGAGACCATAGCGTGGCTGACGACGCATGTCTGGCCCGGGGTGGAGATTGAGCCCGTCCTGGACGGGGAGAGCATCATGCCCAAGAGCCAGAAACCGGGAGTGAGGGAGGTGATCCAGGGCTGGGTCACGGGTCTGGATCATTGGGAGCTGGCTGGCCTGGAGAGGGGGGTGTTGGCCAGTAAGAGTCTGCTGACGGGCGCGAGGCTGGTGGCTGAGTGGAGTGAGGGCGATGCCGGTGTGGGCAAGAAGGTGCCCGCCGACAAGAAGTTTGGCGTTGAGGAGGCTGCCAGGGCGGCGAGTGTCGAGGTCGACTGGCAGATTGGCCGATGGGGTGAGGTGGAGGACACGCATGATGTTGAGAAGGAGGATTTGAGGCGGCAGTTGGGCAGTGTCGTCCTCCTGGTTTCCGGAACGGGTGGTCAGTGATGGGCCGACACGATGTGTGAATATATGTGATTATTAGCTGTTTAACAAGCCCGACCGAGTAAATATGAATACCAGGTATCTACGATCTTGCCTACAGACACACCATTACGCCCGCCTCTCAAGACATGGCACTTTCAGCACAGGATATCAGCACACATCATCACTTTTCTGGCACAAGTCTTGTCAAATACGAAAGATTCCATTCAAAGCGCTAGTTCAGATGCCTGAAACTAAGTAAGCAAGAAAGCTGGCCCTCAAGATGACCACTTCCAAATCAAGTGTAAGGAAAAGCGACAAGAACGGAAAGCAAATCGTGTCTCGCTGAAGAGCCAGATGCTGTCTCTGGCTCTCATAGTGCTCGTCTTTCCTCCTCTAGGTCGGATCACCCTTCCATCCATCAGCCTGGCTGCCGACCATCTGCTGCTCGCTCACTTCCTGTTGTGCATTATCTTGCACCCATGTAGCCCAGCAATTGAGAGAAAACTCCATTGTCCGCTCGTCTGGACGCGAAATCTCCCTTCCGAAAATATCCCATGTCAAAAAGCAAATCGGCCCTAGCCTGGCCCTCGTCAAAGATGACCCCTGTGGAAAAGTAAATGGTCCAAGTGCTGCGCGCCATTGCCGTCCTGCCTCAAAGCCCTCCTTGTCCGAATCATGAAGAAGAGTGCAAGGACGCGTGATTCGGAGGAGTGTCTGGACTGACTCTCAATCTTTATAAGACACACCAGGCTTCCGGACACGAAGATTGTAGCGATTGCCCGAGCTCTGGGCCGCGATAACCTGATGAACAGTGCTCTGGATGCCAACTTTCTGCTGGGCTGTATCGGCTATCTGAGTGGTATCGTCCATCTGAGTGGTGTTGTCCATCTGAGTGGTGTTGTCTATCTCAGTGGCATGGGCCATCTGAGTGGTATCGTCCATCTGAGTGTTGTCGGCCATCTGCGTGGCGTCGTCCATCTCAGTGTTATCGGCCATCTGAGTGTTGTCGGCCATCTGAGTGTTGTCGGCCATCTCAGTGTTATCGGCCATCTGAGTGTTGTCGGCCATCTGCGTGGCGTCGTCCAACTGCGTGGCGTCGTCCATCTGTGTGGTGTCATCCACCTGAGTGTCGTCGGTCATCTGATTGTTGTCAGCCAACTGAGTGGTGTTGTCCATCTCAGTGATGTCGGCCACCTCAGTGGTGTCGGCCATCTCAGTGGTGTCGGCCATCTCAGTGGTGTCGGCCATCTTGGTGGTGTCGGCCATCTCAGTGTTGTCGGTCATCTGAGCGTTGTCGGCCATTTGAGTGGTGTCGTTCTGCGCGACCGTGTTCTGCTCAGAAGAAGTTGGCTCGATGATGCTCTCGACTACTATACCCTGAGGACCCATGTCCTCCCCAGATGTTGTCTGAGCGTCGACGACCTGCTCCGCAATATCCTGGGTATTTGCCGTTTGAACGACGGACTTCTGTTTGGGGGTCTTCTGAGAAGCCAAGACCTCATCGCCGTTGTAGACAAACGCGGCTGCATGGGCTGGCATGGTTCCCTTGATCAATGCCTCCCGACGGGTCTCGTCGTCCTTCATCTTCGAAGGCTCAATGTACCTGCATGTCAACGCGAACCGGCGGTTGCCAGAAGGCTCGACCATATGCTATCATGATCTTAGTTACTCGTGCAGTTGAGAGGGTGTGAATGTGCTAACCTCATAGTACTTATGGATCTCGGTACCGTGCATGACAAGCATGTCACCATGATACAGCGGAAATTTCAGGACATCGGAAAAGTCCCTACCGGCGATCTTTGGACGTATGGCTTCCGCGACAGCTGCCTCCATGCCAGACTTCTTCTTGGGCCGGAAGGCCATCATCGCCGGCGAACCAAGTGACAAGGTGGCCACAGTCGGCCCGAGTTCCTTCTCCCCATCGTCATGGTACTAGTCATTAGATTAGTGCTAAGCCTGTGCATCTTGGCTAAGTATGCGCTCACCTTGATTCGGTCATCCTCCATGTACCCCAGGCTCAGACACTCATTGAAGTCGACATTGGCTTCGTGGATGTCAGCACCATCGCAGCCCAAGGCAGTTATAAACTCTGCTGCCATGGGAACAGCAGTCCTGCCAGCCCACTTGAGCCGATGTACGGCCTTCAAGATGGCGTCAGGGGCCTCGTCGAAGCCCTTGGACTGGACGTCGACACCAAACTTGTACTTCGCACCCTGCTGGCCGTTAGCAAAGACCATCAAGGGGGGCAAATGACTACCAACCCAGTTCTGTGCGAAATGACGAGTCCATCCCTCGATCATGCCTGCAAAAGTAAGTATTTGTTATCAGAGCACTGAGTGACCGCAGCACTTACTGTTGCGAGCCGACACGACATTACGGCGAAGGCCAATGTCCGTGGTCGACAACTCGTCAAACAGGGTATCGGGTCCTGATTGGCATATGGCGGTATTGGCCTTGAAGATGGTGACTGAGCCAATGATCCTGCCCTCTGGGTCAGGGAGAAGAAACTGGGACACCTTGTGTAAGCCCTTGGCTAGACTGCGGTATTTGACAGCCGCAGTGTCCAACTTGGTAGCGATGACATCCTTTTTGATGCCATGGATCTTCCGAAGTCTACGGACGGACTTGTCAAAGACAGCAACCTCGGCATCAATAGTCTCCTTCGGATATGGGGACATTGGGGTCGCCATCTCGAAAGTGCACTCCGTATTCTCGCACGTCCACCGGCTCCAAAAACGACGACTGCTGCAGCAGCCACACAGAGGGCACACAAACCCATCGCGGAAGATCGATTCCGAGCCTGTCAATTTTTTGTTGTCAAGCTCCTCCTGGGTCGGAAGCTCTGGTTTAAGCATCGGAAGAGGGCCGATAAACATGGGGCGGCGCTCTTGCAAGAATGCATCGGTATATGTGAGGGACGTGATTGGCTCGCCATTCGAGTCCTTGAAGAAAGAGTCGCAAAGGTGGTTCAGACACGTCCAGCCGACTTGTAGAATCTCCTTGCTCGACTGGTTGCAAACACCACATGTATGCTCCGCGCATGGAGCGCCGCGAACGTAGCTTGAAGGGTTGTGGTCCCACCAGGAGACATTGTACAAGGCAACCTTTTCCAGGCGCGCGCACCAGACTCGGACGGCTGGGGTTCCTGGTTTCATGATGCTCAGCTCCGCCCAGATGTCAGTGACCATGAAATGGTCCAGGACGCAGAAGTTGTAAGGCGCAGGACTTGGCCAGTAAGGGTGATCACGGCCTGTAGTAGTGATGAGTAAGAAGTCCTGTTATGAGAAGCAGTGATAACTTACCAACAATGACTGGGAACATTCCCTGTTCTTCCTTGGCTGCCTGGAATGCTCTGAAGGTCGAGGTATCGTCGGACTGATGGTCGACCCTGGTCATGCCTCCTGTGTCTTCATCACGAACACGACCTCCACCACTAGCAAGCTTTGTTAGAAGGATCACGAGAAGCATCAAGTCGAACACTTACATGTTGGTGATGATGACTTGTGCGGAGAACTTGTCCTGAGAACGAGCCTCTTTGTTCATATAAAAGCCTCGAGCAAGACCATTCTGGGTATAGAGCGAGCTGTTGTATGAATTGAAGTATGGCAAGGACTCACAAACCGCCTGCCGACGGATCCCGAAGATGCTTGGTCGAGATAGCTTCTTCTCAAGATCTTCGACAATGCCGGGGACATCGGAAGTCTTGATGCGCTTGCAAGTAGACTCCTCAGCAGGTTCATTAGTGTCTTCGTGGATGCGCTTCATCTCAGCAGAGACCTCAGGTTCGGTGCTGTCAGTGTGGTGGCCATCGGTAGATGTATCACCATGGGAGCCAGCAGTCGAGCTGTGGCCACCGCTGGTGCTGGCATCAGAATCGCTACAGTGAACCTCAGCAACGGGTTGCTCTGTAGTGTTGGCCATGATTGTGTCCGCCATGGTGAGCAGATGGCTAGGCGGATGTTAGTTCTCTTCTTAACAGTGCTTTGGGACGATCCGTCATCATAAAACAAAGGCCGATCCTCTTGAAGAGCGCCACTTGATCACCTTTGCAGAGCATGTCCTTGATCAGGGTTGGGGTAATGGACTGGATTACTTACATGATGTGAGACAAACTTAAAGTTTGGCTCGAGTGAAGATCGAAATCTTGCTTTCAAGTGGTGGAGTTTGTTAGGAAGTGAACTCGAGTGTATCGCGATGACCGAGATATCGGTCGCGCTTCAAGATCAAGTTGGAGTACGAGGATATTGAGACGGACTTCAATCGACTTCTAGAACAGCTTCGTTCTGGAGTCAAGAGGTGTTAGTAGATCTGCAAGCTGAAGAACACTTCAAGCAGACCTTAGAGCAGTAGAAGAAGTTGAAAGGTAGTGGTAGTGGAAGAGTGTAAGAGAGGGTTGGCTTAAGAGTTGAAGAAGGGTTTGAGAGGTAAAGGTGGAAGAGGGCCTGCCTTTTGTAGTAGAGGTTGAAGACGGTGGTTGAAGGAGAGGATTGGAAAAGGTTGAGGAAGAGGTTGAGAAAGAGGTTGTTGAGAACGAGGTTGAGTAGGCGGTTGAGGAGGCAGTTGAGGAAAGAGCGACGGAAAGAAGTACTCAAGGATGATGTAGGAGTGAGGGTTTTATTGATGAACTTGACAGGATATCGCGAAGCATGTGCGAAGAAGACAAGCAGTGCCTCCAGGGATGGGGTAGATTCAACGCTTGACTTGGGTGACTTGACGACACATCGCGAGGCATGTGCGAAAAGGAAAGGGGAAGTTCTCAGAATATGACCGGGCAAGGTTGAATATCGTTTTTCTGACGGTACACCGCGAAGCATGTGCGAAGACAGGCAAAGAGTGTTATCATACCTGACGATGAGGTCTCCAGCCAGACTTTGAACCTCTTGAGTGTTGAGATGATGGCGCGTGAGCGCGACTGCAGAAACAGTCTTTAGGGGTTTCTGGTAATATCGAGGATCGACTGCTTAAGATCCCCTTGGTGAGTACTCAGGTGGTTTAGTGTTGTGCTAGGAAGGTCGAGAGGCCTGCTTTGATATTGAAGCCTGGAGAGGAATCTCGAGTTGGATAGTGGTGAGAGGGAAAGAGGATGAAAGGAAGAACGCGTGTGAGATTTGGGACGGGATGTAGTGGAATTTGAGCAGGAGGGCATCTGAGCCGAAGCTCCAGACAATAGGCACGAGTAGGTGTGAAAGGGGGGAGGAACAATCTCAGGTGCACCCAATAGATCAACGCACACTGTGCCCAGACCAGGGCAGGACGGCGAACTGAAGCTCAAGAATACCAGGTGTAGCCCCAATAGAGGCGAAGCTCGCACTGTGTTTACTGCCCAGAGTCGTGACTTCCTCCTCGAGTTGTTGACTTGAGTGCACGGCCCAACAAGTGTTTAAGGGTAGGTATTTGTGTGGGAAGAATGCCGTGACTTGCAGATACCGCCAAGGGGTCCGCAAAGGAGAAGTACACTATTTCTGTTGAGACAACTCGTGCTAGAACATCACCAGCACTCGAGCTGCAGAAAGGGTTGACCTCGCTTTTGAGGTAGGGCGCTTTGATCCAGTATCATCCGTCACTCTATTGGCGGCAATCGATCAGCGACCGTTCACCACCGTGCACACCTAGAGTCGTCCTTTTTCAGCCTTCTGCCCAGTATCTCGTCCATTCAGTGAGCCGTGAGCTTGAACATCAACCAGCACGTCTGATATCCTCACACCATGAAGCCACAGCCTTGCTGCCCTGGACCAGTTGAGGCACTGATAGCGACCATCTTATGCGGTCCACTAGAGTCCATGACGCGATATTCGGTATGTTATCTATCGACTTGAGAAGCAGTAACGGTTGGTTGCGCGCGCCCTCTGCCGGAGAAGACTATCGCCAGCTGACATAGTCATCAGATGTATCTCGAAGTAACCGCCAGGCAGGGTATGAACAACAAGAGGAATCTCCCTCGCGATATCATATTTTCTTCGAGCAACGATGGAACCATCGCCGCAATGTTCGGCCTTTGGCAAAGATGAAATATATATACCGGCAGTCGTTCTTGCTCACGCCAGAGGCGGATATCCTTCAGTTGTGATGGCAATATCTGAGGATATGCAAAGACTCGAAGCTTCGCGCCGCGACAGTGTTGAAGCCGCCTTTGAGGCCCAGTAACGTCAAGGACATTGTGACAAGATGGCAGCTGTCGTGCAAGGACGTCACGGTAGACAGCCCTTCCACACAATCCCAAATATCGCGTTCCATACGCTTTTGAACCGATCAGCCCTTGAGAATCCCTGGCCATTCATGATGAGGAATCCGGAACGATGAGGTGCACCACGGAACTAATATATGTTCCAGAGAGAGAACCGCTCTGGAACGTATTTGCCGCCCAGAGATGGCAACAACACAAGCATCGGCAAGAGCCTCATCACAACGGTCGGTCGAAGGGACCAATCACCATGGAAGGAGAGCTTGACAGAAAGAGACGGGGTTGGACTTTTCGTTTGGCTTGTCATGTCCAGATCCCAAACTCACCACCATCGGTACAGGGAAACACGCCCCTGAGAGCTTGAGCTTCAGCTTGCGCTGTCGCTCGTGTTTGCACTTGTGTTGTGCTTATGCTTGTGCTTGTTGCTTGACGGCGCTAAGCTGTCAAACATGTCTGTTGATGGGACTGCTCTGCGTCAAAAGATCAGATTTGGTACGACTCTGCTGAGTTATACTCGATGCCACCAAACTCATCTGCTTCCATATTGGAGTTGGAGTCAGTCAGTGTTGGGGAAGTGGGTCAGGGCAATATGCATAATGACAGAATATTGACCCCGTGAGCGAAATGCCACACACCCCTGAGGGGGAAAGCGAAAGCTTGGCCCTGTCTGGGGAACTTGTCAGTGCTTGTCATGTGGGGAGAACGACTGTGGAGCGTCGTCGGCATTGTCGAGCGGGGACATCAGTCGCAACGGCCCCCGGGAAGTCTTGCTGTCATCCCCGCACCGAGGTGTTCGGCCGGGTACCTGGTTGGCCTCGAGCCATTGCGATACGCTGATTGGAGGAGAAAGAACCGACAAGCCAACAGCCCGAGGGACTCGAAAGTCTCAAGAATCTACTCCAATAAAGGCCGGTGATATCTTGTCGCTGTGTTTCCAGGTCTCCTCCTGTTTGATTTCGCATCTGCTGTGGTTGCGTCTGCCCATTCCTCACTTTCAAACTCCTATTTCCCAAGTCTCCTGCATAAGACATTTCAGCAGCGTCTCATCCCCCTTCTCAACAAAGCGAAAATGGTCTTCGTTCCACCGTCATGGGTTCCGAAACTGCCTTTCGGTGAGTTGTCCTTCGCAGTGTTGATAACTCAGAAGATTGAACAGCAGTTGACGGCTTGTTGTAGACCCTCCAGACTCCATTTCTATTGGCGAGTTCATGAGCAATGAGGTATATGGCCGGTATCCCATCTCGAAGAGCCGAAACCCCTTCACCTGCGGTATCACAGGGAAGACTTATTCGACGACTGAAGCCTTTCAAAGACGAGAATTCCTTGCACGAGCTCTCTCAAAGATAATGGGATGGGCGCCAAACGATGGCACCCCGTGGGAGAAAGTCATTGGTGTTTTTTCGTTCAACAGTGTGAGTGAAGCGAGAACCTTGGGCGGACTGGGATGCGGGCCGACAAATCTTATGTATGCTGACGTGCATCAAAGATCGACTATCTCACGGTTCTGCACTCCGTTCACCGGTTGTCCGGGATCGCAACACCAGCAAATGTTGCTTACTCGGCCGCCGAGCTAGAGCACCAACTCAAGACGTCTGGAGCCAAGGTCCTCTTCACTTGTGCCGCCGTACTGAAAGATGCGCTGAAAGCGGCCAAGGGAAGCGGTATCCCTGACGACAAGGTCTTCATTATTGACATTCCAGGATTCGAGAACCCTAAAGGCTTCAGGACTGTAGATGATTTGATTGAACTTGGCCGAGGATCACCTGAGCTGGAGCCGCTGCGGTGGTCCAAGGGCCAGGGAGCTCGTCAGGTTGCGTTTTTGTGTTATTCCAGTGGTACTTCTGGATTGCCGGTACGTCCCGCCCCGACGGCATGTTATTATTTGACGGAGAGTGCTGACATGGCCCACAAGAAAGCCGTCATGATCTCACACCAAAATGTCATTGCGAACACCATGCAATACCGGTTGTACGAGTCTGTGGCTAGAAAGAAGTTTGGTGTTGATACCCAGGTTGAGCTCGGTTTGCTGCCGTTCAGCCACATTTACGGCCTCCAGGTTATTGCTCACGGTGGTACTTGGCGTGGAGACGAGGTCATTGTGTTGCCCAAGTTTGAGCTCCCGCAATATCTTCAGGCGATTGAGAAGTTCAAGATCAACAACTTGATTGTGGTCCCCCCGATTATTGTGCGGATGCTGAGCTCAAAGGAGGAGTGCAAGAAGTATGACCTGAGCAGCGTGCGTGCGTTGTATACTGGCGCAGCCCCGACGGGCAAGGAGACAGTGGAGGAGATGTTGAAGTGGTTTCCCAAGTGGCATATTTGCCAAGGTTATGGTACGCTCGATTTTGACTTGTTATCACCGTGGACAGCACTGACACGTCCTAGGAATGACCGAAACCTCAACTGTTGTCATTAGCACGAGCGAGGACGATATCTTACAAGGAACCTCGGGTTCCCTTTTGCCGGGATGTAGGGCGAAAGTGGTCGGTTTCGACGGGAAAGAAATTACGGGGTATAATCAACCTGGTGAGCTGTTGATACAGTCGCCGTCCGTGACGCTAGGATATCTCAACAACGCGCAAGCCACGACAGAATCGTACATCCACGATGATGATGGACGATGGATGAAAACGGGGGATGAAGTGATTGTCACAAAAGCACCCTCGGGTAATGAGCACTTTTCTGTGGTAGATCGGCTTAAGGAGCTGATCAAGGTTAAGGTACGCACTCTTCTGGACAGCCTTTGCAATGTCTTCTATAACGTGACTGACACTTGACTTCAATAGGGTCATCAAGTAGCACCCGCAGAACTCGAAGCACACCTCCTAGCCCACGATGCGGTAGATGACTGTGCAGTGATATCAGTCCACGACGATAGGGATGGCGAGGCTCCCAAGGCATTCGTCGTCAAAGCACCATCGAGGGCTGGCAAGAGCGATGAGGAGGTCGCAGCGGAGATCATCAAACACGTCCAGGACCACAAGGCAAAGTACAAGTGGTTGAAGGGCGGTGTTGAGTTCATTGATGCCATTCCAAAGAGCCCTAGTGGCAAGATTCTCCGTCGGCTGCTACGCGACAAAGAGAGGGAAGCTAGGCGAGCAAAGGGAGCGAAGTTGTGAAAACACGGGATTTGAGGTGTTTGGCGAAGTAATTGTGCATCCTCGTGTGATGTTGTTACAGCCCAAAGTCACGATTTGAGTGAGCAAGCATGGATAGCCACTAGAAAGCGCACATTCAGGATACATAAGTTTGATTGAGTTGCTATGTAAGAAGGTGTCTTGGAGTGAACTAAGTACACCTTGCATTCGTGCCTAACTTGCTGCTAACTTCCTCTCCTACCTCCTTCTGCGTACAAAGGGGCGATTGATATCGAGCCTCAAGCTGTCTGTTATATAGGCTCCTAGCCTCGTTCCTGAATTGATAACTGGATCTGTGAGCATATGTAGATCTGGCGGAGTTGGGCGGTTTTCGATTTACATTTCCAAAACTCGCTTCTCGTGGTCAAGTGGCGGACAGACCGTGTCTGCGTCCGCAACTACAAGATCACTAGCAAGTATTACAAAATCACATACGTGTTCGATGTGACCAGCAATCATTTCACAACTAGGGATGCTGCGCATTCTGGCGTCCATCTAAACTCACACCCTTGTCTACGTCGCGAGAGGAGGAGTGCTGTCTCCGGTTTAGTGGCCACCGGTAACAGAGTGAAGGCAAATGAAGCTTTGCGTATTAAAAAGCGTAACATCGTAAGTAACCTATAGTGACCGTTATACTCATCTTCTTGTCTAGTATATCCGATTTCTAGTGTATCCAAAATCCAGCTCCTGAGTTATTGCGCGAATGTCGAACTGCTTCGACAACCTGACAGACTGATTGTTCACATCTGAAAAGCGAGTGTTTGCCGTATCATGACATAGGACTGTCTCCAGCAGATGAGGTAGGTCATAGTTATCTCTTAAGGACAACTGGTCCCAGCCTGACAACCCTTACAAAGGGATTTGGTCGCGGGGACCAGTTCGGTGCAGCCATGCGTATGATAGTGATCGCAGTACTTCATCGACATGGATGTGATGTCGGTTGGTTTCTCATATTGGCTTGTTGAGTTCGCCATGTCGACGATAGACAATATGAAACCCAGAGCGTGTTGTGAAGCTGTGAACCAGAAGCCCTGGATATTGGGCCCCCCTTTTTTGGGCGGGAACGAGTCCGTTTTGAATGATAGCAGTCCTTGGATTTTTCCGGCTTGTATAACCCAGCGCTGGTAAGACCGTATGGCCGATGAGGTTGGTGACGTAGACAGAACGCTCTGACGTGCTGATAGTCAGGAATATATCTGAGATTGCACACGTAACCAGCACAGTTGATACGATAGTCTATCACGCTGGCTTCGTTCACTCTTTGGGATTACGGCGAATGCCTGCATCTGTCAGCGCGCCCCCCAGGTTCACGACAGTGCACTAGGCTTACATATCACCAGTAGAAAACCGATGTGTTGAGGAGCGGCGTTACTAGAGTCTTGTTCCAGCGCCCAGCCGAGAGGGTTATATGCTGTTGTTGTTCCTATGCCTGACGCCGAAGGGAGTGTGCTCAGGACGTTCCTGTTGGTCACCAGCTCAAGTTTGTTTGGATGCAGCTTTCGATGTTCGACGGCATGTTCACACTCTCCAATGTGTTGACAGGCTGTTATCGAGAGGGATGTCTCCAGGAGTATTCCTCCATTTGTCTCGCTCCAGGATCCGTTCCAACTTGTAGTAGAGTCAGCCACGGCCGCTTGAGCCCCAGAACCTGGTACCGAACTGAAGCATGATGTGTTCATCTCCTTGCCTCTCTAAAATATGAGGATGCGGTGCTGCTGCGCGCACACAACGCTAACACGTTTGACTTCGCCTCCTCGGTAGTAGGTATGTCGCATCTGAGGTCGTAGCTGCATTAATTCATCACCTTGGAGGCAAGTGGGGGTTGCTAGCTTGAATGGTCAACTCTGGCTCGGAAAGACTCCCGGCACGGCGGCTGCATATCGCAATTGCCTACCCAGAGTGGTGGTAAACATGGCTGTCCCGTTCGACCCTAGTTCTGGACTCGGCTTCGCGCATGGGGAGTAGCGCAAACTCAAGGCGAAGCCAGAGGTGCCCTTTCCTCTCGTCCCGTGGTAAGGTGGTCTGTATTGTTCGTTCGTGGTCCGGAATGAATCCAACAGGCCCGCGCCATGAAGCATGATTGCTTGGTAGTGGTGTGGCTTCTTTGAGCCGGATATTTCCTGGCGGTGCACAGGTAGCAGTCGCGTGGCTGAAACATGATGGTGTGGGTTCGACGCAGCATGCAGGGAACCTGCAGAGCATGCAAGGATCGATATGCACGAAGTGTCGACATCGTACCTGATCAGCGTCAGCATGGTCCTGCGCTTCGTGTCCTTAGAGGAACAACATAGATAAGGTAGGGACCTAGCCAGTATATCATGCTTGGGCACGAGAATGGCCGTGCTACACAGTAACCACGGTTGCGGTAATTGTATATCTAATATAGAATCGATGTCGAAGATACGCCCGGAACCCAGCTATCTGTACCGCATTGCGTCCACTCTGTCTGTCCCTGGCACCTGTCCTATAAGAGGCCTCGCACGTGGAGTCCGAGCAGAGGATTCAGTCGTTGAACCGCCGGCACATTTAGTGGAATTTAGACATTTTGAAGAGGCAGAAGAAAAAAGCAAGTGCTTCTCGGATGATAACGAAGGAAGGCCTGAGGAAGAGGGGGACAATTCCGGAAACCTAGGTTGAGGGTAGGGCAGGAACAGTATTTAATCTTCGCGCACAACTGGAAAAGAGAATGAGAGAGAGAGCAGACCCGTTTATATCTCGGAGGGCTTTGTCGAAAGTGTCGCAGGCTACGAACAGACTGCAGTGTTTGCGAGACTGTGTTCTCTGCAGAGCCCAACGCAACCTCTAGACCATATTATGTGAACTTGAAGAAACCAAGAGACTCCTTCCAACACGTTATAGAAAGCGGGAACAGACCAAAGCCTGCTGACCAGGCGAAGCTCCAGCAATACCAAACGTGGTGAGTGCCGTGCAGCTTAGCAACGGGTACAGCATCCGGTTGACCCCATCCCATCATTAAAACGCAACTCCCAAGGTCTGTTTATTTTACAATGCTCCCATAGTCCAGCCCAAGCATCCGGCTCCTGGGCACGTTCATCTCACCCCGCACAAGCTTCCACTCCCGGGACGAGGGTCCGCGCAGCATTCTCAGCTGTCGAGTTAGTACCCGGTCTTCACTGATGGCACAGCTCCCCGTCCAACTCTGCGAGAGCCTTCCGAAGCTATTTAAAATTTCGCCGTCTCCATTCCCCAGTCCAGGAAGCTTCACTCCTCGACTCGAGTATTCTCTGCTGAAGAAGATTGATCTGCGGCAGCATTGTCAGCTGGCGTGTCGGTGCTCGTCCTCGACTGACGATCCAGTTCCCTCTCCAGTCCACCGAGCAAGTCTAGACCGTCCTCCTCAGGAGCGGGCCGGTCCATGAGCGGTAAGGATTGTGGGTTCGGGACCTTGGGCGGTTCGCGGAGACTGGGAAGTAGACTGTGCGTCGAAGTGGACTGGTATGATTGCTGAGAAACAGAGGGTGTATTGACGGGTGTTTTGGTCTGCCGATCGTCTCCAGACTCGTGGGTGACTTCGAGCCTCTCGGAAGTATCAGCCTCTCCCGTACTCGTAGCACCGTCCAGGGTTGGTAGCGAGTCTTTGGCCTCTGTCGCATGCTCGGGCTGCCCAATTTCTGCGGATGCGTTGTCTGTGGAAGGTTCGACGCCCACGCTTGTTGTCTGCGCAGAAATCTCAACCATAGTCAGGCCAGCAGCTGTGGTTCCACTCCTTTGCTCAACAGTTTCCGTCGTTTGCCTTGTCCCCTCCACCACTGACATTGCCTCTGATGCAGTGCTGGGATCCTCCTGAACAGTCGATATACTTGGAAAATCCATGTTCTTGGGCTCAGTTGGCGATTGCAGAACGACGTTTTTGAGTGGGCTTCCCTCGTGCTGTCTCGGTGAGAAAAGGTGCGGCACACCAAGGTGAGAAGCGCCAAGGTTTAGCGAGTTTGAGGGTTGTTGCTGTGTGTTGATGACTTCTGTTTCCGCCTCGGCTGGTCGACCATCTTCAGCTGGTTCCTCTATCGAACTCGGCTGAACAATTTCCAGCGTCCCGTCTGCATCTTCCATTTCGTGATCTTGATGGTCATTAGGGGTTCCCTGCCCGGTTGCGTCGCCCATGGCATCTTCGCCCTGCCCCTCGTTACGACCACCTTCCTCGTTTGCTTCACCGTCTTCGCCCTCGTCGCCTTCATCGTCGTCGCCATCTTCGTCGTCTGAAGCGACAGCAGAATTCTCACCCATCTCGACATCGGGAGTGCCTGTGTCCTCTTGCTTAATCTCCTATGGAGTATTAGCAAATGAGTCGGTCCATATGAATCACGATGCAGATTCAGATTAAACTCACGTCTGTTCCAGCAGAAGGCTCTGGTTTCGGGTTTACAGCACCCTCTGGAGCGCCCGCAGAGTTTGTCGGAGGGCCAGCTTTCAGAGGCAAAGGCAGAGGGCCGACACCGAGCTTCTTCTTCCGGCCACGACCGGGACCCTTGTGTTTCTTCTTGTGCGGTGGAGGGGGCGGGCGTTTCCGGGTAGGCGTAGGCTGCTGCTGCGCAAGAGGATCCGCGGCTATCGGTGCCGCAATAACTGTTGTAGTCACAATCTCACCGTCCAAGTGTTTCAACTGTTCGTCGTCATTAATGGTGATGGTCTGCTCGTATGCGTTGCCAGCAGCGTCCACACGGCGGACTGTAACCCTAGTGACAGTCGGTCCAGAAAATTGTGTCGCAGAAGCCTTCGACGGGAGAGTGATGGTGTTTTTGTGACGTTTCGCGAGATACGAGTGAGAG
This sequence comes from Coniochaeta sp. PMI_546, assembly GCA_021432605.1. Lineage (NCBI taxonomy): Eukaryota > Fungi > Ascomycota > Sordariomycetes > Coniochaetales > Coniochaetaceae > Coniochaeta > Coniochaeta sp. PMI_546. The sequence goes on along the minus strand of MU271147.1, from coordinate 2,043,650 downwards.
GGTACCTCAGCATCGCGCGCGACACGCCTCCACACCTTGACCTTGATTCCAGGTTCAGACTTGGAGGTAGTGGAAGCCTTTTTATCGCCAGTTTTCTCGGCGTCGGCAACAAGTCCTGGGGCGCCGACCACACCGATCTTGGCTCCAAGCCCGAACCCCGTTCCTGCAGTACCAGAGCTCTCTACAATGTCGATGGCATCCTCCTCTTCTGGCGGCGCTTTCCGCTTATATAAAGCACCGGATCGTGCAGCACGGAGCAGTTCCTGGGAGTGGGGAGGAAGGAGGTGATAGTCCTTGGGCATGCCGTGGGGCAACTCGATGCTCCATCGGTCGTTCTTCTGGGCGGTTGTCGGAACGGGAGGAGGAGCTATGTCCACCTCTTGCAGGCGCCATTGTCGCACAGGCAAACCTAAAGTATTTGTCAATTCGCAAGTTCATGGTTCCAAAGACGAGCGATCAAGGGTTGAGAGGAGGCATGTTCAGAAGGACATCGCAAGTATGGGGCCATTCTACCTTCAAAGTCATCGTGCTCGGGATAGCCACTACGATTTCCACGCCGAGTTGTGGTGGCGGTACGGTACTATTTAGCAGGACAGTGAGGGTCAGCAGGTGGTCAGAGTGAAGGAAGACTGAAGAGTCATAACGTACTGGTGCCATGTTGGCAGGTGCGGCGACACCAATACAAGGACCGAGGAAGTCTGCGAAGGCAAACTTAACAGCACACAATGGTGACGTGGATGAGTCAGTCACGAGAAGCTTTGCACTGCTTGGGGAATGTGTTTCGCAATTGTGCCGACAACATCAGACGGGTGACGGCCGAAGAGGTGATGGCAATGTTGTCCAGCCTTGTCGCGACGTGAGTTTAGTGGTTAATGTGGGTCGAAGCCAGCTTTTAGTGTTCTGGCTTGATGCATAGCGATCGCTCAGATCCCCGGATATGCCTATACCGAGGCGCTAGACTAAGACCCCCTGTTTAGCCGCTGTCCCTTGCAGCTCGATAGCTGGAACCGCAAGGCAAGCTTGGATCGGGTGTTTTGCTGGCCTCAAGATATGGACAGTTGATTGAGTGTTGAGCATTTCTTTGCACTATTTCCCTCTTTTCTCTCTGTATCTTCTATCTTCTTTTGTGCTATTATATCAGTCTTAATATCATCGTTTCTTGCCAACATAGCCTTTGCGAACTGCTGTGTCTGTTTCTGAGAATCATGGCACCTCCTGTTGATGCCGTGACCAGAAAGAGGGTCTTGAAAGTCATCTTTGTGTCTCTACTACTGGATTTGGTGTGTATAGTCAGGAACTTATCACGCTACCATATAAGAACTACCTGGCTAATTATGTGCCTCTAGATATCCTTTACCTTCATACTCCCCCTCTTCCCCAAACTCCTCGAGTTCTACCGCAATGTCGAAGCCCCTCTGAGCGGCTCTCCCACAGACCAGCCTGCAACCCTCCTGTCCAACATCCTGAGCTACCTCAACGCCTACAAATCTGCCTTCGCTCGGCCCATAGAATCAAGATATGACATTGTCTTATTGGGCGGAGCCTTGGGGAGTCTGTTTTCCCTCCTCCAGGCCGTCGCATCACCCATCATCGGCCACCTTTCCGACCATTATGGCCGCCGCACCGCCCTCCTGGCCAGCATGACAGGCAACATTTTGTCTGTCCTTCTTTGGGTGGGCGCAACCGATTTCCGAACCTTCCTAGCATCACGCGTCATCGGCGGCTTGTCCGAAGGCAACGTCCAGCTCGCGACAGCCATCGCAACAGACATATCGGATGAGAAGAGCCGCGGCTCCACCATGGCTCTTATCGGCGCCTGCTTCTCCATCGCCTTCACGTTTGGCCCGGCTCTAGGCGCCTGGCTCAGTACCATCAGCACCGTAGCCGCCAACCCGTTTGCGACCGCTGCTGGCGTCTCACTTCTCCTTATCGTCACGGAGACTGTGTACCTCTACTTTGCGCTACCGGAAACACTCCCAGCTTTGACAAGGACGAAAGAGGAGAAGTTGGCGGCTGCCAAAGGCCAATCCATCAAAACTGCGCCAGTGACACGGACAAACTCGCACTTCTTGCTCAACTTTGTCCATTTCTCCTTCCTACTCTTCTTCTCTGGCATGGAGTTCTCCCTACCCTTCATGACGTTCGATCTCTTCTCGTACACTTCCGGCAAGAATGGGAGACTCCTAGGCTACGTAGGTCTTGTCGCTTCCATCCTTCAGGGCGGCGTCACTCGCCGGTTACCTCCACTCACCTCGGTGAGGCTAGGAGTTGCCGCATGCTTGCTTGCTTTCATCCTTCTTGGGAGCATATCCAGCTCCTCCGGGTTGTACCTCGCAGCGACCTTCCTGGCGGTCACCTCAGCGACGGTTGTGACGGGCTTGAACGCCCTCAGCAGCTTTGAAGCCAACGAGGGTGAGCGCGGTGGCAAGCTGGGGATCCTGAGGAGCTGGGGTCAGATTGGACGAGGCTTAGGCCCCGTTCTGTTCACGAGCGTGTACTGGTGGGCCGGGAGAGAGGTGGCATACAGGATAGGAGCTGTCGGGATTGCTGGCGTCTGTCTGTTCGTTTTCCTCGGCCTCAAAACGCCACCAGGATCCATCAAGCGGGTGGACACGGCGAAGAAGGAGCTGTAGTTATTAGTACAAATCATCTATGGTTTATGAGTGAAATGAAATGTAAGGAAGGTTCGGGAAGCGTTTGATGCGGCATTCCTCATGACAAGGCACAACGTCCAACATCGCATGTTACATGCCCTAGCAGTGTTCAACGTTCCTTTTAGGTATCAGAACCTGAGCCTCTTGCGGGTCAGAGCAGGCTGTGTGACCTGAGAAGTGTACGAGGTCGGCTGTAGATGTGCTGCGATGTCAGCTCAAGTGCAGAAGCAAGACCACCCACATCTAACAAGATTGTATTTGCATGCATGGTATTCCTGGAGTGCCCAAGGGAAAGGGTTCGCTAGTGTTCGGAAATTATCAGTTTAATGGCATGGTAGAGCAAGGGGTACGTACAAGATGAAGTAGAAAAAGGAAGAGAAAAAAAAAAGAATTGTCCAAGAGAGGTTTGAACTATCGACCATGCAGGGACTTGCACCCTGAATCTTCGGCTGTACCCTGCTCTAAAGTAGGAGTCCGACGAGTTTCTATTACTCTACATGGCCGTCATCCAACTGGGCCATGCGCCCGTGTTTGTTGAGAAGAAACCTGGCGAATTGGTCGTCATACGGCTTGTTTGCACGTCGCTGTGAGGCTCGGTACCTTACAGTGAATGTCCGTCGGGATGGAGCATGCTACCTTACCTTCGGCCTGAGCGAATATGACAAGTTCCTTCCGTGCCGAGCTAAAGCTGCGTCGACACTGCCGAAACTTGCAAGCTTAAACCTCTGCCGGTATCCACGCACGCAACGAGGAAAAGTGGCTGCATCAGCTGTGGCAGTTCCAGATCCAGCTATAACCCACAGCGGCTCAGGTGATTTAGAGAGGTGCGCAACTCCCCTATGGCAGAGAGTAAGGCGCGAAGGGATAACAGCAAGACCCCATTCAAAGGGACATGTGTCGCGCCTGCCCATCGACTACGCTGTCCCGGCTGACCTTCTGAAGAGAGGCAGAAGGCGGTTGGATATTTGGGGGAACACTCAAGAGAAAGTACACAAGATAATCCCAAGCAACAGCACGTCCACGAGTTTAGTCAAAAGATACGAGCAAGAGCACAAAATAAGGAGAGAGGGGTCTGAGCTGGCTGTTATGTCTCTTTGTCCAAACGCCTGACAATACGAAAATGCAGTCTTCATCTGAGGCTTTCACTTAGACCGGAACGGGAAGCCCAGATATATACCAAGTATTTTGAGGACACAGCAACACTCTGCTACAAATTGAAGTGCCAAGGCAAAAGGAGCACAACTGTCCACGAACATCTGGTCAATGCCATATCTTCGCTCGGAAACACCAACTGCAACAGACCAGAAAAGCAGCAGCCCTTCGTACTCACAAAGCAGAGAGACGTCGAGATGACTGACGACGGGACCTACAACAATAGCAAAAAGAAGAGGCGATACCAACCCCCGCCGGGATCTGTTGTAGATGTTAGCCAAGATATCTCGAAATAATAACGCGCCCACGCATACTCGAACCCGGGTCTTCAGCCTTTCCTGACGAGAATGCCGGAGAGCTGCGGCCTAACCACTGGCCCACGAGGGCTTCTTTTCGTTACCTTTGGCGTGCGTTAACCTGACCTATATAGGACCATCGGATGGTACAGGTGACCCTGTAGATACAGGTCTTCTGCTGCTGTCTGGGTAAGGTACCGACGAAGAGTGTGTTTGCGTGTGACCGAACGGCAAGAGCAAACAACAATTGAGGTCGCGTGGGAAGGAGCGACTGACCACAGGCTTCGCCAGAGCCCATCATAAGAGATTGGAGATTCTTAAGGTAGGCATGCCAGAGTGGTAAAAGATCCCAATCCTCTGTCCAAGCAGAGAGCCTCGCTTCCTGAAGGCTCTTGCTCCTAGTTCGACAGATCAAGTGTGCCCAGGAGAAGCTCACTGTCATCCGAAAATGTTCCAGGAGCAGGTACACGTGATATTGACGACAAGACACCAAACACATAGAAACGTTCGAACGAGCTGCACTTGCCAGCGATGAGGGTTGGACTACTAGGCTTCCATGTTCGACCGCACAGCAAGACCTGGCCTCTGACAGCACCCAAAAAGGTGTCTGATCATATGGGCTCCCGGCCACTTTTGTAATCTCACACAGCAAGTGTAGACTTCAAACCAGACTTCACCAGACTGGTCACTTTTCTAGCGGAGACAATCTCACCATCATAATGCTCGTCACCGACAGGGCGGTCAACTCTGGACCGAAGACCCTGACGTTGAACACCACCTTCTCCGTCTAAATGACTAACCGCGGGATGTAAGAGGCGGTAAGAAAGTTCCTATCTGTACACAAATGACAAGCTGCCAAAAGCCCATGCTTGACGAGACTGGTACCTCTGGACGTGTGATGTCCCTAGGCTCGGCCTTCGGAAATCGGATAGTTCTTCGAGATCGCGGGGTACTTTACACCACGCTGCCTGGCAGGATGCTTGGCTGTGACTTCATCCCGACAGCTTAGCTGCGGCAGCTTTTCGGGAGAGAGCCCTGAGGAACCGGGAGGCTGGAAGCCAAGAGATAACGGTGCTGCAGTTAGGACTTGTTCACAGCGTTGATCAATTACGATAAAACAAAATGTCATGACGGCCGTGACGCAGGAACACCAAAAAGAGAAGGAATTGTGGACGCCAGATTCCGAGTCGAGAGCGTCGGAGCCATAGTTGCCAACCGTGGGCGTGGCAGATAGGAAATGCCCGGGTTTACTGCGCGATGTCACGAGCTAACGACGACGACCTTGGCAGCAGTGTCTAAGCTCTGGTGTTATGACGAACTCGGAAGCGATTCCACTGATCTTGCGGCTCACAACGACCGACAGCCATACGGTATATACACGTTGGGGGCAGGATGCAGACCTCATAGAGACCAGGATTTTATGGAGATTGGAGCTGCAGGAGAGATATATAGAGTGCCCAAGAGCCCGTGATGTTAATCACCCAACGTCTTGGTTGAGAGCGGTGAGCATTTCTCAAAATGGCAGGCCTCAACTCAGTACGGCGACTTTCTGTCCAAGCCCTATTACTGCTCGGCCTGGCAGCTTCATCAGCGTGCGCCACAGCCCTGCCTTCTGACTTCTTCGACGCCCGGGAAGCAACAGTTGAAGGCGTCCATAATGCGCTCTTCAGTGGCCTCACAACATGCCGCGCCGTGGTCTCGGCCTTCATCGCCCGCATCGAGGAGTTCAACCCGGTGGTGAACGCCATTATCGCCTTGAATCCGGATGCTCTCTCAATAGCGGACGACATGGACCTGCAGCTCGCGTCTGGCAACGTTACAGCGCCTCTGTTCTGTATCCCCATTCTGCTCAAGGATAACTACGATGCTGTCGGCATGAACACTACCGGTGGCAGTCTGGGCTTGGCCGGTTGCCGACCAACAGCTGACTCGCCTGCCGCGGCAGCATTCAAGAAGGCCGGAGCCATCATCCTTGGCAAGGCCAACCTCCATGAGATCGCTCTGGAAGGTCTCTCCGTATCATCCCTGGGCGGACAGACTGTCAATCCGTACGACCACACTCGCACACCAGGAGGAAGCTCCGGTGGATCAGGCGCAGCCATGGGCACCAGCCTTGCAGTCTTCGCCACAGGAACAGACACGGTCAACAGTCTGCGTAGTCCCGCCAGTGCAAACTCGCTCTTCAGCTTCCGGCCAACACGCGGTCTGATCACCCGGGTCGGTGTCATTCCCATCAGCTACACTCAAGACACCATTGGCGCAATGGCGCGCAACCTCAAGGACCTAGCCGCCGCCCTCACCGTCATGGCAGGCATCGGCTACGACCCCAAAGACAACCATACCGCGCTTGCACCCCCTGAGGTATGGGGTAAAGACTACTCAGCCGCTCTGTACGGTGGCAGCCTCAAGGGCCTACGCATCGGCGTCCTCGAAGGCTTCTTCAACAACACCCCTTCCGCAGAGACAACGCCCGTGATCAGCGTCATGTCCGACGTCCTCTCCTCGCTAGCTTCCGCAGGCGTGGAACTAGTTAACATTACCGAATCTGTCTACAACGCTGCCACAATCAGCGCCCAACTAGATGTCCAGACCAGCGAGTACCGTGAGCTCTTGAACGCCTATCTTTCCAATCCAGAGCTAGAAGGTGACCACGCCAAGACCTTCAACGAGCTCTACACCAGCGGCAAGTTCCTCGTCATCCCTTCGCAGTACGCCTACGTCAACACCGCGTTCGTCTCGTCGACCAGCAACTCGAGCTACATCGCCAAGCAGAGGGGCATCACCAACCTAACCATGACCCTGCGAGCGACTTTCGTGTCGAACAATCTCGACGCAATCATATATCCAGAACAGAAGAACCTCGTCGTCAAGATCGGCTCCCCGTCTCAGTCAGGCCGCAACGGCATACTCGCCGCCTTGACGGGGAGCCCCGTGCTCGTGGTACCGGCGGGCTTCTCGCCACCCTCCAAGGATGCGCCTGTCGGAGTGCCTATCGGCATGGAGATCCTGGGCCTGCCGTTCAGTGAGGAGAAGCTGCTCAACATCGCCCAGCATATCAGTGAGGTGCTTGCGCCCGTAAGGAAGATGCCGGCTTTTGCAAACTATAGCGTCGAGGCGAAGGAGTATCGGAGTGTGCCGGTCATCAAGCCGAATAATGGAAATATTAACGCTGCGTATCCGATTGGGAAGCTGTCGTAGAGTCGGCGTCCTGGGGATGAGATCACGACGACCATGCATCTTAGACATGATAGAACATATAGACATGAATATACGAGGAGATTGACACACCATGTCATAAAGAGTCGTTCATTCCGGGTATATATAACTCCCACATATCGAAAGCACTCCGCAACTTCTATCGGTACAGTATCTCTCGGACGCCATCGAAAAACCTCCGCAATTTCATTATAAACAGGGAAGCGGATAAACATAAATCACAATTGTTCACATCTTCTCATGAACCGCCATACCTTGGTCCCGGTGATGACTGCGGAACATATGTCGCTTGTGGCGGATACGCCGGATACTCTGTCGGCGCCGGAGATGCCGGAGGATGATAAGCGGCCTGGTAGGCCGGCACCGGTGTGGGCGCTGATGACAGTACCGAGGGCTCGTAGGTGGAAGACACCGAAGGGGCATATGCGGCGGACATCCCCATAGAGGCGAAATAGCTCTGCGCCTCCCCGCCCGTGGAGGTGGCCGCTGCATACGGGCTTGTCAGTGTAGGTGTAATCGCCGTTGTGCTGCCACTGTATGGAGGCGGCGCTGCGGGCGTCCCAGATGCAGGATGAGTAGCAATTGTACTGCCTGTCGCTCCCGGGTCCGGGCTGTTTAGCGGGCTTGCTGCGATGCTTGCACCGGTGTACCCCATTGGTTCGTACTTGCTCTGGGCAGGAGCATACCCGGTACCGCCCACGCCGTAGGCGGTCGGGGCATCCGCAACAGCTGGCGCCGTCGAGGCGCCGTACCAGGCGTCGCCACCTTGCTGGCCGTCTTCGTCAATCTTGGCGTATGAGCCCGATTTGGTACCGTTTTTCTTGTGCCGGCTTCTACCACAGCAGCACTGCCAGATTTTTATGGCCAGCCAGATGAAGAAGGCCACCTTGATTGCGTTCCATAAGGCGTGTTTGATACGGGGATTGTGGCCTTCTTTCCTGCTCCGCTTGCGCTCTGTAGAAGTGGTTAGCCGCGGCAATTGGGCCACTCTAACACATATAACACAAGCTTAAAAGGCAAGGCACGTTCATGTGGATGCATCTGCCAAGATACTGACCTTTTAGACAGTAATATAGCAGAGCGCAGAGAAACAATGTCAGAAGCAGCGAAAACCAGATGATCAAGACCACAGCCCAGGTGGGAAGGCTTCCAATATAGCCGCCGCCGCCACCGTGATAGTTGTTATAGCTGCTGCCGCCGCCGACTACGACAACAGTGGTACCGCCGCTCGAAGACGAGGAGCCGGACCCGGACTTTGAGGACGAACCGCCGGATGACGAGCTGCCAGATCCTGATTTGCTACTCCCGCCCGAAGAACCAGAAGACGACGAACCGGAGCCGCCAGACTTGCCTCCGCCTCCTCTTGGACTCCTGATTCCGAGGGGAAGGTGCTCTTCAATCAGATGCCATGAGTCCATCGCGCTTGTGTAACCAACAATCGTCTGAAACCACGAAAACAGAGGGCGCTTGCCTCTTAAGGCTTAAAGAAGACGTTCTGCTCGCGATGCGCAATGCGCGACGAGCACTGAGAGCCCCTAGATTTGGCACAAAGCTGTCATGGAGGAAGATGCATCGTCTTAGCTAAGGCTTGACCTTAGCAAGAGGCAGCCTTACAACCTTTGTGCGAGGCCGAAAGGAGTCTTGGCGCGAAGATAAAAGCATTGCGGCTGAGAACCCCTTGTTGGGCAATCTCGCTGTGGTGTCTGCGCCACATCAGCTATCAGCTGCTGCTGGATAGGAGCAAAGCTGCAATGTGACTGTCGCATCTCAGCCTATCACAACGTTTGGTTCTGCCAGACTACGGTCCCTGAGAGAGAATCAAACCTGAAGGTATGATATAGTATTGGACATGGGGATCTCCATATCTGGAAGCCGGCAGCCTACTGCATGGTAATGGGAAGTCCGGAACAAACATAGTAGATCATTATCGCCTTGCCGGGGGCTTGTCGGCAGTCGGGAAGTGGTGTGTTCCTCCTGTAACATGGTAGTGCCGGCCCCTAAGATGCACTGGACAAGGTTAGGGTCTAGGTCTATTTGGGTACCTGGCAACACTCTGCCATTGCAGTTGACAGCGCCTGCTCGACGATGAGGGCTAGCATAATCCGTGCTTATCTTGTTCAGTAAGCTGCTACAATTGATGCTTCCTTGACCCGAAACAGAGAATGTCTTAAAGTATTGGAAGTGGAAGGAAAGAACATCGGACTAACACCAGGCTCCGCTCATCCGGGATATCGGACATCCCCGCAATGAGGATGCCGTGGAGTTGAACGTCCCTCTGTATCGCGTCGTACCTTTCTCGACGTCACCCCACCCCGCCCCGCCAAAGAGTCACCCCAGTCGAAAGTCTTGCCCAACGTCCATCGATCAGTCGTTTATGACTTGCTGCAGTACTAATATAGTGTTAGGGTCCAATTGATATTCTTTCAAGATCCAACAAGCATCGAATCTGAGTGAGGGTCGTCAACCGAGTTGAAGAGCTTGTGAGTAAGAATACTCCAAGCCCGATTGATCATCACGATGCCGTTGCCAGTGCACATCCTTCTCTGGGGTTCACTACAATGTCAGCCTGTCAAGTGACATCCCTGACTGCCCGTCATCTGGCCCGCTCACATTGCCGCGGGTCTCGATATATACATGCAATCCTCACGCGCCGGACCGAGGCTTGCCTCCGTCCCGGCCGAACCGGCAAACCCGTGCCTTCATCTTAGACGACACAGCTCAAATATGTTCGATCTGAGCCTCCGGGCTTCACTCAAGCCAATGCATCGCTCATCGATAAGCTTGTACATGCATCCAAGTGACACAACACTAACGTATCAACGATGTTAGCTCAGGACAGACACTCGCTATCACCATCTTGCTGTATACACGAGCCAAGGTCGACATCATCATCCCTAAGTATCGCGTTTAACATACCGATATCCACATCCAGACCGTCATCACCAACATCATCGGTCTTCTCCACCACATCGTCTGCTCCGGGCACCATGTCTTCCAGCCAGGTCTCTGACGCGGCTGCCATAATCGAGCAGCACTATTTCGAGACTAATCCCCCACCCAAGGGGTTGGACGAGCACACTGCTCTAGCTCGAGACTTCATCTCGCAGCATGCCGCAACTGGCCGCAAAGTAGTGCTCGTATCCTCCGGAGGAACGACGGTGCCGCTTGGTGAGCAGTTCCCTACCCAAAATATCGGGAACCCTCCGTACTAATCATCTTAACAGAGAGGCAAACGGTCCGCTTCATTGACAACTTCTCAGCCGGTACTCGCGGCGCAACAAGCGCAGAGTACTTCCTAGAAGCCGGCTGTAAGTGAGCATGATCACCTGGACCCCGCTACCCTTAGCTGACACTGTGCCAAGATGCCGTGATCTTCCTCCACCGACAGTTCAGTCTCCTGCCCTACAGCAGGCACTACTCCCACGCGACAGACTGCTTCCTCGACTTCCTCTGCGAGTCGCCCGACGGCAGCGGCGAGGTGGTTGTAACCCCGCAGTACCGGGATAAGATGGCCCGCGTTCTGCGCAAGTACAACAGCGCCAAGGAGAGCAACAGCCTCCTCATGCTCCCCTTCGTGACCATAACCGACTATCTCTTCGAGCTGCGCGCCATCGCCCAGCTCATGCGCCCACTCGGGCCCTCCGGTCTGCTCTACCTCGCCGCGGCCGTGAGCGACTTCTTCCTGCCGCCCGACCGCATGGCCGAGCACAAGATCCAAAGCACCGACGCCGCCGACGGGCTGAAGCAGGATCAGCAGGCCAAGGCGGCCGCGGACTCGATCGATCCGGCGGAGGAGGAAGAGACGTTCGATAACTTCGACTCCTCGCCGCGGGTCCCTCGCAGCAAGCGCCTGGTGGTCGACCTCGACCCGGTGCCCAAGTTCCTGCACAACCTGGTCGCGGACTGGTCGCCGGGCTGCTACATCGTGTCCTTCAAGCTCGAGACGGACCCGACCATCCTGGTGCACAAGGCCAAGTACAGCCTCGACCGGTACCAGCACAACCTCGTCATCGGCAACCTGCTGAGCACGCGCAAGTGGGAGGTCGTGTTCGTCACCCCCAACCAGCCGGATCGCTGGGTGCGCGTGCCCATTGCTAGGAGGAAGAAGACGATCTCCGGCCTGGAGAGCTTGGTGGGCGCCGCGGACGAGCGGTACGGGGAGGACAGGCCGATCGATCCCAAGCTGCTGCCTGAGGGCGAGCCTGAGATGGAGATTGAGAGTCTGATAATACCGGCCGTGGAGGAGCTGCATGCGAAGCATATAGAGGCGTACGGGAAGGGGGCTGCTTAAGGTGTGTTGAGTGTCGATGATGAGTTCGCGGGTGCTCAGCCGTTTTGAAAAAGCTGAGTGATGTGTTCGCAAGCGATATGTGGCAGCGCATAATGCTTTGGTTGAGGCACAGGACGGAAGTTATGGTGCTCTCATTTTGAGACTTTTTGTATATAGTCATATGCATCCATTGGTAGGTGCCTCGGAAGCGAACATAGATGCTACTGGGTAGCAGTATAGAAGCGGTAGACATGATTCTGTCCCTGAGGTCTTATATCATGTCTTCTCTGCTTAAGCCTTGGCTGAAGCTCGCGGATCTTTCAATGGCATCTACGGACAACAGCCTGGAGGTGAATGTTAGTTTATCGGGATGCGTTACTTGAGTGTTTCGTTGATTCTAGGGGTACTGGCATGGTAATCTTCATATTTGCTGCTTTCATAGAGGAAGGTCGTGTTTCGTTGACATCTCTCATCCCTTTGGTCTAGCAAATCGGTCCTGAACGGTTTCATACACACATCATGTCCACTCAGCATCGCATCTGGCTGGCTCACTTTCGAAGACGTGAAGTCCCTGTTGATCATGTTCATGGCATCCCCATGGTCATGCACGCAGGAATACCTCAGGATCCTCTTGAGAAACGACATCTGCATGCCGAGCTCCCCCTCGCCAGCCTGTTTCAAGATCCTACTGGATGGACGAGCAGACATCGGGCGTGGATATATCAGTGGTATAACCGGGATATCTTCCCACTGGGGAGAGGCGGCGAAGGAGTCATCCGGCACCTTCGGCATACCAAAGTCGTCCTGGCGGCAACGCGCCCTGCACGACGGGCAAGGATGAGAACAACACTTGTAGACATAAGCAGCTTATGCGTGCGCTTTTGGTGGATACATGTTCTACAAGGGCGTTGGGTCTGTCAGGACGATAGCTGAAACCGTTGCAATATCTACGGCAGAACCAACAAACAGCGGCACCAAGACTCATCGGCAACAAGTAGTTCATCGATCCTGCCCACAGCCTGCGTGCCATTCTCCCTACCTGTAGACCCACGAGGTGGTGTTCTCATCGCCGGCGCATGGAGCAGTCATGGACATCAAGCCCGACCACCAAGAGCAGTCTCCTCTGTAGCTCCACTTACACGTAGGAAATCTTCCTGCCTGGCCGTGGCAAAGAGCTGGCGAGTTGCGACCTCGCGACAGTGCTGGACAGTAATGGTACTGCCCAGGACAATCCAAAACTCGCGACAGATAGGTTGACTCGAGCCCAAGACTTACATGACACGTACGAAGCGTCTCTCCGCAAAGCGCAACGCGCAACACCAAGAACAGTATTGTGCTATGTCCTCCACCTGAACAATGGCTGGACAATGAGCATCTCCACCACGACCAGGCAGTTCGAAAGGTTTACGTGCGACCAAAAGACTCGAGTGATAAAGTCACAGGACCAACCCCGAAGCTCCACTAACCCCTTTGTGTCGCAAAGAGGTTGAGTCAAGAAGCTGGCTGAACGCGAAGGCAGGAGTCCACAGCGAACGGTACCTCCCAACCCGACCAAACACGTACGTGTGAGGCAAGTACCAACAGTGAACACTTGTTCACGGCCAGCCATACTAGCCCATCACGCCTGACGTGTGGGTTTTTTTTTGGTCGTCAGCTCCTCCCCCTCGAGCTCCGCAGAGAAGTCCGGATCGAGAATAAACCCCCTTCATCTTTAGCGCTATTTAAGAGAAAGCCCGGCTCAGCCTCGGTGATAGGATGCTTCCCTTTTGTTACGCACTCTTTTTGTGGTAGTGTATCATCGCACAAGGAACCGGATCTGGTTGGATAAAGCCTGACGGGAAAGTGTTTTGGTGTGGGTGGGTGAGGAAATTTATGACTCACTCTCGGCTCGGCGGTCGAAAGAGGGACGGCGGCGAGAGAGCAAGAACCACCAAGGGGGGAGAGCGGGTCGGCCAGTCAGTCGATATCACCTGGCAACGGCGAAATGAAGACTTTGTTTAGTGGAAGCGTCATTGAGATGGTTGAGGTACGGGCCCAAGATGGCGATGTGGCCTTCTGATTGGTATCTGTTGGAGGCGACTCCGAAGTTTTAGTGTAGAGGGGGCCGATCTGTCGCAATCTCGACTGTTATTGAACAACATAACATCGCCTGGAAGACCACGAGAAAAGGCACGTGAGTTGAACATGGCGATTCCGGCGAAGGGATTCTGAAATTATGCGCTGTCGCGATTGATTAGCATTTGGTGGACAAGAAAGAATACTTAGTACTGAATTGGACACTTATTGCAGGAATGTCGACAGTCTGTAGGCAATCGCAAGTCAGGAAGATATCTCGCCAACATAAACCTTGACTTGCAATGTAAGCGTAAAGACCTGGTCTATTACAAGGAGGTCTGATCTGTCTGATTTAGGCTGGTTGCGATGTGGACAAGCTTTCGCTCGTTCAAAATATTGGATGCATCTGAAGTCCAGATAGATTCCACGCTGCCCATCTCATGAACAGCCCGCTCAAGGCATCGGTTTGAACCCAAAATCCGCCAGAGGCCCGAAGGAAACCCTTTCGCGAACGGCCCAGCCCGTCTGCCTTCTGTCCCCTCTTCTCCTCCTCTGCTGCCTGCTGTCCTCAAACCTACCATCCCCATTATGCTCCTGCTCCAACTATCCGCCATCCACCATCCACCATCCACTATCAGCAAGACTCCATACAACTAGAGCAATGCATGGCTAGTGAATAGCCAACAAAAGAAAATGCCAGCGACATTATCACCACGTTGATCGTACAGTTAGTTCAAACACTTTTGAACGCAAGACTGACCGCAATGGTAAACAGCCAACCTCCAAAGTCATTCGACCATCGCCAGACACCATTTCCTTTAATATCCCCCATCCGTATCCCAAATGCTGTTGACGGACCATGGAGAACTGAATCCCGAACAAACAAGAGGATCCGCACCGCACACTCCACTCTCCTTTGACATAGGAAATATGAATAGTATCACAAGGGCTTTAAATGGATGGGATCAGTAGGTGCTGTCCGTACGCTTCCTTGAGATGAGGCTGGTACATGTCAGGTGTCGCCAGTCGAGGTCGCTTGGCCGTCCAGTCCGCACAAAGAGTCGGGTACGCGGGTTGCGGCGTTGGCAAACCTACCAACTTGTCTGACCACATCGAGCTCTGCTCGTCTGGATGCACAGCAAGAAGGTCGCGAACGCTCTCCTGCAGATGAGAGTCTTCTGTCCTCTTACGCTTCGGGCCCTGGCTGGCGGGAACCGACCAAGTCTGTGCGGGCTTCGGGGTTGGCTCATCGGTATCCCGATGGTTGTGCAACTTCTGAAGCGCGAAGGCCGCATCTCGAACTGAGAGCTGGTAATACTGATCCATCGCAGAGCTCTTAGAATCGTCTTCGGCAAGGTAGGTGCCATATGAATCCGGCGACGCAATCCGCACTTCAGTCTCGCCTAGTTGGAAAGGTTCCGTGAGGTCCACCATGTCGGCAACGGCGAGCGTCCGCTTGCTTGAGAACTGGTCATCAAAAGAGCTCCGTCCTAGCTGCAAGTGCTGTCCATAGACCATCTTCTGGCGCTCGCCGACTGCACGTCGCGCCTGCATATAAGCCGGCGCGTGATGCAAAAGGGATGCCGAGGAGATGGAGGAAGTACGAGACTGGCCAGAGCTGTCTGATACCATCGACTCCGGAGACGAAGCAGTCGAGACGGTATTGGCGAGGGAAGACCGACGTGTCGGAACATAGTTTGGGGGTGATGACCTGGTGAAAGAGGGAACCGGAACCGGCCACCGATCTAGAGTCTGACTCGCAGAAACAGCATTGGCATGGGACATTGCCGAGGACATGGAATGGGCACGTCCGAGGAGCTGAGACGCAACACCCACTGCAGGGGTGCTGAATCCGCAGCTAGAGGTAACCAGTCGCCGAGGAGTGGGCAAGAGTCCCAATGCTGGAAGTGCCGGCAGCTGCTGTCGACCAGGGCTGCCCACCGCTGCGGGTTGAGGTTCCAGGACGAAGGGCTGGACGAACTTGGGAACGCTGCTCAGCCTCGCGGGGACCCTCAGCCTCTCCTTCGTCGGTGCGAGGTCATCCAGATTGTCCAACTCGGGAGTCAAACCCTGAATGAGCTTCTTGAAGGCAGCACATTCGCGCTCGAAGCCAGCGTCCCGGGTAAGACTGCCACCACTGGAAGGCGGAAGGGAAGGGGTGTGCTCCATGACGCAGTCGCTCCAGACCTTGTACAAGTCCTCGCCAATGTGGAGCTTCCAATTGACAGCGGCGAGGAAGGCAAGTTCATTTTCGTTGATCTCGCAGATCTTGAGCCCCGAAATCTTGCTCCAGGCTCGAGCCGAATAATTACGGTCTTGGAGCCACTTCGAGGCGAGGATCAGGGCAGCAAGGAACATACGGCGGCCACATTGCAGGACCCGACTAGCGTGCGACTCGTCGGTCTGCTCCATGGTGAAATCATGGCTCGGAATGTGAGGCTTGATCAAGATCAAGTAGTATAGCCCCACCTGCAGGGTTGAGTAACTGGTGCGCGAGCGGCGCAGAGTCTCCTCGATGAACTTCCTAAGCGGCAAGACACTCGTGCTAGTGCCAAAGTCGGCGCGACACGGCACCGACGACGTCGGCCATATGGCTTCAACGATATACGTTGCAGAATCTGGATTGGGGGTTGAGCATGGGTACATTTTAGATGGTGAGTCTGGATCGTTTCCTTACCAACGAGCTTGTCGACAAACTCGACCTTGCGATCGACTTGGCGGAACAGTGTCGGAGGACAACCGCGCGAGGCCGAAGAAGCTGCCGAGGTGCGACGCGGATTCTTTCGAAGCTCAGCAGGGATTGCCTCGCGAGCTTGTGATGATTGTTGTTGTGTTTGTTGATGGAAGTTGAGTTCGGCTGGGTGACGGAGGGACTCGCCAAACAGCTTCCCTGTCACGAGTCTTTTCTGTTGGGACGCGTCCTGAGACTCGGCGCCAGGGTAGGATTCGCGACCAATTACTGAGGTCGTGGTAAAATCGGAGTTCTGTGAGGACGGTGCAGACCACGCCGAAGACGACGCGGCTGAAGCCAAGGTTGATAAGCTCGACGCAGTAGATGCCAGGGTTGCAGACGAAGAGCAATCCGAGTCGCTATCACTGGCCTGACTGCTGTCGAGAACATCGGGGTGTATATATTCGGTAGGGGGGGAGGCTAGGCCATAGTGCCAGGCCTGCATCTTTGGTTATGGGGGTTGGAGGAGAGTCGGAAGGGAGGTACTTCCAGTCGCCGTCAAAGCAGTGTTACCGGTCAGGGGTGACGCCCAACAACAACCAGATCTGGATGTTGCAGGACTGTTGATGCCGAGAAAGAGGATGACCTAGACAAATGTCTCGAAGGCCAACTTTTCACGAACAATAAGACCGGTAGACAGAGCAGAGACAGCGACTGGAAGGGAGCGGATGCTCGCAAGAGGCATCGTATGGATCTTTGGCTATGGAAGCAAAAGAGAAGGAGGAAGGGGTAGGTAGTCTACGCTACCATTAGGCGTGTAGACGAGGAAGGTGCGATGGAGTGTTCGCTATCGGAGGTCCGGTATGGATGGAGTGGAGAGTGAGGTCGTCGACGGGCAGGCCTGTGATGTTACAGCAGCAGGTACGAGTGTGGCTGCAGGTTGGAGGCTCTTTAAGGAGAGTGTATTCCGACAACGGTGACGATGTGGAGGCAAGAAGGATAGGTGGTGGTGACTCTTCAGGCGTCTGGGCAAGGCACGGCGGCGTGAACAATGGGAGTTTTGGTATAAGACCCCGGTTCAGGCCTCGACGTGACTCTGTGACTCTTTCTTGGTAGTCGTGGCTATAAGGGTGGCTAATGGTGGCGAGGCGGTAGCCGATTATTGCCGCTAGGTACAGGTGGCTCCAACTAACGCAATTTATGGGTGGTTAGTGGTGTGACACACACTGACACGGAAGCCTGGAATGGATCGATCGTCCCTAGCGGTGCCAGGAGTTGTCGCCTGTCCTTTTGCTCATCTTCCCAAACAGAAAGGTTCGCTGTGGCGAGATTGCCACAGCCCAACAACAGTCAATCAGGAGACACACACATACCTCTTTGAATGATATCAACACTAGGCACTTCTCGTGTTTTCAGAGAAGGTTTGCAGTGTTGGATGGACAAGGTCGCTGGTATAGTTGGTGGGAGGTGTTTTTTTTCTCTCTCTCTTTGTTGCACGAGCAAACCAATGCCGATGCAACAAAACGAGACTCTTACAGCTAGTATGAGAGCAAACTGGGAGAATCGGAGCACACAGTGAAGAGCGGAGATGTCGAGAAATTTGAGATTTTGACCCAAACTGAGGTAATGACAAGGCAAGTACTGCGGAAAATGAAAGTTAAATATTACAGAGATGGAGATGCGCAGATAAACATATAAGAGGTGAGCGGAGTTGTGATCTTTCAAGCAGACTGAGATCAGTCGCTATCCTCTAGATCTTGGATTCGAACATGGTGATGGTTCGATGGGGGGAAGAAGAGAGGGGAGGAACAACACGGCAGCGTCGAGGTGCCCTTGCCATTATGAAGGTGGGAATCCCGTGGTCTCCAGTCAGGTATGAAGATGAGAGAACGGCGAGTCTGGCTTGGCCTGGGGGGTGTGTGTGCATCCCAAAAGCGACATGGGTACGGAACAGCGCACACACACACCTAACACACGCTCACTGCAAAGGCAAGGAAGGTACCTTATTACACGTACCCTACTCTCTTTGCGACAAACTCCATGATTTGGTACCTACCGTCTTGTCAATGTTGTCTGCTTGTCTGCTTGTCTGCACTTCAGCCCATACTTGTAATGTAAAATGTAATCAGACTGATGTAAAAGCTATCAGCACAACTGCCTCAGGCAAAGCTTATCCCTTCCCAAGGCCAATTCTGCCCGCTCTTAGCTCGCAGCGTCAACAATACACAATCGCCAACTTCAGTCAACTCTCCCCATCCAATACCTACACATATCATCCTCCCGGGACCCTTCATCGAGACCAAGAGGATGGCTGGCACAGTCGCACACCCTTCCAGTTTCAATTGCGCGATGAGCCAACCTGAGTCTGCCGGCTGTGGAATAACGGCCTTCTGATTGGGCTGTCTCCATGCAGAATAGCGGAGCACGGCCTTCTCAGACCAATGGGTGCTTGAGTCAGATTGACACCAACTTCCACGCTAGCGCCGGATTCGGCATAGCACAGAATACTAGTGCGGTGCGCAGAAAGTCTTCCTTCCACTCAGTCCAGTCCCTGAGCCGTCGGTGCACCAGTCAAGTCACACACGTATGTGCTCTTTCGACCTCCAGTTGCATCTCCACTCTGGCCGGCAGGACGGCAAGAAATGGAGCTATTCACCCAAGGCGCGATGGAAGACAAGAATGACAAGGACAGTCGAGAAGTCTACGCCAGTTTGGGAGCTCAGATCGGTTTGCAAGGCTGAATAGCATCCGAGTCGCACTTGTCTGTCTCCCTTTCTTATTCGAAGCCAGCCCTGTGGAACATCGAATGGAGGCTTGGTGCCTTGGGCTGTCTCAGGCAACATGTGGAGTGTCGAACTGATAGCCTGGCTTACAAGCATCTCTCCCAATGCATGCCATGCCACCTCCTGCCGGAGACGAGGAACATGATACGAAGAAGTCCATCAATTTGACCGGTGAGCAAAGACACGAACTCAACGTCCCTCCGGAGGCTGGCAGGGGAGTGAGCTTCCGTAAGGCTGTATGTACTCTGCCTTCCGGACTGGGGAACTACCGCACTCAATGATATGCCTCGAGGACGCGAGCGAGGCTAGGCACGCTGGCGTATACACACATGATGTACAGATGGCGTCAAAGGGTTCTCGCGGGGAGACGGTCTTTCTCGGCTGTAAGGACTCAAGGATTGTTCACTTCCCGAGCTCCAGGCGCCGTTGTGCGAGTCTTGTACGGTTTTCGACATGAAGATGTTCACCTGGGCCGAGCAATTGTTGCCTCTCGAACCAGCAAACGTTTCGAAACTCGCCCCTATTGACTCACGTATTCAGACAAGGTTTATTACACCTTGGCCCAACAATGCTCTTTGCTGAGCTCTAATTTGGTGGCCGCTGACCGAACGCTTGGTGCATAAATCGGCCCCTATCATGCGCGGACCGATGAACTCTATTTCAGGTCCTGATACACGTTGGCGTCGATCTAAAGGTCTGTTCATAAGCTGAAGCCTTGACGGACTCGGCATGGTTCCTGTGCTACTGAGAACATTTCCTTGACTCCATATGCTGTTCATTTGTTGAGTCGAAACATGGGGCAAACACGCGACTTACAATGACCACGTCTATCAGTCAGATCTTATCGCAGCCCCCTATCTGGCGATAAGAGATAGACAAGGACATGCGCCGAGACGTTGAAGATCATCTCGGCGCAGTGAATACGAGTGATGAAATCAAACTCTACGGACTAAGTCATAGGCATCGAAAGGTCCGGACTGCGTACAGGTGGGAATCCCTTGTCCTCGAGTCTACAGCTGGCAAGCACTCCTGCTCGTGGACAAGCACAGAATACCTACCAGCCGGGAGTGCCGTTAAGAAGGTAATACAATGGTAAGTCGCCTGCGACGGGAAGAGTGTGCGGTTCCCCGCACGAGTCCGCTGGTGATTGGCCCTCGAACAATCTCGGAGCCCTGATTCGCGAGAGACAAATCATCTTCAGCTCGAGGCCGGACAGCATTTCTTGACTGTGTCGTAGGTCCACATTATCGTAGCCCGTTCCGGCAGAGTCGTAGGACCCCAGCGTGGTCCGGAAAGAGCTGAAAGCGTATAGTCCCGCGGCATCGCGAACAGCCTCGATCGACTGTGTAAGGCACGAGGCGACGGCCGGGCAAGGCAGATTGTCCCTGTTTCAGAAATCGAGCCTCGAGATACCAGAGGGGTAGCCTCAGCAACCAACACCAGCCTATTGGGACCCGAAGGTGGCTTGTTTGCACAACCAACTCGCTAAGGGCAGAGAGAGCTGTGGTGGATGAGTCAACCACGCTGCTGAGACTAGTCCCCCCCCCTTGCATTGCTCGCCCAGCCCGGTCGCACGGCGAAGGCGACATCGCAGCGCCTGGACACACCTGGGCAACTATCATGTGCGATGGGCAACAAATGCTGGCTGGTCATTCTCCACGAGGCCTCTCTCGCGACCATTTCGCCGCCATCGGAGTGTAGCACCGCATGACGCGAATCGGGCTGAAGTGGTGAGATAATGGTGAGAGATTATCCGAGATAGATAGTTATATGCGGATCACTTTGAGTCATAATTATCCCCTCTGGCCTCACAAGAGCATCACGTTGTCCAGACGGGCGCGGCACGACAGGCTCTCGCGCAACAGGGACATCCTTCGGCGTCCCGCGATTGTGCTCATTTGTTGGTAACCGCGGCTGCATTTACGGTCGTTGCATCGGTAGGCGGTGGGAGCGTACGATGCAAACAAAAGAGCAATTGTGCACAGCAGGGCAAACCTGGCGCTTGTCCGTGGCTCAGGACCGGTGCCGCGCGCCTCTGAAAGAGCTGAAAGAAGGATGCCTTTTACTCAGGGGCTACGTACGCAGAATAATGTCTGGTTGGACTCTCCAGATCTAAGAGTCGGTCCCCAAAAGGAGTACATGCCGTATCCGGAGCACTACCAACCTCCGCTCCCTAGAATTGTTCCAGAACAATCAATGTCTCGACCTCGGACTTGTCATCGGGCTCGCCAATGGCAGGCAGCGGTGGTGGTGTGGAGAGAGCTATTCCAGCTGCTGGCCGCGTACAGAGTTGCCTGAATCGCCAGGCACAGACTTCAATTTCCAACCTCACTTTGACATAAGCTCGTTTGCGGCCGGCGGTCCAGGACTTTGGCAATAGCAAGTTTGTAATGTCTCGGCGAAAGATGACGAGGACGATGAGTAACAGCGGCGAACATAATTAGAATACGCGCGAAGCATATTCTCACCCGCTTAGTGATCCGATCTTCACGAGCTTAGTCCGGTCAAAACTCCCCAGGTCCCTTGTATCCTGGGGAGTGGCGTGGCTTAGATGTGGGATCCATCAATGCACTCCATCAGATCCAGGTGTCTCAGTATCGCCCGTGACCGGGCGTTGTTCTTTGTTACCCTGAACGTGTCGCTTCCGGAGGACGTTGTGCCGGTTCCTGCCTGGCTGCCAACTGGACATTGGCTTACTGTTTCGCCGACGCATGTTCAGGCATCCATGGCAAGACCTACCAGGGAGGAAGCAGTCTTGCTGGTGCGGGTGCACGTCAGCCATGATTAGAATCTGGGACATTGTCGCCGCCGCCGCGGACGCTCGTTGGCCCACAGGCTGCGTTCAAGTGTCGCATAGGTGGATCACTTGGTCCAAGGTTCGGATACGGGGATATGGAAGTTTGCGTAGAATATTCTTTGCAGTGGTGTGTCGCATTCACAAATCCTCCCGATGATCTGGAATGTGCCGTGAAGGATGACAGTGGGAGGGTTAGCGCAGGCAGCAGTCTCACAAAGGCTCGTACCCGCCACAAAAGGGTAGCGAATAACCACGCAGTAAAATACTCGATCTAGACGTGAACAGGAGGAGAGACGTTGTTCACGGCTTCGAGACTCCT
The DNA here is from genome assembly GCA_021432605.1 of Coniochaeta sp. PMI_546. Classification (NCBI taxonomy): domain Eukaryota; kingdom Fungi; phylum Ascomycota; class Sordariomycetes; order Coniochaetales; family Coniochaetaceae; genus Coniochaeta; species Coniochaeta sp. PMI_546. Next base: position 2,021,437 of record MU271147.1, on the reverse strand, counting down.
GTAGCTTCGAATGTGGATAGGAAGCATGCCCAGCTGACCTCTCGTAGTGGAGAGCTGACTCCACGCAAGGCTGAGCCTCGACGACAACGACACCAGCTGGGGTGCCGTCTTAGAGAGTCAAAGAGTCGATGTTCAGGCGAGCTCTGGCGATCTGGCAAAGCCGCGAATACCCAGTCACTTGAGACAAGAGCCATTCTCTCAGCTGGGTCATTATGGCTGCTTGGCTGAATACTCGGCCGGAAGTACCTAGTTCCAGGCAGCGTGTGGTAGCATCCACCTTGGCAGCACCACGGCTGTCGACTCATTCTCGATCATCGGCTGGGTTTCGAGAGGCCTCGGTAGCAACTCGCCCGGACTGGTATACCTGCAATGTGGATGGGCACCCAGTCCGTGCCGCGCAACATGCCCGTATCGCGCAACGAGTTGTGACGGATGTCTCTCATGTCATCATCCCAGAGGCGAGACATCGTCAGCATCTTGTGGGGCAAAGAAGGAAACATAATCGTCGGGTGTGTGATGCCAAAGCTCGGCGTCGGTTTTCACCTACTGGAGCGTTAAGCAACGTCCAAGGTTCTTTGCCTGCCTGTTGGCAGGCCGTGAATTCCATATTAGCTATCTCGATGCTGTCACGTCTTGTGTCAGCATGAAGCCTCCAGTAGCGATGACACAGACACGACGGCGAGAGACTCAGCCATTTTACATATGCTCCAGTGTCTGTGCATACTCTTCCAAGTTAGTCACCCCATAGTCATCGTGATGATCAAGATCCTTCCAACGCTGAGTAGACTTTGCCAAGGTGCGTGACCTTCCAGACCTCTAGGAGATGGTAAGTGGTGTCTTCGTTTCCGTATGACGCATTTGCCGCTTGGAGCCTCTGCTGACTGACTGTCTCGGGCCCCAAACCCCAGTGAGAGCACAATAGCTGTCTACCAACCTGACACTTGCCACAGACACGATCACGAAAACAGTCACTTAGTATGGAATGCTCGCCACAAAATCGCCCCGGCAGCAACAGTGAGCAGCGTGACTCGACCCAAGTGACGGATTCTGGAAGGCAACATATCCACTCGGGGCCAAGTTCGCCGTTCAGAGGCCGATGGCAGCCGATATGATTATTGCTCACGAACCTCTGGTGACACGCATCTGTCGACAGAGGAGAGATGGTCAGCCTGATTCCTCGGACCGGAGGGGCGAAGATAGTAACCAATACCCCTGCGTACAATGCTTGGGCGGTATGAAGCTGGAGTTCCCCCAGTTACCGGAAAGGACCACGTGTGGATGGTTGGATCACGTTGACTCGTTCGTATTCGTCTGTCAGCTTTACTGCTCCGTCGCTCTCCGGATGACGCTCGTCTGTCCTGCTGCTGCTGGTAACATGGGGGTTACAAGACATGCAGAGCCAGAGACTAAAAAGCAGCTCTCATCTGTGGGTGTCATGAACTGAGGCATCAAACAACTTCTCTATCTGTTGTCGGATCACAGCTAGCTGGCTTTGGTGAAGCCTTTGGAGACTCTCTGTCCCTATTCGACACATGTTGCCGACCTGCTCTGCCTTGCCGATAATGCTCTCTGTCCCTTGTGAATGATCCGAGCTGCCCAGAAATGATTTCGAGATGTAAACTTACTGGGAGGAGAAGTCAAATCAGCGGAAGCACTGACGCGGAGATCAGGGTTGGCCCTGGCAGACCACCGACATCTTCGTGTTGTACCTATGTACGTATTCCTCGAGCGTGAGGAAATGCCCATTACCATAGTAGCCACCTGAGCTTTCGAACGAGCAGTCCCATGCAGTGCAGTGTGTAGTCTAAATGCGTGAGGAGTCGCAATCCCTTGAAGTTGGAAATGGCTGGTAGGCCATGAAGACGAGACGGAAATCGCGTGGCCTTCGTGGAAGAGCGGCATGGTGAGATAGCCGTCAGTTACATGTTATCGACCTGATGCCAGACTCAAAGTGACGAACATCGCACGATGAGACCGGCAGTATAGTGACGTAACGTCCAGCACTTACCCTACACGCTTATTCCCCGATCTTCAGACACAGCATTTTATGAGGAGTTGTAGAAACTGCCGTGCGAAGGTCCTCGGGCCATCACCAAACATCACCGTCAGCTCTGGTAGAGCTTCTAACGTGCCCCTTATCTTCAACAAAGTAGATGGTGTCAGGGGTTTGCTGGGTCTTGTAAGGGTATACGGCGGTTCATGGCAGTCCTCCTTGCCTGACTTTGTCGCCTGTCGTACTGTTAACGGCGTAGCGTCGAGCACCTCGTCAAAAGGGGGGTACGGTTGTTTGAATGGGACCGACTACCTAGATATCTCCTAAGATCAGCTTCCGACTCCATTAGTTGTACACTAGTTATGGTAACGCAAAACCTAGTTCTGTTGGCGCCTACTCGTAGCTTGTTCCCCTCTGTCTGGCCCTACTAAGACATGATGTAAGCCGCAGTGAATTCAGCTCGCAGGTCACCACCGAGGAGCTGATCGTCTCTCGATGAATTTCTGGCAGCCTCGATGTTCCCCCTTTCCCTCGTGCTCATGTGGTGGGTTGGACCTGTGGTGATTCAGTCAGCGAGACTGATCTGAAGGCTAAAGAAGGAATTGCGAAAAGCCAGCAGGTATAGGTGGTTCACATCACTCCATGTATTATGGATACCACGGATCTACCACACCATCGCATATCACATACAGTACGCCGCCCATCTCATCACGAGACGACCCGAGTTGAGGTGATATATTGTCAAGTTGTATAGCTTGATGGTACCGGTTATTAGGAGGCATGATCCTCTATCAACACGAGTGAGGCAAAAGAAGCGGCACCGTCTGTTCCTCCTTCTCTCAAAGTCCAGCCGTTCCACCGGCCCGGTGAGACTCAAGTGACGGTGGTTGACCAGCACGCAGTCTCTCCCTTCAAGGGTGTCTGCTCACCCCCAGGACCGCCAAGGTGCCATAAGCCAAAGCCAAAACCAAATTCGGGTATCCAAGGTCTACACATTCCAATCTCCGTCTACAGAGTCCCGCTCAGATCATAAAGAGAAACAGGTATAAGCCCGCCAATAGCGTGTTCGCAGTTCTGCCAGTCCATATTTGGTCGAGCGGAGTATACAGTCGTTGCTTCCGGAGGGTAGCGTGAAAGAGGCGAAGGTAGACTGAACTCCGTCCGCGTGAGTGTGATCGCCCAAAGTAAGCCAGGAGCAAGCACGAAAAACGAGTTTCCTCCGCCGTCGCAATTGTTGTTCTATTCGCGCATATCGCCAGACTCAGCCGTCGACCCCATATTCCATCGCGGCACCGTGTACTTCGTGAGAGATCCAGAATAGTATTACTTCCCATCGGCCGGACCAACCGTGCTCGAACCGGCGCGAGTATCAACAAGTATGTAAAAAAGTTCCGTAATATCCTCCGAAACATCGCAAATTTGATTAGTGCGTGTCCCTATCTCCATCCCTTCTCGCCGCCAAACCCAGTCGTGACATAAGTAGGAAATGCCGGTTCCAAGCGCCAACAAGGACGTACAGCCTCCCGATATAAAAGGATTCGTATGTCGCAGGACATAAAATAGAACACGTGGTATCAATAAAGCAAAACAAGGCTGCCGTTCGAAATCGTATCACCAACGCCAGAATGCCGTAGACCGAGGAAATCGCGGTCAGTGTAAACATGATAAAATATCGAGTTGTGCTCGAGTCGAGATAGGTCTTTGAGATGGGTGAGGGCCGCCGGCTGCGCAGGGCAATATTTCTCGTATCGCTCTACACGGCACGCGGGTGGCAGACGGAGATAGAACCATTTAGTATGTCCTCTCTATGGGTCGTTGAGAATGTCCGAGGTTTGAACTTGATCCTTCACTTCCAATGCCTGCAATCAGTTCATCCAGCTATGATGTTGAGTAAAATAGGATAGTGGTGACCGAGGACAAAGAGAGCGCCGCTCGGGTGACGATCCGCACTAAAGACTCATGGTCAACCATTCCCACTCCTGAGGGCCTGCAGCACTGCCAGTAGGACCCATCATTGGGCCCGGCGGAGGGCCACCTGGCAAGCCCATGATACCAGACCCGATCATGGGCCGCTGCGTCATACCAAAGCCGTTCGCGAGTCCGAGATTGCTTGCCGACATGCCAGGGAAGCCACTGGCCGACCCAACGCTTCGAGCGGCCTCGTTGGATCCAGTCGAGTTTTCCGGACTATCCACGTCCATACTACCCGCGGATGGATGATCAACTCCCGCGCTCTTGCTATGACGGCGTTGTCGTTTCGTATTTGATCCCGACGAACCCATCGTCATCGATCGAGGCAGTGAAGCAGCGCCGGGGCCAGGTGTGTTCTTTGGTGGAGCGGCGGCGATGGGTACGACGCCCTTTCCGCCAACCACTCCGTTGGACGAACCCCCGTAACTCGCGGGCGTGCTGCCGGCGGTGTTACCTCCTGATCCTGGACCGCTGGCGGGGCTCTCGCTGTCCAAAACACTCCCCGCACGATGCTGCGCCGGGGGCGTGGTCACTTGGTTCATGTTGTTGACACTAGAAGCGATGGCAAGAGTCGAGTTCTTGCGGGAATTCGCTCCAGACGCATTCGCAGAGGTACCGATACCAGGTCCTTTCTTTCCGGACCGAGTACTTGTCCCTCCAACTGGTATACTAGGTCCGGAACCGCGGTTGCGCTTCTTAATCACGTCCGTCTTCAAACTCAAAGGCCGGACGACGCCGTGTAACTTCAAAAACAGACCACAGGCATTGCACAGTGGTTGACCTTCCGGGTTCCGGCGCCATAGCGGAGTAGTCTGCGTGAAGCAGTTTGTACATGTGGTAGGGGCACTGTCGCTCGGATTACCTGCAGCTCCTTGTAGATTGTTTGTCGATCCGTTCTTCGAGCCCAACGGTGAGGACGGCCGACTGGGGACCACCGAGGAGTAACCAGAGGCGTGGCCTGAGAGGTCTGCAGGCGGGGTCTTCCCAGATGTTTGGCCGGTTCGTTCAAATGTGTTCATGTGGCCAACAAGTCCCGGTGTCGATGCAGTGCGCTGCAATTTGCCTTGTCGCCTATCCGAGCCTTGCCTGAAGGAATTCACGTTGGAGTGTGACCTCGACAAGTTGGACATGTTGCCGCCCTCCCAATCGCCATTCGCATCAACGAATTCTGTTGTGCCACCGATGGTGACCTGCTTGCGCGTCGGTCCGCCGGGATATCTTGCAGCTTGCGTATTGAACTGACCAGGTAGCGACGGATCCCATTGTAGCGAGTTGCTGTTCATGTCGAACCCCGGGTCCTCCATTCCTGTAGGAGAGAAGTCCTGGGTCATTGCCATATTCCGATCGGCAAATGCACCTTCATCATCATCCGCATCAGAGTCACCACCAAAGGTAAACATGCTCTCTTGCATGATATTGGGGCCCGGGGACCGTATGGGATGATCAGACTGAAAGACCTGGGAGGGATCAATGTGACCAAAAGAATTTGACGGTGCAAAAGCAGCGACCTGCTCCGGACCAGCGGTCGACACAGGGAACATGGAGTTACCGTTAGTATTGAACATGAACTGATTCGCTGGCATCGAATTAGCCATCGGAGGGTTTGGCCGGAAGGCCTGCGGCCTCGACTGCCGCATATCTAACGACGTGCCGAAATAGTAACCATCACCCTCATTCAAAGGATGAGGGGTGGATACAGCAGACTGGTAAGCAGATCCAGGAGGGGAATAGTACTCTGCAGCGGGTAGAGCGCCGGAATGCATCTGATTAGGATACATGCGGGAGAAAGAAGGCCCATGAGAAACCATAGGCGAGGACGAGGGTGAGAATGAGAAGTTCTGCTGAAATGGTCCAGCCGAGGTTATGATAGGATCGCTCTCCATGTGGAAAGTGTCCAAAGGAAACGGAACGCCATGCGGGTGCTGCTGATGAGACATGTTAGGCTGGCCAGTATTTTCCAACGAGTAGTCATTGATGTCGGCGTCGGCATCGAGGTCATCAGCAAGGGAGTTGCTATTGACAGCCGGTACATGAGGTGAAAAGTTGGCCGGGCGCTTTCGAGTCTACATCGACCCTTGTTAGTAATTTTGAACACCGCAGGCAAGTCAGGAGTTACTGCTTTAGAGGATGATCGGCCGAAGGAACCAGTCACATACACGTCTCTCATCTATACTGGTCTTGCGAGGATGCCGAGTTACATAGCCGAATTCATCCTGCACTCGCTGACGGCTCGCCGGAGCTGGTACCGATTGCGGAACGAAATGTTGCGCAGGCTCTTTGCGCGACTTTATGGGGATGGCCGAAGTGACGGAATGACTGGGCCGCTCGGGGCCGCCCTCGGCGCGCTTGAGAGCTTCCTGAGACTGTGTGAAGGCAATGCCGCTCGGAGTAGCGACATTGTCGGTGACAATGAAGTCGTCGAGGTTCATCGCCTCTGATTGTGGTAAGTTCTGCTCAGAAGTCTTCCGTAGTTGCGCAATGCCACTGGGGGCATTGAGTGAAGCAGCAGACGGGCGATGTTGTATGCTTGAGCGACACCAGTGTCAGCCAGCCATTTGCGGGAAGGAGAGGAGATGATGCGCCCCGAATTAACAGTTGACACAGGGGAATGACAAGTCCGACTTACCGAGCCTGCTGTTCCTGCTGTCTACGCTTGCGCAGATTCATATGCATCATACGCCATGTCAAATTTTCCATTCGCTCCTGGTTTGGCAGCATCTGCTTGGTTTTGCTGAAGAAGCGCCATACTTGGGCGGCCAGTGGATCTTGCTTCTGCAACTCATCCGGGGTCTGATCCGAGTTGTCGTTGAAGATGCCGTCCTGGAAGGGTGGGAATACAGCCGATCGCAGTTCTTTCTGGTCTTGCGAGTATGAGGCGCTTAGATCTAAACTGAGCTCTTGCAGGTCTGCGCGCAGATCGCCAGCACTCTTCTTGCTGTTGGTGGATGGCGACGAGCCATGTTTCTCGGCCTTAATAGGCCCTGAGCGAGGGTCTAGGGGCCGGCGCGGGAAGCGGAAGTCGTGTTCTGTCGTTGTTGGGTTCATGGAGTGCGCTGGACTACGCGTGGCAATGGGCGATGTCGTGCTGGCCTCCATTGTCTCTGCGCGTGAACCGACGGCGGCAGATTTGACGGAGTGGCAGAACGATGCGAGTGCTCAGTGCTCGAGGAAGCCGGGAACTGGTGAACTTTCAGTTCCTCGTTCCTCCGGGAGGTGGGTTCGTTTTTTTCCCCACGTTCGGCTGGCCGCTCAGGCTTGGGGTGTGCCTAGACGACGCACAAGCCGACCAGTGGCAGTGGGCTAACGGCTGGTTCGATTTTCCAAATTCTAGCACCCCCGGTCACTCCGCTGGGTTCACCCGAGTCGTCAATCAGCGCAGCACAGTCCACGGTAGGAAAACGCAGTTTCCCCTCCAGCTCTGATCCGTTTCTCCAAACGCGGACGACGATAGAATGAGAAGCCGGCGGGTTGAGGTATAATATTTCTGGATTTCTTGTTGCACCACCGCCTTCTCTTTGCACTGCGGCGAACGAGAGAATTGTACGCAAGTGACGTGATGTTGGAGAAGGGGGCAAAGCATCTGAGAAACTGAGATGGGTGGCGTTCACACGAGGCAGGTTAATCGACCCGCCGGTCTCGTCGCTAGCGTTGTGGTCGTGTGGGCTTCTTTTGGTTCATTAGCCCAGCATGGGCAAGCATGAGAGCAACAGCAACACCCAAAAAAGAATCAAGGGAAGGAGCGCCGAGCGAAGTCCCCATCATTGCTTGCATCCACCTTCCCGTCGTCCATCGACTCCACCTAGCTACACTACACGTACCTACCTTGCTACTGTGTATGTACCTACTGCTGGTAAGTAGCACCCGGTCTCGCCTTGGCTCGAGCTCATCGTCACCACCTCAACTACCAAGCTCAGGTACTGTACACGTGTAGTAAATACTGTGCAGTGTGCAGGTAGGAGACTTCAAATCCACAATCGAGAGTCTGCGGACCGACATGACCGCTAGCAGTTTATAGAACCAAGTCTAGTCTGCAATAGCGATGCTTCATGCATTCCGCACCAGAAACATGCATCCTTCTCAGACTTATTGCCGGACCTTCTTTTGTGCCTTCTTTCTCTCTTTCTTTCTCTGTTTTGGCGCTGTGGAAAGCTACTGAATACCGCCTTACCTGCTTAGAGTCTAGTCGCCGTGGTTTATTGGCATCCAATCCTGCGATATGCAGTTCAGAGTTGCACTGACGGGTGGTGAGACGAATCGCCGGTCATAGGTGGGATGTTGGACACACCCAAAATTACCGACGCTTTTAGAGGTGGGGGTTGTCATGGCCGTGCTCCAGAATGGCGAAGGACTGGTAAGTAGTGTACTGTATGAAAAGTGCACAAGTGCATTTCAGGCCCTACTTGGTTGTTGCCTCTGGAGGTACCTATCATCCGAAAGATCTCCGGGTGCCAGGCCTTCTGATCATCACGGCGCTGCTAAGCCAAACACAAGAGCAACAGATGCCGCCGCTCTTGCAGTCACGACATCCGCAGGCAGTATCAGTAGTGTTACTTTAAACTTGAGCCTAGCCAGCAGTAAGTGGTGATGCTTGAGAGTGCAGCGTAAGCGCGAGGTCGACATGAACCCATCTCGAGGAAATGTCTCACGACCAGTTACTGGTCAGGAGATGGTGGATAGGACAGCCGGACAGACAACCGGGGTGGTCCCTAGACTACCAACCGTGGTAGACTATGGCTTTAGCGTACGTCTGCCACAGGCAAAATTGGCATTGAGACGCCGGCGTTGCAGGGAGAGCGGGATGAGAAACGACAAGTGATGAAAGGATCGGGTGTGAGAGGGGTCAATGGCTGGATCACTGATCGCATCTGACTTCTGGACCGCGCGAACAATGCGACCTCGAAGCGGGAAGCGTGGGGAGCCACGAGAACTGACGCAAGGTATTCGATACAGGAAGTCTCCACAGCACGCCGGTCTTCGGCAGGGATGAATGCAGATGGTGCGGCACAACGAATGTCCCCTGAGCGTGGATATAGCGGGGCATGACCGTGCTCCTCAAAGCCCGGGCATCATGTCTCCCTGATGCTGTTGATTCAGGTCGTGAGGTTCAACACATCGAAGAGTGCACTGGTGTTGCGCGATGGCATTTGCCACGGGATCGAACGAGACTGGACTAGACGGGAACTTGGGTCGCCTTACTCAATGTACCACGTGTAGGTAGGTACTGTGCTGTTCGATTTTGCAATGTTGACTGAGAGCTTGAGACCCCATGTACCGAACGGGTCATTTCCCCAACTCTCTGCCTTCAGTCAGCAAAATGGGTCATCGTCAAGTGGGGTGTGAACAATGGGGATACGTACCAGAGTACTGGACAATCATCTACCTTACCTTATACTACCTATGGTACATACATTGTACGGCCCTTACCCATAGCAGAGCGTATTTACTGATTGGTAAACATGATGGATAGTGACGACGGGCGGTTTGATATGTCCTCGCTGGGGACTACCAAAGTAATGATCGGTTTTCTTGGGCGCCCTTAAGGCACACTTACAGTATGGTGGTGTACACTGCTCCGTTGTCCAGGATGGCCAATCAATGGTGTACTGTGTAGTATTTGAGGAAGCTTGTGCCGAAGCGGAATGTACGCCCGCGGCTAGTTAAGGCATGCAATGGCCCATCGAAGTGGTTGCGAAGTCGATACTTGTTGGTGAGTTGCTTGCATTTCCATGCAGCGCCGCTGAGGCAGACTACTTGCAGCAAGAGCACTACTATGCAGTACCACAGTAAAGGGTCGTTTCCGCGTTGGCACTGGAAGGAGGAGCTGTCCTACTTTTGGTCCCTGATAATGTCGATCATATTGAACACACGAACCGAGGCCATCGGAGAGAGACGAGAGAGAGCGCGGCATCCCACGCTCTCCAAACAACGGTAGATGTTCTTAATTACGCGCAAGAATATCCCCATTACCGGCCGTGTTCAGAGGCTCGCAACCATCGGATATGTAGTCGCCAGGTGTCGGTAATTTAGACGGCGCAAGCAGGCCATCTTTCCCTGCCATTTCATCCATATGAGCCATACGTAATACAACGGTGAACCCTCTGACCAAGGGCGACTAGGTGACTTTTGGCTATAGCCTCGCTCTCACAAGGCTGTGAATGAATTCCGTGAGGAGGCAACAAGAAACCCAATACGCGGCTCAACCATGATCCGCGATACTGAACATTGACTACCTTAGGCTTAGCATCTTTCAGAAGCGGCGACAGTCATTCATTCCACTCGACGGAAATCAACAACAGGGTGGTGCCCCCACCACGAAAAGTAGCAAGTGAGTTGCCTTGCGATTAACACCGAGCAATGTCTCTCTCGAGGCAGAGAACGAAGGATTCTCGAAGCCGCCACGCTGGCGCACATATCCGAGGCCCTGCGGACAGCTCACAATCGAAGAAGAGACTGAGTACACAAACGCGCTATGTGCTCACCACTCTCTTAACGCGCTTCAGATCTTAGACAGTATGGCGCGGAAGCGAGTGGCTAGCAGGAACAAGAGGCGAAAAGAACTGACGCTGGAGATGCGTGTTAGCGCTCAAATCTTCAGACGGTATGGTATACTATAAAGCCGCGGATCTGGGCCGAGATCTTGACATCCTTAGGGACCAACGTGGAGAGGCGTCATTTTACTGCTACATAGTACACGGTAGGTACATAAACATAAAAACATCCTTCGCACCAGGTCTGAGGAGAGGGGTGCTGTTGGTGAGGGGAATAAGTAATATCATAGTATCAGCCCCAGGGTAACATGCACACGCTCATTGGCAAGCGTGCAAGGGATCTTTTTGAGCGATGGAAGCAATCTGGATTCAAGGTATTCGGTACCTTCGTCATTTGGAGAAACTGGCAAGGGTGCCATGCACTTCGCAGAGCTAAGAGTGAATGACCCCCACTCGAACCATGGCACACGAAAACGATGTGGCCGGGCCTCAACCACCCTCCGTCACGCACCTCCGTCTTGGCGCATCCAAAACCTGTTGCTGCCGGGGTCCAGACAGTGGCTGACTTCCAAAGCTTGACCTCATGGTCTTCAGAGGAACTCATCTCACAACAAGCGAGGGGTGAGATTTGAAAGCAGCTCCAATTGTGCGCAATTGTGCGTACCTGTAGTTATACTTGTATATGATGGTTGCACGAAGCCAACTGAAGCCCAGTGTCGGGATACACTTCTGCGGGCGGAGGGTGATGAAGATGATCGTCAAGCAACTCCAAACACTTCAATGTCGCCAACAAGCCCCGTTCCCGGCAATCTTGTCAGTACGACGGTAAATTTGTCCATCGAATGGCATCCCGGTATTCAGGGTTAGCTATACACTTACCGTGGGTCGCATCTCGAGACTACGAATCCTGTGGCTGCGGTAGAGCCTTGTTGTAGCAAGTTGGATTCGCCGACAATTGGTTCGCGCTCCGCAAGGCCCAGCTTTCGTTCGAGTTCACTTGAAACTAGTGCTGACCCGGGCCTGGCTAAATCCGGGTCTCGCTGCATTTATCGCCCGCTACAGGTTGAATCGTCAAAACCAGGGATCTGATATTGACCTTTCCGGATGTACGCGTGTACTGTAGAGCCAAGCTGGGCCACAGAAGGTCTGAATGAACGGCACACATGCAGGAACGTCGTGCAACACAGCTGGTGGCATAAATGATGACGGTCAGAGTAGAGAGCTCGTTGTTCGCTGTCGATGACGACAGACTGGAGATAAGGAAAGCAGCTCGCGAGTTGATATCCGAGGTGATAATCTGGACCGAGATGCGTTCATCGTGCCTTTCCGAGATCGTCGCCCGTTTTTCTGGGACAAGTTAAGAACCCTTAAAGGACGAGTTTAGTTCATCGTGCTTCCCGATAGCCGAATTGCGATGCCTCTCATTAGGCTCTCATCGCTCATCGTCATTCACCACTTCGCTGAGGGGATACATCATACATTTGCCACTGGCCGAGTCATCGCTCAGTGTCGCTATGCAGCAGCCTCAACCTCGCCAAAACCAGGCCTGGGCAATTCAATAGACAATGAGGCTCAAAAAGCCCACTATTACAGTTTCCATGGATTCGAGGCGGCAATCGAAGTTGGACGTCGCAAAGGCGCCGCGGGTCGACGGTGCCCCTCCGGCCAGGTCCAGCCTTGCTCGGAGCCACTACCGAGAAAGGACCCAAGAGTGCCCTTGATCCGGCATTCACAGCGGCAAAACAACGGGTATTCTACACTGGGTCTGCTCCTTTAATCGGTCCGCTTCAGCTGTTCTAGCTCGATGTAAACTAGGGCTCAAAAGTGGACATCGTTACGGCGATGTCGGCGTCCTGAGTCTCACCACCGGGGTTTTTGTTTCAGTTCGCTCAATTGCACGGCGAAAGAATCACATGCTAACGGAAGTAGCCCCCGATTCAGGACGCACACGCCTGGGACGCAAGCTCTTTAGCACGGCTGCGACATTCAGGGTATTGTTGCCAAGAAAGAACCCACCGAGATTAGTCTCCGGATCATATTCGTTCGTACGAAAGTAGCGCGCGGCCAGGCTGACTACGAATACGGAATACCCTAGGTATTTAGCATGTTCCAGGGACCAGAGAACAGATTCAACAACAGAAGCGGTGAAGCGGTGAACCGGTAGCCGCGCTTCAAAGCTCCACCCTGAATCGTTCAGGTTCGAGGCGTCCGGCTCAGTCATGGATTGCTAACGTCACCATGATTACAACAAGCTTGCCGCTATTGGCTTTGGCGGGCACCAACCATGCCAACGGTCCCGGCTTTCGCAGTTCGACTCGTTGTCAACTATCAGTCGACACTGTCGAGCGTGCATATTGTCATCATCTAGATGCAGTCGTTTTTGTCGTATATCATTTCGATAACACGGGGGTCTGGGGCATTGCCCTTCGAACGAGTGTGCGAGAACATGAAAGACGGGAACGCCTGGAAGTGGGTAAATGGCCGCGTGCCCTTGCGATGACCAATTGTGTTGCTAAATGCGGCGTGGGGGTGCTTGTTATGTCTTGCTGAGCTAAGTGAACTTCAGGTGTTGAATGAAGGCCGGCCACAGATTCATGCAGGAAGGTGCGAAGGAGGGCTCGAGGCCGGAACGACAGTCTTGCCGTCACGCTGGCTGCCCTCTGTCTTAACCATCGTGCCGGCTTTGAACTCTTGCTCAGCAAACAAGCGCCGCGTCATTGGAAATGAAGAAGGGTTCAGGTCGTATCTTAAGTTGTGGTAACCGCGTTGACTTGATCCGGCAAGCTTTGGTGATGAAACTGGCAAGGCCACCGAGCCCATGTAGTGAACTTGTCCTTCCACACTCAACCCTAACCCTTTCCCTGTTTGTGTTCCCGAACCTGGAGTCGCAGGTCCCTGAAGTTATGTTGTTTGGATTTTGCTGACGGTCTCTTCCATGGCGTCCTAGGGAGTAGCGGTACCGGTAAGTTTGTACCGGATCAGACAGATACACTTCAAAGGGAGGGAGGCACCGCTGTTTTATACACTGCACGGACACCTCAGTAGCCATGGCATTTCTTCTCATGTTTGGCATGTAATCGCCAATCTCTGAGCTTATCCGGCTTATCTTTGCGAAACCTCAGCTCTCCGCCAATTGTCCCTTCACAAACGCGTCCAGATGCAGCAGGTGATCAGACACAATTTTCCCCTGGCATCAGCAAATACCGCCAGATCTTTGCCGGTGATGATAGGCAACCTCCGATATGGTCTTCTATTCGATGATCTCGTCGCCGAGGAATCGCTATCATGCAGGAGCAAAAGAAGCGTTTTGAGCACGCGACAGGTCCCTTGCAATTCGACACAAGGCACGTCTTGGCACGAGATCTCAACCTTATCACGCCTTCCAGCCCTGCTTAATGCTTTAAGCTTAATCTTCCATCGACATCTCCGGTGGCTTGACAGCCATGCCAGATGCTTGCATAATACTCGTCAACGCGCCATCTTTCCTGATGGGTCTCTGGGATGCTCAAGTGAGACTTCCTTGCCCTTGTATCAACAGCCAAGCCCACAGCCGCAGTGGCTCGTGTGGTCCTAGTATTCAGACAAAACATCTCCTAAGACACCACAATCATATTTGTTCGGGGACAAGACAGCCACAGTCGTCTGTCCGTTGGGGTCCTTGTTTGTGGTCTTGAGAACTTCTTATGCCTTACGGTTCCACGCCCGAAGACGACCTGTGGTTATAATCGGAGGTTTCGAACAGGTCACCCGATCCCGGTACACCTCCAGTAATGTCGCAGGTTTGCGGTGTCCGGGGTCGCTCGGAAGCTTGCAACGCGAAGATGCTGGCCTTGACTTGCCTCCTATGCGTATAATGACCCATCAGCCTCACGGGCGATGGCTAGAAGTTGCAATCTCGCGGTGACACGAATATAGGGCTGGAACGCACGAGGGGGAGCACGCTTGCAGTACGGCATTGCTTCCGGCCGCAGAGCTTGTCTCCCAGATCTCTTTGGTACAACGTATTCGTTGCTGCTGATATTCCCTGGCTTCGAAGCCGTGCCCGTTTCCTTTCGTTCAACTTTCTGTCTGTGAATACGACGTTTCGAGTTCAGCGGCACTTGGAGCTCGGTTGGCCCCAGTGCTTGTGCTGCCTTTCCTTAACTCAGGTGTATACTTTTATGTCTTTGCCAAAGCATGTGCCAAGTTTGGGTTGGCACTACTTACAACTTATCTCACTGGAGAAGGCCGTGGAAGTCCATCACTAGAGCCATGGTCAATGCTGGGTTGTTCCGATTTGAAACCTTTCTCAGTCGGCGTGCCAAACAGAAACAGTGAGGGTGATATCAAGTAGCATATTGTTTTCGTGGAGTGTCAGGTGAGATGAGCTTTCTATAAGGGCTTGTGAGTAGGTAACAGACTGTTTTCACCTGAGCCAACAGCACTTCTCTTTGGCCATCTGTGAAATGACCTCCAAGTTTGAAGGCATCAACAGACTATTTCGCACGTCCTAGGGACGAAGCCTGGGAAGGTATAGGGTCGATAGTTGGATCAGACGAGACTGTCTATGAATACACCATACCTTGCGTTTGCTTCACGTATGGATGACTTGGGTAGTAGACTAGACTCTATGATCACAGACTTATTGAAAGAGTGTACGACTTTGGTATGCCAATCTTGTCCAAGCTCAACGATTGCGATGCCTCCTCACATGCCGGCGAAGCCAACTTATCGCCATTACTATCTGTGAGGCTAGACTAGGCATCCTGCTTCTGTAGATTATTGAAGGGAATGAGCTCTCTCAACGTCCCAGGCCTTGCGTCCCTGGCCGGCGCCTCAGGCTCAGAGCTGTCTCAAGTCACAATGTCCTCATCGAAGCTACTTCCTCAGACAACAACATATTCCAAAGCTTACCAGCTGAATTACCAGTTGTCCTCGAAGAATATCGACGACTCTATCGAGCCGTTCCTTCCTCAACGTCTTCCCCTTTAGTCCTCGTATCCCCAACCGCTCCAATCCTCTCCTCAACCACTCTTTCTTCTGGTCATCTAACAAGCCTCCTTCCCGTGTCCCTCGATCTTCGCTCTCTTTGGCGATCATCTGAGTACGATTTCAGTTTGATAACCAAGTCAGACGTCGGGTGGGCTTTGTTTTACAAATTTCCAACCTAGATGCCTCTCGTCTTTCTTAGCTACTTATGACATCCGAACATGACTCTGAAAGAAAGTGCTTTGATGGTTTGAATCCAATAACATGGTAGCTTCTCGAGACATCTTCTCTTGTGTGCTGTGAAGCTTTCCTGACCCTCTTCTCTCCTCCGTGGAAAGCGGCATTGGATCTATTTCCTTCGCGCCGAATCTGCATATACTGAGATCTATTCCTCAGCTAAATTGGTGAGATGCCCCAGGTATAGATTCCAAGCGTTTTCTCATGAGCTCATTTCCAGTCCCAGCACAACCAACCACGGTCCCGGGAGAGGCATCGCCCTCGCTACTTTGCTAACGTTCATCCCAGTGCCTCGTTCGGTCTCCATGCCTACCTTTCGAACGCCGTCCAACATGACTCCCCCAGTCCCTTGCGGCAGCCATCGGTCCAACCCAATCTTGATCGACGACAATGACCCCATCACGGAGGCAGATCGAGAGATAGATCGCCTGCGGGCTAAATATCTGCGAGACCAACGCGTCCGTAACCCTGGGCTCAGTGCCAAAGAGACAGACGAGGATGCGATCGAGGTCGAGGAAGAGATAGCAGCCGAGGAGCTTGAGAGGGAGACCATACGCATCGACCTCACTCAGGATTTGAACGAGGATGAGCCCACATATCGTCAGCACGGAAGATTTCCGGACCCGACTCCTATTATCAGTATCCGTGATGGCGAGCGCGAACTCGACCAGCTGGAGGCGGGCAAGGATCGTCTAACGGTTCGCAAGGGTTTCACTGTTCAGCTCAGCCACCGTATTTCCGAGCAGTTCAACGCCCAGTTTCTCAAGATCGCTGCAATTGTCCGCTTAAGGAACGGCAACGCCGTCTTGCGAGGTCATCTGTATACTCGCAGCAGGAATCTCATGGGTATCATGGAGAGGAAACTCAACGAGGTCGTCCTCATTGCCGACGTCATCAGGGACATTACCCCGGACTGGAACCGCCAAGCTATGTACGATCTCAGTCTGGAAGATGTTAATTGCATCCGGGAACTGCGCACGACCAACACCGAGTACCCTGAATGCGGCTTCGACAAACAGCTCTTGTTGGAGAAAAGCAAAACATGGGTGGCAGAAAATTGTGAGCTTGTTTGTCGGTGGCAACACGTCTCAGTCTACAAAGACAGGATCATGCACGACGCCGGAAAGCCGGATGAGTGGCTCGTCCGACGTATCACCAAGGGTGACGCCGACACGGGATTCGCCATAAATGATGATGTCAACATCAACAAGTGGCGAGGAGCAAAGATACCGGGAGGCTCTATGTCTCCGGATGGTAAGCATGAGAGCGCACTATGCATCGACCTGGAATCTGTCCCTCGCACTCCGGCACAGCAGCGGAGAAAAGTTCAACGCAGATGCTACAGCGGAGGCGATGTCTTTTCTGGTGCTGGGGGCGCAAGCCGAGGAATGGCGGATGCCGAGATCAAGCTTCTCTTCGCGGTCGACCACTGGGACTATGCGGTCGCTACATATCGCAGAAATTTTGGCGACATTGTCCACGAGATGGACATCTTCGACTTCATCACCAGCGCTATAATCAAGTATCGCGTAGATATTCTACATATGTCGCCGCCATGCCAATTCTGGTCGCCTGCTCATACGATCCCCGGCGTGAATGATGAGGTGAACGTGGCAGCTCTGTATTCCTGTGGGCATATCATCGACAAAGTACGCCCGAGGATCTTCACGGTGGAGCAGACATTTGGCATTCTTTTCAAGAGATTCACTTCATATTTCAACACATTTATCGGTGCACTGACCAGCTACGGCTATTCTGTCCGTTGGAAAGTCGTCCAGTTCTCGGGATGGGGTCTCTGCCAAAAGCGACGCCGTCTGATCGTCATAGGCGCTGCACCCGGGGAGCATCTGCCTGACTTCCCAAAAGACACCCACTTCGACAAAGACGGCCAGCAGCGCTTGACGACAGTCAAGGATGTCTTCCTGCCCTTGGGACGGTCACTCAGGGAAGGGCAACATCAACATGACGTGGCAGAGGCCATGCGACGCAACCTCAAGCCTTGGGACTGGAATACGCAGCTGTCCACTATCACCTGCCAGGGCGGCCAAAATAACTATCACTGGAGTGGTCGACGGGATTTTACAGTGCGCGAGTACGCCTACTTACAGGGTTTTCCGAACCACCACAGCTTTGAGGGGCCCCGGGGGAAATGCGTCAAGCAGATCGGCAACGCGGTACCACCTACCATGGCCAAGAAGCTTTTCGAGCACATTGTCAAGTGGCTCAAGATCCAAGATGGCGCCCATAAGCCTGATAGCATGGAGGTGAAAGCCTCAGAGGCTCGTCAGAGGCTGGAGAGGATTAAGATTGGGTTAGGACCTGATGCCGATGACGATGAAGTCTACATCATAATGGCTCCTGTCCAAGCGGGTTCGTCAGCGGACCAAGGGACCACCATCGATGATAGCGATGGCGAACAAGCCGCCAGCGTCTGCAGCCGCTCCGATGCAGGCTCGGGGACGAGTGACGGCACGGCCGTCGGAACCCACTCACCACCCCCAGATGCGCCGTGCTACGTCCCTCCTTTCGACCAGCTGCCTCCTGACGCGAAATGTAAGCTTCGGCCATTCCGTCAACTTCCCTGCCAAGTCGAAGCAGCCGGCAAAACCGACAAGGAGGATTCAGATATGGTAGATGTGGATGCGAGGTCTGACACCAGCTGCACGATCATCGGTGACGACGAGGTTGTTGAGATCGTGGATCTGGACCCTCCGGAGCACATTGGCGGGTATCCAATCCTTCAGCGCCGTATCTTGACACCTGTCAGTCGCAAGGCGATAATCGACAAATGGCAACAGGAGCAGGCTCGCAATTAGAGCAGAAAACTGAGGAAGCGAAGAGGCAGGGGCTGCACCTATCTTGAGACTCGAGCATATCTGGATGATATGACGGAATATCATGGAGAGGAGAAATTCGAGTTTCGAGTCTGAAAATGTCTGTGATGATGTTCGACATAGGAGTTGTTAGGTTCAGGGACATGGAGTTATGGCGTTCCGGACACAGGTTGGCTTTCTCTGATGCTTAATGATGAACGCCAGTCAAGGCTCCGCCAGGCTTGACGGAGGAGTTTGTTCTAGAGGGAGAAGTTCGATTACCAAGAGGGATCTGCTTCAGAACAATTTGCAATAGACCATAGACTGCTCTTAACCGTGCCATTGTTGCACATCTTCACTCCTAGATACCTTGATATCGAGATTGCACTTGACTGTGATAACAGAGGCCTTACAGACCATACTGACCACTAGACTATATGATTTCAACGCATCCAATGATCTACTTCTCCCATGACTACGACTACAAGCTGAGGTCACTATTTCACCAATTATACGATCATTCTATCGAACATGTGAAGCCGACTCCCAGAAGTGAAGTCGCTATCACCGTGTGCCGAAGATTTGCTCTTGGTACGGCGAGGACCATCACACCTTCAAAGGGCGATCGTTCAGACGCTAAAACGGAAGCTGCATGGTCTGGCGATGTTACTGCTATTTGGAAATATGATGTTTCTAAGAGCATGACTATGGAACTGTAGAACCAAAGCCTCTATTCCAGAGATATTACTGCCGCTCGTCTCTGCCATCAAGGAAATACTGTAGCCAACCCAAGCCCGATAAAATAAAAAAGGAATTAGATCAAAACCAAATAATATCAAACCTAGTCCCCAATTATCAACTCCAGAGTCTGCCATGTATTCCAACGCCGTACCACGATGCAGCTTACCGTTCTGTGCGCAGCATTTAGCGAGTGACGGCAACCGTTGGACTTCGGGTTCGAGTCCCAAAAAGCAAAACAGCCAACTCCTACCCCTTTTGAAATCCCAGAAATATGACTCAGAGACTAAATAAATCAAGAACGTTGCAGCCCAGACAACGCTTGCAAATATCGAAAAAAAAGTAGATCACTCAGTCCTCCTCACTGACATCACTCTCACTCTCGTACCCAGCGGCCTTCTCAAACTCGGCCTCGAGATCAGCCTCCAGACGGGCAAGATCCTCATCATCCTCCCCGTCGGCATCGGCATCCCCAGGAACGACCTCGGCCTGCACGCCCGCCTGGCCGTACGCGCCCAATCCCAAGCCGGTATGCTGCTGTTGGCCGCCCCTCCCGTCCACGGGACTGGGCAGCTTGAACTTGTCCAGCGCGCCCACGTCCTCCATCTCCTCGTCCTCCTCGTCGGCCGAGCCGATGGCGTCCTCGAATGTGAAGGCCAGCTCGTCTTCTTCCGGTTCTTCTTCTTCTTCTTCCGGTGCGCGGGCCGGCCCCTCGTCCTCGCCGTTCTTGACAAAGTCGGAGAACCGCCGGGTTATCGCGACCGGAGGCTGCACGAAGGCGGACCCGAAGGGGGCCTTGGTCGGGCGCGGCGGTTCGCCGCCGGGGTACTCGATCGTCAGGCCGCCGTCGTCGTCATCGTCGTCGTCCTCTTCCTCGGATTCGGGGGATTGGGCGGCTTTCTTGGAGGACTTGGGGGCGGGTGGTGGAGGGACGGGGGGAGGGGGCATCAGCTTGCTCGGGTCGGGCGTGGAGAGGGCGCCGCCGGCTTTCTTTTGTGTTGTCGACTTCTTGTTGGTCGGCTTGCGGAGGGCGGAGGAGGCCTTGGCGGGCTTGGTTGTCTTGGTAGGTTTGGAGACCGGGGTGCTTTCGTCCTTGGCAGACGGTGTGGGAGTGGCCTTGGTCGCCTTGCTGTCGAGCTTAGAGGCAGGTTTGGTACCGCTCTTCGGGGCAACTTTGCTGTCGGCCTTGGTGGATGCTGCTGAGGGTTGTACCTCGAGTTGGGGAAACTGCTTCCTGAGGCTCTCGACATCGGAGTTGCCCGGCATTCGAGTGACGTTCATGTGGAATAGGGAGTCCAGTTGGTGCAGCACGAAAACCTGCCGTGTCGGGTCGAAGATGAGGACATAGTTGCCGTCTTTGGTCGTCCTGACGCCGTTGTAGGCGTATTTGTTGCCGTTATCGTCCAAGCCGAGGTTGAAGGTACCGTCCTTGCTG
The DNA here is from genome assembly GCA_021432605.1 of Coniochaeta sp. PMI_546. Classification (NCBI taxonomy): domain Eukaryota; kingdom Fungi; phylum Ascomycota; class Sordariomycetes; order Coniochaetales; family Coniochaetaceae; genus Coniochaeta; species Coniochaeta sp. PMI_546. The sequence goes on along the minus strand of MU271147.1, from coordinate 2,000,794 downwards.
GATTGTTTTAGTCGCGCGGTTGCTGAAGTATTGTCTGAGGATATGTCGGGCTTGTAGTTATCTGTACAGACAGTACGGGTCAGTTTTGTCTCGCGTGATTCTGCTGGAGAGGGAGGGCTTACATCGAATTCCCGTATATGTTTCCTTGGTTGCCTTTCCGAGGAGAGCATCGCTGAGAACGACCGGATACTTGGCCGTCTTGGTAGGGTCTACCATGCCGGGAGGCGTCGAAGCAGCAGCCATGTCGAATATACTGAATTGACAGTTCTGTTCAGCAGAAGCTGTTGACCGTTGACCGTTGCCCGGCGTCGGCGACTTTGCTGGCAGAGGGTAATCGGGTTGAAGGAGGGGCCGGTTCGTGGTGGTGGTTGGACAGAGACAGCTGGTGTGGATGTCAGCGGCGATTGCCGCGGGCGTTACTATGTAGGATTAGCCTTGTGTCCCACTGTGCGTACACGGCTGTGTAGCCCCTGACGGCTCGCTAGCAGGGACTCGCTTGGCGGGTAAGGATACCGGCGGCGCTAAGAACAGCTAAGCTACCCCAGATTTCGGAAACGGGCAGGGTCTTCACCCGTTAGAGAGTTGCAGAGGTTGAAATAGATCTACGTATATCTAGGATGCAGAAGATGCAGGGAGAAAGAAGGAGCAAATTTGTTGTGAATCTTTGATTGAACTGATCAGTAGATATGAAACAAGATGTACTTCATTCTCAATGAAGCTTACACGTTGAGAGTGATTTGAGTTCAGGTCTGCCGGGTACCTGAAGTTTGAAAGCGGGTGAGATATTTGCCAGTGTACACATACACTACACGTACACGTGGACAAAATCTGCGAGTGAATCCAGCACATTGGATGTGGCTTGGCGGCAACATCCTTGTCGTTGCCAGCCGTTACCATCTCAGACAGTAAAACAAGCTTCAGTTTGCTCATTTGGCAAGCTTTCATGAGGTACCTTATCCTAAGATAGGTAGATCCAACTTCAACTTCAACTGTTTGTGGGCAGAGGTATCTACACGTGTACTGTCGACCTTTAGCACCTGTAATCTCACTCTTGACTGATTGGCATAGGCAATCTCCAAAGCGCGACAATATTGTTTACGCCTTACCACCTGTGAATGAAGTGGGCTGCTAGACTATGTCTTCAGTATTGCTACTCTCCGCACGACAAAGGAAGTGTCTAGTACCCAGCACTTCGCCGCCATCAATCCTGCACCACATGACCTGTTTCAAAGACTGAGTGGTTGCCAGCTTGTCATTCAGTGATTTTTGTCAATTGTCGGGGTTTTACGATGTCGCCATTGGAGTGTCAGTATTCATTCATCGAGTGTTAAAGAATACGAACTAGATTCGCGTCCGCAGGGTCCAACATCGCAGCCTTCGGATTCGATCGTCCGATTAAGACCTGCATGACTTGGCGCCCTGTGATCTTACGACTCTACTACCCTGCGGCAGAATAAGGGTTCTAAGCATTCGATGTGAAGCGTTTAAAGGCCCGGGCTGACACAGACAGAGCCTTTCCTCTCACGACGCTGGTTGCTGTCCTGCTTTGCAGTGTTCCCGAACGAGTGACTTTTTACCCAAACTATAATCTGTCTTCTATAATATGTTTGAGGTACTATTACAGTACGACACCGGTGATGTCAAGACTTGGTCTACACGTACCAGGTAGAGTTAAGTTTGCGAACCCGGTCTTTGTTCCCTCTGAAAGATGGTCGATGACGAAAATAGAGGGGCCGTCTTAGCCGCATACGAACCCACCAGTCCACAACTTCTTGTTTCGGCCAAGCTCCTCATCATCCACAGCGATCGTTCCCAGCTAAGCCAAAGCCGTCGACGAGGTCCTCAGTGTCCTATGCAGTACAGCATGCAGTGGCACAACAGCAGCGGGCCCAAGCAGCCAAGGCAACAACCTAAGCAATCTGCACCCTGTGGACTTCCAGAACTGGGGCCGTTGCCGCCGAACCTGCACCGTTGCACGTCACTCACGGGGTTCAATGACCACCAGCTCAGTGCGGAGGTCTCCTTGAGCTAGGTTTAGTGTGTAGTGCGGATAGTGGCTGCCACGTCCGAGCCTTCCACAATGATGCTCGCTTTCTGGGCCTGGCTCTTCCATCTTCCTCTGATTTTTACTATCATCACTTCGTCGCTGTGCTCATCTTTCTTCCCGTCCTCAGTCTGAAGAGCGACACGAACTTGTTGTACCGGACACTTCTTCTCTCTCTTTACGACACCAATCCTACCAAAACAGGGGTCACCAATACGACATGCCAGTACCTGTCGTTCGAGTACCGAATTACTGAACGCGGTCAGGTCAGTAAGCACTTTCGGCTCCATTAGCACATTACCAGCGGCCAAAACTGGTGCTACTCCTGCAAGCGTACGTACTCCCCTAATCCCACCCAGGTTCGACACTTCGTATTCAGCTTCGCCGTCAGGCCATTGGTTCAACACATCTTCGCTCGGCTTGGCCCTGCTGCTGCACTCCAGCCCTCGGGTTCCGATGACCACAGCCTCTGACCGCATGCGCAGCCCTGCCCTCCTCTTTTCAACCTGTCGTCACCACTGATTCGTTCCTGGATCTGTGGAGTGTTGCATCGTCTCTGCTGACATAGCGAACCGACAGTACGACAGCCGTGTGCCTGACTTAAACTACAAGTTCCACGTTGTCCCCCGTAACACCGCCTGAGTCTGGACATTTGTCTCTCAACGCCGTCACACACCTCTCGTTACACCCAAAGCTCTCGCGATCCGCTCACTCGTCTCTCACAAGATCGCCCTCCCTTGCATGTCCGATTAAAGGGGCCATTCTTCCGCACGCCTTCCTTGCCCTGCATTACTGGGCCTCGATGTCGCCCCGGATCTGCTGAGCCGATATACCGGACGGCCGAACATTCTTGGGCAAAGTTTAAAACCTGCATCACGGCAATGCGGGGTTGGTGGTCCAACTGCGCCGGCGCACGCCGGCCAGCCGCATTATGGCTCCTTGCAGCATGCCAGCTCGCTGCAGGGTACCAGCTCGATGTCTCTTCGCTAGGTGAGCCTAGAGTTTGCACCGCGCATCAAATGCGTCGCCTAGCATGCTCGTATATAAACTCACACTTGCGATGCAGATAATCTTAAGACCACAGCAAAGTCCATGACCGAAGACTTGGTGTCATTCTATCATGGAAACGAGCCAGGCCAAACCCCGGGTCTTCTGCCGGGGCCGTACTACTGTATGTTTCCAACCAAAATATGTTTGCATGTCTGTTGCCTCCAGTCCTAACATGACCTGTAGGGTGGGAGGCTGGCGCTCTTATGGGCGCCCTGATAGATTATTGGTATTATACGGGAGACGATACATATAACGACATAACGACGCAAGGTCTCCTCCACCAAGTCGGTCCAAACAACGACTACATGCCGCCCAACCAAACCATGACAGAAGGCAACGACGACCAGGGATTCTGGGGAATGGCCGTCATGTCAGCAGCCGAGTACAATTTCCCGGACCCTCCAAAGGGCCAGCCTGGCTGGCTCGCTCTAGCGCAAGCCGTCTTCAACACCCAAGCCTACCGCTGGGACGAGGCAGACTGCGGCGGCGGCCTCCGGTGGCAGATCTTCACGTGGAACAACGGCTTCGACTACAAGAACTCCATCTCGCAGGCGTGCTTCTTCAACCTGGCCGCCCGTCTGGCACTGTACACCGGCAACCAGTCATACGCCGACTGGGCGGATAAGACCTGGGATTGGATGGTGTCGGCCAACCTGATCGAGAAGGATACGTACTACATCCCAGACGGCACGCACATCAACAACTGCAGCGACATCACACCTTACCAGTGGACCTACAACGCCGGCGGATTCTTACTGGGTGCGGCGGCGATGTACAACTACACAAACGGCACGGTGCGGGAGACGTGGCGAGAGCGGACTCAGGGCTTGCTCAACGGCACACAGGTGTTCTTCCAGGGGAACAAGAGCGACATCATGACGGAGGTGGCATGCGAGCCTGTGAATCTGTGCGACGTCGATCAGCAGAGTTTCAAGGCGTACCTGTCGCGCTGGATGGCGGCCACGACCAAGTGGGCGCCCTGGACGTACGACACTATCAAACCTCTCATGGCCAGCTCCGCGGTGGCCGCTGCGGCGCAGTGCACGGGCGGTGATAACGGACGCATGTGCGGGCTGCGTTGGACCGACAACGGGAAGTGGGACGGCACAACCGGCGTCGGGCAGCAGATGGCCGCTATGGAGATCGTGCTGGCCAATATGATTGAGCACGTCACTGCGCCGGTGACGAATACTACGGGCGGTACCAGCACAGGCGATGCCGGAGCCGGCGGGTCGGATATCGGAAGAGACGACCCGTATTCCATCATCGATTCGTGGCAACCCATCTCAACAGGTGACAGGGCCGGCGCCGGTATCTTGACGGCAGTCATCGTCATATCGTTGCTCGCCGGGCTAGCATGGCTTATGCTCGACGAGACGAGCGACAAGGCCCCGCACCAGCAAGTCGCAAGATTCGCCACCGGCGTCGCAACCGGCAGGTTTCTGCGCAGGAAGAAGTGGTACGGCGACGGCGTAACCGCCGCGGGCGCGAAGGGCAAGGAGGCCGACCGCGCCAGCAGCAGCAGTAGTTCCGACCGACCGAGGCCCGTGAGCAACTTCGAGGTCATGCCGCACGACCCCAACAGGAGGTTCTCTGCCGTCGAGACGCGCAACACCAGTGCGGGCTGGTCGCCGCCCATGGCGCAGTCCGCGCAGCCCTCCCAGCCGATCTACGTCCACAATAGGGGCGCGCTGTCGGAGCCGCCGCGGCTGCCGCTGCCGCCTATCACGGCGCGGGATCACCGAATGAGCCATCCGGCGGAGCGGAAGAGGAATTCGCTGCGGAAGCAGGCTGCGCAGAATGCGCGGTATGCTGCTACTGGTACCGGTTCCACGGCGTAATTTCGCCTGGCCCAAGTGTTTTGGGGTGATTATTTCTTTTTTTATCCTTGGATATATCTTTTTGGAATAGGGAAGTACAAAATATTGGCTTTTGGGTCGGACAGACATATGTCCCTCTTTGGCGCTGGTGTCTACGGGGTGGGAATTGATGCCACCCTTCACGACGAGGAGTTTTGGAACATTATCAATTGGCATGATTCCCTTTCTTGCATCTGCTTCGGAGTCTTGTATGGCCTCCTTTGGCCAGGGTTTGGGTTTTGCTTTGAGATTTGGATGATCTCGGACACTCGTTTAGAATGCATTGGACGGTCTCACAGCGACTGAGCTCGGTCTTGGTGCATCGGATACCCCGGATCTCATTGCATGGTCATTCATGGTGTCGCGGCCTTCTTTATGGCAAGGGGTGAAAAAGTATTCATGGGGAAGAGAATATGTGGCTCGACGCCTCAACGGACAAGTGTATATACAGACCTCGATGAAGTCGGCCTAACTTATGAAACGGTCTTATTGATGCTGTCTTCAAGTCCTGTTCTGCGGCCCGTACCGTTCACACCCGTCATGCGTGGCAGTGAGGTCAGGGTCAAGAGTCTGTATCTGCAGAGTATTACATCAACCGCCGTCCAAGATGCTGCAATTCCACAGGCGCGAGGAGCGGTAGCGTCACTCTATGGCCATACCCCGAGGCATGCACGTCTCTTGTAATCCAAAACATCGCACAAACATTAACTCGTCACGCGGCAGCTTGTCATGGCCCGCCACTGCCACCGCTGCCAGCAGCAAGACAAAACACCACACAAACAAGCGGGTCGTCGCCCTCCACCCTCAGCTTGGACGAGCCAGACATAACGAAAGCCTTCCTAGTCGACAGCTCCAATCTGTAGACGTCGTCCCCGCGCGTCTCGTCCCAGGCCGTCACGAGCACGTCGTCGGGTATCGAAAGCGGTATCATCAGGCCGCAATCCTCGTCCGTAGTCAGGAAATTCTTGAGCAGCGCGACGCCGTTGTGCAGCTGGACCACCATGGCTTTCTCGTAGAGGTAGAGGGCTGCTGGGTTCACTGCCATGACGGTGGATATGAGCTAGAGAGTTTGGGTAAGTTCGGAACGCACCTGGGGAGCCGAGGCGATTGACAGGGAAGAAGGATAAAGTGGAAAACTGGAAGCATACAGATTCGCTTTCAGTGATGAGCTGGGCCCTGAGCGCTGCGACTTTGGCCCACGCGGAGGAAGACACGAGGACAGAAGACCAGGTCTTGGCCTCCGCCAGGGTTTTGGCTGCTAGCAAGACATGTTGGCCCGATGCTTCTTGGTCGTGCTTGACGGACTGGGCCACGTCGAGGACGGCGGACGAGGTGGTGTCGTCTAGATGGAGGGCTCGTATGCAGGGGAGATTTGACAGTTCGGTCAACGCAGTTGCTGGTGTCTGTGACGACGAGGACGAGGACGATGCCATTTGCGAGATGGTTTTGACGCGTGTAGACCAGGATTCGCTCGAGGTCGTGATTACCCCTTGATCGGGGATGTCCACTGACGTTACACAGGAACTGATTCACGACTCAGGTTCGCCACATCATGTCAAGGAATGATGACATCTCCGATCAAAAGGGCCGTTGACTTGCGGTCACGAGCGGATCTTAATATATACATGGATATATGTTTGAACTCACGGCGTACGATGATCGCCCTGACCATTCTCGACGCCGGCTTCGGGCGTTTATGGGAGGCAATCCGACCGTTGAAACAAAGATGAAGACAGGATAAGGTTGCATTGACATGCGGAGATCAATCCGGATGATGTGCCATTTGACAGGTCGATCTTGATTATGTGATTGCAGCGCCGCCAGGTTGGAAACATGCGCTGGAATATTCGGATGAATAGCTTGGCATGTAGTGGCAGTGCGGAGTTTGGTGTGGTGATGTTGGCTGCCCCAGTCACATGAAACTGCAACTTGGTATAAGCTGGAGCTTCCTATACGGTTTCGGTCGTTGACCACCTCTGTTTTCTTTTTGTGATAATGCTCAGCTTACTTAGACAGGCCTTGTCGATGCCATCTGAGTCTGTGCGAAGACGCAGACAAGGGAAACTTGATACCGTCCTGATTCAATTTTAGGTGCTGCTGTGACAGTTGACAGTGCGCCTGCCACCATCACCTTCATCCACAGACGTTTCTTGGGTTATGGTACACGTTGATACAGAGATGGCATCTCGGACAATGTAGCTAAACCTAGAGCCCCCTTCAGCTCTTCAACCCCTTCGGCACCTCCCCAAACCGATACTGCGCCCAAGCAAAGCTTCCCTCCTGCATCGTCCACACTTGCGTCGCCTGCTCGTCGGCCGCCGCGCCCGCCGCCACATACACAGGCATAAGATGATCCATGGTCGGATGCGCCTTCCTCGCGTCCGGCCTCATCGTCACCTCCCTCATGCGGTCCTGCCTGTACTGCGGCGGCGTGAGCACAGCCTCCTTCAGCGCTTCGTCGAACGACACCGCCCAGGCTTGCGGCAGCGGATCGCCCCAGCTGGCCTGCATGGCCTGCAGGTTGTGCACCGACATGCCAGCGCCGATGATGACGATCCCTTCGTCGCGGAGGGACGACACGGCTTTCCCTAAACCGTAGTGTGCGTCTGGGTCCTCGTTGTCGTAGAGGGATACTTGCACCAGGGGTACATTGAGCGGGTTTGACTCCGGGTCGAAGGCGACGCTGAAGCCGGACCAGACGCCGTGGTCGAGACCGCGAGACACGCCCGCAGACTTGATACCGGCGGAGGAGAGGAGGTTGATTATCTTCGAAGCTAGCTCTGGGCTGCCCTTGTTCGGGTATTCGGCTTGGTAGTAGTGCTTTGGGAAGCCGTAGAAGCTTGAAGTCGTCAGATATACAGTGGTCCGGGTCCAAGAGGGCAGACTCACTCGTAAATCAGGTCTGTGGACTCGGCCGAGTTTACCGCGATGTCATTCCGCCCGGCTTGCCAGTGAGCAGAAAACACTACGACTGCTGTTGGCTTCATCTGGGTGATCTCTTTCCCGATGCTCTGGAGGACTGAGTACGCCGGATGCTTGGTCTCATATTGCACGGTTGGCTGGGCAAGAAATCAGCTCCAGATCTGGGACACGAAGGCTCAGACAGGAAACAGGGACTGCTCACACCACCATGACTGAAGAAGTAAGTGGGTAGTCTGGACGTCCGCTTTGTGTCCATGACTGGTGAAGCTGGTTGGTGCTTCTCGGTACTTTTGAAGATAAGAGGATCGCTGCTGAACTGAAGGTAGGCCAGAATGGCAACCACAATAGACACGAGTGTCAACACCCCGCGAGCCAGCCCCATGAGATCTATTCTGCGAGAATACACGTGCAGTTGTGTCTGAGAGGATGATCATGTTGCAACATTTCCAGGAAGATGTAGAGATAGGTATGTACCTTAGGTTTCGGCGTTCATGATCCCGCATCTTCCGCATCGCAGGGCGATTCAGGAACGGAAACAGTGGAGTTTTTGACCCCTTGTCACTGCAGTGTACCTGCCCACTTCCCGCTGTAAGTCCGAACTCAATTGCTCCTCCCCCGCTAACAATCGGCAACACATCCATCTCCAATACACCCTCATTGACGTCAAGGATGGTTCGCCGTCCACCTCTGGTCTTCCCTCCCGCGGCTCGCCACACCGCGACCGTCATCTTCGTCCACGGCCTCGGCGACACTGGCCACGGCTGGGCACCGGCAGTCGAGAACTGGCGCATGCGCTCCAAGCTCGACGAGGTCAAGTTCATCCTGCCGCACGCGCCACAGATCCCTATCACGGCCAACATGGGCTACAAGATGCCAGGATGGTACGATATTGTAAGTCTCTGTCCGAAACAAGCCAATTGCTACCTATCAACCACTCAACTAACACATTCTCCCTGCGAAATAGGTCTCCATAGACGGCAGCCCCGAATCCCTACGCCGCAGCGAGGACGAAGCCGGCATCCTCGTGTCGCAGAAATACATGCACTCCCTCATCCAGTCCGAGATCGACAGCGGCATCCCCGCCGACCGCATCGTGCTCGGCGGTTTCAGCCAGGGCGGCGCCCTGAGCATGTTCTCCGGCCTCACTGCCCCTTTCAAGCTTGCCGGCATCGTGGCTCTGTCGTCGTATCTGCTGCTCAGCCTCAAGTTTGCTCAGCTGGTGCCCAAGCCGGAGTACAACAAGGAGACGCCCATCTGGATGGGACACGGCGATAGGGATAATGTGGTTAACTTCCAGTTGGGCAAGAGGAGCTACGACATGCTCAAGGAGATGGGGTATAATGCGACGTTCAAGGTTTACCCGTAAGTTACATCTTCTGTTATGACTGATTGACGCTGTTGGAGATGCTGACTGCTCTCTTACAGGGGTATGACTCACTCGGCATGTCCTGAGGAGTTGGACGAGGTGGAGGAGTTCCTGAGGTCTAGGTTACCCGCGCTGGGCGACAAGGCGCAGGACCAGGGCAAGTCAGAGCTTTGAGGGTTTTCTCAGCATTTGCCTGGGGCTTTGACAGAGGAAACCATGATGTCACGGAGTACGGCTATGCTTGATGAGACACATCCCGTTTGGCAATGGTTGCATTGTCGTCAAGGACGGTTATGACGTTGATTTCAACCGACTCTTGCAATGCCACCATGGGTAGCCTGGCTGCACAGCCTGCCAGACTTTCTCTGCTGGGACGCATAGAGACGTTAAAGTGCGGATGAGATTCAGGATCGGATAGAATAGACATACAAAGTGTCTGCTCTTCAGGGTCCCCTTGTGGGTATTGCATAAGCATTGCTCTGCAGAAAGATGCAGGACTCTTAACGGATGTTTGGTACGGGCGGTGAAAGGGACACTCCTAGAGCAAATAGTACACATAGACTTCCTTGTGATGACATGGCGCTTGCGTTAAGATCCTTGTCCAAGCAGGCATCCAGAGATAGTCAACCGTTGATTACATTACTCTACCCTCGTTTAGTCCTTGGAAAACAAAACACTCTGGTCGATCCAGCCAACGTTCCCAAACTGTCCTTCCGGCGTCTGGAACACATCCGCCGGATACCTATACGGCGCAACCTGCGCATCATCCAGCACAAGCGTGACCCCGCCACTGTTCCTCTCCGCCGTCTCGTTATACCCCGGACCGTAATCCTTCCACGTGGCCATGAACGTATAGTTGTTCACCCTCGGATCGGTCGTGCCCCAGATGATGTACCCGGCCGGCTTGATGCTGGCGTCAAAGTACGAGTCCATGAAGATGGAGCGGTGCTGGGCGTTCCACGGCCTCCCGAGGGCGCACTTGCCGACGATCTTGGCGGCGATGGAGGCGTTGGCGGCGACGGAGGGGGTCCGGTCCAGGTAGACGCCGTACTTGTTGGTGAAGGTCGTGTTGGTGCCCTTCCAGGCCGTGATGCCGCCGCCGCAGCTGCGGAGGCTGAGGTGCGACTTCTCGATGTACAGCGTGCCGAAGCCGTAGAGGAAGTCGGTCTGGCCGGCTACGATGCTATCGTAGAAGTAGGCGTTGCCGAGCTTGCCGATGTAGATCTGGGCATCAGTGTTAGTAAGGTGGGTTTGGGGCTACTAGTAAGGGGCAGGGCACGTACGGTATCTTGCCAGCTGTAGAAGCCGCAGGAGTAGAAGCCAGCGTTGGCCCTGCTCACGCCAATGGCGTGGGCCGGACCATCAGAGTAAGGGGCAAACTCGTTACGGAAGTCGATGTTGTAGGCGCGGAAGTCGGTGCAGCCAAAGGGGGTGTCCTCTGGTACCGGGAACCCGGTCGGTCCTGAGCCCGTTAAAGTCGCATTGAAGGTAGGTCCGACGGTAAGCACGCTGGTGAATACGTTGTCGCTGAAAATGGCGTCGTGATTCGCCGAGTTCCACCACACCTGAACATCATTCTGTCTCTCCGTGTTGACGTCGATGTCGGAGTAGACCTCGCCCTTCCACGGACGGGTGGACATGCCGATGAGGTGGAGAGGTCCGCGCCGGGTGACATTGAGCTGCTCGGTGTAGTTACCGGGTGCGATGAGGATGTACGCCGGGGTTGTCGTGTTACCCACAGACTCGATGGCTGCCTGAATCGAGGTGAACTTCGCCCTTGAGTCGTCTTTCGACACGTAGATGGTCCCTTCCGGGCATCCGTCTGTCGGATTGCATGTTTTCCTCTGACATCGCTTGTATGTCTGGGCCGGACCCGTGGGGTCGAGACCTGCTGCTACTTGCAGCAGGCTTGAGGCAAGCACAGCTAAGGAGGCGAACAACATCCTTTACCAACAAAGATGCCAAGACAGGTTGAGATTTGGCTGATCTGGATCGTGGAGATCGGCTCTCTTATATTATCCACCTACATGTCGACCCGGCTCCCGGGGACGCACCACATGTGGAGGATATGGATGCCGTCGATGGCACCGTGCCATTCAGTAGCCGCATCCTGTCCATTGTGACGACAGTGTACACCATACTCGAAAGTACAAAAAGCAAGGCTGGTAGACGACTGACCATCCAACAACCTCCCGCGGACGGTCAATGAGGATTGAGGATGCTTGCGCACTTCGCGTGGCAGGGCCATTTGGCCGGGACTAGCAGAGGCTTGACGGATGCCAATTTTCCGCCAAATTCCGCCAAACAGAGCCAAGGAGAAAGTACCTTGTCACCTCAGCAGGACGATTGAAATCCATTATTTATCCAGCTGAATGTAGACATTCGCGTTCGAGAGAGCGATAGTCCAGAAGGAGCAAATCGAGCCTCCCCCGCAAAAACGGTATTATCCTGTGGAGAAGATTCTCCTCATTTCGTCCCCGGGGAGGACCCCATGTTCCCCAAATTCCATCGGCAGCTATGCCTGTCTAGGAAACCAATGCCTCAACGGCGATCTCTTGCCAGGGTCTACACTCCTCTCCGTCACTTTCACTGACGGAAAAATTGACTTCCATGGTGGAACTCCATGTTGATAGCGCAAGGTACCAAAATGCGCATGCTACCCCAGACCCGACCCCCTTCACAGTCTCGCCTGCGGATGCCTTCACCACAGTTTGCGTTGGATTAATCTAGCCAAGGCGGATATCGGCCGTGTGCATGCCCAGACTAGGGGGTTACAGTATTCCGTGGTTCGAGATGTGATGCTCTATAAGGGCTTGGATGGATCGCCACTCTGACTGGAGAAGTAGGAGTTTGGAGAAGGGACGCGAATATACAGTCTCCATACCAGGCCTTCTTAGCCTTGTTGAGCCGAGCCGCCATGATCCAATCACTCGCTTCTGTACTGGCCATCGCCGGTTTGGCGATATCATCCGCAAGTGCGGTGGTCTACAGCCCCAACGGAGGCAAGCCAGTCATTGAACGACCTTCCGTCAAGGCATGGCCTCTCCACCCCGGCAAGCCTCACGCCGCCTCGCCGCCGCGGGACCCAAACAAGTACTGCTTCGTCAAGCCGAGCTGCAAGAGCGATGACGACGCCGCCAACATCCTGAAAGCGTTCCAGGACTGTAACCATGGCGGCACCGTCGTGCTGGACGCCAACTACAACATCGGCTCGCCCCTGGATCTGACCTTCCTTGACAGCGTCGACGTGGCTATCTCCGGCACGATCAGCTTCAGCGGCGATGTGAACTATTGGGTTAAGCATAGCTTCAAGTATGCCTACCAGGTATCCTCGGCTATGTGGCGGTTTGGCGGCAGGGATGTCAACATATACGGTAACGGTGTTGGTCTCATAAACGGTAACGGACAGCCGTGGTATGATGCTTTCGCAGCAAATGCGAGCCTGCAGCGGCCTATCCTGCTTGTTCTGGACGGTCTGAGTGGAGGCTCCGTCACAGGTCTAAAGATGAGGAACTCTCCTAATGTATGTGCCCTGTGACTTAGGAGTCGTGATCGTCAAATTGACCGGTCCAATGTAGTGGTTTAACCTCATCGCCAACAGCTCAGACATCATCGTCAGCGATCTTGACATCAAGGTCGGGGTACGTTTGAACCTCCTATCTCTGTCTCGACACCAACTAACCTATGTCCAAAGAGCACAAGCAAGAATCCGGCCAAAAACACCGATGGCTGGGATGTTTACAGGTCCGACTCCGTCGTGATCCAGGACTCCGTCATCAACAACGGCGACGACTGTGTCTCCTTCAAGCCCAACAGCACCAACATCATCGTCCAGGGCCTACAGTGCAACGGCTCGCACGGCATCAGCGTCGGCTCGCTGGGGCAGTACATTGACGAGTACGACATTGTCGAGAATATCTACGTCTACAACATCTCCATGTCCAACGCCTCGGATGGGGCCCGCATCAAGGTCTGGCCAGGCAACTACACCCCGTTCCAACCGGGCCTGTCCGGCGGCGGCGGGTCGGGTTATGTCAAGAACGTCACGTACGACGGGCTGCATAACACAAATAACGACTGGGCTATCGAGCTCACGCAGTGCTATGGCCAGTCGAACCAAACGCTTTGCAACCAATATCCTGTAAGTTTCTCACTAGCGTCTGGAAATGGAGGAATATTGCTAAGTCTCGTAGTCAAACATGACCATCTCGGATGTAGTCTTCAAGAACATGTGGGGGACCACGTCGAAGAAGTACGATCCAAAAGTCGGCACACTCGTGTGCAGCAGCCCGGATGTGAGTCCTCGACCAACCGAGAATTAACATATAAGGCAGTATAGCTGACCCAGCCAGAAATGTCGCAACATCCGAGCAGAGAACATCACTGTCACACCCCCTAGCGGTAAGACGGCGACTTGGGTGTGCACCAACATGGACAACTCGTTGCTTGATATCAACTGCATTGTCTGATGCAACAGCATAGACGGATGGAAAAATCAGGATGAATAGTAATAACATTCTGTAGCTGCCTCAAACCAGCTGGCTTTCGTTCTCAGTAACGCCTTGCAAGGATATCCAAAACCGAGACCTTGGACCTTGGACGCATGTTCTATATCAAATAAGGTAACCACATCGCTTGTCAATCACCCGTAAACATAGAGCTCTCACACCAACAACCCCCATATAGCCTTCCAGAATGGCCTAGTTGGCGCCGGCTCTCGCTCCTATCTCGGTCAGCTTGAGTTCGGTACACTGTCCACATAATGGAAACCCACGTGAGGTTCAAGCTCGCCATGGCCCATCTTCTCATGCAGCATCTCATCTCCGGCCTTTGACTCTGAGAGGAGCGGAAATTGTCGTTTAATATCCTCACTCTTGTTGTCGGGACTCGGTTCTGCGGATATTTTTCTATCCTTCGGTTTCCTCAGATCGTCCTCGTATTTCTGTACCCAGCCGTTGGAACGGGCTTCGTCGCCGGGGAGCCACCAGCTCTGCAGGCATTCGGCGCCTATGATGAGATTCCCAGCCATGACTTCTTTGTATGCTGTTGATTATCAAGAAGGCTCGCTGTTTGATTATAGCGGTGTAGCTATCGGTCGAGATTATGGGGGAACAAGACGACAATGATGATACAGCACAGAGAGATGAGGCTGACACAGCTTACAGCGGAAGTGGATGATGGTATATAAGCCCACGGCGTATCCCTGCTGTCTACCTTACAGGTCGCATCTGGTGTTAGGTAATGAGTAGGATACTTATGTCTCGCGTCAGCACGTCCGTCCGAGTCAGCGCAGGAAGTCCCAGTCGCTTGCCCTTGGGCTCAAGCTCCTCTCTCTCTCTCTCTGTGCGGAGGAGGTGGTATGATGCAGCAGGGCCAGGTCTCATTCCAAGAGGAGGGGACGAGATGCAGCATATGTTCGGTAGTCATCGACGACGACGTGAATCTGCAGGAGCTCAGATGCACTACCTGGTGGCTTGCATGTGGCTTCCTTGGAGAGCAAACCATCTCTTTTGCAAGGCTTGTCGTCGACTCGTCGGCGATGCTTCAAGGGTTATCGACAAATGAGCGACAAGGTCATTAGGTGACACGACGTGCGGTATGTGAACGCGTCTGTTGCTATTGGGCTATGCAGTATATGCAAAAGTAAGACCTGCTCTGCACGTCGTACACCTTAAATATGGCTGGCGGGATCCAGGAGTATGGATATGTAAACATGCATCTCGCTGTAACGAGAGTTGCGCCTCCGCAGGGTCTGAGCTGGTGAAGCAAATGGATGCTTCCATGTTGTCTGCGCTCCCGTCGTGTTAGTCTAGAGCTCAACATCATTGAAGGAATGTTATAGCCAGAAGCTAATACCTCTGCCGCCAGCACATGAGATGTTGTCCAGTGTCAGTGTGTGGCTCTTGACGTCGCATTAAGCTTCGCTCTTAGGACTAAGAACTCTCTGGTTTCTGGCTTTGGTCTTGTCTTACTACCGTCACTGTCCGTCTCGCGACTATTGAAGGTCAAAGGCATTAGCCGTCTTGGACAAAACTGTACAAGGATCCGTATTGCAGGCGCGCTCCCAGTCTTCGGCCACGCTCAGATCACTCTGCATCATACTTCTCTTGTACGACACGATGTGTCATCTGCGGCGGACGCGAATCGAGGCGCCACCGCTGTCTTGATTCTTGTCCTGGACCCCGGTAACTAGTTCCCGGCTCCACACGCACTCTTGGGCTTGATATAGAGAAGTACAAGAGAGTGAAGTCTTGAAGGAGATGACGAAGGGTTTGTCAGAACAGTACTTCCCTTAGCCCTTCCTGTTATCTTACTAACTATCGTCCCCCAAGTTATGAGACATAATACCTCAAAGGGCCCAAGGTAGTTCAGAGCTTTGATTAAAAGTAATAGCGTCCCAGTGACGAGATAGATAGCCATAGCTGCCATGTAGGTACGAGTAGATAGATATATAAACACAAAGAAAAACGCGTCGTCGCTCGACAGCATGACACTGGTATCTCAACTCCCATAACCCAAGCGGGGAAGAAAAACGCCATCGCCAGCCCATCATGATACAAGTACAAAAAAATCACAAAGCGTAATTTTCGGTATGCAAAAAGATCTCCTCGAGCTCATCATCCCCCCATATCTCCGCCTGCAGCCGCGCAACGGTATTCGCGACACCCACCCGCATAGCCGGCGGCCCGCACACGAAAACCGCCGTCCGGCGACCGAGTATCCCCCGCCCGTCCGCGCCGCCGGTAGCCCACTCCTTGAGCATGAATCCCAGGTCCGGACGGCCGTACTCGACGCTCCAGCCGCCGTCGATCTGGTGCGGCACCGGGAAGGCGAAGCGCATCAGGCTCTTCTGGAACTCGGTCGGCGTCTCCGGGAATCCGAACTCGAAGCCAGATGGTGGTCCGAATGTGCTCGTCGGTCGGGGCCGGGATACAGAACCCACATCTGTGCGGAGGTGGGCCAGTTCCGGGGGTCGGACGGGGGCGTCTGTGGAAGTTGGTTGTTGCTCGCCCGAGTCAAGGCTGTCGCCGCCGCTTACGTAGCTTGGGCGCCCTTCTGCGTCGGCTGGGGAGAGGTTTTGGCTGAATCGCTTCTTATTGGGTGAAGTTGGGGGTACGTAGTTGAAGTGTGGTGCGTTATCTGCCTTCGGCTGCATGGGTGGGAAGTGGAATTCTCGCTTCTTGCCTTCGAGTGGTTCTTTCTTGTCGGCAAAATGGGAGTCCTTTCGGTCTTCGGGAACAGGCACACGCATATTTGGGGGCGGACCTGGAGGCGGTGGAGGGAGGTGGTGGTGTTGCAGGTACTTCTGTTGTGGCAGAGCTGTGATGCGGTCCTCGTCCTCTTCCCGAAGCTGACGCTCTCGCTCGGGATCACCTTGGGCTTCCGACATGATCAGTGCCGAATTGCGTTTCGAGGCGATGCCCGCGACAAATCCATCGAGCTTATCATGGAACATGTTACTCAATGGCCGTGGTGCCCGTGAGCTAACGCCCATATTCTGTGCTCGAGTCGCGGCCGTTACGAAGAACTTGCAAGTGACGCTCTCTGGAGGCGCAGACTCGCGGCAGATTCTCAGTTCCTCCCGGAACCAGTCCATTGCCTCGAGTCGTTTCAGCGCCCAAACCACCACAATCTTTTTCGTGATAGCTTTGCCGTCTCGCATGCGTTTGATGAGGTTGAGAAGCTGTGACATGAGCGAGGTGATGCCGCTGCCACCCGCAATCAGAATGCAGGTGTCAAAAGCTGCGAGGTCTCGACGCATACCCCCATATGGCCCGTCAAGAAAGGCTCGGTATGTGTGGTAGGGACCTTTCTCGATTGCGGTCTCCAGTACCTTCTTGGTAAATCCGCCGTATGGTCTGAAGACTAACACGCAGTCTCGATACTGCTCGCCATACTCAGAGGGGAAGTCCTCGCTACATAGCGAAGATATGGTAAAAGGGTGGTTCTCGAAGAATGAGATGCCAGGCATCCTCAGATAGACGTATTGGCCCTGCTTCCATCTCATCTGTGTAGGAATCGTGATCTTGATGGCATTCTCCGTCATGATGTTGATTGCAGCTTCGTCTCCAACCAGGAATGAGAGACGCCACGGACGGATCCAGTTCAGCTTGAAGAATCGACAAATGTTGCAGAAGACCAGAATAGCCACGGTGGTGTAGAGATAGCTCCACGTCATGAGGGCGTTCTTGGTGTGCCAGAATAGAAGGCCGACATAAGCGAGACCAACCGGCCAGTGCAGCATGACAAACAGCTCGTATGCTCTTCTGCGGATAATGGGCAAGGAGCCCACGCAGAGCCATGCGAGAGGTGCGAGGCAAACAATGCCTGTTCCGTAGATGATACCGGTACCGTCCGGAAATAGGGCACCGAACACGTCCATGCCGCCGTCTTCCCAAACCGGTTGCACGTAGAATGGGATCATATGGATCAGCGACAGGAACAGGCAGAGGTAGCTTAACCACCGGTGGAAGACATTGAGCCGCTCCGGGCCAATTCCAGTAATCACTGTGAGGAGGTTCCACTTCATACTCGTCACAATAATCCATGGAGTCATGGCGACCGCAATCATGCCTGCTCGGATGGCCACTGGAGGCGAGCCGTATCGAATACTCTCCCAGTACAGTGGCTGAAGGAGGAAGCAGTAGATCGTTACGAAAGCAACGGCGACAAATGCGCTGGCCAGGACGGCCAAAGACGAGAACGTTAGGCGATGTTTTCGCCAAACAAGATCGGGAATCGGCCGGTAAAATATCCATCGGAACAATGCCAATGTGTCGTTCACAAAGCCGATGGACGAGAAATGTGCCTTTGGTCGAAATGCCTTCTCCTCAACGTGCTCGTCCGGAAAGAAATGCCTGCTCGTATCGTGGCCCGTCGCCCCAGTCGCCAGGGCCGCCGTGTGGTCCCATTCCGGCTCCAGGCTGTAGAGATTCCGGAAGTGCTCTTCGATATCTTGCTTATAGATGGCCTGCCGAATCTTGTCCTGCCAAAAGTGCCAGAAGCGCATGAACAGGACAGTCCCCATCACGGCGATTGCAAAGTATGTCCAGCCCAGCGCATATTTGCCTGACTGGGAGAAGGGATCCACGGAGTTTGCTTCTACCAAGCCCGGAGGGCTGGTAGGTGTCAAAGGGATGTTGATGCGCTTGGCGAGTTCGGCAAGTCTTTGCGACGCATCAAGCCCTGCGTCACGCATCTGTGGTTGGATGTGCGACGCCATCGTTCTCGTGAGCCCGGCAGTACTACCTTTTTGGGAGTTTCTTCTCGCCCGTAAATACCATCTAGCTTGTGACAGAGAGGTTGACTCGGCGTTCCGCAATGTTGTCCACGTATATATGGAATGTCGCAGTGAGGCCAGTCGATGACAGGCGCTGTCAAGCTGATCAGAGGTGCGGCGGTGAGGAATACCAGACCCCTCGATTAGGTATTACAGACCGTGAGGTGGTAAGCTGGCCATGGAGATGAAGGACGGCAGAAGCGAATTGCGAACAACAACTAGAAGGACGGAAAGAATTGCACAAGCGACTCGAGTTGTGCGACTCGGAGGGCTGGTCGATATATGGGTTGCAGTTCAAGATCGGCCTTTGCACTGTTCTAGTCCTGTAGTTCGCGCTGCCAAGCCGAATGAGATCCGGTCAATCGTTGACGAACACAGTCGAGAATGCCCAATCCGGTCGCGGCTTGACTTGGCCAACCGCCGCAGACATCCGATGACAGTGTGACAGACCCAGAATCCCGGGGTAGAGGTGATTATGCGAGATTGCCTGTTCACGCGTGTACTTTGCCGCCCTTTGATCTTAAGGAGGCAAGGCGACGCCAAGGGTGGAGGAGCGAAATGTGAAGAGGCAGAGACACAATCCGGCACACAAGGCTCAGCGGCTGCGGGATCTTTAATATTGGCTGGGCTCGAGCTGGGGTCCCTCCGCACATCTGCAGGTTGCACTGGTAGCATACGGGCGCTACCTCAGGCCGTCAACTCGGTAGACACGGACAGGGACGGTGAGCAGCACTACTGTGGAAGGGTATCCAGGGGGGCAGGGGGAGCATCAGAGGCATGAGTGGGTGGACGATATGATGGGTGGCACGGAGTGGGATGGCCTGCAGAGAAAGACATCAAGATGCGGCTTGTAACTGGTCAGATTGAAAGTCCCGTAGAAGCCGTTCCTGCCCACCACGACGACATGCAGAAGACAGGCCTGACAGGGTAGCTCGCTGGCTGGCTGTTGGCTCTGTCCCTGCGCTGCTCTGGTCGATAGTAAAGCTCTGATAGCGCCATGTCGTGTGATCAGGATTCAATCAATTCTTTGCCACTGTCGCAGGCACCCTGAACAGAATTCAAACGTTACCACCAACATGAACTTTTCTTGCTGATATTGCAAATATCAGCGCCTGCTGGTCATGCATTGTAACAGTGAGATTTGAATTTTGATGCCGAACGTGGAAAGAGGGGACGAAGGAAGTGGCTACACAGTAGCGGGACGCAGATTGCCAAGATATGGTGGGGCGGGACAGCGGGAAAGGATCCATGCCAGGGCCCACCCTGCGACTTTGAGATGCAGGGGTCCAGTGTACTGTACAATACAACTGAATCGACAATCCAGCACACCGCAAGTCGTGCAGTCTGTTCTGCGACCGAATGTAGTGACTGGCTGTTTGCTATGCAGGGCTTCAGGTGTGCAGGATGCGGAGAGCAAAGCTCCTGCACCGATGATAGTGCTCTACACGAGATGCCTGTTGGTATAACAAGTGGACAAGAAGAAAGCAGAAGCCATCACGAAACCCAGCTCACCAACAGTTATGAATTGGGGGCCAATCTACCGATGGCCATTGGCTCAATGTGCTGTGATGTCTTGTGATGACGGTGGCTCCCTTCGAGTGCGCAGCGAATGGGTGTTCAAGAGCATTCAATCGGGACATGGCCAACGCATGGACTTTGAGAGCTTCAATTCAACTACGATTGGCCGGCTGGTGGGAATCAAGAATCGGGCTGGCTAGTGGTCATGCAGGACGGCGGGCGGCAACACCCTAGCGGTGATTGGCTGAGCCGATTCTAGTTGACATAGGTGTTCCACTCAGATGATGCTTAACCTCGCTTTTACACAATGTGGTGATACGTCCCTTTTGTCGGCTCTGTAGTATCTATCACAGTATCAGTCCTCGAAACTAGAGAGACAGCTCTAGCCGGCGATGATACAAACTTTGCTGATTCATTGCTGGGAAAATGCTACACGGGTAGTGGCTGATGGCCATGGCATACAAGTCTCTTGCACTACGCCCTACTGTCTTCGGCCCACCGACCAGTGTGTGGCGTGGTCGGTGAGGCAAGCGAAGAGCTCCTCGCCGCGTTGATAAGGGAGAGTTACAGTACACAGCAATGTTCCCTGACTGGTGCCTATGTGTACACTGGGAGACATCCCTCTCACATATTAGGCCTACAAAGTAGAGAGGCACCGACAGTCTGGATCAGCCGCCTATTTAGCCTCCAAAATCGTCCGGACAAGGAGGCTCTTCCTTGGCATCGCAGTCGATCGCTTCCCAAAGTGCATCGGAGTGACTTTGCAACATTCGTTTGCTCGTACACGTGTAGCGATCCAAAAAAGTCATCGGGCAACAATATTTCCCGTGTCACATTGACTTCTTGGTGTGCACTAGAACTCTCCCATCTTGCGCCAGCTGATCGCGTTCCCCTTCCAATGCTAGCAGGCACCTATCCAGAATGGTCGTCTCTATGCTTCTGAGTTGTAGAGCAGCTTGCAGCACTTCCTGGCGGACTTCTATGTCGACATTTGCAGGCTGTCCCGGATTTTGTCAAGTTGCTTCCCGACGACTCCGAGCAAAACCGACACAGCTGGGAGGTGAACAATTTATTGCACATTCTGGGCATTTACAG
This sequence comes from Coniochaeta sp. PMI_546, assembly GCA_021432605.1. Lineage (NCBI taxonomy): Eukaryota > Fungi > Ascomycota > Sordariomycetes > Coniochaetales > Coniochaetaceae > Coniochaeta > Coniochaeta sp. PMI_546. The sequence continues at coordinate 1,979,660 of MU271147.1, read as the reverse complement.
AAACATCGAACCTGCCGGTGATGCTTGTGAGTCCTTCCCTCGCCACAGCATCCTCGGCGACTGATACCCTTGCCGCTCTTCCGTCCTAAAAGCAAGCCCGTCTTGCTCGTGGACACACATAAGATGCAAAAAATACACCTGGTGTTGCCCTTGTTGTCAATCCTGAGCTCGAGCATCGGCGCGGCGTTGAAAACGCGTAACTTGGCCTCGAGAAGCGGGTCACCTGTCGCCTCTTCCAACACCTCGTCCAGTAGTAGAACGAGACTCTCTACCACCGAGCTGGAGTCAATAAATCCGTAGTTAAAGAGCATTTCGGCAGCTGGCTTGTCCTTCCGTAAATGATAGTGAATACCTCGCCCGCAGGAACAGAAGATCCCTTAAGGAGAAACAAGGTGACGGCTTCGTTATTCACATCCTGGCGCCAGTATGCGGTGTAACTGATGCTGTGGTTTGCCAAGTCCAGACACGGAATCATCGACACTCCAGAGTAGGACAGATCAAACGTTCTGGAGCGCAACAAGGCGTCTACCCAGATCCAGTCTCGGAGACCAATATCACTTGATAGTGATTCTCCCCAGAATGGCGGCCATGCCGCAGAAGCATGCTCGACGACCTTATATTCGGGCGACGAGAGTACCAATTGCATCAGCATGTATAGAAGGACAAGTTGCCGGTCAGTCTGTAATATTGTTAGTTTTCGCATATAACACAGCACACGGATGGCAGGATACTGACCTGAAACTGAAGGGCGTGGATGAGCTGGCTGAAACGAGCATTCTTAGTAGCGCACTGCATAACGAGGTCGACGGATACAACAACGTCCTCCAGAACTGTTAGAAGTGGCTTCGCGGGCGCAGCATATTCCAATCACTCTCATCCACATGCCACCAGAGGTTAGAGCCGTTCGGCGGGCAACCAGACCAGGCTGATAGGACATGTGTGATCATCTCTTAGACGTATCGATCATGGGAATGATGCTCTAGTGAGACTAGTGAGATTATGGAGAATAGAAGACAAGGCGACGACTGTGATACATGCTCACAGACCTCAACTTCGTCGCCGGAGGAAAGAGGCTGTTGACGCTGTTAAGATACTCAAGCATAGGGAGAAGGATGTGTGCGAAATCAACATTGTCTAGTTAGACGTCACTAACACTGTGTCACGTCTAGCACATCGACTTGCTTGAGCAAAATATAATGACAACCGACTCTTGTGTTCGTTACAACTCTCGGTCATTGTTATCATCACATTATTGCAAAGGCATTTCCCTAAGCCGTCACGTTAACCCCAACTGGCTAACATCAGCACTCACCGCCCTCCCCTGCACCATCTCAGCAAGCACCAAACCCGTCCCAAGAGCCATACTGATCCCCCACGGGCCATGCCCGGCAGCAATAAACACGCCCCCTTCAGCCCCCGGCCGTGTCTTGATCCCGATACCCAAATCCGCATCCCTCACCCTCGAAATAATCGGCCTTCCCGATGGCGTGACAGGCCGAAAACACAGTCCCTCCCTCACAATCTCCAGATCATCTGGCCCGACCTCTGGACCCAGCAGCTCAGACGCAGTCTCTTTCAGTCTCGCAATATCAATTTCTCGCGGTTTCGACTCGCCCGCAACCTTCGGCAGCGGCAGCGCAGACGAGTTCAGTCCGGCGATGTATATATGCCCCCCGATACGAGAAAAAAGTTCAGGGGAATATCCCGGCCCGCTGGTGGTGTACAGCGCGTGGCAGCCGCTGGCCTCGACCTCCTTGTGCCATCGGGGTGATTTGACCACCAGCGAGTGGCCTGCCAGGCTAGCCACCGGAACGTCGAGCTGCGAGTGGCGGAACAGCGTCTTGAATACCTGTCCCGACCAGGCGCCGGCCGCGATAATGACCCTCGTACACGGGACATCCACCTCTGTTGACGACTGCGTATCAGCAATGCATACGCTCGACAGCTCGTCCCGGATATCCTTGGCGATCGATATCGCCGTAGCAGGATGATGCAGCTGCACACCGCGGTCGAGGCACTCCTGCAGCAGGAACTGGCAAAGAGCAAGCGGGTCTACCTGGGCGGTCGAGTCATGGTCGCCGATGACCTCGATCTCATCACCCGCGACTCTCCGAAGCCATCTGGGCGCTTTGCCATCTAGATCGTCGACCACGGCGGGTGCCGTGTCCGCCCTGCTCGTTCCATGTCTCAGCCAATCGTCACCTCTTTTCCTTGGACCATGGCCCGCAGGTTTGGAACTATAGCTGACAGTCGTGGTCGGTGAGTAGCCCCATTTCTCTCGGCCCCCGTGCTTCTCTGCCAGGAGCCGGTGTTGCTCGAAGCTGAGTGCGCCGAGCGATGCGGTCGCTGGCGAGAACCAGTCCTTCGCCAGGAAACCTCCGGCGTAGCCTGATGCGGATGAGAATAGTTCCGGAGATGCCTCGACAAGGTGGATTGTAGACCCGGGTTGATGCTCTGAGAGATAGTATGCCGTCGAGACGCCTATGATACCCGCGCCGATGATGACCGTGTTAGACATATTGGACATATGCCGGAGCTCGTATAACGTTTGTTTACTTGAAGTTAGGTGGATGAGCACTTATCGCTTCATCGCCTGACCGTGTGAGCTGATGTCATGGGCCGCCCCGCAGGCAGCTGCGGACTCGGAGGCAGTTGATGGGGGAGCTTAAGCTTAAGCTGGGCGAACCCGTTAACTTCCAGGTCAGCACTCAATCGAACCAGCCCCACAAGTTCGGGCAAAATCTTAACCAAAAAGCAGAATCGGAACATTCTGGTTGATTAATTGCTTGAACCATTCCAAACATCACTGGACAAAGGCAAGAAACGAAGAGATGTCTTCAAAAGTTATCATTGTGACAGGAGCTAGCCGGGGCATCGGCTTGGCCATAACCAAATGGCTCCTCAAAAACTCGCATAAAGTGGTAATTGTCTCCAGATCGGAGGCTGCCCTAAAAGCGATCAAGGACGAATTCCCATCTCAGGTGGCATATATTGCCGCAGACCTGAGTGACCTCGAGGTACGCTATGAACCGACTCTTCCCGATAGCTCAACTAAAGTGTGTACTCCCCGCGACAGGCGGGGTGGAGACATATCTATCGGGGCCACACTTCACTGTCAAACGAAGATATACTGATATCCCTAGGTTGCTCCTAAAGTAACAGACCTAGCAGTCCAGACCTTCGGCAGACTGGACGGACTGGTTGTCAACCACGGAATCCTCACTCCCATAAAACGGATCGCAGACTCGACCATTGACGAATGGAAAAAGATTTACGACGCCAATTTCTTCAGTGCACTTGCACTGGTTAGTACTGAATTCGTTGTCGTATCCTACCTGATTCTAACAAGCGCCGTAGGTTAAAGCTGCAATCCCGCTCCTGAGGGAGACCAAGGGACGCATCGTCTTCACATCGTCTGGCGCAGCGCTCCATGGCTACGCAGCTTGGGGCCCATATGGCTCGTCCAAAGCTGCCATGAACTCGCTCGCACAGCATATTGCTGTCGAAGAGCCACTGATTGCAACGGTATCAGTTGGTCCTGGCCGGGTTGATACCGACATGCAGAAGGAAATTCGGGAGACCGGCAAGGCCATGGACGGCAAGACACACGCAGACTTCGTCTCAGTGTTTGAGAAGGGCGGGCTGAACAAGCCTGAATGGCCAGGCCATGTGATTGCAAAGCTCGCCGTCGAGGCGAAGACCGAGCTTCACGGGGAGTATTACAGTTGGAACTCGTCACAATTAGCAGCGTATAGAGAGGACGCATGAACTAGAACAGCTTCGGACAGGTCAGCGTAAGCTTTGGTGGAAACACTCGAAAGATAACAATGACAGTAAAAGTAAAGGCTTCAGTCGAAAGATGAAAATAATACTCCACATGGGGTGTTCGGTATTAGCATAGAATATTTTGTTGTTCATCACTAGCCAGCTGTCATTGCAAAGGATCAGAAAAATTGGCACCTACCATAGCAAAATATTGGACGAGAGAAGTCAGGTAACAATCCTGCTTGTCTGCTCTGTCAGCAATCAGTTGAGGATTCCTTCCAACAACTCCGAGCGCAGGTGCAAAAGCGTAGCTGCTCAGCATATATAGCGTCCATCATGACGTGTCGGTATTTGATAGTACGGTGATATAGGACATCATCGCCACTGTTTTGATAGTCGAGATTGGTGTTGGGGACCTACATCATCGAGCCATGAGGAGTCCTGCAGTTGCCAAAGTTAGCACATAGGCAGGTTTAAAGAGCAGTATTAAAAGATTGCGTGTTGCGAAATCGATCAGGAACGTCCGTTTGGAAAGACTGGTGTCAATCATCATAATTGATATGCCTGGGGCGACAAATAACTCATCATGATATCGCGGAGATGGAAGGAAAGGAGGTAAGGTACCAACCTTGGAATAGACTCGACTCAGACGCAGCACGATCGGGGCCTCGGCGCGAACAAAATCCAGACTATCAAGTGCCAAGTCGAGCAGAGGACATATTTGTGCTCATATTGGAGCTCAAGATCAACCTTGGAGTCATAGAATGTTTGTGTGTATGGAGTGAGAAGAGAGGGTGAGCAAGAATAATGCGAGTTGAAATAGTTTTTTTTTTCGAGATGGACGTTGATTGTCGTGAACCCGCTTTATTTTTTTTCCCTTGATAGATGTGGCTTAGCACATGGGATTCTGGGAGCTTTTGTGGCAGGACGAATCAGCGAGATTCAGCCACAATTTTTTGGGGCGGCGGCCAAACAGGCATCGCTCACACCCATTCAGAAGACAACCTAACTGTTGGCCATGAGAATCCTTATAAGGCAAGCTTGGCCACCGGTCCCGCATGGCCCTGCGACTCCAAAAATGATTCAGCACCACGTCAACACCACTCACAACGCCTACAAACACATACGACGCTCATTTCTGTTGGGAGCTACTTGAGACATACGAGGTATTCGCGTTATACTAAGATATCGGACGTCCACACACTAGGAAAAAACCATCAGCACCATGTCAGATCACGAGTTCGGCGGTAAGACTTATACATCTTCTCCTTTGTCGTGATATATTCCATACGTTCGTGGATCTCGGTCCCCTCATTGCGCCTCTCGTTCATACATATGTATCGAGCGGAAGACAGCATGTTGCAGGTCTGTTGGACTTGAGCACACCTTAGTGAGGTGACTACCTAGCATGTGTTTCGCGATGTATCGATTCACGACTGTTGTGTGTTGTTTGGGTTTTGACACCTTTCGACACCTTATGACACCTATTCACCTGATTGTACTTTCACCTTGCTTCCGTCAAGCGCAGGCGTTGTTGCACTAGTACCTGAGGTAGCGTGTCAACTCTGTACACTCATTCCATACCAAGCTCTTGTCGTCACCTTTATATTCTCATCTCAACTCTGATTCCCTTTCGAAAACTGTTCACCCTTATTCCTTCACCTTCAGTCTCTATCATTCTCATCCTCTCTACCCACAAGCGTATCCTGTCATCTTCATCATGCCTCGCCTTCCGGCCCAGGATAGATACTGGGCCAAAACTGATGCACCAGATGGTATATGTTTCTCGTTTTGTAACTGAGATGGGTGCTAACTACTCCCCGTAGGCAGCGATGACTTATCTCTCCCCAAAGCGACTGTACAGAAGATAGTCAGCGAGATCCTCCCGCCGTCTGCCGGCGTCTCTTTTGCGAAGGAAGCCCGGGACGTGCTGATCGAGTGTTGCGTCGAGTTCATCACGCTTGTCTCATCGGAAGCCAACGAGATATCGGAGAAGGAGGCCAAGAAGACGATCGCCTGCGACCACATCACCAAGGCCCTGGAGCAACTGGGCTTCTCCGACTACGTGCCTGCCGTGTTGGAAGCGGCTCAGGAACACAAGGAAGTCCAAAAGGTACCAGTCCCAACGTCTGTCATCGGTCGGAGCTTGGAATGAGCTAACAACTTCCAGGGCCGAGAGAAGAAGGCCAACAAATTTGAGCAGAGCGGTATGAGCATCGAGGAGCTGGCGAGACTCCAGCAGGAGCAGTTCGCCGCGGCGGCGGCACGGCACACTTGAGGCTGTTATTTTTAGGGCGGGTTATTTTGTCTTGTACGCGAACGGCTGGCTTGCATTGGTTTGGCGTCAGTTGTTACTCTAGTTGTGTGCTGTTGCTTAGGTTAGGGGAATGCGTTTCGGGATATGATGTCCAGAATATAGAATCAATACGGTAACTGACCGGCTATACATTTCCATTCTTCTGACGTGCAGAATTGAATGCTGCGTGCCCATTTCTCTGTGGTGAGTTCCTGGAAACCCCGCGTGCTGGAGGTCTAACATATCAGTAGCTTTGTGCAAGGTCAAAGGTATATACAGATAATTGAGTCACTTGAGTCACAGCGTCTGATAGGCGGGCAAGAAACACTGATCCATTCTGCGAAGTTGTACAAGCGTCTACATCCCAGGTCTGGCGGCCTCTGCTCTATCTACAATGCCATACAACCCCAATTCAATGCTCCGATTCACCGACTGTCGTTTCAATAGAGCTCAGTATCCGTCCTTGCCCCATTTGTTGTACTTCTCATGGAGGCGCTGGAAGAGTGTCAGTCATCATCATCTCAAAGCGAAAACCTCGCATAGCTGTGCGATTTTTCGGGGGTAAGGCATTCTTTACCTTGGGGAGGGTAACATCAGGCACAACGACGACGTTGATGGCGCTGGGGGCGTCCTTGGGAGCGTTGCGAGTGTCACCGCCAGGGTGGTACGAGTACTTGCCCTGGCCGCCCTCGCTCTCCCACGGCATACCGGACTTGGCGATCTCAACGTGGGCCTCGTCGGTGGCCTTGGTGGGCGTCCGGCCTTGAGGAGAAGCAGATATTAGCTTGAACTCGGTATCATCCACAATTCTCTCGAGCAGACTCGACGTACCAAAGTAGAAACCAGCGCCAGCGAAAGCAGCAACCATCACGCCTCCGAGAACCTGCAATAACTCGTGTTAGTCGTCATTTTCACCGGACCATAGTTGACATCCTCCATTGTCTCGTCGCGGGGATATTCCCAGGCCGCCGGAAGTGGTCACGTACGTAGAGCTCGGGGTTGCGCTTGCTCTCCTGCTTGAGGGCCTCGTCGCCGGCGGCGAACCGGCGGGCGGTGGTGGAGAAAGCTCTACGGGCAATGATAGAGGCCATTGTGGTTGTAGGTCGAGAAGGCGGAGTCTTTCGAAGTGGCTTGGGGGTTGAGTTGTTTGTCGGCGGCGGTTGACGTCTCTCGTATGATTCTCAAAATCGAAGCTTGGATGGAGTTCAGACAGCTCGCTTAACGCTATGACGAAGTAAGCCGTGATTGGGCAAAAATGCACGGTCAGCCTATTGGCCAATTCTTGTGGATAGATGGTGGTCACTGCGATGCTAAGTCAGCAAGCTCGGAGCTGCCTTGAATTCGAGGCAACATAACAACCTTGCACGGCCGTTGAGATGAGCTCCGTTGAGATACACGTAGGTACCTAGGTACCTACGCTTGGACCCTCTCTATTTGGTCAATGGCAGCAGTGCCGGTCAGTGCACCATGCATACACGCGAGTACACCACGCCTTCAATTGGCCGGTCCCTGGCCATTTCGAGCTGCGGAGGGACTCAGGTGGTTGCAGTTTTGCTCGGAATGGGCCAAGTTGTCAAGTCTGGAACATCAGAAGGACTTGGGAAGTGTCCAAGCAAACTGCATCAGGAATTTCGTCTCCAAATTATAGAGAATACAGAGTAGGGGGCAGCAGAATAGCAAGCTGGATTGGAGCGTAACTAAGGTACCGAACTCCCTTGTTCGGTGCTGCCGGCAGAGGCTGTGATTCAGCAGGAACCTTTGACCACCCACCCCTTATCCTTTGCCCTGGCGCAAAAAAATAAACGAGTGTTCTTGCATTGAACAACCTCATCAAACGCAAACATGACTTATTGTCTCTGATCGTGGGCGAACCTTCTTCGCTTCTTCTTCTTCTTCAGCGGTTCATGTCCCATTGCTCTTTCTCTCGCTCGCTATAATCTCGTAATTTACAATCCACTCCTTACCTCATCGTTGGACGCTTTAACCTCCGCTTATCACCAGCCACCTTAGCATAAGAACGTAATCTGCGGGTTTCGACCGAAAGCCTGGGAACTACCAGTTGTTCCGACAAGCCCGTTCTCGTCCCGAATCACGTCCAAACGGCCGTCAAACCCCTCTAGCCACCCTTCATCCTCTCCTTCCGAATCATTGTGCGATTCCCGCCGCCCAGTTCGACCCGAGTCACTCCGCGCATCCTGTGCGGACGCGAGATATGGTATAGGCGAGGTGCAACTGGTATCTACCTCTTGCCTCAGTCCTGGGAAGGCGCTTCCTGCTTCATAGCCATTTCACTCTAAGATGGCGGCCTCGGGCGATGGCGCCGCGAGGTCGACTCCTTCCCCGACCGACAACGATGACAGCTTCCCCCAGTATCCGCGGCAGGAGGTCGCCGGACCTCCGAGCATAATATCGTCGCGCATGACAGACATCGCTTCCGAGGATGGGCGCGAAAACGATGCACGGCAACCCGCAGCAGTCTTGAATAGGAAAAGTCTTCTGGCTTCGGACTCTCGGCCAGGAACTGCACGGACAGGCGTGTCATCGAGAGCGCAACCACAGCCATTGCGTAGAGGTCTTTCGGGAAAGAGAGGGAGCATCACGTCAACCACGTCCGGATCTGTTGCAGGAAGACCAACTAGTTCTGCGGGGAGGAGTCACGTCCCCTCTCTAACTTCACATGCCTTCTTTCGACCCATGAGTTCTCAAAAACTACAAGCTCAACGCGGTGTCACTAGACCGTCTACTATGTCACGACCACCACAAGATGCAACCGGAGACTCCGCTCCGGAGAACGACGGCGACACGGCACGACAGAGCATCATATCTAACCCCGTGGCTCAGCTCGCTCGTCGATTGTCTAACGAAGGCGAGATGCGACCACCTCCGTCTAGAGGAACGGAGATGACAGAGCCAGAGACGTTCGGTCGGCAGACGGCCAACACGAGCCCGACACAAGGGCATTATGCCGCGGCCAGCCTAAGCGAGAGTGTCCGGCCGTTGCAGAAGCAGCCTCCGACGAACCGGAACCTCACCCTCAATGTGGATAAGACCTACAAGAATAACGGGGTGAACGTGCCGACTCCTATGAAGTCACCACGCTCGTTCAGATCGAGCTTTCTCATGCCGACTCGGAACGACTCGAATCCTAATAGTAACCGGGATATGCGTGGTGGTGAGAA